>OX344844.2:4556200-5756200 GCA_947037095.2 Nycteola revayana
CCAAAGTTGGAGTAACTGAAGCGACCCCTTGTCCGAGAAGCAAAGCGAATTCCGCTGGAAAAGATTCGTGCCATGATTGATGACTGGCCAAATTGTCTAAGGGCCTGTATTAAAAACAGAGGTAGTTATTTTTAATAATAATCATATTTAATTGTTTATTATTTTTTACTTAATGTTTACTGAAAATTTTAGAAATATAAGATAATTATTAAAAAGTTATGCAACTTTTATTTCGTCTCAAAACTTATGCACACACGAAGTATATATGAAAATATTAGTGTGTATGTTTATTTGAGACATACGCACACTATTCGTCTTTTCTTCTTCACCTTTCCTCTTGCGGGTCTGCTGGAAGAGATTTCTTTTGAAATAAGCAGTACCTTTGTTCAATTTCTTTCCTTATGTATATTTTTTTTCATTTTGTTTCTTGTGTGTTTGTACAATAAATAAATAAACTACTTACTAGATTACGTTTAAACCAATTTTCGGTGGTAGTTTGCATAGAAATGCACATCATATATTTTTTTTAGTTTTGTCATTCTCTTATTTTAGAAGTTACGGGGGGGGGGGGACACATTTTACAACTTTGGAAGTGTCTCCCGCGCAAACTATTCAGTTTAGAAAAAATATATATTAGAAACCTCAATATCATTTTTAAATACCTATCCATAGATACCCCTACCATACGTATGGGTATGAAGAAAAAAAAAATTTTGAGTTTCAGTTCTAAGTATGAAAAACCCCAAAAATTTATTGTTTTTTTTTATTTTTGTGTAAAAATCTTAATGCGGTTCAAAGAATATATTGTTAAGCTATGTGGTTCTAAGTGCACATGTGACTTTGTTCTCAGGAAAATATTTTCAAATTGTGTGGTCTATGTGTACATGTGACTTTGTTCTTGGGAAGAAACTAAGATATACCTTTCGTCCAACTGGGAATGAGCATGAAAGCCTGAAAATAAATAACTTATTTTTGCATTTATTACTAAAATAGACCAATTCATTAAGTATTAGACACTTATTTATTTTGTTTTGTATTATATTTGTTTTTGGTGGAGGTTTTAATTGAGGTACATTATTCTTTGTCCGCAGAGAATGACGTGAAAAATCGTGAAGCTGTGCCACATGGAGCTGACAACATTCAACGAGATATACCTGAGGTATGGGAAGACGTTTTTGGTACATCAGATGTCTCAGCTTCTGGTCAAAAACCTCTAAAAGGCGATGAATCATCTACGCCAAAACCTTCAGGTTACGACGAAGTGATTACAACATCCCATCTATATGTACCTGAAAACTCTCCAAAACTTGATCAAACATCCCCACCAAAACCAGCAAATGATGAAACACCAATTCTTTCAAGACACAACGCTGATTCCATTGCCGATTGTTATAGTGCTGATATTCCCTCAAAAGACAGCGAATTAACTCCACTATCGCCTGCAAATACATAATTAAATGAACTGACGCCTTTTGCACTCGAAGTTCCATCCAGCTTCGAAAATTCCCCCGCTTTAAGCTTTGGTGATTTGCCTTCAATTTCATCAATGAATATCCCGACTCCCATACCTTCTCCAGTAAATTTACACAAGGATTGCCATGACACTTTTTGTTCAATACATGATTATGAACACTGGACTCGGTCACCATCAATTACTAACGCTTCTAGTGCACCTAACGATTCAAGTAATGATGAACGCTCTACTCCTCCCAAAAAGGTCAAAGAAACGTGTCCGTTACAAATCTGAATGGTCTGACGTAAAAAGAAAATGCCTTAAAAATATTGGAAAAAGCTATGTAACCAAAAGAGGTAAAGTGGTCAACGATAAGGCTTTGGGTAAGCCGTGTGCCTGCAGAAATCAGTGCCATAAAAAATATCTCACGACCAAAGGTACGACTGTTTCCAAAAGTTCTGGTGTTTGGGAAGCCGTGAAAAACAATGGGCATTTGTAGTTAAATACACGAAAAAGGAGCCTAAGCATAGATGTTTAAATCGCGATGTACCAACCAATCGAAAATTTACATTCAAATACCTTTTGCCCTTATCGAATCCTATTTCTGAGGAGTTCCAGAGTGAGACAGCTAGTGTCTGCAAGACAATGTTCTTAAATACCTTATCTGTTAGTGCGAAGATTATTAAAACAGCTTGGGGAAAATACGATGGCAGTTGAATTATCGAAAAAGATAAAAGAGGACGCCATGCTAATCATAATCAGGTAGTAACCTTACCAGACACTGTTAAAAGTGTGTGTGACCATGTCCAATCTTTTGCTCCTATTGAATCTCACTATGTTCGCAAAACTTCAACGAAACTGTGCCTAGACGGCAGTCTTAGCATTTCAAAAATGTTTCAGCTTTACAAAGAATGGTTTGATGATTCTATTTATTCCAGCAAGGCAGTCACTGATCGCCAGTATCGCGACATTGTGAATAAAAATTTCAACTTGGGATTTTTCATTCCTAAAAATGACCAGTGCGACATTTGTCATGTTTTTCGCCACAAAACTGATGCCACCGATCAAGAAAAAGAAGATTATGGGAAACATCTGTCCAATAAAAATGCAGCTTGTAAGTTAAAAGACCTTGACAAACGTGAAGCTATTAGATCGAACGGCACGATCTTGACGGCCGTTTTTGACTTTCAAAAAGTTTTATCATGCCCGCATGGACAGGTCAGTGTATTTTATTACAAGCGAAAATTGTCTTGCTTGAACTTCACTATTTTTGATATGGGGTCTAAGCGTGCCGTTTTTTATATGTGGGACGAAACGGTGGCCAAAAGAGGCGCTAATGAGGTAGGTAGCTGCTTGCTGGATTATATTGACCAACATGTAAGAAAAGGCGTAAAGGAGTTCAGATTCTATTCAGATAACTGCGCTGGGCAGACTAACAGAAATCGTTTTGTTTACGAGTTGGGACAACCAGAGGTGGATCTGTTTGCTTCACGGATAAATAAAAAGTGTTCGAAATTTGTCTCTTGGAAACGAGATCCGAGCGCATTCGAAATCGATGCGTTTACCCTCAGATGGGATAATTTAGAGTTCTATGCATTTCCTCCTTTCTCAGTAATCTTAAAATGTATTAGAAAAATTATTAACGATGGTGCTACTGGTATATTAGTAGCACCCTATTGGCCAGGTCAGCCTTGGTTTCCACTCTTCAAAGCACTGACTGTCTCGAAAGTTCTTTATTTTGGACCAGAAGAAAACATGCTATTATCTCCTTCCAGAACACCACATCCTTTATGGCGCAACCTTACCCTGGTGTGCGCGAAGTTATCCGGGAAGCCTTCACGCAACAATCACTAGATTCGATAAATGTAATTATTAAATCTTTATCTAATAGTACACTACAACAATATAACACAGCTTACAAATCTTGGTTTAACTTTTGTAAAGATAATAATATTAACTTTTTTAATGTTTCAACACCAGTAATGATAAAATTTCTGTCTGAACAATTTAGTAATGGAGCTAGTTATAATACATTAAATTCATTTAGATCTGCTTTATCTCTTATTTTAGGCAAGAAACTATGTACTAATGATTATATCAATAGGTTCCTAAAAGGTGCTTTTAGACTAAAACCCAATTTGCCTAAATATCAAACTTGTTGGAACCCTTGTGCAGTTTTAGATTATCTATCTAACCAATTTCCAAATGAATCATTGGCATTGGAAATTATGACTAAGAAAGTTGTAACTTTGCTCGATTTGTCAACTGGACAACGGGTTCAAACACTAGCATTAATTAAATTTAATAATATTTCTATTGGTGAATATGCTATAACTATTATTATAGATGATTTAATAAAAACTTCGGTACCCAATAGAGCGAATGCTAAGTTAGTGATTCCATTTTTTAATGATAAGCCAAATATTTGCCCAGCGGGAGCTCTCTCTTCCTATTTAGACAAGACTAAAGCCTTGCGTAATAATGATCCAATTACGGACAGGCTCATATTAACAGTTAGAAAGCCAATCCATAATGCCACAGCTCAATCAATAAGCCGTTGGATCAAGCAGGTCCTCAAGGACAGCGGCATCGATGTTAGTGTGTACTCATCCCATAGCACCCGACATGCAGCGACGTCGGCGGCGCGGCGCGCCGGCGTCTCTGTGGACGTCATAAAGCGAGCAGCGGGCTGGACCGGCTCCTCTCTCTGTTTTGCCAGATTTTATAACCTACCCTTAAATGAACCGGAGCAAGACAGAGCTTTCGCTAGTGCAGTTTTTAATACTAATAATAATTAATTATAAATTTATACTTTAAGAGATCTGTATTCTTGACTGATTAGATTATTATTCTTGACTGATTAGATTATTCTTGACTGATTAGATTAGATATCCAAGTACCTAAATAAAAGTTGATTTAAAGGTTTTTACTCTTTGTTTGTTTTTTGTCTTGGTAGTCCTGTATGATCATTCTGCAATGAGGCGCTAAACATCTACATGGTTTATTTAATCTCCTAGGATGCAGTAACGAAGTATAATTTATGTTTAATTGAACTTACCTTAAGTGAACTTCAGCCAAAATTATGCGAGTTACTGCATCCGTAGAGATTTAAAATCCCAACCCTCCCATTTACAAGGTAAAACCCAAATAACTGCAGAATGAATTTATTATTTATGTATTACTTACTCTAAAAAGAATGACAGCTGCGCTAGCGCCATCGGCGGCCGGGATAAGAACTAAGTACGATGTCAGGTCAATAGACAATCTTTCATTTTCAGTAATTTTAGTTAAAATAATATCTAAAAATCGTGTGATGGTGCAATACGTTGGGGAACGTACTACATGGTTTATTAAATCTCTACGGATGCAGTAACTCGTATAATTTTGGTTGAAGTTCACTTAAGGTAAGTTTAATTAACCATAAATTATAAAGAAAAGGCGTACGGTGAAAACGCGAGCAAGCGCAGAGCAGGCGTGGAACGATAAGGCACGGACGAAGAGACGCCGCAACTAGTCATTATATAGGCTGACTTTATCATGATAGCATGTCTTTTTTTTATGTCAACTCCCGCACTCGGGAAATATATCCCTGTGTCGCGGGGAACTTTACAAACACAATTCACGGACACAAAGTACACCCAGACTCAGAACAACTATTCGTGGTTCACACAAATAATTGTCCCGGTTGGGAATCGCACCTAGAACACCAGGTCTCAGAAGTCACTGTCGTAACCACTGAGCCACCGGTGCAGTCAATCGAAATCAGTCTTTCTCTTCAGAAGACGAAAATGCGCTCGCTTTGAAACTCAATAACGTGCAGAGACACCGAAGATATTGGGTGTACCTTGTGTGGAAAATGTCACAAGAGCATAGATATTTTAAAATAATGGAAAAATTATGCGAATATCCAGATCGATACGATCGAATACGATCATACAGTAACCGGATACTGTAGAAATTATTTATATTGACGAAATTAAAACACGGTCTTTAGAAGAAGCATACAAATTGGAGAGAACCGGTCTGTCCTGAAGAAAGATTATTGATTTCTGCGTATTTTTCTGCACCTACTGTATAAACAAAAGTCTTCTAAGTAGTAAGATTGTGCGCCTCTCCAGTCGCGCCTGCAAGCGACGCGGAACAGGCAACGAAACGGCGTGCCTACACCACACCGCTTGTGAATAATTCACATCGTGTCGCATACCTACATACTACCTTTTACCTAATATTGAAACGTTTTAAAGCGGCAAGATGCCTGCGTCGCGCCTGCACCTTACGCCGTTTCTGTATAATTCGCGCCTAAGGGTGGCTATTTTAGGATGGATAAAACGGAAATACCCGTCCCTAGGTACAACACCGTATACAGATACAATTTTACTGTACATAGGTACAATCGCCTGTTGAACCTGTGGACACGTGTGGTGTTTTTAAAAACAGTTGATTATTTTCGTAAGTTTAAGTGAAATTGAAACTAGAATTTTAGTTTAAGAAACACTGATTAACCCTTAAGCTATTTCAGATATAAAAAATATTTTATTCCAAATTCTGGACAGTGTCGACTTGTTCCGCACTTGCCCCTACTTTTTTTTGGTTTTAGGGAAAACATACCACCAATTTGAAAAACTACATAACCATAAAATATCCGGAAGAATATTTACTTGTAACTAATATAAAAAAGAAAATGTAAATCAACCAAGTAGGTACGTCTAAAGATATTTCTAACTCGGAGAAAGTAAAAAAATTGTGTGTAAGATTAGTAACTCCTGGACGACTATTTGCGATACTACAAGATGCTGTGTTTCAAGAAATAATTAATATTGCAGTCCAATCTAATTTTAAAAACAAAAAGTATAAATTTAAATGTTATTAAAGGTAAGGCATTTTCCTTTTTATTTAGTATAAAAAAGAAAATTTCGTATTTAGTAAAAAACATTACGACTCATCCATAGAATAAAGTCCGATCTGTAGGGTTGATAGTTTTCAGTAGAGGTTAGAGTTAACTTGTGTAACTCTTAAACGGTGAGACTTAATATTTAGATTTTTTGGTATAATGTAACAACGCCCCAGCCTAGTTAAATGCTATTTAATGTTCATTTCTTATCCTTTTATTTCACGAGATAGTGAGTTCCATATCAAGATAGGACGTTTTATGGCATAAGAGCAGGGGTCCGTAATGAACATAATACGTTGTTTTACGGAGACGTCTGAATTAAGTGACGTTCTATAATAACATGGATCATTTTTTGTTGGAAATACCCATCTCTTATAAGTCCTTTGTGAATAACCACCTTAAAATATTTAAACATAATGTTTGCCAAATTATGACTACCCTGGAATATAACTAAATAAAAAAATAAATTATTATTTAAAATCGTTTATTTATTTTAAAAATCTGAAAATAGATAGCAAAACCATTAGATATCATCATTTTGAACAGCAATCACATCACAGTTAGGTACGGACTTAAAATTAGCAGTCTAAAACTCTCAGATCAATGCACCTATTAGAACAATGCACGCGCGCATGAAGAAATTTAAACTTCGCATTATTATAAAATAAACAATAACATATATTTTTTAAATAACATTCTGTCTTTATAATTTTACTAATCAGAAGCATCGTGACCTAGACGAGGCTGTATACGTCTTAACAACAATCAAACTGTACATATACCTAAAACTGCCTTGATGGCATAATAGTTAAAACTTAAAATAGTAATTAAATGGCATATCGTATCACAGCATGGTAACTAGGTAACCTACATGACTACGGCACGGACTTAACGTATCAGTCTTATTATTACGCTAAATCTACTGATTATAAACCACAAAAAGTAAAAAAAGAAGCAGCAAAAAAGAAAGAAGAAAATTCTTATTCCGAAAGGTCATCATCTGATTCTTCGGAAACATTAACAGTGGTGTGATGTGGCAAAGAGTTAAAGTATGGATGATACTCTAAGGGAATTACTTCTGAGCGGCACATATCCATTAAGTCTTTATATTTAGCAGCAGGAACCATAATAGGTTCAGAATATGCAGGTTTTAGTTCAGTTTGTACCGAGTTCCTCGTGTTACCGCGAATCACTAAAATATTATAATCAGGTTGAGTCAGGTCATATTTAAAAAACAATTTGTTAGGATCACCACCGTCTGCATGAACTTCTCGAATGTTACTCCAGTTAATCTTCTTGCCCTTAATGTCTTTCATCCAGACCTTATTATTAACAAGACATTTAAAGTCAAACACGTCATTCTGGGTTACGTTACGGACAATATTGGGTTCTCCTTCGTTCTTAGCCCATCTTACTAATAAACGCCATTCATGAGGAGTATAGATAGTTTTGGTTTGAGAAGCTCTCTCAATGACAGAGTGGACACTGTGCCCTTCATTTTGGGTGTGTCCCTTCTGTAAAAACCGGTGTGTTATGCATATGTTGAACTTTTTTGCAGCATAAACATACAATGAAAATACAAAGCGGTTACGATTTTGGCCAGCACAATTGTCTGACCAAAAGCGAAACTCTTTGGCCCCTTGGTCAACATTAGCCTGCATAAAATCTAAGAGGCAACTGCTAACCTCATTTGCGCCACGTTTTGCCACAGATTCATCCCACATATAGCAAATGCCCTTCTTTTTACCCATGTCAAAAACCGTGAAGTTAAAAGTAGATAGCTTTCTCTTATAGTAAAATACATTTATATTACCATGAGGACACTGCAATACTTTTTCAAAATCAAACACAGCAGTAACCATTTTTCCATTTGACTCCTCAGCGTCTTTTTTATCTTGGTTTTTTAAATCCCTTGCGACCTTCTTATTGGTCTGGTGTTGTTGAAAATCTTCTTTTTCTTGGTCCGTTGGATCTTTTTTCAAGCGGAAAACGTGACATTAATGGCATTGATCCTTTTTAGGAATATGGAAAGCTAGATTGAAGTTTGAGTTGACAATGTCGCGATACTGGCGTTCTTTTGAAGCCTTAGATGTGTATTTCTCAGGGTTGAACCATTCAAGATACAATTTGAACATTTTGGCAATACTTAAATCTCCTTGTAGGTAGAGCTTTTGGCTATTCTTGCGTATATAATGTGATTCAACAGGGACAAAGGCCCGAACATGGTCACAAACACTTTGTTTCATGGCGTCATCTATAACGATCTTATGATTGTCGTGGCTACCCCGTCTGTCTTCCTCTAAAATAGCACTTCCATCGTACTTCTTCCAAGCAGTCTTTAAGATACGCGTTGAAACGGCAAGAGTATTAATAAACATAGTTTGGCATACTTCAGTTTTCTCGCAGTGAGATTCGCTAGAACCTGTGATCAGCGGCAGATAATACTTAAAAGTATGTTTTCTATTATTAGGAATATCTTGATTCAGGCATCTTTTCTTCTTCATTTTATCGGAATATTTGATGATGAAATTCCACTGCATAGCTCGATCTCCCAGTTGCCAAAATTTTGTGAAGCAGTCCAACCGCTGCTGGTGAGATATTTTATCAGGGCACTTGTATCGGCATTTGCATGGTAACCCCATCGTTTTTTCATCTACGGCTTTTCCTTTTTTTGATACATATTTCTTACCTAAGTTCTTAAGGCATTTGCGTTTAATATCTGTCCATTCTTTTGGGTGCTTCTGTCGTTTTCTAGTCGTTTTAGGAGTCACGGTGCGATCGCTTGAGTGCGAAGTAGCAGGCGAATTCGTAATGCAAAATGACGACGAAGAAATCACAGAGGAACTGTCTACATGATTGGGGCAGAATGTGCTATGGCAGATCGAATGGACGTTAGTAGGCGATGGCATAGGAGTTGGCACTGACAGTTCCAAATTAACCGGGGTAGATCTGTGGTGAGAAACTTCTAACTCTTCAATCTGTATTAATGGTGAATTTTCGAAACTAGAAGGCACATCCAAAGAAAATGTACTTGGTTGATTGCTGTAAACATCCTCGGCAGATGGATCAGGCGTGACATTCGGTATTGAGCTGTCGCAGGTAATTTCTTTGGTACCACCATGCTCATGCAGAACTTCTTCCCATATGTAAGCTAGTTCCTGACTGATTTCTTCTGCACCAGAAGGCAAAGGTGACGTTTGTCGTATCATGGCGTTGTCATCAACATTCACAACTGAAATTCTGTGCCTCCGGTGAAAACTGATATAACTCAAGTTGTATCGAATTGGTGTTTTAAAATGCACTTGAATCAGAAAAAAATTCTATACATTTCTGTCTAATCGACATTTTGATACAAGTCATATTTCCAGAGATAGTGTGATACAAGTAGGCCTAAAAATTTATGTATTGATAGTTAATAACGTGTAAAATAATTTAACTCCACATAAATCGTTAAATATATTGAAAAATTAGATAGTGCTCCGTGTAAAAAAATATGTCTTAAGTTATATTCCAATACATTTGAAAACTTTAACTTTAATAAATGTGATTAATGATATAAACTCAGTTATATTTTTTTACACGAAGACATTGTGCGTAATTTACTGGTACAACTTCAGACATATCAGTTAACACAAAGACAAAAGTAAAAAATTGTTTGTGTCGAATGATACATGTGAAGTTATATTATTATACACGTAAATAGTACTCAAAATAGGGCATAAAAAATGTGTATAGTGATACTTCTTCTACTGCGGGGGATTGCGCGGGCACAGGGGGCGACATTACGGGGGATACGCGAGCCGTGCGGGGTCAGTGGCGATAAAGTTTTTAGACGGAGAGCACGCACGCGCCTACGCAGCGGATCGCTATGGCTCACAACGAACGTATTACATGTATCATTTTACACGAATGCTAAGTTGTTATTGTAAATATTTTTTTATTAAGTTATTATTACAATAATTATCATCAAACACTAAACTACCGTTCTAGTTATATCATTTTACACAATGCGTTATAATTACTTTAATGAGTGTATCTATTATAAAAAAACTTAATGAAATTAAATGAAATTGGGTTTTTATATATCTATAGTCTGATCGTTACTTTTTTATAGAACGTAGGTATTTTTATTGTTACAGAGATTTTCAGAGCGTACAAAACGCATTCTAAATAATATATTAAATAAGGACATCGAACACCTTAGCCCTCAATCACCATTTCATTCTGATAATAATGAGGAAGTTATGTGTAATAGCGAGCGTCCTGTACGTAGTTTGACTTCTCAGAATAATGTAGTATTGAACCAAGTAATTATTGACGATGCGAAATCTTTAAATGATGGTGATTTTGGTTCGTCGAGCAGCGATGATTATATTCCCGGTACTGATGAAAGTGATAGTAGTGATACTAGTACCAATTATCGTTAGAAGAACAAGTTACTAAAACATCGCGCTTTATTAAGGTCGACTCAGCCTCCAACGGTTATTGATGCATCCGATGAATCTAGTAAATCTGATTCTACAGCCGAAAATAATGTGCCTGTAGAAAATAATGACAACGTTGTAGTACATCAATCCTCTGAGGAATCTAACCAAAATCCAGGGCCATCGTTTATATTTTGGGATGATAAGAATATTTCTAGAGAAGGACGTAAAAGAAAGATCAGGTGTGCTAACTTAGAACGAAGAAGTGAAAGAAGTGAAAGGACTATCTTACGCAACAAAGGGCAAGCTTATTTCACAAAAAGTGGGAACGTTAAAAGACCAAAAGAACTCAAAGATTTACCAGATAGTAGATTAAAATGTAGAGACAAGATTCCAAAGAGAGTGTTGCAGATAGTTTTTAATGAATATTGGTCACTCGGTTGTTACGACAAAAGGGCACAATATATTAGTAATTGCAAAATTATAGGTAAAAAGCGTACTTCTAAAATTGAACCAAAAAAGACAAGAAAACACACTAATAAGTATATGATTATTAATGTTAATGATCGATACGACATTTGCAAAAAATGTTTTTTAGTTACTTTCGATGAAAGCAATAGGTTTGTCCAGACAATTTGTGAAAAGAAAATTAAATACGGTATAATAATTCCAAGTGAAAAAGGGCGGGCAGCGAGTTATAAAAAAGTTAATGATGAGCGACTGGATCTTGCAAAACAGCATATTTTATTATTTCCTGCGTATGAAAGCCACTATGGTCGCAGCAAAACTAATAAAAAATTTCTGAGTTCCGATTTGACCTTAACCAAAATGTATGAGCTATATGAACAACAGCTAACAATAACGGAACCTATAAGTAAAACTTTTTACAGTCAGATTTTCAAATCATTGAATTTATCGTTTAAGCAACCATCAGTGGATACATGCCAGAAATGTGATAAGTTAAATAAAGCAATAGAAACAGCATCAACCGATGACAAACTTCACATTAAATGTCAATTGGACGAACATCAAGCTGCAGCCGCTTATGCGTATGACCAGAAAGAAAGTGACAAAATATATTCTAAAGAATCGCCCGACACCTTAACGCTTACATTTGACTTGCAACAATGTCTACCAACACCATACCTGAAGACGGGTCTGGTCTTTTATAAAAGACAGTTATGGACATACAATCTTACCATCCATGACTGTGCAAGTAATAATGCTTTTTGCTATATGTGGGACGAAAGTGTGTCCGGACGAGGAGCCAACCAAATCGCCTCATGTCTATTCGATTTTTTTTTAAATCAAGTTCCTTTTAAGTATCCCGATATTAAAAAATATATCCTTTACTCTGACACTTGCGCTGGGCAGAATAAAAACTCCATGATGGCTACAATGATGCTACTTGCTGTTCATGACCTGCCTTATATTACATCCATAGAGCACAAATTCTTGATACCGGGCCATACAAGAATGGAAGTAGATAGTGACCATTCTGCAATCGAAAGGGCTAAAAAACGAACGACTATGAACATCCATCATCCAAGAGATTGGGCGCAATTAATTCGAACATTAGGAAAACCTGGAAAATTTACCGTAGTTGAGATGGCAGAATCTAATTTTTACGATTATAACGAATTTGCAAAACGATATTTCACTATCAAAAAAATTAATGAAGATAACGAGAAATTTGTTTGGGCCGATGTGAAAGTTTTTAAATATGAGAAAGACCAATTCCCGTCTCCGAAATACAAGACTGACATGAGAGCAGATAATTTCAAAGTCATATCATTTGCTAAGAGGGTTAAAATATATACATCGGAAGTATTAGTAGATCATTTAATTAAATGCAGTGGCCCATCTTTTATTTCAATTGAAAAGAAGAATGATCTGTTGTCAATATTACCATATGTTGATAGTAGATGTCATGAGTTTTACCAGAACTTGAAGACTAAGGCTGATGTCAGAAATATTGATCCCGATTTATATTCCAGTGAGGACGACTGAAAATTATGTATATCCTCCTTTTTTATTAACTTTTATTTTAATTATTATACTTACTTCTTATTGCCATATCATGAATTATGTCAGTTTCATTAGAACCTATATGTAACATTATATTTAAATTATGAATGACTACCTCATCCTGCTCAACATTCATTAGTTTTAATAACGGATGGTTAGTTTTAAAAACGTTAAGTTTTATAAAAGATTTTCTAATGCATGTTGATTTTTACTTAGACTGATATTGTGATATTGAAACGTGATCTCATTTAATTTGTAAGATTGTTAAAAATATAAATTCATAAAAGTGGCGTTACTTTATTAAAAACGTTGATTGAGACTGAGTTAAATTCTTTATTTAGTTATACTTTAAAAATGTATAACAGTTTAAAGTCATTGATTAAATGCTGTTGTGCTAATTAAAAGAGAAGTATTTTAGTTGTTTTTTTTTAGAAATTTTAGTTTTTGTTTGACTCATTTATTCAGATTATTATATTTTGTATCTTAAATATGTGTTTTATTTTTAATACTAAGAGCTTTAAATAAAGTTGGTTACAAATATCACTTTACACGAAGATGTTGAATATATAAGTTTACTTGGAGGCTGTATGGTCGATGCTTGTAGCATTATACACAAAAAATAAAATCGTGATAAGTGATATATCTCAATAAATATTAAATTAGGTAAACTTTAAAGTTATAGACTGATTTCTAACATAAATTTATATTAAATTTGTTCAACAACATTTTTCTTGCATAAATATTATCAGTGTATATACTAAAACATATTTTATGGTATCAATCTTCACGAGAACTGCATGTGTGGTGTAAGTTGATATTACTTAACATACATTAGTTTACACAGACGTAATGTCGGTGCACATTGATATAGTTGACAGTTTTTCCTTAATATTTTCCTAATTTTCTAATGAAATGTTACAAAATCCTGTTATTTTAAAGAAAAATTATGCAACTTGTATTTAACATTAAGTGTTCTGTAAAATTATTGATAATAATCTTTTTAAATAAAATAGAAAATAAATAAAACTTTAAATCGCTTTACTGAAAAGTAGTCATTTTGAAGTTGTATCAGTTTTCACCGGTGGCACAGAATTAAAAAAACAACTGTAAATTATTGTAGGCATTCAAAGAATACTGTTTATATAAAGAGAAATATACCTAGTAATTAATTAAACAAATCTCAAATAAAAAATCTTTATATTTAACGATATTTTTAAATGAACAACGTCCTAACTGATTTCATCATCCCAGTAACAACGTCCCATCTTAATATCGAACCCACAAATCGTTTCAAAGATTCCGTAGAAAAACGTCCTATATTCACATAAGACGCTTAGAAGTTTAATAATGTTCGTAAAAAATTGCCCTAATATTTCATAAGACCTGTACTTTTTACTGTTTATTATTACAGAAAGAATGATTACCCTGTGAAAATGCATTACGCCAATAGTATTTTCGCTCTAAAAATTTGTTTCTGTACCTCTCCGTCAAAAAACGTCCGTTATAAAAATCGATCGCCCACAACTGTTAACTAAGCCAAAAAAGCAATAAGACATAATGTTTATTAATTTATTAACTTTTTAGTGTGTATCACGAAATAATACAACTGAAATCATCAACTTACCAGCATTTACACTTTTCTCCATATAAACAGCAGGGACATTTGAAAGCGATGAACTAAGCTCAGGCCTTTCTGCATCTTTTTTTAACATATTCTAACATATTCTAACTTTTCGTGATCGTGACATCTCTAAAAATATTTATTTTCATGCAAATCACTCGATAAATTATTTGTTTCATCAAACCGAAAAAAAGCTAAGCGCATGACACAAAATCGACCTCCTTCCAACAAACAGCGGCCGGACTGACCAACGGACGGGGCGCCCGCGCCACCCCCGCTCCCCGCGCGCCGTCTCTTGTTCACTTCGTGCATTTTTACGTGGAGCTAAAGTCAGATTGAACGTTATTCGATTCTATATTTCCGAAACAAAATAAGATACGAAAATTCTAAAAACGTACGACTGTAGAGTTTGTATTCCTTAACTCGTCTAGCTATTTAACTCGTTTTTGCTCCATGATCACATCGGACTCTGTTCTTCGGATAAGTCGAATGATAAGTTCAAAATTTGATTCGGCATCTTACGTGGACAAGATTTTTTTGGGTATCAACTTGCAGTACATGAAAAACGGTTAGATTATAATTAGAAAATTAGCTGTATTAAAAGTGTTGAAAACACAAACCGCAGAGTATTCTTTCTGATAGTTTCTGGATGGAAATCAAAAATTTATAATCAAAAATTGCTTGCCTGAAACCTGTTAATAAGGCGACAGTAACATTACAACGCGAACAATTCACGTTTGGTGACTTTTTCACAGAATGGCTTAATTGCTAAATAAAGTTGGAAGCTATTAGAACCTCATTGGCAGAGGACTTATTTAAAGTCATGAAAGGTAGAGAACTGATTTATTAAATAATGATTTGGTCATCGAAAATTTATATTTAGACTAGCGGCCCGCCCCGGCTTCGCACGGGTGGACTTTTATACCCTACCCCTGCCCTACCCTACCCCTACCCTACCACTACCCTACCCCTACCCTACCCTACCCCTACCCTAGCCCTACCCTACCCCTACCCCTACCCTACCCCTACCCTACCCTACCCCTACCATACCCCTACCCTACCCCTACCCTACCCCTACCCTACCCTACCCCTACCCTAAATATTATTTAAAATTTGACACTGCGATGGTAGCGCCGTCTGTCGGATCCAATGTAAAACATTCCAAAACCAACAACTACTAATAAATTAAAAATTAATTAAAAAAACATTGTCCAGCGGACAAAATTGTGAATCTAAACCATTCCCAGATCCCCTTGAACACACACAAAAAAATTCATCAAAATCGGTCCAGTCGTTTGAGAGAAGTTCAGTGACATACACACTCACAGAAGAATTATATATATAAAGATGGTCGCCTCAACGTAATTTTGTCTGATCAAGAATGTGAGAAGGCAAAAACATTAATAGCGCAGACTTTCCAGCAGCTGCAATCTCTTATATTATCTGAGTGTCCAGCGGAAATTTCTGAATTACCAGATTACTCTAGCACCACACATCATTATCATTAGAAAACTATTTAAAAGAAACTGAGGCAACTCGTGGGTTAGCTGAGAGGTCATCATTAACCCTAGAGTGGTCGCGTGGATGACATATGTAATCCACACTTACTAAATTGTAAAATTCTCAAAAACGGCGAACGTAAATTACGCGCTCTTCGAGGTACTCTAAGTTAATTGGTTGGCGAACGCGCTCAGTGCTGCGCGAGCGCCAGTCGCACGCGGTTCTGTCATAGGGGGGGCCGCAAAGTCGGTGGATTACAACTGTACGCCGCGCGACTAATTACGTACGTATTTTGAATGTAATAATATAGTCTATTTTTTTGTTTTTATCGTTAATTCTGGGTTACATATGTAGTTGTGTGATTGTTGGTAAGCGCTATAATTGTTAGACACTAAAAAATATTTTCCTTTTTTTAGATTAACTATGAATGATCGGGAGACTGCTCAGATTGAGGCGTGGCTGGCTGGAGATGATGGCGAAGACGTTTCTTACGATGATCGTTCGAGTTCAAATGCTGAAGAAGATCATTTAAAAGAGCAAGAACATTTATCAGAATCTGAACAAGGCGAAGAAGTTCCAGGTGAGCCTTTAGAAAATAGTTCGGAATCGGAAGATGACGAGTCACCTCGGCGCAGTCGACGCGCAGACTTTTACAGCGGTCTAGATAACAACATCTGGACAAAAACGGCTCCTTTGAATATTGGAAGAACTCGGCAACACAATATTGTCTTTGTTGCCCCTGGTCCTAAAGGAATAGCCCGTTCAAAAACTACTCCAGAAGACTGCATGTCTCTTTTCCTGGATGAAAATATTATTGATCTCCTCACAAAGTATACAAATATAAAAATCGACTACATCAGGAATAAATACGCAAGAGAAAGAGATGCCAAACAAACAAACGCAATAGAAATAAGAGGCTACATTGGAATTTTACTCATGGCTGGTGTATTTAAAATAGGAAGATTGAGCGTTGACCAAATATTTGAGCATGTAAAACACACAGGAATCGATGCTATTTATTTGACTATGTCTGAACAAAGAACAATCTTCAGACACAAAATCTTTGATAGATGAGAATAGTGAGTGTAACTTACCAAATAAAATTGTTACTCTTGTAAACGTTCATGGTACTTTAAGAAGCACTGATGAAGAAAATAATATAAATACGGGTAATAAAGTTAAGCCTCAAAAGAAGAAGAAATTATTTAAAAGAATAAAGAAGGTTGCCAAGAAAGAAAGCCATCATTCGAAAGTAAAGCAAAAAAGGAATATGAATTCCGAACATGCTTTTGTCAACTTCTGACAGTGAAATAGAAATGAGCATACATAGTGATTCCGATTATGATATCGACGTAATACCAATGTCAGAATGCGATGATGAAAACGACGAGAGGATTGAAGCAACAATAGAAAAATCACAGTTATTTCCCATCGCTGATGACGACGAAACAAAAATGAATGAGAATGATAATGAGGTTGAGGAGATAAAAAATAACGACGTACAAAAATCAGAATGGACGGAGGTTGGCCAAATAAACGATCAAATTATACTTGAGACTCGTTATAGAGAAGTGCAGCATGATCATGAGGCTTGTAATACAAAGTTTGACGTAACATAAAAAGACTTACTGAAGACAAAGACTGATTTTAAAGTTAACAATGAAAGTTGTGTAAAAGACTCATATAATATAGGAGAAACAGTTTTGATAAGATATTACAAAACAAAATCATGGAAGTATTATATCGGTGAGATAGAGAGTATCAGTCCAGATACAAAATTTTATACCATTTCATTTTATAAAACTATTGGCATAAAACAGGTACTGTAACACCGTTTTTTTCGTGGTTTTAAGATTCTTACCGGCATCCGATACAACCTTGGTATTTGATGTTGTTTCTGTAAGAAATTGTTGTCATTCAGTTGGAGGGTGATATTCAACTTTAACACGGTTCACACAATAGCTGTAATTACCTTAAATTAAGGTTTATTTGTATTTATTCACTAATTGCGAACAAACCAATTACGATATTTGACGTTTATTTGTTGACATTGACTCGTGAGTGAAGTTTGACAGTTCCGATTGTTTCTGATCGCCTTGTTTTCTTTTATCTATGGTATTTCGTTTTTAGGGTTCCGTAGCCAAATGGCAAAAAACGGAACCCTTATAGATTCGTCATGTCTGTCTGTCTGTCTATCTGTCTGTCTGTCTGTCTGTCCGTCCGTATGTCACAGCCACTTTTTTCAGAAACTATAAGAACTATAATGTTGAAACTTGGCAAGTAGATGTATGTTGTGAACCGCATTAAGATTTTCACACAAAAAAAGAAAAAAAACAATAAATTTTGGGGTTCCCCATACATAGAACTGAAACTCAAAAATTTTTTTTTCATCGCACCCATACCCATCTATGAATAGGTCTTCAAAAATGATGTTGAGGTTTCTAATGTAATTTTTTTCTAAACTGAATAGTTTGCGCGCGAGACACTTCCAAAGTGGTAAAATGTGTGCCCCCCCCCCTGTAACTTCTAAAATAAGAGAATGATAAATCTTAAAAAAATATATGATGTACATTAACATGCAAACTTCCACCGAAAATTGGTTTGAACGAGATCTTGTAAGTAGTTTTTTTTTAATACGTCATAAATCGTAAACCGCAATTTACCTTTCATTCAATCAACTCGAATATAAAATAACATTTCATTTCATAAACATACGCTTTTTTATTCTTGATATCAAAAATACGCACTTGTAACTGATACGGAACCCTTCGTGCGAGAGTCCGACTCGCACTTGGCCGGTTTTTTTTATATAAATTAAAATGAAACCATGCTTACCGAGCCAGGTACCGGCCTTGTTGAAGCCAACGAACTTATGAAAAATAATGTTTTAAACATTGGTGTGTATAATTTAATTTTGTTGATGCAAAACATTTTATGTTACCATACCAATATCTATAGTCTATATTTCTATTATTTCAGATGCCACTAACACGAATGTGTTTGACTCGACTACACCAAAATCTATACTGCGAAAACCAGTCTCAAAAGAACTAGGTATCTACAATAAATACAATTTGGAAATCATGGTTGAATGTTTTTACCTACATGTTTTTTTTTTGTTTTAGTTTACTCTGTCAAGAAGAGGTCTTCAGCATATACACCATTGGAGACAAGAAAGCAAATAATAATTCATACAAATAAAAAAAATGAACTCTTGTCTCGTAAGCAAGCAAGGGAACTAGAATTATCAAAATTTGCTAAGGAAGAGCATGAGCATTTGAACATTCTTTTTAAGAAAGAAATGCACGAAAAAGCTCTGAAGCATCAGGAGGAGTTACATCAGCTAGAAAATAAATTCAAGACAGAAATGCATGATATTATATTAGAAAAATGTAGATATGAAGCTGAGAAAGCTAAATTAGAATTAAGTAATGTAAAATAGCCTTTGTTATATTTTTTATTCATAGGAAAATTTAAAAATCTAAACTTTATATATACAACGTGTTTTTTTTGATATCCCATAACTCTAGGGTATGATTGAGACCATATCAAAGAATCAACTGGCATATGAATTATGTTTCAATTACCCTTTTTTTTTATTTTTCATCTTTCATACAAATTAATTCGGTAAAATCACGATTATTAATGTAAAACACCCTTACGTGAAATATGACAACGTCGCATTTCTTAGCTTTAAATATGAATGATTGGTTTGAATTACTCGTATTTATCAATGAAACTAAGATACCTAGACACATCGAGGGTCTATTTAGTACGGTAAGCAACCAAAATTATGTAGGTGAACTTTATAAGATATTTTAATTTCATCAAATTAAGCTTTGAGTGTTTTTAAAGGACGCAACCAAGACAACACTACGATGATGGATAGGATAATTTGAAATAAGTTAAGTGAAAACAAACTGACCTAAATGTTATCACTTCATTGTTTAATTAAGTTTTAAAAACTTATGAAACCTTTTATGAAGGTTTGATTGTCCGGCACAGTGCGATTTGGAAATCGACGCTGGTATTCCCTCACAGCTTCCATGGAATTTCCATTACAATATCCATACACAAAATGAATATCTGCTTGATGTTCTGGCGGATAGTTTTGCCTCAGCATTGTAACTGAGTTAACACCCAAAAAACAATTCAACGTCAAAGTTCAACAAAAACAAATGAACAAGAGAACTTAATAAAAATCAACAATTAAACTTAACAGCAAAACCGTTACAATTTTACGCGGCACCGAAACTTGTAAGCAAGACGAAAGTCAGGGAACAAGTGTTAAACAAAGGGCTTGCTAATTAAAGTAAGAATAATTTCATTTTTTGCTAACGCTATGAGTTCTATGTGTGCGTTCATTGTATGCGGTACCTAACAGGTCGGTGTCGGATAAAAGAATTAGTAGGGTTGTCAATATTTATGTAGGTAATTGAGTCATAAACTAGTTGTGAAAGTGAGATTTGACATTATGATGTTAAATGGTTGAGTAACATTAAATACCTACTAGTATCTAATTTGCGTAGCTAAACTTTATTCATGTTTAGCCACGCAAACTAGATACTATCCCTGTAAAATGTCGTAATTTTAACTTTGCACATTGGAATGAAAAACTTTTTAGTGTTTAAGAAAAGTAAACAGCTAAAATAACATAAACATTTAAAAAAAACTCATGAAAACCAACATAAACATTTTAAAATTCGTTTATTGATTTGTACTATTTGTACATATTAAATTCCAAAAAAGTCTTCTCCAGTTACTTAATTGGAATATCTAATTCATATTCATAGGCACATGTGCTGTGGCTATCCAGGCCGTTCGTTTTGCTTAGAAGAATTAACTTAGGAAAAATCAGAAAACAGCGAATGACTCCTAATGAATGACAGACTAAAAAATCTTACGTACCTAACTACGTACGCATTATAAACTCGTAGGTGATAACCCTGGTATTCCGAGCTCTACACACACATAGAACTCATTGTTTAGCTTAATGTCCGCCCGATTGAGCCCGTGACGCCACGCAAGAACCTACTTAATAGCTCTATCTTACTTACACAAAGCGACAAGCGCTAATGAGAGAGTGAAAAATCCGAGTCGTAGCAGGTGCACTTCACCAAGTTATCACTGTAAATATTTAGGCAACTCTTGCGCGCCGCGCGCTAGCGTATGTTGTCCTGTCGTAACTTTCTAATGAAATCGATATCGATTAAACCCGTACTTAGACACTTACTTTGATTTAACGCACATAATTATTTAATGAAGATTACGAATACTCTAGTCAAGCAAAAGTGCGAATATTACTAAGGTGGCTCAAATTACTTAATTTAAACTTTAGCCATAGGTTACAAACCTTAATTAATTATGCTTATTGGTAGTTAGTTTAGGTAGCATAATTGGGGGGTGCGATGGCGCAGCGACCTCCCCGTGGTGCACCCTGGGCAACGACGGTCACCAATCTTCAATTGGTTACCGGCGGCTAGCAGCTGACCAAGAGTAGCGGGCCTCGTCGTAGCAACGACTAGAGGTCTGCGGGCGGGGCGTCCCCTTGGGCGCTCCGCTAGTAGTTTATTTATTTAATTATATATTAAGTTAAAATTATAGTTTACAGCGGAGTCTTTGCTTGGCTCCGCTATTATAATATTTATTTATTTTGTGTAGCTGTCACTGTTGCCCCTTCTGGGCTCCAGTGGCATTGTTGTTATTCAGCGGGGCCCTCTTTGGGTCTCGTTGCCGAGGGACCTCCTTAGGCCTCTCGGGATTGTTAGTTTGTTTTCCGCCTTCTGCGGGAAACGATAGGGCTAGGGTGACTGGCTTAACCGCTGGTTGGGAAGCTTACTTCCAACTCGTAATCCTCAGTCATGTTTTGGGGACCGAGGGCCTTGGCTTAACCGCCTGGGTCGCGAGGATGCAAACCTCTTTAAAAATGTCGTAACCTAAGTTGTCGTACCGTGACGAGAGGTGGATGGCGGAGGCGTTACTCCGTCTTTAACGGTACCACCCCGGTCGAGCGTGGCGCTGGCCGGTTGTATTCGCCTTGCTATGGGAATGGGCGTCACCCTGTAGTCGACCTTTTATATCGGCCCTACTCGTGGGATTTGTTATGGAATTAAATAATAAAAAACCTAATGTGTCAGGAGGAGTTGTGAAGGAGAGGAGGGCGAGCGCTAGAGACGCAGTAAGGGGTTCGAGCCCCCCTGCAGATCGTGCGAACGCGTTAGCGGTTGCTAAGGATAGAAGGGCGAGCGTGGCAACAGGGGGTTCGATTCCCGCTGCAGAGCGCACGCAGCCTTCGGTAGGGAAGGAGAGGAGGGCGAGCGTGAGGGACGCGGTTAGGGGTGTGAGCCCCGCTGCAGAGCTTGTGCAGTCGCCCGCTATTTCTAAGGAGGAAGTCGTCATCCTGGATAGGATGGACGTCGATGCGAGGGGTAGCTCGCCAATAGGGCGAAAGCGTATCCGGGACCGCCCGAGTGTGAATCAAGTAGATTCGGACTCTGACTCGTCTGTAGCTGGGGACCCTGTCAAAGTACAGGCCAATGCCCCCAAGCTGGGGACGCATCGGAGCCTGGAGTGCCTGAGCGACACTCGGGTGATCTTAGATACGGAGGATAGTAGTGTGGAGGGTTCCGACCTAGAAAGGGCCGGATCTCCCCATACTAAAACCAAGAGAGGCCGACCGCTCGGCAGTAAGAACAAGGAGGTCGTTGTTCTTACCCAAGAGCAGGTTAGGTCGAAAGAAATGAAGGCACTCCGCGATAAGTTGCAGGAGGTGCAGAGCGGGCGCTCTTCTGCGGGAGGCGCCGACGCGGAGCTGGGTGCCGACGGGAGCCGGGAGCTTGCGGCCCACCTCGCCGATACGGTGAGAAAGGTCGCCCGGGTCTCCGGCAACCTCAAAGGGACGATGCAGAAGCAGCTCTACGAGGCTGCGGATGCACTTCAACACTTAGTAGCGTCTACCCTTAGGTTGAACGCTACGGACGAGATGCAGCGTCTCCGGGAGGAGAACGCCTCGCTGAGGGGTCAGCTGGCGGCTCTTCAGAAGACGCTGGATAGGATGGCGGAGTCGGTGGCCCGCATGGAGAAGGGCGCGGCAGGTGCTGCGGCTGTCCCCGGGTCGTCGGCGTCGAAGGGCTCAAGTAAGAGCGTCCGCGGCGGAGATCGGCCGGACTCATTCGAACCTCAAATGGAGAGAATGATGAATCGGTTGATGTCCGCCGTGGACAAACGTCTCGTGGAGTGGGAGAGGCAGAGGGACAGAGATGTCCCTTTTTCGCGTCCTCCCTTAGCCCACGAGACTAAGAAGAAGAAGGAGTCCGTTTCCCTACCTCTCTCTATCAGGTTAGCGAACCCGCCGGTTATATCGGCGCCGGGAGTGGCAGCTGCGCAAGCGGCGGTTGCGGTTGCGAAACCGTCCGCCGTCACATCGTACGCGGCCGCTGCGGCGGGCCCGCCGCCGGAGGGTAAGGGAAAGGGCAAAGGGAAGGGCAAGGGTAAGGCCTCGGCTTCGGCCTCGGCCTCGGCGTCTGTCCCGACCGTACAGCCCGTCCCTTCCACTTCGGCTGCGGTACCCGCGCCTGTAGCGGTATCCGCGCCCGCAGCGGTGCCCGCGCCTGTAGCGGGTGTAGGGCCTAGGGTCGACGCGGACGGTTTCGTTCGCAAGGAGACCGCCGCGGAGAAGAAGGCCCGCAAGAAGACGGCAGTCGCGGCGGAAGCCGCCCGTAGGGCGGAGGCCGCCAAAAAGGTTGGTGCTACCAATAAGCGTAGTCGCAAGAACCGTCAGGGACGGCTCCGCGCCCCTCGCTCGTCGGTAGTCGTGGTGACACTCTCTCCGGAGGCGGAGAAAAGTGGCACCACATATAGCGATGTTATTCGCAAGGCCCATCAGGTCGATGCGGAGGCCCTGGGCATCACTCAGGGCGTTCGTTTCCGGGTGGGGTTAGCTGGGGGTAGGATTCTCGAGGTCCCCGGCGCACAGTGGATCGTCCCCATACAAGAGGTTGGACATAGAATCAAAAATTGAAAAAGTATTTAATTTGAAAAAAAAAAATATACAGTTGCATTCCTCTATTGAAGAGCAACAAAAATGATTACTACGCTTTTTTTATTTGACCAGCACTTTACGAGCAAATCGATGAAACCTCTTATTTTTGTATGGAAACGAACACAAAAATGTCTGTATCTCATGATTCCCTCCTTGTTTCGATTTGCGGTTTTCATTACTGTTATTTACCTACTTTATGCCACATTTTCTCCAAAGACACATGGTGCCCCCAGAGGGCCCCTTCCGAAATATTTTGCCTATAGCAACTATTTTTGTTATTGTATTACTGACGGAAAAGAGGTACATTTAGTATACTTATTACCAAGAATTAGTTATCACTAAGCAGTTCCTTAAATAACAGGTGCATTAGTGAGTACTTTAATGACTTATAAAGGCTTTTGTTGTAATATAACAAAAGCGTTAATAAGTCATTAAATAACGACTACCAGTACTAGCTTAATCTAATTAGTTATTGTAATTACTATGTTAACAGCCATTAAGCTATGCATTGTGATTGGCTCATGTCATCATTAGCTTATCAAGTTCATTGCTAGTTGCAAACTTGCTGCCCTTTAAATATGTGTGTGTTTTGCAAATATACTTCAGTTGTAATTACAACCTCTACTAAGTGTTGTCATTATGGCTTTCCGTGGCTTTTCTACTTATCTAGATCTTTATGTTGCTCTTTGTAATCATAAAGACCTTCGTGACTATGATGATTTATTTAACACATTGAAGTCGAATAGTAACGTCCAGTTAAGTGAAAATGATGTGTCGGATCTAAAGAACTGGTGTCGACGATTTTGCTATCGGATTTACTCCAAATGGGTGCGATCAAGAAGGTCAGTCGACAAGTTCATGAACAAGAACAGAGAGTGGTTAAGTTCCGATATAATTTGGCCAAATTGCTTTAAGGAAATATTGTTCCCACTGAAGAAGCTGAAAGTGAGGCAGAAGAGGTAATCAGTCCATCAAAATCGGATGCATCAACTTCAACATATATTTCTCCTCGCAAACACTTTGAAGATCTATCGAGTAGACAGAAAAGAAGACGTGTTGATGAAAATATTGCTAGTTGCAGTCGTCCAAATGAGCTTTTACATACTGTTGAAAGTGCACTTAAGTCTGCCGGAAAAAATGATGTGGCCAGAATAATGAAACATTTGCTGGGAAATCCTGAACACGTCTCAACAGTTTTGAATGTCCTGGAAACTAAACAGAATACTTTGTTTCATGAAGTTCCTACTCACAAAGCCCTTGCTCTTTATGTTAGCATGCAGTTATCCAAATGGCGTTACATCACACTTAGGGACTTTAGTTTTAAAGAAGGTCATACGAAATACCCAAGCTATTACATGTTAGTGAAAGAAGAGCTTAAGTGTTACCCGGCAAAAGAAGACGTAACTGTGACTGATACTTCCGCAAAGATACGGCTCCAAGCCCTCCTTGATCTCACAGTTAGGAGGCTGGTCGATTCACTTGAATCGAATTTTGATGCTGGTGAACAACTTGTGCTTCACAGTAAATGGGGTTTTGATGGAGCTTCGAGTCAAAGCATTTATCATCAAAGGACAACAACCAGTGAACAAGATTTATGCAGTGTATTTATGGCAAGTCTTGTACCTCTTAAGTTAATGACTTCTAGTGGAATCACAGTGTGGCAGAATAGTCGGCCATCGTCAACCACATACTGACGTCCGATTTCATTTAAGTTTATGAAAGAAACGGAGGCAAACGTGAACGCTGAAATGGAGATATTTGAGACTGAGATTCGTGGACTGATCCCAACTGATTGCGGCTATGCTACTGTTACGCACAATCTGTGGTTAACCATGATTGATGGTAAAGTGCATTCAATAATATCTGGAACATCAGCAGCAGTGTGTGATTTGTGCAAAGCTCGCCCAAGCGAGATGAATAATTTGGAAGAAGTGAGAGCTAAACCTGTGAATGAAGATTTATACAAGCATGGATTTAGTTCGTTGCATGCTTGGATTCGTTCTATGGAATGTTTATTACACATTGCTTACAAAATGGACATAAAATCATGGCAAGCAAAAGGTGACGACAACAAACAAATTGTTAAAGATAAGAAAGAAGCTATTCAAGCAGCTTTCCGAAGAAAGACAGGCTTACTTCTAGATGTTGTTAAGCAGGGTAGTGGCAATACAAACACTGGAAATGCTGCTAGAAGGTTTTTTGCAAACCCTGAAATGACTGCGGATATTACTAAATTAGACGTCAATTTAATTAGAAGACTCGCCGTAATTTTGCAATGCATTTCTTCAGGCGAAAAAGTTCAAATTCAAAGATTCAAATTATATTGTGATGAAACAGCAAATTTACTCGTGCAGTTATATCCGTGGTATAAC
This sequence comes from Nycteola revayana, assembly GCA_947037095.2. Classification (NCBI taxonomy): domain Eukaryota; kingdom Metazoa; phylum Arthropoda; class Insecta; order Lepidoptera; family Nolidae; genus Nycteola; species Nycteola revayana. The sequence goes on from OX344844.2 coordinate 4,582,531, forward strand.
ATGCCATCTAGTTTACATAAATTGCTGATTCATGGATCGCAGATAGTGGAGCACCTATCAGTAGTGCCTATAGGTTTTTTGTCTGAGGAAGCATCTGAAGCAAGAAACAAGGATTTTCGTAAATTTCGAGAAAATCATACACGGAAGCACAGTAGCATCGCCACTAATGAAGACATTCTTCATAATCTTCTGTTATCTTCTGATCCTCTTCTTACGAGCCTACGACCGAAGATGACCAATAAAGTTAAAAAATCTTCATTCAGAGAACTGGACGATTTGCTCATACCTGATCGGAGTGAATTGGAGCTCATTGACACTTCAACTGATACAATAGTTGAAGCAGTTTCGGAATATAGTGACATTGAAGAAGATGACGACAATGATGATCATGATGATGAAGATGAAGAAAATGTAGTTTAAGCTTTATAGTTATTTAATAGTTAATAACTAAATAGTAGTATTAATTAATTTATTTTTTATTATATTTAATATTTTTAATTTAGTTATTGGTAGTTGTTTATTTTTTTATTTTTAAATTATTATAGGTTTAATTGTAATTTACTATAAGGTTTAATGATATTTTATAGTGTCATGTTGCATTAAAAAGATTTTAATACATATTTTCTTATTCATCATAAAACTTTCCTTTTCGACTTGTAATTAGCTAACTAATACGATGTCACAACTCATTAGCGATATTTTTTTTCAATATATAGAACATACTAATGCGCCTTTTCTTCATTTACTTTCTTAATTATGTGTAATTCTCAGTAATTACAATAACTAATTAGATTAAGCTAGTACTAGTTGTCGTTATTTAATGACTTATTAAGGCTTTTGTTATATTACAACAAAAGCCTTAATAAGTCATTAAATTATTCACTAATGCACCTGTTATTTAAGGAACTGCTTAGTGATAACTAATTCTCGGTAATAAGTATACCAAATGTACCTCTATTCCGTCAGTAATACAATAACAAAGATAGTTGCTATAGGAAAAATATTTCGGAAGGGGCCCTCTGGGGGCACCATGTGTCTTTGGAGAAAATGTGGCATAAAGTAGGTAAATAACAGTAATGAAAACCGCAAATCGAAACAAGGAGGGAATCATGAGATACAGACATTTTTGTGTTCGTTTCCATACAAAAATAAGAGTTTTCATCAATTTGCTCGTGAAGTGCTGGTCAAATAAAAAACGCGTAGTAATCATTTTTGTTGCTCTTCAATAGAGGAATGCGACTGTATATTTTTATTTTTCAAATTAAATACTTTTTCAATTTTTGTTTTTATGTCCAACCTCTTGTATGGGGACGATCCACTGTGCGGCGCTAATAGCGGCGCTAAGGCCGAGTCCCTTAAGGAAGCTCTGGTCAAACTTATTGACCCGTCCGTCGCTACCATCACTCGTCCCGAGAAGACGATCGGGGTTAGGGTCAGCAGTATCGACGACTGTATTTTGCCTGAGGAGCTAGCTGCTGCTCTAGCGAGGGTCGGGGAGTGTCCGGTCTCCGCCATTAGGGCGGGAGATATACGGCGGGACCATCGCGGCTCCGGTACTGCGATATGTGCAGTCCCGATCGCGGCGGCGAGGCGTCTACAAAAAGTAGAACGCGTTACGGTAGGGTTGGTCTCGGTACGAGTAGATATACTCGACCCGAGACCACTTAGATGTTTCAGGTGTCTGGTGCCGGGTCACGTGGGCTGTCGCTGCGACGACACCGACCGCAGCGGTCTGTGCTTCCGCTGCTCGGAGCCGGGCCACAAGGCGGCGTCCTGCGCCGTCTCCAAGCCGAGGTGCGACGTCTGCGCTTCGGCAGGTAGGGAAGCCGATCATAGTATCGGCTCCAAATTATGTAAGGCGCCGACCGTGCGCAAGGCACTTAGGCCCTCAGTTCCGACTACGGAACAGGGCACCGCTAGGCAGGTGATCGAGGAGGAGATGGATACGACCATCAATGGATAGGCCCATGTTCAGACTTCTCCAAGCCAACCTCAATCACTGCGCCAGGGCTCAGGACCTTCTCCTGCAGACCATGGCGCAGCGATTAAGTAACGTTGCGGTAGTCGCTGAGCCGTACATGATCCCCGACCGTCCGTGTTATGTCGGGGACTTGGACGGCTTGGTGACCTTAGTGTCGTCGCCTTCCGTTGGCACCCCGCCCTTTTTCAATGTGGAAAGAGGGCGAGGCTTTGTAAAGGCGGTGTTGGGGTCGCTCACCATCGTCGGTGTGTATTTCTCACCCAACAGCGGGCTGGCCGAGTTCGAGGTCTTCCTCGACGAGGTCGGTCGACTGCTAGTTGGACTGGGGGATCACGCCGACGTCATTCTCGTGGGCGACCTCAACGCCAAGTCCTCGGCGTGGGGATGTCCGGTGTCCGACCCCAAAGGTTGAGGACTGGGTAGTGGAGCAGGGCCTGGTAGTTTTGAACCGTGGCTCGGTGAACACGTGCGTGAGACAACAGGGTGGCTCGATTGTGGACGTTTCATTTGCGTCCTCCACCCTGGCACGTCGTGTTCATCAGTGGGGAGTTTTAGAGGGCGTGGAGACGCTGTCGGACCATTTGTATGTTGGTATCGACATCTCCGCGTCCCCCGCGGTTCCGATCGCCCGTCCTGCTTCATTGCCTCGACGAGAGGGCCCTCGGTGGGCACTCGGACAGTTGGACCGGGAGTTGCTATTAGAGGTAGGCCCGCGCAAAGTGTATCATTTTTGCGATTGGAACATTTGCATCTGAATCACTAAACTGTTCCGGAACACTGATATGTTTCATTTGGAACACCGGCACCGGCTCAAAAGATGCAATTGAATAAACATGCAATTCAAACAATATCATGAAACAACTGATCGTGTTTGATTAAATTTGCGCAAACATAAACAATTCAAAAAAGCTTTGTCAAAGTAAAATGAAACCTAGTCTTCTATTTCATACAAGAAACAACCTAATAGTATTTGATATGTAAGCACCATAATGGTTATTATTACGTGCATCAAGAGCCGCTGTCCGAGAGCTAGCGAGCGAGCGTATATGTATCCCGCTCACCGCTCAGCATTTTGTGAATTTTTGTGTCTCACTCAAATCTCTCACTCGCTCGCAACTCGCAAGCGACGTCGTTCACGGTCCGGTCGCGTCGGTCCGCAAAGTAGTGTTTCAGATTCAGTGTTCCAAATGATGCATTTAAAACATTACTGACGTTCCAATCTTTCGAAACACTAAGATGTTTCGGAACAGTGAGTCGGTTCAGTAAAGAGTTACACACCTCTAATTAGAGGCAGCCCTGGTTCAGGCGTGGTTCTCGCGGCCGTGTAACCCGACCTCGGACGTAGATGTGGCCGCGGAGGAACTCGGGGAGTCCATGGCTCGTGTCTGTGACACGGCCATGCCCCGTCTTCGTCCGTGTCCACCGCGGCGGCAGGTGTATTGGTGGAGCGGTGCGATCGAACACTTACGTGTTCGGTGCACCGCCCTCCGCCGAGTATACTCTCGCTGTCAGCGTCGGAGGCCGAGGGACGAGGTCCGCATACAGGAGGCCTACGCTCAGTATAGGGAGAGCCGGAGTGAGTTGGGCGTTGCCATAGGGCAAGCTAAAGAACATGGCTGGGAGAGAACGCTGGAGGCGTTAGATCGCGATCCGTGGGGTCGCCCATACAAAGGGGTTCGCCGCAAGATGCGACCGTGGGCACCACCAGTTACGGAAAGCCTCCAGCCAGATGTTATAACAACGGTAGTGGGTGGGTTATTCCCCAGCCAAGAATCGGAGTTTGTCCCGCCTCCTATGGTGGCGCCCGATGATCACACCGATGTGCCAACGGAAGACACTGAGGTGCCGCCTGTTACACAGGTGGAGCTGGGGGCGGCCATTGCCAAGTTGTCAGGCAAGGTCACAGCCCCCGGTCCGGATGGGATACCAGGACGTGCCTGGGCCCTTTCGGTTGAGGCGTTTGAGCCCTTTGTGCTCGCCCTCTTCGATGCTTGCCTGCGGCAAGGTCGATTCCCTTCGGCCTGGAAGTCGGGTCGGTTGGTCCTCCTTAACAAGGAGGGCCGCCCGGCCGAATCGCCATCAGCTTATCGCCCGATCGTTCTGCTGAATGAATTGGGTAAGCTGATGGAGAGGGTCATCGCTGGCCGCCTCACTAAACATCTTAGTGAGGTAGGTCCCGACCTCTGCGAGGATCAATTTGGTTTTCGTAGGGGTCGTTCTACTTTAGATGCCATCACTCGGCTTCGAGACCTTTCAAGGGACGCGACCGAGCAGGGGGGTGTGTTGATGGCGGTGTCGTTAGACATTAAAAACGCCTTCAACACCATCCCTTGGGTTTGTATCGAGGAAGGCCTCAGATACCACAGGGTGCCCGGGTACCTCCGGGTACTCATCGGTCACTATCTCCGCGGTAGAGAGGTAGTGTACCCGATAGCAGGCGGCGGGACGGGGCGTTGGCCTGTCTCTAGAGGGGTTCCACAGGGGTCGGTATTAGGTCCCCTCCTGTGGAACATAGGTTTTGATTGGGCGCTTCGGGACACCCGGCTCCCGGGTGTCACCGCCATTGCGTACGCGGATGACACTCTGGTGACCGCCCGAGGTCCCGATCATAGGCGAGCGAACATCTCGGCCACAGCCGGTGTGGCTCAGGTGGTCGCTCGCATTCGTAAGCTGGGACTGCAGGTGGCGCTTGACAAAACCGAGGCACTCGCTTTTCATAAGCGGGGGCCTCGGCAAGCGCCCCCTGCAGGTTCATGCTTAGTCGTCGGCGGCACCTCCATTATAGTCGGGGATACGATGCGCTACTTAGGTATCGTCCTCGATAGTAGGTGGAACTTCCGGGCCCACTTTAATCGGTTGGCCCCGAAGTTAGTAGCGGCGGCGGGAGCCCTTGGTGGACTCCTGCCGAACCTGGGTCAGTCGGTGGACAGTTCGAAGAAGACTAGGTGAAGCAGGAATGACTTCACATCGCCCAGCAAATGGTCCCAAATTGACCACAGCTCACCGACAAGCCCGGCTACAATTTGCTAGGGAACATTTAAATTGGACGTATGACCAATGGCGGGCTGTTATGTTCTCTGATGAGTGCAGAATGACTTTACATGGTCATGATGGACGCTCTAGGGTCTACAGAAGGTCATCAGAGCGATTTTCACAATGCTGCATAAGCGAACGTGTGGCTTTTGGAGGTGGATCGTGTATGTTTTGGGGTGGCATAATGTTGGACACTAAAACTGACATTGTATTCATCACTACGGCGAATACCGGCCCGAGATCGAGAAGTTTGACGGCTGCACGATACGTCGAAGAAGTGCTCGAAGAACATGTGAGGCCGCTTGCGTGGCTTATGGGAGAAGATTTTCTCTTAATGCACGACAACGCCAGACCGCATGTCGCTAGAACAGTTTGCGACTACATGGAAGACGTTGGAATCACCGCGATGGAGTGGCCAGCTCGTAGTCCTGATCTCAATCCGATTGAGCATGTCTGGGATGAGCTAAAAAGAAGAGTTCGAGCAAGAAGCCCTGCTCCTACGCGCCTCCAAGAGCTTCAACTTGCCATTGAAGAGGAGTGGAACGCCATACCACAAGATTTCATGGTGAAATTAATACGGTCCATGAAAAACCGATTAAGAGCTGTAATCAAGGCTAGGGGAGGGAATACACCTTATTAAAAAACAATTTGATCAAGCATTTTGAGTTTTATTTTTATTCTTTCTTAAGCTAAATTGGGTAATTTTATCCGTATGTTGGGTTTTGTGCCCTAAAACTCCCTATGGGTACTTTTTTTACACTGAATTTGATATCATTAGAAAGGTACTGAAGTAAACATTCAAATAGTGTAAGTTTTATTTTAATATGTATTCACATTCATGAAAAAAACTGCTTTAACAACAAAAAGTCAACGTGTGCGATTTTATTGCTCTCAAGTGTATATATATATATTAGTTTTATTTAATTATTACAATCTAATAATGCAGAAAAATAAGTCCTTATTAATTCTCTTGTTCATTACCATTAACAGGGAAATTTATATGGTCTTCCAACATATTATTCTCCAATTCTTCATCATCTCCACTGGGTAAATGTTCCCTTTTCTCAACACATATATTGTGGAGTATTGCAGTGCTTACTATAATAGGCTGCACATTTTCTAGTTTCACCATTAATTGAGATCCTATGCATGGAAATCTCCTCTTCCAGACACCAAATGTACGTTCAATTACATTTCTTGTCCTAATTTGGCTCTCATTATACAATTTTTCAGCTGGTGTTTGTGGGTCTGCCAATGGTACTAATAAGTATTTTTTTTGTGCATAACCACGGTCTCCTAAAATACAGCAACTACCTAGCTGTTGAGATTCCAGTAGATGTTTTACTCTACTGTTATTAAATATAGTGCTGTCATGCACAGATCCTGGCCATCTTGCGACTATATCCATAATTTTTAAGTCTGCATTTGCAACTACTTGTGTAAGAACTTGCACTTCTTAATAGAAAATACATCTTTTCTATTTCTGTAGAGTTCTGCATTATCTCCTCCTGAAAAAATAACAATAACTGTAAATTATAGTATGAGCAATAATTATTTGAATTCTAAATAATGTCAGTTTATTTTAAATTATGGAGTAATCTTACCAGGGCTTAATATGCGTATATGTGTGCAGTCAACTGCTCCAACAACAGATGGAAATTTTGCAATAGCGCAAAACTTTATCACTACCTCATTTATCTCCTCAAACGTATGTGGCATTGAAATAAAATGTTTTAATCTTATGCAAATTGTTCTGGCAACAATATGGATTATTTTACATGCAGTGGATTTCGATATTCCAAAGAGATCTCCGGAGCATTGCTGCAGTATTCCTGGGGCATAAAATCGTAATGTAAGCAATACTTGCTCAAGTGGAGTGATGGCATAATTCCTAAAACAAAATTTTGTTAGAAATCTAAACTTTTGATTTTTAGATAACGGATTTTGCAGTTTGATAGCATAAGTACACAAACCTTGTCGTGGGAGTTTTTAAATCATTCCCAATCTCACAAACTATCCACATCACTGTTTCCTTTGAGAGGCGATAACGTTGGCAGAAATCTACATCATCCCAGGTTTCCAAGGGTGGATTACGAGTTCTGAAGAATTTAGGTCTCCTCAGTAATAGATCGACGGTCCCTACGTATAATCCCCCAAGTGGTACATAAGTCATTTTCATTTTATGCTTCCGTAACCTTTACAACATCCTAACCTATCGTTTAGTTTAATAAAAATAAATAAAAGTCTGCAAAATCAACCCTAAAACCACACACGAACTTACCCATAACTACAAAATTGTTAAAAAATTCCAACGTATAAGAACAGTAGTGAGAGTTCAGTAATTTTACGTTGGCTAGTCAGCAGTTCCCCCGCGCACCTCCCCCGCAACTGCCATTTGCAGGACAGATGCGCTCGCGCCGGCTTAGCAGACGGTGTTTTGCTGAATGAATGTCAATTAATTACGCGCAAAAAGATGCCTCGAAGAAATAATTACACCAAATATCGCCATGTGCAACCGCGTAACATTAAAAAAGTAGTTATCGGTATACAGAATAACAGTGATTCTGGCAAAACTTGGACAGGTAAGCGAAAATGAAGTATTTGTATTAAAAATTTTGTTAACTTTAATTTATAGTTACTGTTAAGTATATTTATTATTGATAATTACATAGATTTTTAGTATTTATATGAATTTTACTATTTTTGCAGGATTCCAACGTAATTTCACGTATATAGTAGTTACGTTGTTTTACTGCGGAAATTCAGAAAGTAAAATCCCGTAATTGGTAAATACGTGATTTTACACTGGAAAATAGAAACAAATTTATTAATAACTGCCACTTACGTTTTTTTACTTCGAGAACGTCATTCCGAGTTTGTAAGTAACTACTATTAATGAGATATAATTGTTATTTTTTTCAGCACCGTGTCTACGGGATTCTACTGAAGATGAAAAGCAAGAACATAATAAAGAAAATGTAATTGAAGTTGTCGCTCAAATGCACACTAAAGAAGCATCTACCCTAGATCTAAGTAAAAAAGTGACAGCTTTTTGCTCCGATGTTGACGCTCTTTCCGATTCAAGAATTTTAAAAGCATTAGAATCATCGCAGCCATGTGTAGAATCTACCAACTCACAACCAAACAATATCTCTTCTGTATTATGCTCGACTCCAGATTCACAACCTAATAAAGAAGACAAGACTGAGAAAAATATCACTAGTAGTTATCCGGATTTACAAAACGTGACAAATATTCCTTTACATTTGCACTCTGCCACTTTTGTTTCTGAAGCTGAGCTTGTTCTATGCTCATAAAAATATAAATAACACTGCTGCACATTCCAATGGCGCTTGTCTTTCTGATCCTGTAATTATAGACGAGATTTCTACTTTAACAGAACAAGATTCATTTGCCACTAGTAATTATTCTCAGGAAATTATTTTGAGAACGTCGCATGATGCAGAGAAAAATATACTCATAGAAGAAATAAATATATTGCCTTATTCAGAGCAACCTTTAGATACAAGTACTCCTATGGGATCCCCTTCTACATCGACTACAATGCGAAATGTTGAATCAGAAAACATAAGTTCATTTAATATTAATACACCAACTTCATTTATGTGTGTCGATTTACCTGACAATGACGAAACGTATGTACAATCCAGTAATGATGGGACGACGGATAAAGACGACGAAACAGAAGAAAAACAGACAAAAAATAAAAGAAGAGTTAAAAAGAAATTTGACTTAGGAAGAATACGCAAAGTTTACAAACATGAATGGATAGATAACAAGAGAAAACAATTAAAAAATAAAGGTTTTAACTACGTCAGTCGAAACGGAAAAGTACGATCTGAAAAATCTATGCTACCCGCTTGCGATGATTCGTGTTGCTTGAAGTGCAAAGAGAAAATAAATGAAGATGTTCGGAAACAGATTTTTAAACAATTTTGGGCTCTTGGTGATCGTGTTCGCCAGTGGGAGTATTTGCTTCGGTGGTGTGAACGTTTAAGTAAGAGACGCTTTACCACAGAGGGCCCATCAAAACGATTGTTTTCTGTCAAATATTTTCTACCTAAGACTCTAGATGTCAAAGACGAACGAGTTAGTGTATGTAAAATGATGTTTTTGCACACTTTTGCCATCGGAGAAGGTGTAGTACGAACAGCTTTGCAAAAATTTTCTGACGGCTTGGGACTAACGATAAGTTGTGATGAGAGGGGACATCATAAAAATCATCCCGTAGTCAAGAATGGTGAAATGATTAAAAGCGTTTGTGACCATGTCAAATCATTTACCCCAGTTGAGTCCCACTATACCCGTAAAGAATCCTCAAAGTTATACTTAGACAGTGAATTGACCATGACTAAGATGTTCAAACTCTACAGAGAGTGGGTGTCAGAGACAGATATGAACAGGGCTAAAACTTTGAGGCAATACACAGATATTGTCAATGAAAATTTTAACATTGAGTTTCATAGGCCTAAGAAAGACCAATGCGACGTGTGCATTGCTTATAAGAACCAGCCAAAGCCAGTGAATGAAGATCTTCAGGAAAAAATTGATGAACATTTGCAAAATAAGATGATGGCTCGTAATCTCAAAAACCAAGACAAAATTTCTGCTATCAACTTACCAAGTACAACTGTAACCGCGGCATTTGATTTCCAAAAGGTGCACTCGTCTCCTCATGCAGATACCAGCATATTATATTATAAAAGAAAACTAAACGTTTTTAATTTCACAATTTTCGAGATGGGTCAGAAAGTTGGAAAGTGCTATATGTGGCATGAGGGTACAGCCAAACGAGGCGCAAATGAGGTAGCTAGTTGTGTCTATGATTTTATTAGGGATCAATCTGTAAAAGGTGTACAAATGATAAACTTGTATTCAGATAATTGTGGGGGCCAAAATAGAAACAGAATTGTTTTTATGATGTACCTGATCGCTGCCAAAGAGTTTAAAGTGAATATAACACATCGATTTTTGGAAAAGGGCCACACCCAAACCAAAAATGACAGTATTCATGCTTTAATAGAGCGTTGTTCTAAAAATAAAGAAATCTACACGCCTGATCAATGGTTTGCATTAGTTAGGTGGGCCAAAGAGACTTGAGATCCATATATTGTCAAGGAAGTTGCAACAGAGGACATACTAGATTTTAAAAAAACCCTGATTGGTAAAAATTGGACAAAAGATGACAGGAACCTCAAAGTGATGTGGTCTAAAGTCAGAGAAATTCATGTGTCTGCTTCTGAACCAGATGTGTTTAATTACAAAAACAAGTTTGATGAAACTTACCACCGCATCTTTGTCAAAAGGACTCAAAATAGGAGGCGACAGAACCAACCAGATGATGAGTTGTGTCAGGCTTACGCTGGGCCTTTACCAATCCCGAATGCAAAATTGATGGATCTCAAATATCTTTGTGAACACAACATAATTCCTAGACAGTATCATGGATTTTATAATTCTCTTTCTTCAGGTGACGTAACTGTTACAAGTTCCGATGAGGAGTAGGTTTCTAGTTTGTAGTTTAAAACGTACCTACATAATATCAATATTTATCAATATTGATATTATGTAGGTACTTTTAAAAGGAAAAATTATAGATTGAGGGCGATCTTTAATTATTTTGTTAATCTAGATGTTGTTTTTTTATATTGCTGAAGTTTATTACAAAAGAAAATGTTTATCATTATTTTAAGTTTGCTATCAAATTTTAAGTACTTAGTTATCCTCACATTCCAGAAAATTTACTATTTTTAACTGTTTACTATACCTATTACTAACTAAGCTCCTAACCCAACAAATTCAAGAACAGAATACTGAGACCTATGAAACAACACAAATAATTCAACAACTGGAACAAGAATTTGAAGGAGAAATTGTGCAGGAAACTCTAGAAGAACAAGAACAAAACACTGAGACCAATGAAATAACACGAATGAATCAACAATTACAGGAACGAGAATTTGAGAAAAATGTACAGAAAAGTCAACAAATACAAAAACAGAATGATGATACCAACGAAATATCACATATGATTCAACAACCACAGGAAGAAGAATTCGAAGAAGAAATTATACTAAAATTAAATCAAATAAAAGGTAATAGCAAAGAGCTAACTGATAAAAGGCAAGAAAAAAATAGAGAAGTAGAAAAACAGGAACTACAGAAACTAACATGTGCTACTAAACCTTTAAAGGAAACAAATATATTTGGTTGTGTACACAGAGGCCCTGCTAAAAATGTTGGAAAATTTAAACTTATCCCAAGAGAAAAAAGCTATTCCGATGCTTTAAAAATAATAAGTCAAAATAGAGTCATTATGGAACAGTCCGAGGACAACATAAATGTATTTAGTAGTAATGTGACTTTTGGAAGTTTATTGCTAGAAACTATCTCAAGAGGAAAAGAAGAAACAAAACAAAAAAGAAAACGTTTAGGAATAGGCGCTGAAGTGATCACAACGAATGATTACATTGAAAGAAAAAAAAAGGAAATTGAAGAAAAAGAGAACTTAAATAAAAGAGCAAGAAAAGTGGGTAAAAAGAAATCTAAGAAGCCACAACCAAAAAAAATACAGAGAAAAATATCCCTCACTACTAGCGAATCAGACATTATGAGCACGCACTCCGATTCTGATTTAATAGAAGCTTGCAGTAACAGTGATTCTGAAAGTGCTCAAGACCAACCAACACGAAAAAAATCGACAAACAAAGTTCAGGAGGTAATTTTCAAAAGTGGTGAAATCCAAATCCATAGATTTTAAAGTAAGAACATAACATTTTTCTTTACAGAATTCTTCATTGCCTTATAACATTCATAACTAGCCAAATCCAGCCTAAAGCCCTTAAAAATAAGAAACAAAACTAACGTTACTTTCAAAATTATCCTGTTCCAGACCAGCTTACTTTCAAACATAGTCAAATCCGCATGAGCCAATCACGTCGCTCCAAACCCCAACCGCCATCTTGCAGTTTCCATACATTGAGGCGACGCGTGGGCACCTAACGTTTCTTTTTTGTGTCGTGTTAATTGAGGGGTATAGAAACAAAAGCAGCTTGTTGCATCTTTTTTGAAATTTGAACTGTGAATGCAAAAATAAACGTCTGTCAATTGTCTATGAACTCAACTTATAATTTTGAATCAAACCTAGCTTAAAATAATACAAAAACCAGTTTATAAATCTCCATTGGGATCAAAGCCAGCTAAAAAACGGCATGTAAACATCAAAGACAGCTCAAATCGGAATCGACCAATCACAGCGAGGCGATGGCGTCGAAACTAATATGGCGTCTACGGTGTTCGTCGTACTAGATGTGCTGCAGATTTATTTGATTTTAAATAAGATTTGAGTGTTTTTCTGAAGTTAGTATAGATAAATTTGTGTTCCATAATTATAATGGAAGTAAACGTTAACATCGAAAACTGCGCGAAAAAAAGGAAAAAACCCAGAGACTTGGAAGCGAAATCTAAAGAAAAAGGAGCGGTAAGTTTAGTGATGGGGCATGTTACTTATGAGCCATCACGATATTTTTACTTTTAATATCTTATTTATTTTTAATTTCTATCTTACTTTTAATTTAATTACAGTGTTATTTAATTTGAATTCATTCAATTCTGCATTTATTTTAATTCATATTTTTTTCTGTCGAACAATTTTAGCCCCCCTTTTCACATACACTACACTTTATAGGGACGCACACTGAGTACAACAACACTCCGCCCCTAAGATGACCCAACTGATCACAACTTCCGTGACGAATGCGTCACAGTAGTTTTTTGATACATTTTCTACGATATAGGTGCTAAAAACTCCTTTCAGATATTCATCACAAGATTTGCCACGGCGACCCACCTGTAACCATGAGAAAAGATTGAAGTGCAAGATGCTTAAAATGAAGGACTTATTGAATTTTCATAAATTATTTTATAAAAACACTGACAGTTTATCGCAAGACGCTATTATCTTAAAATGTTGCAATGGTCTATCTGTAAAACGACGCAAAGTAAACACATCAAGAAAAGGACGTGAGTTCACAATAAAATATCATATTTATGCCAACAAAAAACTTATTCCTGTCTGTCAAAATACGTTTTTGCGGTGTTTGAACTTAACAAAATACCGAGTACAGTATGTCATTGCAAACTTTTTTCGTGATGGAACTGGGCCTGTTGAGAGACGCGGAGGGAACCATAAAACTCACTTATACGAATGGAAGAAAGATGTAATTCAAGCATACATCAATTCTTTAAAATGTTCAAACAGCCACTATTGCCGTGGTAGCAGCTCCGCCAGGCGATATTTGCCAAGTTCGCTTAATATAAATAAGCTGTATAAAATGTTCATTGCGGAAACTGCACACACTGCTATAAAAAGGTCATACTTTCGTCAAATATTTAACGAGAATTATAACCTCGGCTTCGGTAATCCACGTACCGACGTGTGTTCCACCTGTTTGAACTTTGCTGAGCGATTTAAAATTGAAAAGGACGAATCAAAGCGAAACGATCTGAGGATACAACAAAGAGTCCATCGCCTCCGAGCTAACGCATTTTATACTTTTCTCAAGGAAAAACAGGAAGGCATGAAAACATTCTCATTTGATTGTCAAAAAAACCTTCCACTCCCTAAGGTTCCAGATCAAATTTGTTATTACAGCAGGCAATTGTATTTATACAATGCAACTGTAGGTAGCTCAAAGGATCCTTTGAATAAAAACAACGTGTTTTGCTATATTTGGACAGAAGACGTTCACTGTAAAGGATCAAATGAAATAGCGTCGGTGGTATTTCATCACTTAAATAAAGCGGACTTGACCAATATCACGCGTATTCGCTTAATAGCCGACGGTTGCGTGGGTCAAAATAAAAATACGACAATGCTTGGGATATTATCTAAGTGGTTGTTGTCGAAACCACATATCAAAATCATAGAACTTATTTTTCCCGTTACAGGGCATTATTTTATGCCAGCTGATCGGGTTTTTGGCAACATAGAAAAAGAGTTGAGAAAAATGGGAAGTTGTTATAGACCCTGAAGAGTATACTGAAGTAATGAAAAACCACGCAACTGTCACAAATTTAAATACTATTGAAGTTTTCGATTGGCGAAAAGCTGTTCAGTCGGCAATGAAAGCACCCGGCAGTCTTCCATTTAAAGTAACTCTTTCTAAAAGATTCATAATCAAACGATCAAAGCGACTTGGTAATGCCTTGATTAGAGGGGAACTTTATTATAAAGCAGATCTAAGCACGTTCCAAAATGTATGCAAAAAGAATAAAAACATCTCCGACATAAATCCTACAATAATCAACCCTGGTCTCATTAATGTGAAATCAGCAAAACTGAAAGACGTCAACAAACTCTTGCAAAAGCACTTTGGAAACGACTGGAAGACATTGCCTAGCCTTGAATATTATACGAATATTCTTACCACTGAGTCTTTAGATGAAAATGAAGAAGATCGTGAAGATGAACTCTCCTGTGAACCTCACGATGAACCGCCTTTATTAGTGGTTTAAAAAATTCAAACCTGTTTGTCTGATTTTCACAAATAAGTCTAATTATTAAACAGGTCCTTATTATTTTCGCATACTTACTACTACTGTAAAAATAAAAAACTGATAAAATACACATGTGTTTTAATCATATTTATCTATGTTATGATCAAGCTGATAAAAAACATCGATCGTATAAATACAGTGTAAACTTCTTATAACGTCCAAGTCCCTAAAACGTCGAAAATAATAAAATTCAAAGAGCTATATCGACGAAGATTTAACTTTAGTACATCACTAAGGTTCGCAGCAAATGTCAATGTCATCGTCGGTTGGTATCAAAAACAGCTAGGTGATGAATTGTCAGGAACAAATACATCTTAAAAAATTAATTAGAATCAAAAGTAGCTTATTTAATTCATTTTATTTAAATTGCGGTCTCATCTCTTAACCTATTGATATAATACTTACGTTAAATAAAAATTGCATTTTAATAAACTGTCTAATGTCAAACGGATAAAAAATATTAATATATTTATATGGACATAACATTTTTTTAATTTGTAAGAATTTAAAGGTTGTGCTCTTAGCTGCATTTGATTCTATACCCCTCAATTAGTGATTTTCTATTAGAAAAACCGAATAGATAATCGTGATCGTGAATAAAATTGAGAAAAGTGTTGAGGAAGTGCCTAGCCAAGAAAAGAAAATCTGTCGCAGGACCAAATAGTCGCGGAGAAAAGAAGAAGAAGAGGTCAGTAATTTCTTGAACATTTGGTTTGTTTACCGAAGGTAGGGTTGTGCAACGTTTTCACTCGTATCTAATGTTAATATTTTTTCAAGCAAAAGAAATTGTTTTTAATGTAGGCTTTTTTTCTTTTTCAGGTATTCGAGTTTCAATTTGCCTGCGAGATACCCGTGTAGACATAACAGTGAGGCATATAGATGTATTAATATATCAAACGATTTCATGATCAGTTCTACGCTCACCCTGATAAACGGTATCAAGATGATTTTACTATAAAATCCTGCAAAACTGTTATCCCTGTCCGTAAAAGATTGGTAAATGGTAGAGGCAATGCGAAACATATGAGCATTGTTTACAAGATAAGAGATTCTAAGGGGGTGATGACACCAGTGTGCCGTAATTTTTTTTTGTATGCTCTCTCAATTAAAAAGGGTCGAGTGAGAGGAGTGTTAATGAGACACCAAGATACCGGTTTGATGGCTGTAGAAAGACGCGGTGGGGTTAGAAAGTCGATGAAAAACGTGGGATTGAGAGATGCAATTATCTCATTTATAAAGAAATTTAAGGGTGTTGAATCGCACTACTGCCGTTCTAAAAGTCGGCGAACCTATCTGCCATCGGAGTTAAGCATTGCATCAATGTTCAAAATGTTCATCGAAGAAAATGCACAGTTCCCTCATTGCAAAGAGTCATATTTTAGAAGAATTTTTAAAACGAAATTTAACATAAGTTTCAGTCATCCAAGAAGTGATAATATGTGTTTGACATGCATAGAATTGAAGAAAAAAATCAAAATTGAGAAGGAAGATTCAACCAAGGCCCAAATCCAAGTTGAACTGACAAATCACGAAAAAAGAAGCAAATCATTTTTCACATTCCTGGCAGACAATGACCCCACAGTAAAAATATTATCTTTTGACTGTGGTAAAAACCAACCGTTACCTAAAGTCCCTGACCAAAGTACCTATTATTCCCGCCAGTTGTACATTTACAACTATACAATAGTTGTAGGTCATTCTCATGCAGAACTGACAAAAGAAAATGTATTTTCTTATGTATGGACCGAAGATGTTCATGCAAAGGTGTCAAACGAACTATCTAGTGCGCTATATCACTGCCTACAAAACAATGTAAATTTCACTGGTGTAGAGGTACTCCGACTAATGGCTGATGGATGCTCTGGACAAAACAAGAACTCCACTACTATAGGAATGGTTTCCAAATGGTTCAGCAGTAGTGCACCGAGATCACTAAAAAAGGTTGAACTTATTTTCCCCGTCACGGGGCATTCATTTATTCCCCCCGATAGGGTGTTTGGTGTTGCTGAAAAAGAGATCAGGAAGAGAAATACTATTGTACAACCTAACGAGTATGTTGATATAATAAAAAAGCATGCAACTGTTTTTCATCTGAAGGGCATTGAAGTATGTAATTGGAAGAAAGCAAGCCAAAAAATACATAAAAAAAAAATGCTTCAGACATATTCCCAGAACCTATCACCATCTCTCCCAAACTAAAAAAAGAAAAAATTAATGACGTAGATAAGCTACTAACGAAACATTTTGGTAAAGACTGGATGCAAAGAGAGGACCTCGAATATTACAAAACTGTTATAGACTGTCACAGGAATAATGCTAATATTAATGATATGGATGATGATGAGGAGGTAATGTGCGAAGAACATGTTGAAGAACCTTGTGTTGGCGATATGATATAGATATCACTAACACAAGGTGCTTCACCATTTTTTTGGAACAATTTTATTAAGTTGAATATTTTTTTTCTTTATTTAATGATCACAAAATGTTCTTGTTTATAAAACATAAATTGATCAATGCTTAACATTAAATTTGTTGAAGCATTTCGATACTACATAACATTAATCAAATTATGTTTATCGTAGTGTTTAAGTGAAGATAGTATTGGGTGGGAGTGATTTTAATTTAAGATAAAAATCTTTATTGTTTATATGTTGTGTGATATGATTGTGAGATAAAAACCGAGTTTGAATGAAGATAATAGATAGATGATAATAGATTTGATGCTAATAGTTACTAAGTTCAATAAATACGTCCTAATTTTGTTAAAATAAATAAATAATCACTTGATTTTCATGTCAACTGTTTTATTTATCATTTAAGTACTTTCCCTAAACATAGAACCAGTGACAACCTTATTTGAATCGTTTAGTTGGATTGTTCAAAAGTAGTCGAATCCTGACAGCTTCCTAACAAAATTAGACAAATCCTGACAGCTTTTTTACAAAATTAGTCAAATCCACACCTTGGAAACAAAAGAAGTCAAATCCGTTTTTTAATCACAGTTTTCTCTGTAAATAGAAGCATTTACTTTATTGTTTAATAATCCTGAACTCCATAGTAATCAATACTTACCATCCAAAGCGTCACAACAGCGTACATCATGGCGGCATACAAAAGTTCACTTTTCTCAATTTGGCATAAAGTGGATTTGACTGCTATTGAAAATTACCTCCTGAGTTACGGTACAAGCTGAAATTAATTATGAACCAAAACCGAAACCGCATGAAACAGTAAAAAAAAAACAATTGATACGAAAGATGTAAAAAAAAACACATGTTTACAAAGAAAAACAGAAAAATAATGAAATAATGAATGCGATTGAAACAGATACGGAGGAAAATACCAATGATTTGATTTTGGAAGTAAATGACACTGTTCTGGTTCGGTATTACGAGAAAAAGAAATGGATGTTCTATGTTGGTACAATACAGAGAATTGAAAAAAATAATCGGTACAAAGTTTTGTATTACAAGCATTCTGTAGACCAAAATAAGTTCTTAACATTTTCGATTCCAAAGAAACAAGATGTTGATGTAGAACCTAAAACAGAAATTGTGAAAAAAAATGAGCTTTTACAAGCTAAAGGAAATTCAAATGATTTTATCCTGTCGCACGACATCGATGATGTATACTTTTTGTAAACTTAATGGTAAAGTGTTAGCGTATTTTTATTAAACTTGATGGTTTTTCAAATAAAATCCTATTTCAGCTAGCATAATTGTGTTTTATTATGCAGAAAGTTACCTGAGGCAAGTGTGACATGATTTTATCGTAATTCACATCACTATTTGTCAAAAAATCTGTTGCACTTACCCCATGACGTTATAAATTTATTGCTATGCGAAAAGTTATCTTAAATTCATTGAAATAGATCATGTAATGTGTTAAAGTTAGTAACATCTCATCAGATTTATAAGATACCACAGGCAATAATAAAAAGAACAACAACAAAAATACTTATTGTTACACTTGCCCATTGGTGGGGAAAGTGTGTCAGTCGTCAAAATTGAAATGTTTTACTTATTTAAAGTCACGAAAAACTAGTAGAAAATACTTAAATAATTGATCAAACATAAAATTAATCAATAATTAACGTATTAAAACTAAATTATTTGTGTTAAACTATCACACCATCGAAATATTGGTATACAAACTTTTGTACTAATGAATTTATGTCACACTTGCCTCGGTTGACTCTACGTATGACCAGCGAAAAATGGCTCGAATTGGAAAAAAATAAACAAGACGAAAAAGAAAAAGCTATTGACTAAAAAGTGACGAAAAACAGAGTAAACTTGAAGATGAGACTGACACTACATTAGATAGATAGATATATAGATAGATAGATACTTTATTTAGTTCAAAAACATTAGTACAGAACAGTTATGTGAGGAACAACTTATTATTCTAGATTAATTAATTAAAAATACATAACTTTAATAGTTCACTAGTCTCCACACTAGGATTCCCTGTGTCGTGGAGGCTAGTGCCTTTCCGTAAACAAAAATATTATGCCTGTATAATATCAACATATTCTATAGTTACTATACATAATATTAAATAAACAAACAAGTTTAAGTTACATTTTAAGTGCCTATAAATAGATAACCACATTGATTTATCTATACAAAATATGAACTTAAATTACCTACATTACAATTTTACTTATTATATTAATGGGGGTAGCATGTAAACAAATTGGGTACAAACTGGTTACAATGGTAGTAGTTTTAACTTGTAAACAACATTCAGAGTCGGACTTGGGTGTGGTTAGTTTTCTAGGAATGTCTTTTTCTTTTATGTTAAATTGATTTTTGGTTTCATGTTGACAATAGTAATAGGTAAGTGTGTACAGTTTCCTAGTAATTTTAATAATTTTAGTTATGATTATTCTAAGATGGTTTGATAGATAATGTTAGTATGAAAGTTTGTGCATAGTGGTGTTTCTGTGTTATATGTGAATGTATGTATGTGTTGGAGTGTGTTTTTTTTTTTTTTTTTTTTTTTATTCTTCTAGTACTGTTATTTTGAATAAATATTATATTATGCATTGTAGCAAATGTTCAATTTCATTATATTTTTTGAATGGAGCCACTTATATACATTCCATCTACACTTTGATCGTGTCATATTAATGAGGTTATTATTTAATTTATAAAATGTTGTGTATAGATATGGTCCCAAAAAACTGTATGTTCGTTGTGCAAATGAGGTCCTAATCTTCGGACGATCGAATTTTAAAGTTCTATTTGTTTTTCGAGCTTCTTGCTTAGCGTTTTTATGATATCTCAGAATAGTGGAGATAATATATATTTCCCGAACCCGAGGGTGGTTAAAGTCAATATAAAGCATATCACTAGGATAACGCCATGGTTTTTTGTAAGCTATTTTTAATATAGCCCTTTGAGCACGTTCTAATTTGATAAGGTGGGTTTTGCTGGCTGCTCCCCATGCCACAATACAATAGCTTAAGATGGATTCACATAGGGTTTGATACACTGTTCTAAGAACTTTAGTATCTGCCACCAAACTAAGTTTTTTGAAAATATGGGTAAGCTTTTTTAATCTTTTTGACAGAGCATCTATTTGATTTATCCAACTAAGATGTTTACATGACATTAACTAAAGAGACTGAAATTACAAAGATGAACGTCATAAATGAAAATGATATAATTAAGGAAAAGACTGAAATATTAAATTAGTCTAAAATCCGTGCTGAATTAAGTAAAAACCAGAAAACAGATGTCAATAAAAATAAAGAGATGGAAAATGGAAGTGAAAAACATTCTACAAAAAAAAGGCAAATATAATATAAATGCAAATGAGAACAAACAATTTGACGCAAAAAAGAAAAATAAAAGACAAAGTACAGTAAAATATAAATATGAGACTGAAACTAAGAAAAGGACAATTAAGGAGAAGACTGAAACATTAAAACCGGCTAACAAAAACAGCAGAGTAAATGTTATATCAGTTGTTCCCATTTCAGTCAATCTAGCAGACAATGTGAAGCGAAGACTTTTTGACGATTCTTGTAATGTTAAGCCTTGGAGTATTTGGAGTATTTTTGGTATCTTTAAAACATATTCTGATATGTTTTAAAGATACCAAAAATACTCCAACGACAATCACGACAATCCACATTTAGGAATGAAGAAGAACTTCAAGAGTATTTAAATAATGAATATGACGAAAGCCAGTAACAATGACTTATTTTTTATTAATTAAACAAGTTCCTATCTAGAAATAGGTAAAGTCACATTGATTGTGATACCTACTTAGAATAAGAGAAAAAATATTTTTCAATAAAAATATTATTTTTCAATAAAAAAAATATTATTCAATATTTTTTACAAGAATTTTTATTTTCGTTTCCCAACACTATTGCTTCTTGGTTATATTGATTGGCCCACCATGTGCCTAATGATTGGCCCGGCTATTCATTGTCAAATACCTAGGTCAATGACTATGCTCCCCTTTACCCTATGGCCTCACCTTGGACAATAATTCGCAAAAACTTTCTTTATCCATTCTTAGAAAGTTATGTATGTCATCAAATTCCAGTAGGTTAATTAAGTTCATATGCTTCGCTATCGCTTCATCCATTTTTCTTCAATTGTACACAAAATAGTAAAACACACCCCAACTCTTTGTTCTTTAAATAAGTAAGGCGCCATGACGTTGTTGTAGTGAATATACGGTGCGAGCGTAGAGACGTCCTATTCACGCAACGTTCTATAAAACACTGATAAACATGTTTTAAGCCGTGTACAATCCCCGGAACATAAGTATGCGCAGTACGACGTTTTCAGGTATCAAAGGAGGTGCGGTATGAGGTGCGACATGTAAAACTCTCCGCAACCATAGCAACGTAGCGACGCTATCCTTCACACATGCGCGCAGTAGCTTTCTCCCTCCGCGCGCGTTCACACGCTCCCCGTTGTCTTGAAATACAATCGCGCACAGTCGTAAGTTAATATAAAAGTTTTCGTTTTGTGAAAGGAGCAGTTTGTTGGAAGAAACATGCCTCGTCCACAACCAACTTTGAAGAAACAAGCGAGAAAGATAGTATTTGACGTCTATAATTATTTTTTGAAAGAAAATAATATAACGGTTTCGCAAAATAAAACAGCAGAAGCGACTAAAACGTCAATATCCACCGTCAAGAGGATTATAAAAGAAAGTAAAAAATCCGAATTTTTGGTAGTATTTAGAACTCCCGGTAAATATAGACGTAGAATGAAACCTGTTACAGATATCGACGATTTTGACAAAGGAGTTATAAAGCGATTTATCCACAATTTCCATAAAACCGAAAATGAAGTACCGACGCTTGAAAAACTTCGTGCAAAATTACGTTCCGTAATAAATTTTCGAGGTTCTGAAAAGAGTTTGCGCCGCATCATTAAGGAACTCGGATTCAAGTGGAAAGCAACTGAAAATAATCGTAAACTATTGATCGAATCGTCATCTATTAGATTATTAAGAATAAATTATCTACTAAAACTTAAACTGTATCGGCAACAAAATAGACCAATAATATATACGGACGAGTCCTATGTTCATGCTACTCACACAGCATCCAAGGGTTGGACAGATGGGTCCACAAAAGGTTTAAAAAAACCTATATCAAAAGGTCAACGTGTTGTGGTCATACAAGCCGGCTCAGAGGCTGGATTTGTTCCCAACGCCTTTTTGACATTTAAATCCGGGATGAAGACAGGCGATTATCACGATGATTTGAATTTGGTTAAACACGAGAAGTGGATCCGAACACAACTAATACCCAATCTTCCTCCAAAATGGTCGTGGTTATTGATAATGCCCCTTACCATAACAAACAATATAAACTAGAACCAAATTCTACTGAAAGAAGAAGCGTTATGGAAGCTTGGTTGACGGAAAGGGATATACCATTTAGATCTGAAATGTATAAGCCCCAATTATATGATTTAATTAAGCGAAACAAAGACAGGTTTAAACAATTTAGTATAGACAACATTTTTAAAGAATATGGCCATGACGTGCTTCGTTTGCCGCCATATCACCCCGACCTGAATCCTATTGAAATGGCCTGGGCAGCTATAAAAGGATACGTTGCCCAAAGAAATGTTAAATGCAATGTGCCAATAATAATAGACCTTATTAAAGAAAAAGTAAATATGATGGGACCAGAGGAGTGGAAAAAGTTATGTGATAATGTTTAAAAAAAAATAGAAGATTTGTACGCAAAAAGCGACCATGTTATTGACGAAATGACCGACGAATTTATTATAAAAGTGACAGATGATAGTGACAGCAACATCTCGGAATCGGGTACATCGTCTGATTCACAAGACGACTTCTACGCTCCAGGTCCGAGTTTCGGTTCCATTGAACCACAAAATTATGTGGAAGGTGTCGTACCAATGACAATGAGTGATAGTGACTAGTGGATGTTTCACTTATTTTTTATTTTTTTTATGAAAAGTAGTAAAATGCACCCCACGCTTTTTACTCTGAATTGAATTCTTTTGTTAATAACTTAAACTTTATTATAATTTTATTTTGAGGTGATTCTGATTGATTGTTCGACTGACGACTGACGACCACTGTAATATAAACTCTTTGAAATTAAAAAATATTTTCTATTTTTTAGTTTGGTTAGCTATAAAAGCGTTTTCTTTTAGTTTTTTTAACTATTATTTATTTTTCATTTTTAGTTCGATTTATCAATTAGTTATTTGTTGACATGTGGTATTGAAATTTCTCACAAATCATTTCGCAATCTCATCATTTCATTCAAAGCTTCACTGTTGCATGGGGTTTTTCCTGTTAACTTAGAACAATCGAGTTCTTCAATCCGAATACGGTCTAAAGATCTTACACTACTAGTGCTACATAAGCTTGTCCAGCAGCAAACAGGCGCGAGCCTAGATAAATGACTGCATGATCGACTGTACAATTACTTTTAAATTTTACAAAATTTCAGTTAATGTAGAATTTTCAAATTTAACTATGTTGAGTTACTGATTTCTTATGAGTTAAAATTATATGTATCAGTATGAGTTAAAATTAGAATATAGAATTATATTCTTATTTTAATTGGAAAGCTTCAATGTTTTTTTCAAAATTATTCAAAATTGTTTTTTTTTTCAAAAGTTTTGTAATTTATTCAATAAACTTATGTTTACTTAAATTTTTTTGCAACATTCTTTATCGGTCAGAATTAATGATTAGGGACTTTTAAATTCCTTCCTTTCGACTGTAAGTCTAAAGCTATGCCGAACTCGTCCTTGATACAGAAGTATCGGGATCGGGAGTAAGAACTTATTTCTCGGGGAGGGAACCTGAAAAACGGCTACCACATCCAAGGAAAGCAGCAGGCGCGCAAATTATCCACTCCCGGAACGAAGAGGTAACTACAGACTATTCCAAAACGATTAAGACTCGATCGGGCTTTTCTCCAGATGAGTAGTTAATTAAACTTTTAGCCTTGTTTTTCTGAATTAGAATTTATTATTTATCTTTTATTTGGTGATTAAAATAATTATTTAATGATATGTTTAAAATATAATTAATTCCTTCCTTATCGACTGTAAAACCAAAGCTATGCAGAAATTGAACGTTATCCATAAGTAATCGGGAGTAAGAACTTATTTCTCGGGGAGGGAACCTGAAAAACGGCTACCACATCGAAGGAACGCAGCAGGCGCGCAAATTACTCACTCCCGGAACGAATTCACATGCGTTATTTGTACTTCAATCGCTGAAAACGTTTTTATTACCTCCGTTGTACTGTGTACTGTGTGTGAGCGAAAGAGTAAGTCCGAAACTGCAGGCATACATACATAGTTAGTTACAACCCAAGCTAATAAAAGCGTGTTAAAAAAGGAGACCCTAATGGCAACATTTAGGCGCCATCTGAAGAAAAAACAAGTTTCTATGCGATCTGGTGCAGGTACTTATGTTTACTTTACGTATAGTACTTGCTTACATACGTAGTACTTTAGGTCCCAGGTTTGATTCCCGTATGTGATACAACATTTTAGTGATTAATCATATTTTTCAGAGAGTGAAGAGATATATGAACCCATTTGGTTTGCATACCAGATAATGGAGTCCTTTCTGCTGCCTGTTTATACCAGTAGGGCTACACTCAACACAGAAGAGGTAAATAAATAATATTCGTATATTTTAATCAAATATTTATATATAAAGGTACTATTTATTAGTATTAGTAACTTAGTAGGTAGGTACATATTAGTTTAGTTTGATACAAATAATTAGTTTTTTTCCTGGCGGCACGGTACGCCGGAGGTCATGGGTTCGAGTCCCGCCTGTGTCATTCTATATTTCGGTTTTTTCTTTAAAAATATTACAAAGCGCTTACAAGTGCTATGGGGAGACTGAGGACACTTGATCCCTTTAGGAGACATGGTACACGAGCATTATGAATTAATGAAGCGTATTAGATTTATTTAAAGTAGCAACACTGAGCTTCCGTTGCTACCAACTTAAGAATATAAAACTCATATGTCAATATTCCGTCAACTTTGCAAATGGCGCACGAGTGTTGTTTACGAGCGAGCGAAACTAGAATCGGTAAGTTTTTGTTTTTTTTTTCTTGTTATGAAATTTGTGTATCAGGGATCTACTGAGATAGAATAATTACTGTGTATATTACATATTTTCATAATAATCAGTTGTGAGTTTAAATTCTGTATTATTTTTTCTAACTGAACTACCATTGAGGAGACATGGTACATTCAGTTCGAGGAGACTTGATCCGGGGATCAAGTCTCCTAAACTCGGTTTGCTTACCAGATTACATTATAACAAATGAATAGATTCTTTTAGTATTATTTTAAATAACTGTTGCTTTTAGGAACTAGGGCCCTTACAAGTATTTGACGCGTTTGTATATTATTTGCAGATTTAAAATGCCGCGTGTATACAAAACCAAACAAGGCAGTAAAAAGCGGGAACATATCAACAAAGATTCTTTAAAATTAGCAGTCCATGATGTAATATACAATAATAAGTCGCTACGGGGTACGGCTAAGTCTTACAAACTGTCCGTAATGACTCTCAAAATATATGTTGCAAAAAAAAGACAGGCTATTGATACAGGCAGTTCTTCTCCTAAATATGAGCCTAATTTTATAATTGGGCTTATTGTTTATACAGGCGCAATATTTTTCTAAAGAAGAAGAATTAGATTTATCTAATTATTTGGAAACAGCTAGTAAACTGCATCATGGGCTTACACCCAAAGCCGCAAGAGAATTGGCTTTCCAATTCGCCGAAAAGAATAATAAAAGTGTGCCACAAACATGGCACCAAAACAAAATCGCGTTATACGCTTGGCTTCATGGTTTTATGAGACGTCACAAGAACTTGTCGCTTAGAGTGCCAGAAGCTACAAGCCTTGCTCGTGCTACTAGCTTTAATAGACATAATGTCGCCAAGTTTTTTGAAAACCTCAAAAATTTATATGTCCGATTTAAGTTTGAGCCTCAAGATGTTTGGAATGTTGACGAAACAGGCATAACCACCGTACATAAGCCTAAAAAAATTATAGCGTGTAGAGGTTTAAAGCAAGGGTCAAAGGTTACTTCAGCTGAGCGAGGAGAATTAGTCACAGTCTGCAGTGCAATTAATGCTGTAGGAGTATCTACACCGCCCTTTTTTATATTCCCGCGAAAGAACTGGCAAAATAGGATGACTGATAATGCTCCTCCTGGGTCTGCTGGAGCTCCACATCCTAGTGGTTGGATGACAGCAACAAATTTCGTGCTTTTTCTGCAACACTTCAAAAAACACGTGAGGTGTTCCAAGGAGAATCCGTGTTTAATAATTTTTGATAATCATGAAAGCCATATTAGCATTGATTCTGTAAATTTCGCCAGAGACAACGGTATCCATTTACTAACCATTCCGCCGCATACATCTCAAAAGCTGCAGCCTTTAGATAGGATATTATTCGGCACTCTCAAATCTTACTACAACACCGCGTGTGACGACTGGATGTTAGCTCATCCTGGTCGTCCACTAACTATATATGATATCGCCGGCTGCTTAGGTAAGGCATATCCGACTGCAATGACGCCAAGAAATATAACCAAAAGTTTTGAAATAACTGGCATTTACCCTTTCAATGACAACATTTTCACAGACGACGAATTTCTATCTTCGTATGTTACGGACCGTCCAGAAGAGGCTGTTGCTGAGGCACAAGAAACTCAAACAATTGAACAGGAAAATAATGTCATAGAAATCGAGCCTGATGATGATATTGCTGAGGATAATTCTGATAATAATACCCCTGAAATAATGTCATCTCCCTTACTTCTCGAATCGTTTGACATAACTCAGTTTACGCATGATAATGCAGCCCCAGCTACTTGTTTAACTCTGGTTCAGCTATCTTTAGAGGCAAAAGAACTGCTTATCTCAATTCCTGGATCTAGTAATTCTTCTGCTGTAGCACCGATAGAAAAGGAAGTAAATTTTTCCCAAGAATCACCCGTAGATACTTTTGACTTACTTACCTCCGATATTCCTACCATTTGTGTAACTGCAACCTGTACAAGTGATACACTAACGCCAAGTGTAGCTGAATTGACAAATAATGCTCCTATTGCACAACGATTAACCTCTATTGTAACAGCTCCGAATCTTTTAAATGCCGATGAATCTCCTGCTACTACATCAAGATCTCTACAAAGGGAATGTCTTTCCCAACAGCCATTTTTAAATGTGAACTCCGCTGCTCATCCTCAAAATAGTTCTATGGTGTCTGAAAATAGGTCTTTCACTGATTTAGAAAAACCATCGACTTCAAAATATGTACGACTGGATATGATTAGACCTCATCCTAAAGCTGGGCCTAGAAAAAATAATAACAAAGGCAGAAAAAAAGGAACCACGAGGATTATTACAGACACGCCAGAAAAGAATGAAATAGAACAGGAGGCTCGTAAAAGAGAAGAAAAGAGAAAATTACAGGCAGCTAAATGAATAAAAAAAATTATTACAAACACAAAAACAAAACGAAAAGCATCATTAAAAATAAATAAAATAACATCGAGAGCGAAACGACAAAAAAGAAACTCCGATGATAGTACAAGTTCTGGAGATGAAGTGACATTACCACCATCACCAGAGTCCGATTATAACATAGAAGACGAAATGGAAGAAGAGAACAGCGAAGAGGAAGAAGATGACGTAAATAATCTTGATGAAGATATTGTCCACGAAGGCGATTGGGTAATCGTCAATTTTATCTCAGAAAGAAGTATACCACACCGATATGTCGGACAAATAATAAATGAATCGCTCGCTAGCCTAGACATCAAATTCGCAAAAAAAATTACTGACAGAAAATTTAAATGGCCGGAAAAACCAGATACCAGTGTGATCGCTAAGTATCAGGTAGTAAAAAAACTACCTCCACCTTTATTTAAATCTTCTTCGAAGCGGATTGGTGCCTTTGAGTTTCCCAAGTCCTTAAGGAAATTCAAAATTGACAAATAAAACGTTAGGTAATACCACCGACATGTTCAAATTAATGATTGTGATAGCTAATTATTTAATATATTTCATAAGAATAGTGTGATTACTATATATAATATAATATTCTTTATTGTACACACAGAAAAACAAGTAACAATACATTTTTGACAAAGAAACAACATGTACAAAGGCGAGCTTAATTCAATTATAAATTATCTTCCAGCAAACCTTCCAAGGACAGAGATATATAATAAAAAGGTAGCTAGTGCACAACAAAAACTAGTTTACCGATCTGGTAAACCACTATGAGCTAATATACTTACATGCTATTATTTACATACAATACTTATACAAAATACATACCATATACATATAATATATACATATAATATATATGTATATATATATATATATATATATATAATATACTACATAAACATACATATCTATTAATATAATGTTAGAGAGACAGAAAATATTCTTTAGTTCTTCTCTTAAAAATGTGTGAAGATGGACTAGTCCGAATGAGATGTGGAAGTGAATTCCATAAACGCACTGCCTGCACAGTGAAAGAACCATCATATCTACTGGAGACATGTGGTGGATTTTTTAGCAGAAGAGAAGTAGCGGTGCGACATGGTTTGCCTCTAGGTATCAAATACTCAAAGCGCTCACGGAGATAGGAGGGAGCATTGGAGTCATGAAGGATAGAGTAGAGGACAGATAGAATATGACAGTCCCGACGCCGTCGAATTGGCAGCCACTTCAATTGCAACCGAAATTGCGACACATGGTCATACTTCCGGAGGCCAAAAATGAAGCGGATACATAAATTCTGCAGGCGTTCGAGCTTATCAAGAAGTTCTTCAGCCGCATCTAGAAAACAAACATCAGCGTAGTCTAAAAGAGGAAGAAGAAGCGATTGAGCGAGAGTGACTTTGGTCTGAAATGGTAAGAACTTCTGGAGACGCTTAAGGGACTAAAATGAACAGTACACTCTCCTGCTTACCTCTGCAACATGACTGCACCAGGATAAATTTGAATTGATGAGAACACCTAGATTTTTGGCATACGGTGCAAAAGCAATTGGTTCATTATTAAAAATAACTGGAGGTACAGCATTGAGGGTAACTAAATTTAACATGTGTCTGCTACCAATAATGAGAGCTTGTGATTTAGATGGGTTGACCAGAAGGCCAAAAGATTTCGCCCAATTGCTAACGTTTCCAAGATCACTATTGATAGCAGCGATAGCTTCCGTTGCATCTTCAACCTTAAAGTGCCTATATAGTTGCAAGTCATCTGCGTAGAGATGGTATCTAGAAGATAATATATTAGTGATAGCGTTAATAAAAACGGAGAAAAGAAGAGGAGAGAGGACGCCACCCTGAGGTACACCCGCAGTTAGATCACACCACCGAGAAAAAGTCTCATTGGCATGAACAGCCTGCGAGCGCCCTCTAAGATAAGAATTAAACCAAGCAATCACTGGTCCAGAGACATTCAAAGATGAAAGGATGCCAATTAGTATGTCGAAGTCCACTGAATTAAAGGCACTGCTAAAATCCAGCAAAACTAAGACAGTGAGCTGCCTATTTTCCATTGCCAGGCGAATATCGTCTGTAATTTTGATGAGTGCAGTGACAGTGCTGTGGCCAGGACGGAAACCGGATTGGAAAGGGCTTAAGAGGTTATTAGAGGAAAGGAAGTGCATAAATTGCGTGTGTACAACACTCTCAAGGACCTTAGATAGGATTGGAAGGATGGAAATTGGCCGGTATTGAGATACTGACGAGGGATTTGAGGTTTTGGGAAGCTGTAGGACGTGAGCTTTTTTCTAGGATGCTGGGAAGGAACATGAATCAAAAGAGAAATTTATCATATGAGTGATAATAGGCGTCAGTTCCTCCAGTAACAATTTGAACATCTGGAGATGTAATTCGTCACTACCTACCGCTTTAGTGGAAATGGAATTGAGGGATTTTGAAATGTCTCTTTCAGTAACTGCTGAGAATGAGAATGAATTACACAATGGCTTAGAAAGATTTAAAAGATAATTAAGAGTAGAAGTTTTGGTATCGGCATCCAAGCTAAGTGGTGGCGTTGAAAAGTGGGTATTAAGCGTGTTAATATCCATTAATACATCCCCATCAGTAGTGCTCTTGACAATACCAAGAGATTTCAGGAATCGCCATACTTGTGCAGTATTGAGGTACTATATAAAAAGAGTTTTTTTTTGTTCCTTTTTGTAGTTTAAAACACTTTAAGATTTATCAATGTTATTTTGTTATTAAATATAAATGCTTAATATTAAGATTTGACTGAATTCCAGTGCAGTGTGATTTAACTAAATAATTATAAAAGCTGAAAAGTAATTTATGGTGTTGTCGTTATAATTTTAGTTTATAAGATTGATTGATCTCAAACTCTTGCCATTATTAATTAATGTGGAATGATTAAAACAAATTGAAACTTATGTCAGTCTTTCATTTTATTTAAACTTCTTTTCATAAGATCTAGATACAGTCTCCTATGTAGGACTATGATAAGCATCTCGTGTCCCAAGTGTCCTCCGTGTGTGGGAGACTTGATCCGGGGGGGATCAAGTCTCCTGACAGGTAGTATCAACTCTCCTATACATTGAGGACACATGTTACAAAGCTATCATAGAGGTTTTTGTTTACTAGTGATTCTGTTTGCAATCCTATCTTTTGCATGGCTTCATAACTTATAACTTATTAAATTGCGGATCTATTAGTCAATTATAGTATAAAAAATAATGGATATTTTAGATTTTATAAAGGAAAAACAAAAGGGGGGATCAAGTATCCTCAGTCTCCCCTACTTACATGCCTAAAAACGAAGAAGTTATACATTAATATAATTTTAACATAATATGTAGGTAGGTACATTGTTAGTGGATACTTCTAGCCCTATAAAAATATGAAGGAGTTTTCTTCATAGTCCCTGATTTCTCTAGCGTTCAGAGGTGATCTTCGTGCTATCATTGGCAAATCTCTTAAAGCGTTATATCCATCTGCGTTTGTTCGCCACGATCCAGGCCTTATCAGATTGCCGTTACCATCGTATTCATCAAACGTTCCTGGAGGAGTATATCTTGCTGCAGAATTTTTAATGTTTCTGAGAAAGTTGTGTAGCAGTACACATGTCATTGTCAATTGTGATACAATATCTGGATCCAGATTAATTGGTCGTCGGAATATTCTAAATACTGCACTTAAGATTCCGAATGTGTTTTCCACCACAACTCGGGATCTGGACCGACATTTATTAAATATCCTTTTTTGTGATTCCGAATTATGATTGCCGGGGTATGTTTTCATTACATGTGTACTGAGTGCAAAAGCACATCAATATTTGATCCGGGAAGAGGACATGGTGTAGGTAGATCTTATTCGTTTCTACAGATTTTTTTCCATAACAATGAATTGTTGAATACACCACCATCACTATTGCTTCCTTGGCTTCCTATGTCGGCAAATATAAATTTATAATTGCTATCCACTAGTGCCATTAGAACAATGCTAAACGTCTTCTTATAGTTATAGAACTCGGTTCCACTGTGATAAGGGTTTTCCATTACGATATGCTTGCTGTCTATTGATCCGATACAGTGTGGAAATTTTCTTCTAATTCCTTTTTCGGTATCTAACCAACCGTCCGCTGTTGTGAGCATCTGAAATAATAATAGCATAGATTAGCATTAAAATAATTAAAATACCTGTTTTACGGACACCATCAACGTCATCAGAATCACATGATTCACAAAAATAACCGTCGTTGCTCATTACCTAATACAGCCGAACAGCAATTTTTTTAGGACAATGTCAATCACATAGTGCAATTAAAGAAGATGATGACTGCGATCTCTACGCTTTTGGCTAAAACACTGAGAGAACTGTCCAAAAACGAACGAAGTTTAATAACCTGTTGAACTCTCAGATCAACCCACATCTATTCAATGTGCAAACGACCTCTCAATGCAAACCCCATCCTTTCAGTCTCCAAACACACACTTAATCCAACCTTCATTCGACATTTATTTAGTCCAATCTCCATATGTTCAATCTGCAAACACGTACTCAATCCAACCTGCACACACACAATCCGCAAATACGGACTCAATCCAGACTAAATCTAACATTATACAAATTGCATTAACAAATTCATTTGAAACATTTGGATCTAATGAAACAAGTGAACCATGAATGAACCTAATAATTAATTGTCATTGTTTTTGTTTGCCAAAAATTTTGTTGTCAGTGTCTGATTTTTGTCTTTGATATCTTTATTTTCGTTAAGTAATTTGTGGTGATTTATGTTTATTTTGTCAATAAAAAACCTTAAAAATATAACTACCTTTACTTCATCTTTTAGAACTTCATTAAGAGCTCTAGAGACTTCCCGTGTGATTCCTGATATAGTTGCTTTGGAGCCTTTAAACAGATAGTGTAGACTTCCGTAGCTATCACCAGATGCTAAAAATCTTAGCGTCATCATAAGACGAAATTTTGCTGGAATAGCTTCTCTGAAATCTGTGTCTAAATAAAATTATCGGTGAAATTTTACTCAGCAAAATTTCAAAATCAGTAAAGGTCATTCGACAGAAATTATCGAACTCTCCAGATGGTTCATGCAAGAGCTCATCAAATTTTTGTTCTATGAACTTCCTGTAAACGAAAATATATATTATATAATCCTTACTAATATTATAATTGTGAAAGTAACTCTGTCTGTCTGTCTGTCTGTTACGCAATCACGCCTTAACTACTGAAGCGATTTAAATGAAATTTGGTACAGATATAGTCTAGAGCCTGTGAAAGAACATAGGCTATATTTTATTATGAATTTCCCACGGGAACGGGAGTTACGCGGGTGAAACCGCGCGCGGGAAGCTAGTTTATTATAAATGGGTAAATTGTAAGCGTTTTATACCACTGAATCACGATCGGAGAAAACATAGGTACTTACTTGGTACGATTTCTGTGAACTTTTATCATCCACCACCTTCTTTTTTGCAGTCTTTTTCTCCGTCGTTCATCATTTTGTTTCTTTTTCCAATAAAAATAAGTTAAGCCAAAGGATATGGCAGCAACAACACCGAGATCCTCGCTGCCCACCATGCTGGCACTGACTGACACGACGGCGTGCGTGTGAACAGCTTGAATTTTCGCCGGCCTGGGACGGGCTGCATGCCGCGCAGCCCGCCAGGCAGGCCGCTGGGCTGCACGGCGTGCATGTGAACATAGCATTAAACGCCCTTGGTAGACAGGCGTGCGCTTCAAACCATTGGCAGAAACAGTGGAAGAGTGCCGTCTGGCCGCTTGCTGTAAACCATTCGAAGGGCAGTCGCGC
This sequence comes from Nycteola revayana, assembly GCA_947037095.2. Classification (NCBI taxonomy): domain Eukaryota; kingdom Metazoa; phylum Arthropoda; class Insecta; order Lepidoptera; family Nolidae; genus Nycteola; species Nycteola revayana. The sequence continues at coordinate 4,616,000 of OX344844.2, forward strand.
AGCCGCACGCTCCGAGTGAAGACGCGTCGCGCGCGCAAGGATGGCCAACGAACGTGAGATACTTACGGAACTCATTGAGTTGTACAGAGATTTGCCGTGTCTTTGGGATTTGACGTGCCAAGCTTATAAAGACCCGGGTCAAAAGAAAATGCTTGGGAAATTCTAGTATCTAAATTCATAGAATTACAACCGGACACGAACATAACGTCGACAAAAAAGAAAATCGATAATTTAAAAATCTCTTACCAACGGGAATTTAAAAAGGTACGTACTTACAACCTACCATTTGCGATTCATATAGTCAGTTCAGTTATTGTGTGTGAGTTTTTGTGTCACGGGATGACTAGCTAATATTTATAGAAAGGATGACCAGGTATATTACCAGGGATTACGGAATTAATTTTATAAAATGTTCTTTAAAAAAAGAGGTTATGACTTTCCAGGTCAAAAGAATCAAAGGATCGCACAGGATCTGCATCTAGCGATGTCCACAAACCAAATCTTTGGTACTACGAATTAATGACTTTCCTGGATAAAAAGAATGATGACAAAAGGATTGGGGTGCATTCACTTGTAAGCGAAGACCAAGACTTAAGTAGCTAGTATTTTTATTATCTTTGTGCCTAGTAGGGTTATTATATATACAGGGTGTCCCAAAAGGTTAAGTAGCTGGGAAAGGGGGTGACAGGGGTGGACACAATGGTCACTAGAAAAATAAAAAAAAAATCCGCTCTGGGTATTTAAAAAAAAAATGGCATTTTTTTAAAAACTTAAAATTTTACACCTTGTTATTTTTGATGTTGATGTTGATGACCTTGTTGTTATTGAAGATTACATAACAGCATTTTTTTTTTAAATACAGCCATATTTGTAGGTACAGTTACCACAAGGTGTAAAATTTTTAGTTTACCCAGAGGGAATTTTTTATATTTTTCTGGTGACCCTTGTGACCATCCCTATCACCCCCCTTCCCAGCTACGTAATCTTTTGGGACACCCTGTATATATATATATATATATATTCGCGCCTTTATTCCCTAAAGGGATAGGCAGAGCACATGAAACTCCTTTACATTATATTTAAATATAATATTTAGCCTTTATTTTAATATATGTAGTACCTTTATAGGGGTCCCGCCAAGCACCGGAAGGCGCGGCATGGGCAGGCCCCCTATAAGGTGGACTAACGACCTGGTGAAGGTCGCGGGAATCAACTGGATGAATTCCCATAAATTAGCGTAGGCACTAGTTATTAATTAAAAGTATTAAAACACTTTAATTTTTATATTTATTTATTCGTATATACTTGGACATAACCAATATTTCGTACCCTCTCCTCAACAATGCTCATCCTCATCACAAAATTCCTCCAATAGATTTCACATTCAAATTCAATCCCCTCCACCTCCTTCCCCTCAAACTGTGCATAGTCCTCAATATATGCACACACAACCACCTCCTTCCCCTCTCAATGACTTAGCACCTTGGTCCCAACAATTAACATCATCATCCTCATCACACAGTTCCTCAAATTTACATCAAATTCAGCCCCCCCCTAACAAGCAACCACCGCCTCCTCCCGCTCTACACATTTCTCATCCAGTTATTTCTCCTCCTCTACATTTTCCTTTTGTCATTCAATGTCTTTCTTCTCCTGACCAAGATAATAATCAATCTCGTGATTCCTCTCATTCGGTGACCTCTCCTCCCCAAACTTCTCCGGTTTTCATTCAGTCGTCACCTTCGTCCTCCCATACTTTACATAATCCACCTTCACAACACACAGCCAACACCACCCATACTACTGCCGTGGCCATGCATTCCCGAGATGAAGATAACCATGTAATTTATAAAGACCGGCAGAAATACTCAAACAAATGTTAATTTTTAGGAAACCGAAATAAATCTAGATACCTAGTTACAATTTAATTTAATGAGTATTAACGGAGGTCCTAATTATTGTTTTTTAAGTATGACATCTACTTTGGTTTATAAACATAAAATAAATAGTAATTACTCATTTACCTTGATTGTTTTCTTTAAAAGCTTATAGATTGCCCAGCAGGTTTCAGGTATAATTTCCGACAGCAATTGATGTGACACTATCGAACTGAATATTAAATCCCTGTAGTCTCTTCCAGTTGCTAAAAATCTGTCTTATGTTTGTATCATTTTTAGTAATCGTCGAAATCGAGCAAACTCATTACATTTAAATGACTCAAAGTGAGTCGTTTCTTCAACCACAGCTTCATCCAAATTCTTTTCTTTTTTTGTATTTTTTTTTTCATCGATTGCACACAAAAGAACAAAACAAACTCTAACTTTTTGAAATTTCGACAAATAAGGAGAAATAGCTTTTATAGGAGTTTTGCGCACGACGTTAGCTCAGAACAAGCGCTTTAAGCACACTGAAGTTTGGGGCTTGTTTTAAACCATGTAGATAGCAGCGCTTCTCCCGAGCTTCTACCGAGGTCACCTGGCAGAAACTGTGGTAGAATGCTGTCTGGCGCATGCATAAGGAATTAGTCTTTTGCAAACATTTGTGGAAGGCGCACCTCCGTTCTCCTGTCGTGTCGAGCTGTTGTGGTTCTTCGGTTTTGACCCGGGCTTGATTCACTGTATTCCGATTATACTACTCTTGACGACCCCAGCTTGTGTTATTCTGTTCTGATCCTGTTATTCCCGACGACCCCGGCTTGTGTTATATTGTGTACTGATTCTGCGATTCCTGACGACTCGGCTCTGTTTTACTGTGCTTCTGATTGTGAAACTCCTGTTCAGATTTTAATGTAAGTACTTTACATATATACTTTTAAACATAAAGATGGTTAGTTCTCGTGACCGGAAATATGTATTTATTGAAACACCGTAGTAATTATGGTATAATAATATTTCGGTCTAAAAAACTGTCCATTTCGTTTAGATGGATAACGTTGAGGAAAACCTGGCCATGATATTCGGCGAACACGAGGCTGACATTTTCAGGCAGGACAGACGTCGCCGTACTGCAAGTTCGTCTTCAGAGGCGAACTTCCATGAGTCTGAACTCTCCGATGATTTGGACAGGTATTTTAATTTTAATATACATTCTTTAACTCCCAGTTCTTGACAAGATTTACTTATCAGCCCATATTTGGATATTGTTTTTGGACTTGTATCGCTTAAAAAGTCAGTATTTAAAATTACGATCTGGACAGGTCCAATGTCTCGGGTGTGACTGCTGGTAGTGATATGACGGAAGTCGAGGATGCCGAAGTATCACAAGCGGATTGGGTGAAAGACTCGGTTGTTCCAGTCGCGCTGCAATTTTCGGAAATACCTCGACTACTGTTTAGTAACAGTTCAAACATGTCAGCTTTAGATTATTTTAAAATATTTTTTAATATTAGTTTTCTTAACGATTTGGCCAACATGACAAATGAGCATGCACTCGAAGTCATAAATAATGGGTGTAAACCCCAAAGTCGTCTAAAATGGTGAAAGGAGACAAACGCCGAAGAACTCCTGATATTTTTGAGGTTCTCTTTTTTATGGGGACTGTTAGGCTCAGTAGAATTAATAACTACTGGGCCAAATCGCATTTAGTAATATTTAATTGATGGCAATATATAAGCCGAAACAGGTTTCTGTTAATCTTGAGAATGCTGTATTTTCAATTTAAAAACAGTAGCAAAAATATGTATGACAAAGTCGACCATCTCATTAATTATTTTAATTGTATCATAAAAAAATTCGGTATACCCCGAAAAGGAGCTATGCATTGATGAGTCCATGGTTTTATTTAGAGGACGACTCACGACGACGACGACGACTCACGCGAAGTATATAAAAAATAAAAGACACAAGTTTGGTTTGAAATTATATGTATTAGCTGACCCTAAGAGACTTGTACATAAAGTACATATGTATAAAGGGTCAGCTGATAGTGAAGTTGTACTAGGTGGTACTGGCCAAGTTAAGAAGGTCGTCCGCAAATTAAGTGAGGACTATTTAAATGCTGGTCACTCGCTATACATGGATAATTTTTATAATAGTGTCGAATTAGCTGAAACGCTACTTGCTAAAAATACTTTTTGTACGGGTACTCTTCAACCTAAAAGAAAGAGAAATCCTAAAGCAGTGACCAGCAAAAAATTTACCAGGGGTGGTAGTATTTTCAGGAAAAATAGGAAGAGAGTATTTGTAATGAAGTGGAAAGACCAAAGAGATGTTCTCACTCTTTCCTCAAATCACCAATAGGCGTGGTCGTGCCGTGTCAAAACCAATTTTTTTATAAATTACAACAAATATATGAAAAGTGTTGACCGACACGACCAAATGCTTGCCTACTACCCCTGCGTGCATAAATCCACTCGGTGGTATTAAAAAAAATGGTATTCATTTATTTCAAATGATGTTTCTAAATGCCTTCTATATGTACCAATCCGGGACTGGCAAAACTTTATCACTAGAAAAATATAGGAATGAAGTTTTGTCAAGTCTTTTACCCCCAGCAACTAGAACACTGGGACTCATATGCCCAAAGAATTAGAAAGAAATTCAAATGGAGTGCTCAAGCGGAGGAAGTGCTCTAGATGCTGGGCATTAAATAATAAAAGAAAAGACAGTGGCATGTAGACGAATCACCATTTTGGTTAGTAGATGGAACTTTCCAAACTTGTCCAGTATCATTTACCCAAATATTTTCGGTGCATGGTTTAATTGGCACTGGTGATTGCAAGCGAATATTACCCTTAGCATACGGGCTTCTCCCCCGAAAGACTGAAGAATGTTATGTAATTTTTTTTAACGGTTTAAAGGAATGTAATGTTGAGTTGAACCCGGAGCAAATATTGTCCGATTTAGAATTGGCAATTATAAACGCAGTGAGAACTGTTTTCCCAGCAACGCTTCAGTCATCTTGTCTATTTCATCTGGGCCAAAGTATTAGACAAATACAACAAAAGGCCTTAGTCAAAAATATTGTACAGACAGCGAGTTTGCATTTAAAATGCGACAATATGTAGCTTTGGCCTATTTCCCGCCAGCAGATATACTGAATGTGTTCAACGATTTAAAGGAAACGATTTTTCTCGAGCTGTCACTGATTATTTCGAAAAATATTGCGTTTTGGGAGAGGTCGAATCGAATTGATAAACTATATGGATCGAATGGACAAAATTTTGCGCCCACGTGTGCCGGTTTTTCGTCAAATTTTTGTATGATATTATACATAATTATAGTAAAATACATCTTGTAATTAGAAAAACTGGTCATTAATTCATATTTAAGTATACTCAGGGAAAATAATATGACGAAAATAATTAGGATTTCTCGTTTTTATATTTTCGTACCCGCGATTTAGGTATGGGCAACCATGGCCGCCCGTAACGGTTACAAAATAAGGGCGTTAACAAACGAAAAATCATGAGTGTATTTTATATGATTTTTCGTTGCTGCTTTATTATTTTATTTGGCATTGCACCTTTTTAACATCAATAATTACGGCTGTTAATTTATAGGTGTTGGTCAAAATTAAATATAAAATTACTTTACATTGTGGCTGCGCATGTGTTTTTCTGCAAAATGTTTATCTTTCGTGTGCTCTCATAAAAACAAAGTGCGGAATCTAAATTACGATTACGTTCTAGGTCTGAGAGTTAAAATCCTCGTGGTGGCCGTGCTTTAAATGAAGCCCCGCCAGGACAACCGTAAGAATACAATATTAATAATAATATATTATTTCTTGAATGCGGGTAAAAGTAATTTATTTTTTACTATAATTTATTTTAATTAATGCAAGTAATCAAGGCGAAGGAGTAGGCACAGGACGAGGACGAGGATGTGGGAGAGGTCGAGGGCGTGGGTTCGATCCCCACACCGGACAAGAAATCTTTGTGTAAATTCTAAAATTTCTTTCCGGGTCTGGTTGGTTGAGGGACTACCCTCAGTGCCTCGGAAAGCACGTAAAGCCGTTGGTCCCGATTGTTATAACATCATCTGTAACAAGGGCATATCAGGGAACGGGCAGCAGCGTTTCCCTGTATATTACAACATAATATTCGGTCACCAATCCGCCTGCCAAGCGTGGTGACTATGGCAAAACCCTCCCCCGGGAGGAGGCCCATGTTCAGCAGTGGACGTTGTACGGACTGATGATGATGATTTTTTTTCAGCGCCACTTTGGAAGACGCTCTGTACCAAATAGGGGTAGAGCGGCAAATTACGAAACGGCGAATCGCCACTCTGCCGACAAGTGCGCGTCAGGAACTCGTCGCCCGCAAGCGTGTGGCTCATCTGAAGCGCATGCTTATGCCTGACGCACCATCGCGTAAACGACAAACAAAGTATTTTTTTCCTTCACGTATTTATTTTTGTTTCATAACCACCTGGCCATAATTTTTCTTTCCAACTTTATGATTTTTTTCACTATTCTATTTGTAAGATAATTAATGATCAATAACTTATTAAATTTTCAGGCGGCTATCTCCAGAACGTCAGCCATGTATCTTGGTTGATCCGTCATCCAAAGGATGTGTTGGTAAGATGCTTATTTCATAGAATCAATTAATATTTTGCTGTTCAATTTATATAATAATAATATAATTATAACTTATTTGTTACAGAACTCAACCCCACAGATGCAATTGAAGTTGAGGCTTCGACGTCCGGAGCGCCCTGTTCTTCCAGTAAGACGGTTATTTCAAATAGGTGATTAGTTCTTTGTTATTTTATATAGTAGATTACATCATAATTTTTTTTTTGACCTTTACACCGCCGAAACAGCCGAGGTTCAAGCTTCAACTTCCGGAGGGGCTCGTTTTTCCGGTAAGATATATTATATAATTACTTTGTTGTTCAATATACGTAGCTTAAATCATAACTTGTTACAGAACTACTTTCTACGGAACCAGCTGAAGCCTCCACTTCCCGTTCTGCGGGTAAGATAGTTATTTGAGCCTGACTTCTTCATTTATTATTTGAGGTAGACGACATCATAATATGTTATCTTGTTTGTTACAGCTGCTGCTGCCCGGTAGTTTTTGAATACGGTAAGCTATGGTTTTCTCGGCGTCATAAAAAAATGGTTTTCTGAAAACTGACTTATCAGACGACGATGACGATGACTTAGACATTGACTTTGACGAATGCCTCATCCCGACTACACAAGAGCGTAACGCTGCAGCTGAACCCGCATGTGACAGTGACTTGACGCAATTTCAAGCAGAAGTGTTACAGAGAGAGGATGATGCGAATGACCGAGCTCTTCGTGACATAACGACTGACGATTGTTACACTTTCGCTTGGAGTAACGACAGGGCGACTTTCATAGGACAACGTGAGGCATTCACGGGTACATCGGGGCCGACTTTTGAGGTGACTGACCAGACGCGAGATATTGACGTTTTCGACAAGACTTTTGACACTGACTTCATAGACCAGCTGTGTGTCGAGACTAATAGGAATGCGGAGCAAAAGATTGCTTTGCTGCGTGAGCAAAATAAACTAGCTCCACATTCCTGATTTCACCGTTGGTCTCCTATACTGACAGAGACGAAATGGTAAGCTTTTTAGCAATACTTGTGTTACAGGGTCTCTACCCCTTACCAGAAGAAGAAGCCTATTTTACGTACAATGGTTTTGGCACAATGCCATATTTTGCCAAAATCATGTCGTATAATAGGTTTTTGTTGCTGAAAACCTTTCTCCATTTCGTCGACAATCGGACTTGCCAGGACACGACTAGACTTCGTAAAATACGACCTACTGCCCGTTGCCTACTTCAATGCAAAACTTTCCAGCCTATACATGCCTTCACAAGAGATAGCCATTGACGTATCTCTTTTGAAATGGCACGGCAGATTAAGTTTTGCACAAAAGATTTCGTCAAAGGCCGCACAAGTCGGAGTCAAAACTTACGAGTTGTGCGAATCTTCAAGTGGCTATCTCTGGAAGTTTTTTTGTATATGCTGGAAAAGACAAAGCAACTTCGAATACTGACAACACTGACGTACAAACAAATGACAGACCAGACGAGGCGACGAGATTTACGGATGACGGGACAAATGACAGACCCGATACTGATGAACCGACGAGTACTAGATTTATGACTGAACATAGCGAAAACCGTCCCACGAACGCTACTACTACGCTAATCGAGCTACGCTAATCGAGCCACTGCTTCACCGTGGGCATACAGTATTAGTGGTCAATTTTTATAATTCTCCATTATTATTGCGTAGCCTGAAAAGACAAAAGACTGACTGTTATGGGACACTCAGACTTAACAGAGAGTTTGTACCGGACTCAATTAAGACACTGACAAAGACAGACCTTCGACAAGGTGAAGTAGTGGCCACGTACTGTTCCGATTTGGCAATTCTTGTATGGCGAGAATAGCTTCTCGCCTTTCTTACCTTACTTAGTTAGTATGATCTCCACATACCATTATCTCCAAATCGGAACACAAGACAAGTACAATAGACTAATTTACAAACCAAGCCTAGTACTCGACCATAACAAGAGCATGGGAGGAGTTGATAGGAAAGACCAATACCTGTCAGCTCAACCTATGGAACGTGTGAGGAACAGAGTATTTTTCGGCACACCAACAATAGATCTATTTGCAAGCAAACGATCTGCCGTAGTAACGAGCTATGTCAGCGAAAATGCGGAAGATCGACATTGTGTGTTCGTGGATGCTTTCAGCCGACCGTGGAACTTCAGACTCGGTTGGATCTTCCCTCCACCGGCCCTAGTGCCTCGCATCTTGCGCCACCTCGGAAAGAGAAAAGGAGTCTACCTATTTGTAGTACCCAAATGGGAGAAGACCTTTTGGAAAGCCGAGCTGAGACAACGAGCTTTATGTCCTCCAATGATGATCTGGAACGTCAGGAAACACCTGATAGACCTAACTACGGGCCGGGCATCAGTGGCCAGTAAACCGTCTGTTTTTGCAGGTCTGGAAAATTCAGGCTGGTCCAATATAGTTTCTTCCTGGCCTGAAAAGGACAAAAAACTTTTAGAATCGTCCTGGCGTAAGTCAACTTTAAAGACATACAAACCCACGTGGGAAAGATAGCGACAATGGTCTAAGGAACATTGTGACACTAACAATCCAGAGGCCAGTGATCTTGCAAAATTCATTTGTCATCTACACTCAGATGTTAAACTCGCTCCCAGTACCATAGCGGTTCACAAATCAGTGGTCGCAATGTTTGCAAATCCTACAAGAACAAATGAGCTCAGTAATCATCAACTAGTTCGTCAAGCCCTAAAAGCTATCACCCTCAGTAAGCCTCCTTGCAGAAAACCCAATACTTGGGAAGTTACTGACCTTATTAATTACCTTCGTAGTTACACTATTGACAATAGTAGTTTGTTCCAACTGTAGCGGCACGTAGCTATTCTTCTTCTCGCCACTGGAAGGAGAATCCATGACCTTACTCTCCTCGACATCAGTTCAGAAGGCCTAGAGAAAGTAGACAAGCACTTAATCCTATGGCCCAGGTTCGGTTCGAAGACTGACTGTGCAACCTTTCGTCAGTCCTGCTGGAAATTATCTCCTAATGAAGATCAAAAATTTGATTTAGTACATTGGATTCGTATCCTGATATCCCTGTCAGAATCTCGTAGATCAAGTCGAGATAACTTGTGTAGCCATTTTATTACGACACGAAGTAAAGTCGGTCCTGCCTCTCGCACGGTCATCGCAGGATGGATCCGAACAGTTTTAAAGGACGCCCATATTTACGATTCACCCGGCAGTTTTCGATCTGCAGTAAATAGTGCAAACTGGAGAAACTACAACTTAGTAATTTCTTAGTAGTTTCGTAATTTGGACGAAGTAATAAAACGAGGCAACTGGAAAAGTAGAGATACTTTCTTAAAGCACTACTTTAAAGAAACCGAAAGTCGTCAAAATGGGCAAAACGTTGATGATAATATTATTGCTAATTGCTTTTCGCCATTGTGATTTATAATAATTTAAAGTGATCTCTTAATCGTTCCTAATTTTTTTACTACAAATAAGTAGAATCTAAATACTTTACTGTTGTTATGAGGAAGTTTCATTACAAATTTTGTTAATTTTGTTTACTGAATTATACCTAAGTTGAAACATTGAGCTACCTTTGTTAGTTGAAAGGAAACCTTTTCTTTTTGTTCACATTAAAGACTTGTGATTTTGGTCTTTGTGCGTTTCATTGTAATGTCTGTCACAGCATTAGGCTCCCCCCATACAATCGCAGCGCTAGCAGAAAATAAACACTTCTCACAATAATGTTAGTGGGTCAAGCTTCGGCTGGAACCTAAATATACGTTTTCTACCCTACGGGGGGAAAACGTTGCTATTTTAAAACAAATCCTAAAGTCGTGTGTAAAAATCCTAAGCCATCTTGCAGTCATTTCGGTATCGGAAACGAAATCTAGGTCGATCTGGATTGCTGCAGGAATCCGTTGTTTGTTTTGTTTTAATGTGCTACATTGTTGATTTCAAGTAACATATTGGTGTCAAAAAAAAGCTTATATAATCTTGTTTAATAATTATTGAAAAACATTGAGAAAAATTTAAACATGTTTCGTTACATCCGCTGTCAAAGCAACACTGACTAAAAGTGATCGACTCCGTATTTAATATTTGTAAATAATATCAAATTGTTAGTATAAATAGATTCCAAGTGCTGCATAAGTTTCATTAACAAAAGGAACATATGTGATATCATTTGTGACGGAAAACAAATAAGGTGACTATAAAAAATAACAATAACAAATAGTGACAGTGTTTGTGTTAAAAACTTAAGTGAATACTAACTATGCACGTTAAACCTACAAATAAATAAACTATTTAGTGTTACAACATGAAATACACACAATAAGTTGAAGATGGGATTAATTTATTAAAGTACTATTTTGCTATATCAACTAATAAATTAGACCGTTAAAAAGTGTAAACAAATGATTAACTGTTGTTGGCCCCGCCCACTACGTGACAACGTCAAGCGCGTTCCAGGTTGATGCACTGGACATTTTGAGCTTAGGCTTTTAGGCCACAATTGAATGGGAGTTTTTTTAACGCTGACATATAAACTGATACTTAAGTGAAATCGAAGACAATTTTATTATATTAACAATAATTATATATGAATAAATGACATTTTTTGACGCTGCCTTAGAAAACAGCTGCAGTAAACTAAATAAACATAAAAATCGCTGATATTCAATTCAAGGGCACAATAAACTGTAATAGTGTTATTTTTATTACAATATGGATGATGCAAATGTTAATACGCGCCAAAGAAGAGCGCAATCCTATGACCTTTCGAGAGACACTTTTGACGAATTAAACTCTACTATATTATTTGACTCCACTATGCATAGCCTTCCAAACAATGCAACAGACAATTACGAGATATTAGACTTAAAATTGGAAATGGAAAAAATTAGAGAAGAATTGAATACGGCACACAATGAGATAGAAAACTTACTCATGGAAAACAAAAATCTCAAAGAATCTTTGATGCAAAGTAATAAAAAAATTGACATCTTAAAGAAGACATCTACTACAATAACACCATCTAAAAATAAAAAACTATCATCGACAAACACTCCAACCAGATATAATAACCCAGCAAAAGGAAAAACTGACAAGTTAGCTAGAAACAAGACATCACAGACAAAACCAGTTGACGAGAATAAGAAAATAATAGAAAACCAACCCCTTATACAAACACCAACAAAAGTCGACACGACGCACAGTATCGTAAACAAAAACACTGAACAGACGGAGACTACAACACTGAATAAACCCAATAGTTTAGTACAGAAAAATAACCATAAAAACGTAGACGATAAATCAAAACTTTGTATAATTAGCAGCAACAACAGAAACCACGTATTATCATTGGCAGAAGAAACGTTTCCTGATGTGCAGATTTGTCACTTTCTGAATCCGAACTGTGGTATAAGTCAACTAATAAATAACTTACATATAAAGTTGCGTAATTATACATTTAAAGATTTTTGTATAATTATGATCGGACACAATGATTTCCTAGAAACTAATAATTATTTTAATCTAATTCGTAATTTAAGAGAAACAATTTCAGCATTAAAACACACAAATATTATAATTTGTCTACCAACCTACAAATGTAATGATTTCAGTATTATATATAACTGTAGAATTGAAACCTTTAATAATCTTCTGTACCTAGATAACGATATTCATAAATACGCCATGTTATATGACTCTAATTATGACCTTCCAAACGATAATTCCATGTTTTCTGAAAAAAATGGTATACTTAATAATTATGGTATGAGAAATATTTTTAATAACCTATCTTATAATATTAACGAATGTAAAAACAATTCAATTTACAAAGGCATTGAAGATACCGAAAACTACATTACTAATGAAACCGAGGTAAATAATAACTGTAATATAGACGAAGAATTTTTTCGTTAGTAAAAAACTGTACATATTACATCAAAATATTGCAGGTCTACTGTCTAAGTCAGATATACTGTCTATATGTCTTGACGATCTATGTTTAAAGAAAAAACCTGTAGATGTCCTATGTCTTACCGAACACTTCATGTTATCAGGCTACGAATCCCAACTTGATATTCAAAATTATAAATTAGCTGCTTGTTATAGTAGATCAAGCAATAGAAGAGGTGGTGCATGTATATTAGTTAGAAATGAACATATACAGGGTGTCCGGTAATTAATGGATAACCTTAAAATGGGTCATGGTAAAACTAATGGCCATTCAGAAAAAAAATACAAATAAAAAAAAAATACAGTTGGTACCAAAGATATTATTTTTTTAATAATAATCGGTGTTTTTTGTTACCATATTTCACATTTTTATACACCACGGCCACAAATTAAGGAATTCTATCGGTTTTTTTTTGTTATAGTAATTTACGTTAACTAAGCTGATAGATAGGCAATAAATAGTATGACTATTATTACACGGTTTTTTTTTTAAACAATTTGAATGTTTGTTCTGGGGAAAATTTGTGAAAAATATTCAATTTGACAAAGTTTGAGCAACCGTAACTTTAAAAAAAAAGTATCCAGACACAAGTGACCAATTATTTTAAAATATTATGTGCTTCAAGCCAATTTCAAAATGGTATCATTCATTATTGTATCTATTGTAAATTCTGAATTATTGCTATTAGTGTAGAAAATGTGTGAATTTTGGATAAACAACAAAATTTGCAATATTGGAATATTTATTTACATTGAATGTACCTGACCATTCGGGGTTAATAAAAACATTAATAGACGTAAGTAATGAATAGTAATAATTAAATAAAGTCTCTTTAAAACCAGAAATATTTTAACAAATACAAATTGGCTTTGCAATAAATGTCGTGTGTGTAAGTCGTGTGACCACCATACTAGCTACCTGCGCGCACCCTGCACCACCCGTCTTTTGTTCATGTTAGACAAAGAGGATATGAGTTGGATGAGTGCGAGCGAGACAGTAAATGTAAAAAAACCGGTAGGGGACTAACAGAACTTACAGGAACAGGGACTTAGACTTAGTGCGTCACTCGACTTGCTCGACTTCGCATGTGTTTATTTCGTTTCCGGTTGCAATTGTTGCTAGTTACTGTGAATCAGTGTTAAAACGACGACCTGGCTATTTTACTGGACTATTCGTTTTGTTTACCGATTTGGACTTGTTTTGTGTGGTGATATTTGCGACGACTTGGCTTGTAACTGGATTGTTTATTTTGTGAATCAACATGCCACGTGTTGAGTATACGCCACAAGAATATGCAAACATGCATTTTATTTATGGGGAATGCAGAGGCAATGGAAACGCAGCCGCAGCTCTTTATAGGGAAAGATACCCTAATGCGCGTCATCCAGATTACCGCGTATTTATAAGAGTCCACGGTTGTTACTCAGAAGGAAGAATCCCTGGTACTGGTGTTGGTGGTACTAGTGGTGGAAGAAGCGCTCGTGCTGATGTAGAAGACGTGGTACTTGAGGAAATTGCGCAAGATCCTTCAATTTCTACGCGATCAATAGCTCGACGCACGGGTATAGGGAAATCGACTATGCATGATATCTTAAAAAAGAACAAATTTCACCCGTTCCACGTTACGCGCGTGCAGACCCTTCAACCAAGAGATTATAATGCAAGATTGCGTTTCTGCCGAAAAATGCTGGGGAAGATGGAAGCAGACCCGCAGTTTTTTAATAAAATTCTATGGAGTGATGAATCAACATTGAAAAGAGATGGCTACATGAATTTACACAATCTCCATAGCTGGCAACTAACGAACCCTCGTGCTATGCGTGAAGACAGGTCACAGTACCAATTTAAAATAAATTATTGGACTGGAATATTAAACGGAAAAATAATAGGCCCATTTGAATTACCGGGGAACCTAACTGGCCAAAGTTATTTAGAATTCCTTGAAAATGATCTTCCAAACTTATTGCAAGAGGTGCCCGAGGTGGAGAGAGAATCATATTGGTTGCAAAATGACGGCTGTCCTGCGCATTATGCTGTATCTGTTCGTGCATACTTAAATAGAACATACCCAAACAGATGGATTGGCCGCCTGGGGCCAATTTTGTGGCCCCCACGTTCACCAGATCTAAATCCACTTGATTTTTTTTACTGGGGCTATCTTAAGGAAGAAATTTACGCAAAGCCGATCCGTTCCTTGGAAGATTTACGTAGCCGTGTCCGGGCAGCCGCATCGAAAATAAGCGATCGACGCTATACGCGACTGCTCAGGAGAGCATTCATTCGTAGATGTAGAGCCTGTATCAGAGTGGGTGGCAGACAATTTGAACATTTATTGTAATTAATAACGAATACAGTTTTACTAATGCCAAATATTGTTTTTTATTAAACTCCAATGGTCAGGTACATTCAATGTAAATAAATATTCCAATATTGCAAATTTTGATGTTTATCCAAAATTCACACCTTTTCTACACAAATAGCCATAATTCAGAATTTACATTAGATACAATAATGAATGATACCATTTTGAAATTGGCTTGAAGCACATAATATTTTAAAATAATTGGTCACTTGTGTCTGGATACTTTTTTTTTAAGTTACGGTTGCTCAAACTTTGTCAAATTGAATACTTTTCACAAATTTTCCCCAGAACAAACATTCAAGTTGTTTAAAAAAAAAACCGTGTAATAGTAGTCATACTATTTATTACCTATCTATCAGCTCAGTTAACGTAAATTACTATAACAAAAAAAAACCGATAGATTCCTTAATTTGTGGCCGTGGTGTATAAAAATGTGAAATAAGGTAACAAAAAACACCGATTATTATTAAAAAAATCATATCTTTGGTACCAACTGTATTTTTTTTTATTTGTATTTTTTTTCTGAATGGTCATTAGTTTTACCATTACCCATTTTAAGGTTATCCATTAATTACCGGACACCCTGTATATAAAGATATACCTGAAATTGCCAGTTTTTCATGTATGGGTATAATTGAATGTTGTGCAATAGAACTTATAAACTATAAAATAGGCATCGTATGTGTATATAGAACTCCAATACCAGACCAATTAACATTATTTTTTCAAATATTCGAAGAGATGCTGAAAGCCATTAACAAAAAGAAACTGAATCATGTAATAGTAGCTGGGGACTTTAATATAGATGTATTAAAAAATAACAGGGTTAGCATGGATTTTAAATGTTTACTCTTAAACTATAACCTTAAACTAGCCCTAGAACAACCGACGCGTTTACAAAGTCAAACTTGTATAGATAACATAGCCCACAATTTCCATAAACCTTGCAAACCTCAAATAATTGAATATGCCCTATCAGACCACACAGCCCAACTATTAGAACTCCCGGTAAACAATAAATGCATGCTCAAATATTGGAAGAAAACACAACGAGATGTCTCTAAAGAAAACATAATAAAATTTAAAGAATGTTTAAAAAAATGATCTTTCACAGATATTTATGAAACAGATGACCCTAACGTAGCTTACAATTTGTTCATAAATCAATTCTTGCTTTTTTATAACCTCTGTTTCCCTATAAGACGAATAACTGTGCAGGTCAATAAAAAATCGAAATGGATATCCAACGGTATCAAAACCTGTAGCAAACGGAAACGACAACTCTTGTGGACGTATCGACTCAAAAGAACTAAATTAAACTGTACTAAATACATCAAATATGGAAAGCTTTTAAAAAAAATAATTCACCTGACAAAACGAGCCCAAAATTGCTATAAGATTAAGACATCTGACAATAAAAATAAGACTACATGGCAAATTATAAATAATTCTAAACAAAATATACCCAAAGACATCATAAACAAAATAAAGATTGACAACAAACAAATTACGGACCCATTGACTATAGCAAACAGTTTTAATGATTACTTTGTAGATAAAGTCATACCTATGCACGGCTCAAAAACACAACCTACATCAAATATAAATAACAGCAGAGACTCAATGTTCATGCACCCAAGTATACCGTTAGATATCTTAAGCATTATAAATAACCTTAAAAACACAAATTCTATGGGTCATGATGAGATCTCTACTAAAATAGTTAAATCTGTGGGATGTCTGATATGCCATCATATAAGTCACATTATAAACTTGTGCATCATCAGTGGTGTCTTCCCCGAAAATTTAAAAGTGTCGATAGTGAAACCATTACACAAAAGGACTCTAAAGAACATATCCATAATTACAGACCAATTGCACTTCTTTCAGTTATGTCAAAAATATTTGAAAAATATTTCTATAACCAAATATATAAATATCTAGAAATAAATAAAATACTTTGCCATGAACAAAAGGGGTTTAGACAGAATATGACTATAAATTTGGCAATCTTTGACTTTCTTCGGAATATAATGACGAATATGGACAATAGAACACCTGTTGCTGCTATTTATTGTGACATGACCCAAGCTTTTGACTACGTTGACCACACCATACTATTAAATAAGCTTGAATGTTACGGCATAAGGGGAAACACTCTAAAACTACTTGAGTCCTATCTATCAAATAGGAAACAAATTGTGTCAATCTCAAATATAGATACAATATCTAAAACTGAAATAAAATATGCATCAGGACAGCGCAGTGTTAAATTTGGGGTCCCCCAGGGAAGCGTTCTCGGGCCACTTTTATTTCTTATATACATTAATGACTTGCCGAAATCAATTGACCAACCTATGACACTTTTTGCCGATGACAGTACAATAACTATAAAATGTAATGACTTAGAAACCTATGAATATGACATTAATAATTCCATATCATCTATAATTTCGTGGTTAATTGATAATAATTTAAAAATAAATTTAGACAAAACGAATATAATGCACTTTAGCCAACGTACAGAAACTGCATCAAATATGAATATAAAACATAACGATACCAAAATACAAGAGGTAGATAATACAAAATTTCTTGGTCTGACAATTGACAAAAAATTAAACTGGAAATCGCATATTGAATTGTTATGCAAACGAATTAGTAAGTCATCCTATGCACTTTACAAACTGGCCCCTACCGTAAATACCGAGACGTTGATCACTGCGTACCATGGTCTAGTAGCGTCAATATTAAGGTATGGAATAATATTCTGGGGAAACTCGACAGACAAGGATGTGGCTTTCAAAGTTCAAAAACGATGCATTAGAGCCATGTTTGGCCTCAAAGTTACTGATAGTTGTAAGCCTCTCTTTATAAAACACAAAATACTCACGCTGCCTTGCTTATACGTTTTAGAATAATGTATGTTTGTTAAATCCAACCCCGAACTTTTCCCTCGGGTGTCAGATTTCGTCACACGTAATAGACGAGACAATAACAGACTATGTTTGCATACCGCCAAAACTGCACATATGGGAAATAGTATATTTTGCATGGCACCTAAACTGTACAACAAATTACCAAAGGAATTCAGAGACTCAAATATTAACTTGTTTAAAATCAGAATTAAAAATATGTTAAGTACTAAGGCCTATTATAATATTAATGAATTTTTGACTGATAAATTATAAATTGTTTTTAATATTATTCATTGTTATTTTTAAGATATTGACATCCAAAATCCATTAGAATTTTTTGACATTTAGTGACTATAAATGAATTATTATATTTTGTACACCTATTAAGGTAGAACATGTTGAAACAATATTGTATTTGACATCTTTGTAACTACACATGTTTCTGACAAATAAAATTATCTTTATCTTTATCTTTAAAACTTGTTAAAATAAATATTTTACCTAAATTTAACCCGTATTGTTAAGTTAATTATTTTTTTATGAATTGCAGATTAATTGTTGAATTTTAATTAGTACATATTTTATTCCTTAATAATTCAGCTTTATACCGGTATTTTTTACTTTGCTATAGCTGCAATAGTTTGCTAGAAAATACACTTTGAATCAGTAATGGTATGGGGCGCTCGACGCGGTTCAATACCGATAGCGCGCGGTCGTACAAGGGTAGGCGTGTGTTCCTCTGTGGCCGGACCACATTTTAGTACTCGGATGCTATAGTTCGAAATAATACCTACCTAAAGTCTACTTTCATCGGTATATATATATATTTTAGTACCTCAAGAGATTTATTTTTAATTAACAATTTATGTGGTCCGGCCGCCAGGCAGTGCTCTCTGGCCGCGCCACCTCAAATTAAATAGAGTATAATGAAATGAAATTAATAAATCAATATCCCTAAAAAATCTACCTAAAGAGTACCTTGCATACGACAAATATGGTCCACTAAACCCCTTTAGTTAAGGAGGTATTGGTCGTAGGGTGTGGTCCGGCTGGGAGGTATACTCTGCAGCAAGTCAATTTTGCAATATTTAATATTAACTATCCATAAATCAATTTATATAATAGTACCTTTTCTGTACTCTTCGTTGATACTTTTGTCTCTCAAGAAACTATTCATTTTGATTAATTAATCTTTAAAATATGTGGCGCGGCTAGGGATATTCATTTAAAACCTAATGCATTCCAAAAAATGACTGTTAGCCTCGCAACTCAAATATTGAGTAATTCTGTTGCTGCAGCTATTCGCACTGCTAGCAGTACAGGAGAGCTTGTCAGTGAAAGTGCAAATGCTACAGCCGATTTTGTTTTGATGGCTAATTATTTATTCGACGCTTTATACAGTAAAAAGCTGTATGACAAAAACCCAAACAAATGTGCCCTTTCAAATCTCTCTACATGTGTGCGATTGGCATTGAATAAAGGTATTAAAGTTTTTGGGGTATTAAAAAAAAAGCGTAAATAAATATAAATATGGAAGCGTTAAAGAAATTTTATCGCGTCCACCATGCTTTGACGGCATAGTGCAGACTTCTGAAGCAGTATTGCAATTATTTGCTGAAGAGTCGACTGAGCCATCATTTTTTTTTTTATTGACAAATGAATTGAATCAGGATGTCGTTTGCTAGATTTAGGCAAAAATCTGGGGCGAATAGAAATCCGACATCTAAGCAATTACGAACTAGCGGAATTGTTAATTCCCTAATGAAACTCCCATCATCTAGAAATTGTGAAGATGATGATGAGGAGTTTCTTGGGGAAAATCCTGACTTCACAAAAGTGCAATCAAGTGCTGTGCCTTCAATAAGCGCACTGGCTCAACCCACGCTTGTTGAAAGTGACGCCGTGCCTTCAACAAGTGCTCAGGCTCGAGCTACGTTTGTTGAACGTGACGCCGTGCCTTCAACAAGTGCTCAGGCTCGTGCCACGCTTGTTGAAAGTTACGCCGTGCCTTCAACAAGCGGACAGGCTCGAGCTACGCTTGTTGAAAGTAACACCGTATCTCCAACTAGCACACAGGTTCGCTCGCTGCCAGTTGAATACATTTTGTTTGAGGATCGAAATTCAACTCAAGATTTCGCTGAATCTCTTGAAGTTTTGAATAAAGAAATAACCATAGACGCTCATACATTAACCCAAAACCCGATCACTTTAGAACATAATTCCATTGTTTATTTTGCTGGGTACCTTGCAATGTCATGCTTAAAAAAGTTTAATTGCATCACTTGTAGACAAAATTTACTTAATACAGAAATCGATCTTGAAGACGAAAATCAATTATTAATTTAGAATAAATCTTATAGTTGTAAATCTATAAAATTAAAAATGCCTACAGAGAACCTAATTCCATGCATAAGTTTGGCTTTAGATGGGTTTGTTTTGAAATGTACACATTAACGGCCTTAATTCTAAGCTATTTAATTCAATAATGTCATATTTAATTTGTGAAGCCGCCCGATATAATAAATATTACTTGTATAGAACATTTAAAGTATATAATTGACAAAATGATCATGGTTAAAATTCAATACTACTGTAAAACGATGAAGAATCAATTATTGATTAATAAACAAAACAACAACCTTAGTTAAGAATTTTAAGAAATAAATAAATAATTTAATTATTTATCATCGATTGGTTGAACGACGATGAACTGCACAGTCTGAAATTGGCCTTCAAACACGGACATGCTTCTTTTTATTTCAATTGTCAATATTTTTTAAGAAAAATGGGGTAAATGTTGTACTGAAAAACTATTTAAATTGTAATTTAATTATATTGATAATATCACTTGTCTGTTATTATCTTGTTTACTATTTACTTTGTGTTTAATATGGGAATGTTACTCGACAGAAACTAAGTTAGTAAATTATATTATATAATTTGTGGTGGGGGCCTGATGTCCTAAGATACAGGCCGCGGCTTAGTTTAGGCGTCAGTCTCCCACAAGTAATTGTACCTACTTATTTCTAACTAACTTTATGTTGTAAACTGCTGTATTGTTTATTTGTGGAAGAGAAATAAATACATTTTCATTAATTTTATTATTAATGATTTACCATTTAATAAACCTCCTGATAATTTTATCATATTTGTTGATTTTTTTAAGCAAAAGTTTTGTAAATATTTGGATTAGAGATGTGTAGTTCGCGAATGAATCCTTCAATTGAAGTACTTCAGTTGGAATCACTCTGTATCTCTTTCGTTCAGTGCAGATTCATATACTTCAATAGTTCAGTTTAGTTCACAGTGTTAAAATTCTTATATTCAATATAATACGTACACAATATAACTTAATGCTTTTAAATGAAAGCTTTAGGTACTTATAATTTAAAAAAAAACATAAAGAACTACTACAAAACAATATAATCATTCTCGTTATTAGTTCATTGCACGATCGATGATCGTTTGAAAGACCTGCGAAAATTGATTCAAATGAATCTAGTTCATAAACTGATAGTGAAGTAAATGAATTCGATGATCGTTTGAAGGACATGCGATAAGCTGAACTAGTGAAGTAAATGAGTGATATAGTTCACTTAGTTCAAATGATGTCTAGATATCTCATTGATTCGTTGTGATTTGCTGAACTAAATGAAGTACTGAACTAAATCAGTGGACTACTTCATTGAGCCAAAAGATATACTTCATTCATTTCTTTTTACTGACACATTTTGCGCATGTCTAATTTGGATCTTGAAATAAATATTGTCAATATTGTGGAACCGAAATACTTAAACGTATTAAAGATTGTAAATTTGATAAGCCTTGACTTATCGATTGAGTGTTTCCCGTAAGATTATTTGAAAATACTACATGTTACATTTAGAATTTACCACACCATTCCCAGAAACCATAAATTACAAAAAAAAAAACAACAAAAATGATGAAAAGAAAATGATTAGAGTAAGTTATGTGTAAGGTAATATCATACGGAATTAAATACTATTTAACAAATATTTTATTTAATTCGTCTTAACCTATTGTGACAACCCTTTTTTATCCGGGGGGAAATGTATTTACGCATTCCCACCGCTGCTGCAGCGTATTCGCGCGCTGGCGATGGGATATGTGGGACTCCCCCTTTCCATAGCGTGGTATGCTAAACTCATACCACGAGGAGAGGACCATACACCTCTTAAACCCCCCGGACACTCCTTCGATCCGCCGTTAGCGGGCGCCGGGTTATTGTGGCAACCCTACCAGAATTAGTGATGTACAAGCCTCGAGGCGTCGAGCGTTATTTGTGAAGCCTCGAGGCGGAATCGCAAGACTCAGTGAGCTCGGTAAGCTCGGAGTCCCGAGCCTAACCGAGCCGCGATCTTTTTGAGCCAAGCCTCGAGCCTTCAAAAGAGCTCGAGCCTTCAAAAGAGCTCGAGCCTTCAAAAGAGCTCGAGCCTTCAAAAGAGCTCGAGCCTTCAAAAGAACTCGAGTCTTCAAAAGAGCCTTCTAACCCGCAACTGTCGCTAGATGTGAACGTGGCGGATCTTGACCGTTGGAAGTTTAAGCGATAATAGTGCTTAATCCTTTAAGCAATAATAGTTATTATTGTGTGAAGTCTGTGCCAATTATAAAGGATAATTCTACAAACACAAGTGAATAGTGGTGTATTGGTGTTTGACTGCAGCGTGCGGGGTACCCGCGCTCCTCACCGCTACGATAAGAGATAGTAGCCATAATTGCTGTCTCGGTCTAACATACCAGTGCGTGTGTTTGAGTTTCGCTTCAGTGCACTTGTACCAAATTATCGTCAACATGTTATCCTGCGTGGTTTGTAACTCGGATATTAAAAACGATGACTTTATAAAATGTCAACTCGCATTTTGCCTATTATTGCTGAATTTACTTATTTACCTAAGTTTTTTCTTTTGTTTTCCCTCGCTACTTTCTAGTTAACCTAGCTTTATGAATGTCGTGAAACTCTGTTATTGGCTTACGAGATAATTGTCATCATCTCGCTATCACTCAGCAGTGTATGCAAACTGTAAGATGCCGTAACTTTGACGCAGCTGTAGTTTTTTTTGTTATCCGGGCAAATGCATTTACGCATTCCAACCGCCGCTGCAGCTTATTCGCGCGCTGGCGGCGGGATATGTGGGGCTCGCCCTCTCCATACCGTGGTATGCTAAACTCATACCACGAGGAGAGGACACTTTTTTTTTGTCTTTTACTTCCTGTGCAACGTGAACTACTTCGCGTGCCTAGCTTACGTACAAAAATCGTAAGTGGCCACTTTCGCGATCAGTCTGCTTCGGTGTACAGCGCTAGTCGGACGTCAGTTAAAAATATTAAAATGGTTAATTGTGGTGGTAACCTTCCGATGCCCTCGTAGTCCCGAAGTTCGGACTTCGGGTACTGTAAAGTAGAGCAAACTGTAAAGTAAAGCGACAGTTTCACAAAACTCCCCTAAACTAAAAGCCATAATCCCTAAATCTCCCCGTCAGCGAACGCCCTGAGCCGAGGTCCAAGTCCCACAGGGGACGCCCTCTTGCGCAGGTTGCTTAGTTTGTAGTGTTAAAACCATTTATCTAGGCTGGAGCTCTGCTCGCCTTTATGCCCGGTGAAGTAGAAAAAGCCTAGGGGCTAACAACATATGTCCGTGCGAAAAAAAAGATTAAATTGTACTGTTATTATTTGTAAAAACTGTTCAAATGCGAGGAGAAAAAATAAAGGAAACGTTTCCTTCCATCGTTAAGTCATTTTGTGATTAAGATTATGCGTAATTAATTTAAAAAACAATTATTTTTAATCTAATACCCTCAGTAATACCTGGTAATACTAAATCTGAGAAAAATAAAACTCTCTTATTACATTGCGGCTTTGACTCGGAGCGGTTGATGAGACGTTTTGTTTTAGCAAGTGATGAATATCGAGACAAGCTATACTATCGTATATCGCTTTGGTTTTGCATTACAGGGACTTTAATCATTTTTCTGTCAATTTTAGCGATGAGTGCTCCTACCCCTACCCCGACCCTACACCTACCCTACCCCTACCTTAACCCTACCCTACCCCTACCCTACCCCTATCCTATCCCTACCCTACCCCTACCCTACCCCTACCCTACCCCTACCCTACCCCTACCCCTACCCCTACCCTACCCCAACCCTCCAGTGCGCTAAAGAGAAATGCTTCGAGATCGATCAAGCGCTCAAAGGGCTCGTGCCTTCAAAAAGGGCTCGAGTCCTCAAAAGAACTCGAACCTTAAAAAGAGCTCGAGCCTTCGAAAAGGGCTCGAGCCTTCAAAAAGGACTCGAGACTTCAAAAAAGCTCGAGCTCTGAAAAAGACTTCCGAGTCGTCGGGCGCCATACATACGAGGCGAGCCCTGTAAACGACACCGAGCTCTAGGCAAAGAGACTCAGACGCCTCGAGTCTTGTACATCACTGACCAGAATGGGTAACAATTCTGAACGTTCTTAAGAAACTGGAAATCATGTCCTAACCACAGTAATATTATTATACAGTACTAGATTCCCGCGCGCGGTTTCACCGCGTAACTGCCGTTCCCGTAGAAACTTTATAATAAAATATAGCTTACAGCCTTCCTCGATAAATGGGCTATGTAACACTGAAATCATTTTTCAAATCGTACCAGTAGTTGCTGAGATTAACGCGTTCAAGTAAACAAACTCTTCAGCTTTATCAATTATGGCAATGGCAAATAACTCATTATTAGGTACCAATTATTCTTTGCGTTTTTATATTCGTGATTATTTCTCAACGAAATGTCCGAATGAAATAAAACAAAAAGTATTTTACTTCTACATAAATACCCTTGATAACATAATGCTTAATTTGTATAAGGATTAATATTACGATATACATCTAACGTAGTTTCTTTCTTCAGACAATTTAATATTTTTTATGAACATAAATCTTTATTGTTAATGGTTATTGTGACTAAACTATGATAGTTAGATATGTGTCGCACAACTTCAAACTCGGATAAATCCAATTCTGAGTGTTTTTAAGATTTTTGGATCAAAAGAAAATGAATAAAAAATGTTTTTAAACAATTTTATCAGTTGTGTATAAATCCGCATGGTTTTTGAGAAATAAACCGTCAAAGTCATAATATTTTATCTAAGCCAGATAGATCCATGAGACAATTTTTTTCAAATGTAGTTAAGTCCATGAGAGCCAATCAGCTATCTGCGTTTGTTCAACATGGCCGCCAGTCGACGTAAACTCTGCGACAGTAGCACCGTACACTCCCGCTTTTTATTGTTTCTTTTTGTTTTTGAGACAGTTCCCATGGAAAATTCCATTAAAATAGTGTCACCAAATAAAGCCCGCAAGCGGCCTAATATAAAATTTCGCTGTAAGAAAGAGGAAAGAGCGAAAATTCGGTAAGTTTGAAATACCTATACCTATGCGTCATTTAGAATACTGAGTTGGCACTAGTGTTGTGCTAACCATTATCGATTATTATTATTTTGTTGTTCTACTGTTACAGAATAATTTGGATATAATAAGTATGTAAAGATATAACATTATGTACATGTATAACATGAACTGTCCGATCAGATTTGTGTAGGTAACCTAAACACGATCAAATGTAAGTTTTAAAATATAAGTGCCTTGTGGAGTTGGTCGTCTGGATATGTTTTTTTGCAGTATTGCTTATTTTTTATATGCACGTTACCTATATAATTAAAACTATAATTGTGTGGAATGTACGAGAATATTTATTTATTTATATGATATAATAAATAATAAACTAACATTAATATTTTTTTAATGTTAACTTAGAGGCAAATAATCTCACTGAGTTTCATTTTCGAAACAGTCTCTCGCACCACTTTCAGCTTCGTTTTGAATTAGGGCTACCTCTTATAAATAAGGTTCTTTTACTTTTGTTTGCATTATTTTTTGGTTTGTCTTGCCTGGTCGCATTTTGCATGAATATTTTTTTTATAATGGGCTGGCTGCTTATGATCGTTACGTGACAAAATTTAAAACGAAAGCTTTGGATTTATTTTCAGATATTCAACCAATCAACCACCAATAAAACCAACATGCGGGCAAACAACCAAGGCTTATCAATGTAGCACACTTAATTCGAACTATATCCTATACTTTAATAGAGCATTTTATGCAACAAATGATAAAATTAAACAGGACAATTTTATTTTAAAGCATGTCATATCTACAGCTATAAAAAGAAGACGCCCAAAGACTGGAAACAAACCAGGAAGGCTAATGGCCCTTAAATACTTCATTCGCAAGAAAACAGACAAAGCGTTGATCCCTGTTTGCAAAAAAGCCTTTTTAGGTACTCTGAATTTAAAAAAGGGCAGAGTAGATGGTGTGGCTCAGCATCATTATGTTACTGGCTCAATGGCTGTCGAAAATCGTGGTGGAGATAAAAAAACGCACACATATCGTTCACGCAAAGAAGCTGTTGAAAAGTACATTCAGACTTTGCAACCTCTAGAAATTCACTACTGCCGGGACAAAGTTCGGCAACGGCAATATTTACATCCAGAGCTGAATATAAAAAAAGTTGTGGAGAATGTACTCCGATGAAGCACTGCCTGGCTTTTCAGTTAGTTTCAGTTTCTTCCGCAAAATTTTCGTAACAAGATTCAATATTGGATTTGGCAGTCCTAGGCGGGACGTGTGTTCCACGTGCCTCCAATTGAGGGAAAAAATAAAAGTAGAAAAAAATGATGGCGAGAAAGTGAGACTTATGACGGAATTGAGGATTCATAAGCTTCGTGCAAAGGCATTTTTTAAACTCCTCCAAAAAGAAGAAGATAACGAGATACTGTTATCTTTTGACTGCCAAAAAAATCTACCATTGCCCAAAATACCGGATCAATCCGTTTACTACTCACGACAGTTGTATTTAAACAATTTTACCATCGTTAGAGGATCATCTCATAACAGTCTCTGCAAAGGCAACGTGTATTCGTACACGTGGACAGAAGAAACTGCATATAAAGGGTCAAACGAAATTTGTTCTGCCGTTATTGATTGTTTGTACAAGCTCAATACAAATGGAATTGAGAAGATACGTTTAATGGCCGATGGTTGCGGAGGTCCAAACAAGAATTCCATTTTGTTGAGTGCTCTGATGAACTGGCTTTACTTGAACTCGCAGAACGTTAAAAGTGTCGAAATAATTTTTCCAGTTACTGGACATTCTTTTCTGCAATCAGACCGTGTATTCGCGTTAGCTGAAAAAAAAATCAGGAAAATGGAAACTATATTAAAACCCGAAGACTACATAGATGTCCTAAAAGAACACGCAACGGTTTTGCGTTTAGGAACGGACATTCCGATATTTGATTATAAGACACAAAGCAGAAATGTATTGAAGTCGACCCAAAGCTTTCATTTTCAAATAACAAAATGCAAAAGATTTATCATAACTTTACATAGAGAACAAGTCCGAATACGTGGTGAAATTTCTTACCATTCTGATACAGGTATTCATTAACGAAATTAACATTCTTATTTATTTATTATCTGTAAATTTGTACCTACTTGACAAGAAATTGAACGCGGTAATACTTTTGTCAATATGCTGTTATTTTTTAATCAAGAATTTAATTTCATTTCAGGTTATGATAAAACAATCAACAAACGCGGCCAATCTTTTGAAAATTTTAATCCAGAGAGAGTGCCAATTGGTGTTCCAGTTAATGAAGCCAAACTAATAGATGTTCGCAAATTGCTGGAAACGCACTTTGGCCAAGACTGGGCATCGTTGGTGAAATTAAAATATTATAAAAATGTGCTTAACAGTGAGAATGTCATAGGGCGACCAATGCACGAAGAAGAAATTGAAGAAGATGACTCAGAAGGAATGTTAAATTTTGTTTAAAATAATTAAATTAGGTACCTCCTATTTCTTTAAAATAAAACTATATTTCTTTATTTCGTTTGCATTATTTTTAGTTTTATTCAGTTAGCTACCACATTAATTTGAATGTCGATGGTATAACCGTGATTTCTCCGCTACCACATCCCTAGTCCTAATTGTATTTTTTCAAATCCAGATAAATCCAGATCTATTATATCAAAATTCTATAAATCCACACGGAGTTTTTTCAAAGATAGATAAATTGCATTCCATTATATCAAATGAAGGTAAATCCAATCTAAATATTAATTTTTTTAAAGAATTAATGGTTTAAATACTGCATTTTAATTCATGAAATTAAGACAATTATCACTTTTTTTTAAATATCTCCTAAGAGGGTAGAGTGGATTTATCCGAGTTTGAAGATAAGCGACACATATGTGCTCTCGCGGATTTTTTTGTAGATCTTAATAAGACCTTCAAACTCGTAGTATATCATGTTGTTCTATTGTCAATAGTTTTTGCAGCGCAAGCATAAATAAATATTCGATTTACCACCTTGGGTTACAACATCGCAATTTTCTTACGGATCCCTTATTTTTTTGAAAATAAAATATAGCCTATAACCTTCCTCGATAAATGGACTATCCAACACTGAAATAATTTTTGAAATCGGACCAGTAGTTCCTGATATTAGCGCGTTCAAACAAACAAACAAACTGCAGCTTTATTATATTAAGTATAGATACGAAATAGGTATATTAGAAAAACGAGTAACGTCTACAACTGGATCTTCATAAGCACATTAAAAGTACATAGTTAAGGTTGACTTTCCTTTAAAGCACAGTAGATGCACCGCGGCACCACGCCTAAAAGGACTCAAGCGCCGTGAAAAAGGCGTCGCTTACGCGTTCCGACTACCGTAACATCGGGGTACTTTAGCCCTAGGGGTCAACTTTGGCCCAAAACAGAAAAAAGTTTAAGCTTCCCGCCACGCCACACATCAGGGGCTAGCGATGTAGTTCGCGGTACTCATCGATTTATGGGTATATGGGGCGGGTGGATAAAACAGTTTAACATTAGGGTGAGGCCGTGGATTTTGCCACTTTTCAAAAAAGAAAATTGTCTCCAATGTTCATCATAAAATAAAACAGAAAATACTAGATCAACTGTAACACTGATCTCATAATAACTTCTTTCAGTTATCTTTTATCTCATTTAGGATATTTTAAACAGATTATGGTAAAATAAACATGTTAAAACGCCAATCTGAATATTTAAGGGCCCTAATTTTAGTTAAAAAAAGTGATGTCTTTAATGGTAGACTACTTACTTATCGCTATTTTTGACCTTTATTGTATGAGTCTACTGAGCAGTTTTCATTTATTCTAATTATCTGATTGTTGAGATACAAGAACATGGTTTAAAACTATTGAAAACATGCATTAATCAATGATTAATTATAAACATTTGTCTCCATTATTTTACTTGTACGTTACTGTTTTCTTCGTTACCGATATTTCGAGACACAAGCATATAAATGTAGTTTTTAGTAGAAATTGGGAATGATTATGGCAACACCAAGTATCCAGGCCAAGAAAAGAAAAAAAAAGTCGCCATCTTAATCGTGAACACATTGCGACAAGTGCACGACCTGTGTTTCGGCAGCAAAAATCAAAAGTGTTTTTTGGTGGAATTAAAGGTAAATATCGACTTTTAAACTATTGTTTATGTAAAACTATGTGTCGAAATGGATAATGTAGATGATAGTTTATAGATTTATTCCAAATTTGGCTTAATTTAGAAATTATAACCTATAAACCTCTTGAAAATCGAGCTTCTACGTTACTTAAACGTTACTTCTATGTTACTAGTAACAAATATTCTACGTTACGTAACGTAGAAGCATTGTAAAGACTAGTGCATACTGTTAATTTCGCTGGCTATTATAAAACCATCGGAATAAAAAAATGCTACAGTGAGGTCTTTTCAAAATGACATTTGTAGACGAGAAAAAATGATTTTCTATAGGGTAGTATTTAAACGGGTGACTATAAATTAAAGTTTGAAGGTGTCAAAAATAATTAATTTAGGCTATAGTATTACTAAGTGAGCGACTAACTGCGAGTGACGAGAAATCAACAGAACAGCAACTTACAAAAATTAATTTGAGTTACTTAAAATACAAAATGAGAATTTATTACTTATATTTTTTTTTTTAATAAAAATATAATTAAATAAATCATTGTTTACCCAAAAAAGAAAATTGAATTCCTAAAATTTGACCTACTTTTCACCTCACCCTTATATCTAAAGTAAGGTCGATAAATGACACAATTCGGTTCTGGCAATAACTTTAACTTTACTAATAACTTTAACAATACTTTTACAGATGCCTATGACGGCGGCGGAAAAACAAAAAAAAATATAGAGAAAGGCTTAAAAATGAGAAACCTGAAAAATATGAAGAAACTAAAAAGAATTCTAAAGAACAATCTGCACAAAACTACAAATTGAAAAAAGCTAGTTATACTGAGGAGCAGAAAGAAGAATTACGTCGTAAATGGAGAGAATCTCGTAATAAAACTAAAAATATAACAGAGCAATCAAAAAATGAACCTTCGACATCACAGTCTATAGATGATAAGCAAAATTTTAACCAATTAACCACAAGAAACATTCAACGACGTGTTGAATATAAACTTAAACAAGAAAATGAACAGTTGCGCTCAAAAATCAACACATTGCTAAGGGGCTACAAAAGCTTACAGAAGAAAGTAACTCGTCTTTTAAATAAATTAGAAACGGTCACCGAATATTACGGAAATCTAATAGAAGAGTTAGCTGATGGCCCTAACCCATCAACAAACAAGGGACAGGAAAGCGAAAATCTTAGAGAACATGAGTTTACACCAAATAAAAGAGTTGCCAATTTCGTAGAAGAAACAATACCTAACGTAACCTAACAACACCAAAAACAAATGAAATTAGGAAAAAGCTGTTAGAACGTGAAATACTTACGGAATCATTGAAGTCAGAATACAATAACTTAAATAAGAATTTATAAAAGAATTTGTAACCATTTAAAATAAAAATGTAATATCTCGTACCCACAAGTTTTTTATTATCAGTTTGACATAAGCTTAACAAAGCAACACCGTTACTTTCGCGTTACTTTAGTGTTACTGTAACGTAGAATATTCTGCGTTACTATACGTTACAAAGTGGCAAAATCCACGGCCTCACCCATTAACAAAGCTGATTGGTCAATTCATTTGGTCGGCGACTAGTTGCTACAAGTTAACTACGCGTATTTATAATGTGCAAACTTTGACACGAAATACATAAAGCAGGTAAGTTAAAGTGTTTGATTGTTGTCAATTGTAACAGATATGTATCTGGGATCCGAATGTGGTATAAATCAAAGAGTATAAGACATGTATGTAAGAAATATATGATTATTTAAACCACAGTATTCTTTGACCATCGTTTTCGGGTATCTTTGACCCATGGGCCAAAGTAACCCAACGATGTTTTTCACGATTTCCAAATTATTTTTATCGGCTAAATATACCTTTTTTTGTCTTTCAGACGGTCCAAGATGCCTACATTTTATAACAGGAAACCAGGAAGTCGTCGTTACATTGATTACACAGACAAACAGTTACAGCAATGTCTAAGTGATGTGAGGTCTAAAAAGTTGACTTAAAATTTTGGGAATGGCCTGCGAAAGAAAATTAATGTTCCTGAATTTGTGAAAAAAGGCTTATTTACTGTAACAGACATTGAAAATGTTTAGTTAAGTCCTTGTTAAATATTAATTAATTTATGAGTACCTAACGAATAAATTTGATATAATGATTCTCAATTTTGAAGACTGATTAGTTATTGTTGATTGTTAAAAATGTTGACCTAGTTCAATAATATGATAGAAAACTTATCTAATTTTTTTATGGTAAATATAGTTACAAATGTTAACTAGGGTAAAACTTGGTAATACGCCCCAAGTGACAAAACGCCTCACCACTCAAGCACTCACACTAACAAAGCCACGCCGCTCGTAACTAAACGCGCGGGGAGCCACTAGTAGCCGGACAACATGGCCGACGTGTGCACGTAGTTTGCGATGTTCGTTTAAAAAATATTGCAATATCTGGTTTTATTGGAGTGAAACAATTTGTGGTGAGTTTCCAAGAAATTCATATTTATTGATACTTTTATATTTTGTGTTAAAATGACCCACACTATCGTAAAATAGATAAAATTACCTTTCTCTTTTTATTTTGTTGAACGTTATAACCTTGAATCTTGTGTTTTGATCTCAGTGGGGCATATTGAAAATCGAATTTGACAATAAGCCCCAAAGCTAGTTGTTTAAAACGCCCCAATATTTGAACTTTGTTTAAGTAATTTGTTGCGTGAATTATTACAGATAATGTCTCCGAAGTATGAAAGAACGACACTACGAGCATCATGGAGTGCGGGCGACTTAGACAAAGCCATGCGTGGTGTCTTAAGCAAAGTAATGGGTGTTAATGAGGCATCCAGAAACTTTGGCATACCGTCTCGAACTCTAAGAAGACACATTTTATCAGGAAAATCAAAGGGCCCTCTAGGACGCAAACCAGTATTTTCTGTAGAACATGAAAAAAAACTGGTTGCTCATATAAAGAAATTGGAAAAAGTTGGATTTGCCCCTGACAGAAGAGATGTAAAAGAAATGGCATTTCAACTAGCTAAGAAACTTAAGATTAAAAACCCATTTTCAGTAAGTTCAGAATCAGCTGGAAATGAATGGTTTTCGGAATTCATGGCTCGCCACTCGGAATTAAGTCAAAGAAAATCAGAAGGCTTGTCACTTGCTCGAGCATATGGAGTTAACAGAAAAGATGTACAGGATTTTTTTGATTTACTAGCTAAAATCTACGAAGAAAATGATTTTGCTAATCACCCGAAGATATTTTCAACATGGACGAATCCGGCATACAGGTGAACAACAAGCCAGGAAGAGTAATTGCCACAAAGGGAGCCAAAGATGTCTACACGCTTACTAGCTCTGAAAAGGGTGAAAACGTAACGGTGATTGCTTGTTGTAATGCTCAAGGTAACTTCTTTCCCCCTGTTTTAATCTATAAGGGTACTTATAACAATCCACAATTTTCCGAAGGTCTTCCTCCAGGGTCACAGGTTTTCATGAATAAAAAATCTTCTTATATAAATACAGATCTTTTCATGCAATGGTTTGAAGAAGTGTTTCTGCGTCACAAGAGTCCTCGAAAAACATTATTAATATTAGATGGTCATAGCTCGCACAGTAACAATATTCGCTTACTGGAAGTGGCTAAAGAAAATGATGTTATTCTTTTGTGCCTACCAAGTCACACTACGCATGCTCTGCAGCCTCTTGATAGAGCCTTTTTTAGGCCATTGAAGGTATACTTTGCCCAGGAAGCGAAGACATGGATGGTCAGGAACAAAGAGAAGAAGTTGACACGCTATGATGTGTCTTAGTTAATCGGACGAGCTTGGGGCAAAGCTGCCACTATTTTCAACGGTGTGTCAGCTTTAAAATCATGTGGAATTTATCCTTTTGATCCGAGTGCCATTCCTGATCACTATTTTTCACTATCTGATTCGCTGCGAGACCAAAATTTGGTTGTTGAAGATGAGGATGGGACGTCAAGAGAGTCTCTGTCATTACTTCATGAATATGACGATAGTGCCTTTGATGCAATCCACTCCTCACCGCAGCAGGTCATAAATAATTTAGAGCCCAGGACATTAGGATCACCACCTGTCGTTGTGACTGAGAGAGAACCTTCAGGACTACATCTAACTAATCCAAATTACGAAGATAGTTTGATGGAAGTATTAACTGAACATTCATTGCCTGTGCAAGATCCACCTGTGGCAGAAGAGTTTGACCAAATGAATATCACATTGCCAAAAACACCACAAAAATATCCGATACAATGTTGTATCGAGAGTGAGGCGTGTCTGACTGTCGCGAAGTCTAATCTTATTGATTTGATTGAACAAACTCCTGAAAAGCAAATAGGATCTACTGAGTCTGAAGCAACACCATCCAAAGTTTTGAGTGAAATTCATTCAGTACCTAAACTTCCAGTAGTATTGTCTAAGAGAAAACAAAAAGCTGTTATTTTAACTTCTGATGAAAATATAGAGACACAGAAAGTAATTGCTGATAAAAAGAAACCAGCAACTGGAAAATTAAAGCAGGTTAAGACCACAAAAAAAATTAAAACAGTGAAAGAAAAAGATGGTGTAAAAAAGAAACAAAATGGGGGTATAAAGAAGCCAAAGAAGGGTCCTGACAGAAATAATAATAAGAAAAAAGTAAACTGGTCATCGTCTTCTGAAAGCAATGATGAAAACGATGTTAGGGTAGATACTTCTGAAGAAGAAATCTCAGACGAACACGATGACGTTAACAGATGCGTTGAATGCACCGAAAATTATTATGACACACAATCCACAGAAGATTGTATTCAATGTCCGTCTTGTTTATCATGGTTGCATGAGTTTTGCACTATGTATAACCCAATGTGTAATCGTTGTGGACGGAAAGCGAAAAAGGAAGCTGTTAACAAAAATAGAGTGTAAGATTATAGTGTTTAATTTTAAGATGATTGCCAAATGAAAACTTATAAGACTGATTGCATCTCAAACGGAAGCCGAATGTTATGTTATTTTATCGTGTTGATTATTGATGGTAGTTTACCTATTATTTTGTTTTTCTTTATAATAGTCTATTTAGTTGTTAAAGGTACAAATAAAGTTTTATTCAAATGATTATTTAAAAAGGTCTGATTTGATAAAGAGACTGACTAAGTGCCTTATATTATTTTAATTTAGATTTAAGAGTTAGTTTCTGCCAAAACAATTGTTAATATAGTTAAAAAATGAAAAGAATATATGATTAATACACTGGGGCATTTTATAATAAGAATGAGTCGTATTAGCCAACGACCATATTACAAAACGCCCCACCTTAGATTAAAAAAAAACATTAATATTGTTGTATCCTTAGTTCCTATTAAGATTACCACTTGTGCCATTATTGTCAAAAGACTAAATATTGTTCCAAAATAAAAAGTTTGATTATATCTTGTGAGATTTTATTTTAATAACATTATGTTTTACTGATTTTTTACTTTGTGTTGATTGTTTTGAAGTTTTTTTGTGCAATAAAAACAAATTAATCAAAATACATGTATTTCATTGATATATGCAATCAAACTCAACAGGTTTCTTTGTGCTATCATTGCAAACAGTTACGTTTTACTTATAAAAAAAACCCAGGGCCAAAGAAACGCGCTTCAAAGTGCAACATTGGCCCAAAATTCGCAAAAATAATAAAAATACTTAGGGGGTGTTTTTTTTATTTTTTTCCTATCTGCATGGGTTGGTTATATCTACTACTAAACACATATGACTATAAAATAGTCTTAATGCCATTTGAATGGAAGTACTCAAACGAGAACTTAAAAACATCATAATTTTGGGACAATGTACCCCGATGTTACGGTATATATTTTGATATTTTAAATTGAATTTTAATTAAATGGAATTCCATCTAATTAAACTTATTTTTTACCTTTTATTACGCGTTATTTTTTAATAAAACAAAAAAAGTTTTTTTACTTTTTATTTTATTTTTTACTTTTTAGTCATTAGCTTGTGACCCTATTTACTGGATTCATTACTTGGATGGATCATGTGCAATGGAAAATACTCACTAACACAAAACAAACGAGTCCGAACTCGACTATCTTAGCGCTTGCATTAAGGGCGTACCAGTGGTAATGTTCCTGCTCCTCATCAGACCCTCGACATCCTGTGCAATGGAAAGTACTCATAAACACAAAACAAACGAGCCCTAACTCTACTATCTTGTTCAGTAGGTACATGAGTTCCTATGGCCCCCTTCCGAATCCATCATCAGGTCAGCTCCATGGTACCATAATATTGCATTGTCACGCGATATGTAAGTCAACCAGACCTCAATAAGGAACATGATAATAAGGTAATAACAATATACAAGCCACCCATGTTCGCTATTCAAAACAATAAGTCTATTAAGTCTAATATGTTTACTGAAATGCAACCTAATGCTCCTATTGAAATGCAACCATTATCCATAACACCGTGGACCACCAGTAAAGAGAAACATTATGAATAACAAACATATTTTCGAAGAACAACACAGGAAACATAACAAACATGATTCCGAAGAACAGTCTATTATAATGAAACAATGGGACAGTGAAGAGTATAAATACCCTGAACAAGCATAAGAGAATATTCACTACTACTCGTACCTTAGCCTATATCAAACCTCAGTATAATTCTTATATTAATAATAAAAGTGTTATCATTGTATTAATAAATTAATAATCATTATATTAAATTGTATTTTATATATTAAATTTTTTTTAAACTATTATTGAAGTTCAATAATTTTGACTGGCGCCCAACGTGCGGTCCAGCTTCGTAAAAATCGGAAAAATCGAACAACGTGATCTACAAAAGTCCCGTACATCGTGACCGAAAATAACGTGACTCTCAAGTCTTAATAACTGGGAAGCCCAACAAATAAATAAGTCAAGATTTAAGATGCTGACTCGTTTTGTCGTCGTGCTGCTGCTTTAAGTACCTTTTGTATGAATCCTCCAAGATCTCCTACAAAACCCTTCTTCCTCAAGCCAGCAACATTTGTATTTAGACCTAAGAGTAGGGTTAGTGGTGAATCAGACCCTTTTCCTACGATTTCGGGTGATTTAAGCTCCGCACAGTCGCGCAGCTCGAATAACGTCCCAAGTGGTGAGACTATTTTCATAGAAAAGAAAGAAACTAATATCCACAATGGACCCTAAAACTTTGATTTGTTTTGTCCCATCATACAATGGAGACCCATATACTTTATATAATTATATAAACAGTGCAAAACAGTGGTTGAAACTTGTAGGCGAAAAACCTGAAAATGTTGTTATTATGAAGTAAGTTAGAAGGCAAAGCTGCCGTTAGCATAAGATTGACCATCAATTTAAGTGGCCAAATATTATAGTCGCTCTAAAAAGAGGATGTGGTGATAATCACTACATTCTCTTTTATTATCTCTAATCACTATATTCTCTTTATAATACTTTATTAATAGAATTATCGAATGTCAAGAGACGTGGAACATATAAAGATTTAATCTTCGAACTAAAACAAAAATTATTTTTTATTAAAAGTAAATTAGTCGATAAATACGAAAATAAAACATTTATTGATGAAGTAATGGAACCTTATATAAATATAGCTCAAAATACTTTAAGAAATAGCCTACCCTATCACGATCAAATTTATGTATCCAATTGTAGTTTTAACGATACCGCACAAAAGATATTACAATTAGAAGCTGAAGGTCGATTTGATAATTGTTAACGCACCACTGTGCGTCGCAGTACGCGGACCCACCGTGCGGCGCCTGCAGGGGCCTGCGGGACGCGAGGGGGGGCGAGGCCACGCCGCGACATCGCATCGCCGGCTCGCCGCCCGCGCCGGCAGTCTGCTCGGGTCACTTGAATCGCGTGTGCGCGTCAATACATTTTATTTTCAATAATTGTTGGTCAAGCAATATAGTTATTATTGAGCAGATTCGCCTATTATTTATATGTGACCCATAGAACTATATACTCCAAACAAATTGGCGACCGTCTATGATAATTTTCGAACCTACAACCTAATTATTCGACCAAAAACTTCGAGAACTTTCGAGAAACACGTGGAGTTGGAGGGAACAAGATTGGAGGTGGCGCGTATGCTGTTCTACAGCCATCCACGGGGCCTTCGGACTAAGCTGCAACAAACACAAGTTAAACGCCGGCACCAGAGGTCTAGCCCGAGGGAAGTAAGCCCATTTCCTATTATTCCTACCTATTCCAATTTCCACGATACCTATCTACCTGCTTCTATTTGTGTGGATAGCCTAGTTTGTTTCGCTCGAACGAGTGTGGTCAGCTTGCCTAAAATACCTACGTAGGTACTAACTTTCTTGCCGCACGTGGCGGGCGAGTCCATTTTAGAATACTTTATTACCTACTTGACTTTCTTGCCGCGAGTGGTGGGTTTTGGTGCTTGTGAGCTTGTGCGTGTGTGGTTGACACGCCTAGCGCTTATTGCGTCTACCGATACAGACGTCTATTCATAATAAGAGCCTAAAAGTTTACATAAAGCTTTAAATAAAACCTATTGCACTTTGTAACTAAACTACTTACGCGCCTATGTCACAGAAGAGTGTGTTCTGTACCTAGTTAATATCTAACTGGGAGTTATTCCTATTGCCTATTGTATACCTAGGCACCTACCTAACTAAATTCTAGTTTTATAACTATTGCATCATAAGAGTGACAGTTATTTCACCAAAGCTTGCCGACTATTCCAGGTGGGGTGAGTGTGCATTGCATGAACTGAGCTTCGCTATCGTTGATCTGCTAGCTAAGCGGCCTGCCTATCTACGCGTTGCAGTGCAGGCGCCTGGTGAGTGCTGCATACTTCGTGCTGTCACAGCTTCAGTGTACCGTGAGTTACCGGTTTTTTGTTACTTTTGACAAAGTGTACCCAAATCATTGTTTGTTGCCTACCTACTAAGAGGTTAACATATAGATAAAATTACCTACTTACTTAAAAAATAAATATAAGTACTAAGATGGATAGTGAGTTAAATAAACAAGAAATGAGTGAAGTTGAACCACAAGAACTAAAAGTTTTAATAAGAAAACGTAGTGCTATTAAAGGTCAACTTACTAAATTTAAAGATTATTTAAATCAAATTTCAAAGTGTAGTCCGCTCAGTAGCTTGCAGACCAAAGAAATTGCTTTGAAAATAGAAAAATTTCAAGCTTTACTGAGTACATTTGATATGTTACAAAGTAACATTGAATTAAATTGTCTAGATTTGGATGAGCAATTAACAGATAGAGAATTAATTGAGAATCAGTTCTTTTCGTGTATATCGTTGGCTCAAGAGTTAATTGAATCGGCCAATGTTTCTAAAACTGATCAACAAATGCCTGAAGGCTCACTGTGTAGTTCAAATAATTGTACACATAATAAGTTTAATTCAGTAAAGTTGCCTACTATAAAATTGCCTTCATTTGATGGCAGCTACATGAAATGGTTGGAGTATCGGGATACTTTTGATTCTTTGATAAATTCGAATGATGCAATCCCAAATATAAACAAGTTTCACTATTTAAGGTCATCCTTAGAAGGAGGAGCTTTAGTAGTAATAAAATCTATTGAGTTTACATCCAACAATTACAAAGTAGCTTGGGATTTGGTATGTCAACGATATAATAATAAAAATCTGCTTATGAATAATCATTTGAAAGCGCTTTTCAGTATTGAGGCACTAACAAGAGAATCTTACAAGGCTTTGAGATATGTTATTGATTTAGTTTCCAAAAATTTAAGATCTTTGAATACTTTAGGGCAGCCTACAGATAAATGGGATGCTTTGATTATATATATGGTGTCAGCAAAGCTTGATGTCACCACTAGTAGAAAATGGGAAGAATTTAAGAACGGATTATCAGAATTGCCGACGTTAGATCAATTTTATGACTTCTTGCGTAACAGGGCAGATGTTCTAGAAAACACACAAAACCAAAATCAAAGAAAGAATGATCATGGTAAGCCACATGGTGGTTCCAGAGACCAGAAAAATATTACTACTTTTGTGAGTTCTATGAGTAACAACTCTTCCAAAAATTCATGTGATGTTTGTAAGGACAATCATCCTTTGTATTTATGTACTAAGTTTAAGGATATGTCACCTAAAGTTAGGTTAGATACTGCCTTAAAGCTGAAATTATGTCTTAATTGTCTGCGTAGTGGACACAATGTCAAAAAATGCTTTCTTAAAAGTTCTTGTAAGTTTTGCAATGAGAAACATAATAGCTTAGTGCATAAAGATACTACAGCAGAATGTAGTAGTGTTAGCTCCAATTTAAATACAAATAATAACGACTTACCTCCAAGTACATCACCTGTAACATTGTCCGCTGTCACTGCGGGACAGGTCCTTTTGTGTACAGCTCTTGTTGAAATTGTTAATCCTGTTAATAATTCTACATACCTTGCACGAGCTCTCTTGGATACAGGAAGTCAATCGTCTTTTATTACTGAAAAGCTTAAAGTAAAGTTAGGAATACAAACTCAATGTACAGAACCAATAAGAATTTGTGGCATCAATAATGTACAGTGTGACATTAAGGAGCGTTGCTGTTTAAAATTGTCTTCACGGTTTGACAATTCATTTAATTTACAAGTTATGTGTTTGGTGGTACCTCGAATTACAAGTACATTACCGACAATAAATGTTAATATTTCAAGTCTAGGATTGCCTGCTGATTTAGATCTTGCAGATCCAGGGTTTCATTGTCCGTCAGACATAGATATCTTGTTGGGCGCAGACGTTTTTTGGGATATTGTAGATACCCAACAAATAAGATTAGGTAAACACCAACCTGTATTACAACATTCAAAACTAGGTTGGTTAGTGTCAGGCCCGATAGGGAATGGACACTCTAAGTTAATTCGTACTAAAAATGCTTACTCTAGTATTAATGTATTACATTGTAATATCATGCTGGATGATATTCAAGAATCATTACAAAGATTTTGGGAAGTTGATGAATTGCCTTCAAACAAAATATCTTACACCCTTGAAGAACAAGCTTGTGAGAACAGTTTTATAGAAAATACAAGTCGTTTGCCAAGTGGTAGATTTAATGTTAAAATGCCACTCAAGGAATCACCAGAAGAATCACTAGGTGACTCTTATAATATTGCCAAAAGGCGTTTTTTTTGTTTAGAAAGTAAGTTGGATAAGAATCCAAATATTAAAAAACAGTACTTTGATTTTATAAAGGAATATTCAGATCTTGGTCATTTGGAAGAAATAGACCGTCCAAGGTGTGGTAATTACTTGCCCCACCATGCAGTACTTAGAGAAAAAAGTGAAACTACTAAACTTAGAGTAGTTTTTGATGCTTCAGTGAAAACATCCTCTGGAAAATCACTAAATGATATCCAGATGATAGGTCCAGTTGTGCAAAATGATTTATTTAATATTATGTTACGTTTTCGTACTCATAAATTCGTACTAACGGGTGACATTGAGAAAATGTTTAGACAGATTTATATTGTAGAATCACAACGTCATTTACAATTAATTTTGTGGAGGGAAGATTCATCCGTGCCACTCAAGGTCTTGCAATTAAATACTGTGACATACGGTACAGCGTCAGCGCCGTTTCTAAGCACAAGATGTCTCCTTCAGTTAGCAGAGGAATGTTCCGATCAGTATATTGCTAATATAATTAAAAATGATTTCTACTATGATGATTTGAGCACTGGAGCATCTACTAAAGAAGAGCTGATGTATATTTATAAGAACGTGACGCAAGTATTAGGCTCAGCACATTTTCCATTACGCAAAATACGCACAAATTGTCCTCAAATATTTACAAATGAATCCATGTTAAATGCTACATTAGACCTAACAAGGCAGGCATGTGTTCTGGGTCTCAATTGGTCCCCTAAAATGGACACATTTCAATTTCCAATAAATTTAGATTCTACTTTAAAGATAACTAAGAGAACAATAATCTCAATGACTTGCAAAATTTTTGACCCTTTAGGTATTCTATGCGCTTGCATTATTACTGCAAAAATAATTTTACAAAGTTTATGGAGTGCTAAGATAGACTGGGATGATCCAGTACCCAATGATATAAAAGGTTCATGGATGACATTTATGAAAAACTTGTCATGCCTCTCCAGTATACAATTAGAAAGAAATGTTATTTGTGATTCGGCTATATCAATAGAGCTACATTGTTTCGTTGATGCTTCGCAAAAAGCATATAGTGCCTGTGTATATTTGCGCACAACAGATGTCAATAATAAGGTAACAGTTAAGCTACTATGTGCCAAGGCTCGGGTAGCTCCCATAAAGCCAACTACTATACCACGCTTAGAGTTGTGTGGTGCGTTGCTCGGAGCAAGATTGTGTGCAAAGGTCTTACAGTCACTCCGTTGTAATATTACTAGTAAAACTATTTGGACAGATTCAACAGTAGTACTAGGTTGGCTAAATATTCAATATAAACAACTAAAACCTTTTGTTCGTAACAGGGTAAATGAAATAAATGAAATTACATCTGACTATTCATGGCGACATGTGCCTACAGATTGTAACCCTGCTGACTTGGCTTCGAGAGGTGTAACTCCACAGCAGTTACAGTCCTCATCCCTGTGGTGGGAGGGACCTGCGTACCTTGGAAGGGAACCAAGCGAATGGCCACACCAAGGTGTTCCAGATATGGAACTACCAGAATTAAAAGTTTTACATATTAGCGTAGAAACTAATTTCTTAGACTTTTCCAGATATTCAAGTTTTTCTAAACTCAAAGGAATTATGGCATATGTCCATAGATTTATTAACAATTTTATTTGCAAGTACAGTAAGGATAAAACTTATAATAGATTAACAGGTTGTCTTAACACTGAGGAGCTTAGTAATTCATTAAAAACATTAATCAAACTTAGCCAAGTGCAATCATTTTCTAGTGAAATAG
Organism: Nycteola revayana; assembly: GCA_947037095.2. Classification (NCBI taxonomy): domain Eukaryota; kingdom Metazoa; phylum Arthropoda; class Insecta; order Lepidoptera; family Nolidae; genus Nycteola; species Nycteola revayana. Next base: position 4,658,284 of record OX344844.2, read on the forward strand.
ATACAATCAAAAGGAGCAAAGAGCTTCATCATAAATCTAAAATATTGCCGCTTAACCCGTTTATAGATTCAGATGGTATACTCAGGGTGGGTGGTCGTATACAAAATCCTAATTACAATTTTGACAAAAGGCATCCTATATTGCTTGATTCCAAGCATAATTTTACTAAATTACTAATGAGATATCAGCATATACGTTTATTCCATGCCGGCCCACTATTACTCTTATCATCCATTAGGGAGGAATATTGGCCAATAGGTGGCAGGAACTTGGCTCGTAGTATATTAAAAAATTGTACTGTGTGTATACGTTTCAGAGGTAAAACGGTACAGCCTATAATGGGTAACCTCCCAAATGTAAGAACAAATCCCAGTTTTCCCTTTTATACATGTGGAACAGATTTTGCTGGTCCATTCATGATATCGAGTAAAAAAGGCAGAGGTAGTCGCGTAACTAAATGTTATCTTTGTTTATTTGTTTGTCTTACAACTAAAGCTGTCCACTTAGAACTTGTAAGTGATCTCACTACTGAAGCGTTCCTAATGTGCCTACGACGATTTGTAGCTAGAAGAGGTAAACCTTACGAAATTTATTCAGACAATGGCAAAACATTTGTAGGGGCAAACAATGAATTGGGTCGAGTCCTCAAATCTAGTCGTGAAGCTGTGATAGAGTATGGCAGCACTGAAGGCATTCGATTCAAGTTCAGCCCTGCATATTCACCTCATTTTGGGGGTATATGGGAAGCTGGGGTAAAGTCATCCAAACACCATTTGAAAAGAGTAGCAGGGAACGCTGCCTTAACTTTTGAGGAACTGTCGACGTTGTTCACACAAATCGAAGCTATCCTAAATTCACGACCCCTATCTCCTCTCTCATCAGACCCGTCAGATATCCTTCCCCTCACTCCGGGACATTTCCTTATCGGGCGGCCACTCACTTCAGTGCCGTCTCTAAACATTGATAAAACGAGACCCAACAGATACGAGAGGATAGAGCAGCTGCGGCAGCAGTTTTGGGAGAGGTTGCGTCGAGAGTACCTGGCCGAACTGCAACAAAGAACGAAGTGGCGGAAACCACAACAAGAACCCAAAGTAGGTGATTTGATTATACTGAAGGAAGATCACCTCCCTCCATTATGTTGGCGTCTAGGCCGCATAACAAACCTTTATCCTGGACGAGATGGTGTCAGCAGAGTCGCTGATGTCTACACGTCGAGAGGAACAATCAAGAGAGCAGTCCACAAGTTTTGCATTATACCTGATGATGTAAAGGACTGCAACCAAAACGAAGATTGATAGCTGAGCTATCAAGGTGTGGGAGGCTGTTAACGCACCACTGTGCGTCGCAGTACGCGGACCCACCGTGCGGCGCCTGCAGGGGCCTGCGGGACGCGAGGGGGGGCGAGGCCACGCCGCGACATCGCATCGCCGGCTCGCCGCCCGCGCCGGCAGTCTGCTCGGGTCACTTGAATCGCGTGTGCGCGTCAATACATTTTATTTTCAATAATTGTTGGTCAAGCAATATAGTTATTATTGAGCAGATTCGCCTATTATTTATATGTGACCCATAGAACTATATACTCCAAACAATAATATTAAACAAAAATTCTATCAAATTTTACCACCTCCGCGCATAATAAACCATTCATATCCGACTCACGTAATAAAACCCAATAATTCGCAACCAAACCCAGGCACTAGCCAACCCAAACATACTTATTCACCGACACAAAGATCCATTAACCAAAGGATGTATAACGTAAAACAAATTACGCCATATCATCAACGATATCCGTGGAATCCGAATCCAAACAATGCCTTCGCTCGACCACAACATCAATACTTCCAACAAAACAGATACCTGATACAACAAACGTCAGTTAGTGAAAACAAACCCGAAGTAGAAGACGTATCAATGCGTACCGCGTCGCGAATTAAACCAAACCAAATAAGTTTAGGAAAAGGCATAGTAGCCGAAGAAGTGTTTTATCATCCTGAAAACGAACAGGAATATAATTGTGAAAGTGATGATTATTTTCAAGTATATATAATAGGTGAGCAAGATATTTGTGATTATCCTGAACCCCCACCAAATAAGTTTTTAGATTTACCAGTAATACCTGATTTTCCCGACAAGCCTCAAACAGACAAAGGATCATAGAATTTAATCATGTAAAATCTTATTCTCTTATTTTGAAACCGATAACCCTAATTTAAAAATTCTTATCGACACTGGTAGTCAACGTTCTTTTATAACAAATAGAGCTGCAAGATATTTTTCAGAATTTTGGAAACCTAGTAAATTTATTGTTAGAACTTCTCATGGTGTTACATCACATAATGGACTATTTGAAACCAAAAGGTGCACCAAATATTTGCACCAAAAGGTGCAAATATTTTGGTGAAGATAACGGACCAATGAAATTTTATGTTTATGATTTAGTCAAAAATATGATATATTAATGGGTACGGAAATGATAGAACAAATTAACGCTAAAATAGATCTTAAAGAAAGAAAATTAACTTTACCGGAAAGAGAAATTTTATTTTTTCACATGACCGATGAAGATAATTTAAATATTGAAGACTTATGTAAAACTTATGCAGACTTATTTACCGACGATGTTCCGAATAGTGCAACCGCAACCATTGAACATAAAATTAATTTAACATCAGATGAACCAATATACCAACGTCCTTTTAGATTACCCCAAATTCAACAAGAAGGAGTTAATAAACAGATCGAAAAATTATTACAAGAAAATATTATAAGACCCTCAGAATCTCCATGGGCCTCACCCGTTCATATCGTTCCAAAAAAAATATATCAATCAGGTAAACCAAAATGGCGAATGGTGATCGACTATCGTCGTCTTAATGAAGTAACAAAATCCGATAAATTTCCTCTATCTAATAAAGAAGAACTATTTTCTAAATTGCAAGGAAATAATTATTTCTCAACACTAGATATGACATCAGGCTACCATCAAATAAGAATGGATATCTTAATAGAAAAAACAGCCTTTAGTGTACCTTATGGACATTTTGAATTTTTAAGAATGCCTTTTGGATTAAAATACGCCCCTGTAACCTTTCAGAGAATGATGAATAACGTGTTAAAAACTGAAATTATGCGTAATATTTGTTTAGTATACTTAGATGACGTTATAATCCATTCAAAAACCAAACAAGAGCACATAAACAAATTACAACAAGTATTTGAAGCAATGCTACAATTAATGTTAACGATAAACAATATATTGATGCCATAAAAACATGTAAACATTTACTTTCCAATGCCCCAATATTAGCTTTCCCTGATTTTAATAAAACTTTTATAATTACAACCGACGCATCTGATATTGCATTAGGAGCCGTATTAAGTCAAGATAATCATCCGATAGCTTATGCCTCCAGAACTCTAACTATGTAGTACAGAACAAAAATATAATACAACAGAGCGTGAACTATCAGGAATATTATGGCCAATTACACAATTTAGACCTATATCTATGGAAGAAAATTTATTTTACGAACCGATCATAAAGCGCTTATATGGTTAACAAAACTTAAAGAACCTAATCAAAGACTAACTAGATGGAAATTAAAATTACAAGATTATGATTTTAAGATTGAACATGTTAAAGGAAAAGATAATCGTGTAGCTGACGCTTTAAGTAGAGTTCAATTATTTTATACCGAGGATGATGCCTCCTCACAAATAGCAGGTCCTTCACACAGATTACCCGAACCTATAGATAATAATCAAAACGTAGATTCAATGAGAGTTAACTTAGGAAAGAACTCTATATCTAGTAGCCAAAGTTCTCAAGACGATAATAATAGTTCAGATAATACAATTCATTCAAATCAACGTGATAGCGATTCAGGTATCCCGATAATAAATGCTTACCCTCCTAAAAGATTACGTAGAGTAATTTTCGAATATGCACCATATAAAAAAGCTGAAAGAAAAGATTCAGTATGGTACTTTTATATACCTCCAGAAAACGAAGAGCAAGTAATTAAAGAATTTATGTTAGAATATTTACCGCGTGAAAAATATGCTTTTATTATACCTAATGAAGAACTATATTATAAAGTATCAGAAGTATATAGAAGATATTTTGATCATTCTAAATTTAAACCAACAAGATTTAAATCTAAATCCTTAATAGAAATTAATGAAAAAGAAGAACAACTAAGTCTAATAAGAAATTATCATTTACATAATAATCGTCATGCAGGCATAGAAAGCATTTATAAACAATTAAAAGAAAAATATTATTGGGAAGGTATGCGAAAACAAATAAAAAAGTTTATACTTAATTGTGAAACTTGTAAAAAGAAAAAATACAATCGACATCCAAATACAACATTACTTAGAGAAACTGAAACTCCATATGAACCTATGGAAATATGGCATATAGATTTTATGTCTTTAGAAAGGCAATGGTACCTTACGATTATCGATAAATTCTCTAAGTATGCGATAGTTAATAGAGAGTATATGACACTTTAATTGAAATATTTTCAATGATAGGAGCACCAAAGAAAATTGTACATGATGGAGAACATTCATTCTGTTGTGAAATCATTAACGAACTTTTTCAAACATATGATATAATTAATCACACGACATCTCCACAACATCACAAATCTAATTCAGATGTGGAAAGATTACATAGCACAATTCAAGAACTCTATCGATTCAAAGAGAATCCGAATTAGATCAAACACAAAAGATTTATTATATTACTCATGCTTACAATAATACTACACACAGTACTATTAACATGACTCCTTTCGAAGTTAATTTTGGTAGAAAACCTAAATTGAAAAATTTCGACAATTTGCGCATAGTTATACAACGTTATACGGCACAACAGAAATAATTTACGAATAATTTAAATAAAAACGTACACGATATAATACAAAAAGAAAAACGTAACGAATATCACAATAGGAGAGTTAGACCTCCAAAAACATACAATATAGGAGATTTAGCTTATTTAAAAAATAGTATGGCAGATAGACACAAAACTAAACCAAGATTTTTGGGACCATATAAAATTATATCAGTAGAACAAAATAATAAATATAAATTGAGTAATGGCAGAACTTACCACATAGAGGAACTTATTGTTACAGTGCCGCCGTTGCCGTCAGTTTCAAGTTCAAGCAGTTAAATTTAAATGAACATGTGATTTTAGTTGAACTTAAACCTGCCCGCATAGTCGAAGGAAAATGGACGATAATCCATAAGCTAGATACAAGACCTATTGAAGAAAATCTGATTAATATTAAAAAGACCACCGATGAAGTAATATATCAATCTAAGTTAGAAGATGTAAAACATATATATCAAAGAATTAAGATAATCATAGATCATGTAAGCGAAATATGTAATCATTTAAATATCCAAAGTAAGAATAGAATAAAAAGAGGTTTAATTAATGGACTTGGTTCAGTACTTAAAAGTATAACAGGAAATTTAGACCAAGATGATTTAAATAATATTCAAAGAGATTTAGAAACCCTTAGAGTTGCTTATAATAAACAGATTTCAATAACAAATGAATCTTTAGAGGAATATAATAACCAAATAAATAAAATGACAAAAATACAGAAAGAAATAAATGAGCGATATGTCTCAATAACAAATAGTGAAATACAACAAAAGATTGCTATAAGTTTATTATTACAAGCTCAAACTTTACAAGATGTATCTGAAAGATTAGCTACTGCTATAACTTGGAATGTATCACTATAGTATAATTCAATCTCTTGTTTTAGAAGATACTTTAAAATGATTACCTATAGACTTAATGATATCTAATAATGTTAATGATATTGAACCTTTTATAACAGTTAGTAGTAAGATTGTTGATGGAACTGTATATTTCATTATAAAAATACCATTAGTTAAGAGAAATTTGTATCAAACAAGGAAAATTGTTCCCGTTATCCTAAACACCCCTACCTGTTCCTATCCTTTAATGCAAAAGGTTACAGTAGCATATAATAATGAAGAAATTTATAAAAGCCTATTGGAGTAGATACTTGTGAAACTGAAATACTTTTCAAAAAGGAAGCTAATAAATGTCAAACAATACCCATAAGATGTCCGATAGAAGAAATACAAGAAATATCTCCTAAAGCAATCTACATGTATTTTAATAGAACCACTGAAGTTCAAATATACTGCAATAAACATCAAGAAATTACTTGGGCAAAAGGATCATATACCTTGTAATCAAGGTGACAATTGTGCATTGAATGTTTCAGGAAAAACATTATATAAAACAAAATTATCTACAGAAAAGATAATAATACCAAAAATTGAATTCCCAAAGATGGAAGAAGTACCAGAAATTGAATTAAATTATGATAAATCTATAATAACAGCAAAAATAAAATAATTGAAAGAAGTGCAAACTTTAGTGACTTCAGAAACACATCAAATAATTCAATATAGTTGGATTACCGTAGTCACAATAATTATGATAAGTGGCTTCGTCTATTTGAAATTTTGCAGATCCAAGGTTTGCTGGAAACCTAGGACTTTGAATTTAGAGGGGGATAGTCAACCAGACCTCAATAAGGAACATGATAATAAGGTAATAACAATATACAAGCCACCCATGTTCGCTATTCAAAACAATAAGTCTATTAAGTCTAATATGTTTACTGAAATGCAACCTAATGCTCCTATTGAAATGCAACCATTATCCATAACACCGTGGACCACCAGTAAAGAGAAACATTATGAATAACAAACATATTTTCGAAGAATAACACAGGAAACATAACAAACATGATTCCGAAGAACAGTCTATTATAATGAAACAATGGGACAGTGAAGAGTATAAATACCCTGAACAAGCAAGAGAATATTCACTACTACTCGTACCTTAGTCTATATCAAACCTCAGTATAATTCTTATATTAATAATAAAAGTGTACTCATTGTATTAATAAATTAATAATCAATATATTAAATTGTAATTTTTATATTAAATTTTTTTTAAACTATTATTGAAGTTCAATAATTTTGACTTGCATATGCTTGCAAAATTTCAGCTCAATCAGTTGAGGATATCTGCTTTAAAATTGAGTTGCATGATTCCACCCGAACAAATTACATACATATGTACATACATTGCAAGTTAAATAAAAGCTTATAAAATATTTCAATAAATTGTAATAGAAATTTATTTAAAAAAAAGTATCAAAAACCAATTCTTTTATCGTTTTACTTTATAAAATTATATGTATTTACTGGGGCTTGAACATTCAACATCTCATTTGTTAAGCAACCTCCGCTCCTAATGAGCTACCGAAACTTAGTTAATAGAGTTCAACTCTATTAACTAAGTTTCTCTATTATTATATAAGTAATACTTATAAACTATTTATGACAGTCGTGCAACGAAACTCCAAAGAGAATCGTTATGTCAACATAAAGTTTATTTTTAACGCCATCTATGATCTTTTTATTAAAACATTTTGTAAAGGACTGTCCTTGGTATCGACATCTCAGCGGCAATTAAGAATGGGGGTGCGACGGTAACGCCCGCTGGTGGTCAAGTGTTTTTAGGAGCTACGATATTGTCGGTCTATATATTATATAGTCTCTGGTATTACTAAATAAATATTATTTTCAGGCTGCCTCAACTTCTATTATATCCTTATCAATGAGCAAGACGCAATCCACATAATATGGTAAATCCATCCCAAACCCTGATACACTGGTAAGATAATTACGTTATTTTATCAGATTTCCGGAAACCATAGCACGGAATCTGCCTTGTTGGAGAGTCTTAGGGCTGCGTATGAGAATATTGTTAAAGATTAACATACGTGTATTTGTTCTACTTCTATTTATGAATGATATTATCATAAAGTAATTGTATTTATAATGATTGTACTAATTTTTCAGAACATCAATCAAGACTTAAGTCTCTGTAACTCTTGGTACCGAAATAACAGAAGCAAATTATTTTCCAATTATGCATATAAATGAAAAGGACATCATTTTCAACATGTTTTATTACAGGAAGAATTAAAAGAAAATGAAAATGTTGAAACAGTACTACTAGTACTGTTTCAACAAATTGATTTTGATTGAGTTTCTGTTCTATACAGAAACAGAAACTCAATCAAAATCAATTCTGGATGAGATTAAATCATTGAAAATTTATATAGAAACAGTTAAAAATAATATACAAATGGTTGCTGAGAATCAAACTGTATTGTGTAGCAATCAAAATAAATCTCAATTGATAAAGTTTGACAAAGAGAATTTTGCGGAATGCCCGATACAGGTCTCAGCATGAACAGGCAAGAATGTCTGGTCAAAAGCAAAAGCAAAAAGGTAAACTTATACCAAAAGAAAGTATTTCTATTTCATTGCAAGATCATTTGGACCCTAATTCCAAGTGACTCAACATACAAGTTTGTAGGTGCTGATGTTGAAGTAGTGGATAATTGAAATATAGAGTCTTGTCCGAAATACAGAATCTACAAAATCCGGAACTAAACAATGGTGACCCTCTACAACCTCCGTCCGAATCCCAAATTGTAAGTGACAATATAATTATCGAATTTATTGAAGAGTCCGACCAAAGAACCATTTGCCAGTTAGAAACGAGACAAAGTAAAATCACATCTCAATCTATCCGTTTAAATGGCTGATATCGTCTTATATAGGCCTACTTCGAGTTTTACGATACCCACTCCGCTATCGTCAGCTGTTAGTTCGGCTGTAGGTTCCCTTTCTACTCAAAAAACGAGGTCCAGGTAAAATACGAACAAGAAATCCTACAGAATGGAAAAACTTAAAACGTCGTCCAAAGAAATGTTTTGAAAAGTTGGAAGAAAATGGAAGGAAACATATTTTTAATGTGAAGGCTCTCCAGATTTCAGCACGAAATTTTTCTGAATAGCACATTCCTAAGTGTTTTAAATTTAATTTTTAATATTAATTTTATTTATGTCAAGGTGTTCATTTTTTTGTTTTCGAATTTTGTTTTAGCCCTTTTTACTTTTTTATGAGAGAATCACCTTCCAGTGACCTAATTTAATGTTTTTGATACTTTTGTTGTATTGCTTTGATTTTCGACTATTATTATGATTGTATCGCCACCTCGCATCGACGAATCTTTACTTTTGCGAGGTTGTGAAACTTCGCAGTAGTGTAGTAAAATAAATAGTAAAGTAAAATATGTATGTATGGTTGTGTAACACCGTTTTTTTCGTGGTTTTAAGATTCTTACCGGCATACGTTACAAACTTGTTATTTGATGTTGTTTCTGTAAGAAATTGTTGTCATTCAGTTGGAGGGTGATCATTCCAATAACTTTTCGTTTTCCTAACTTTAACACGGTTCACACAATAGCTGTAAATACCTTAAATTTGTTAAGATATTGTAACAACACTAGCTTGACAAAAGCGAGTCAATAGGACATCACTAGAAATGTCAAAGACACAAGATGAAAAATATGAAAGAAAATGTACACGTGATTTTGTAAAAATGTAATTAGCAAGTAATAAAAGGATCATTAAAACTATAACAGTGTTCTCTCTTCCTCGGTGCCCACATCCAATCAACAGGTTATGGGCCCAGACGGAAAACAGTGCTAAAAAGAAAAAAGTAACACAAGTTAAAAAGAAAAAACCTAACCTAAGAACAAGAAACGTAAAATTAAAACCGGAAAAAAAAAACACAAACAGCAAGTAAAAATGAATGATGAAGATTGTAAAATCGAGAATCTCACCAACGGCGAAACATTTCTATTGTGGAAGTTTGAGTTCCAAATATATGTGAAAGCAGCAAAATTGGACGATGTCATACAACCCGGCGAAGATAAAAAGAGGATTGATGGGTTCCTACATAAGGATGCGAAGGTACAAAAAATCATTATAAGCTCAATAGACAGAAAACTGAAGGGGCACATTCTAGGATGTACTACTGCCCTAGATATGTACCAAAAACTGTGCAGTATATTTGAAGGTTCAGAAGAGAGAAATAAATCATCATTATTACAAGAATTTTTCAACTTCAAGCTAGAGGACAGAACACTCACTCAGTTAATATCAGATATTGAAAATCTACAGTTCAGACTCAACCAACTAGGTCAAAAGATTGATGAAATGGTAATGTCTAAAATTCTTACCTGTTTGCCAAGTAAGTTAAACTACTTCATAACAGCATGGGAATCTACACCAGACGATAAGAAAACCTTAACAAACCTTACAAACAGACTTTTGAGTGAAAAAAATAGATCAGATACTAAAGAAGATAAACAAGTGGCTTTTAAAGTGGAAATTAAAGATAAAATAACTTGTTTTTGATGCAATAAAACAGGGCACATGAAGAGGGACTGTAAGATGTGTTCTATTTGTAAGAAATCCAACCATAAAGAAAAAGATTGCTATTATAAAAATAAAAACAAGGATATGTGTACAATTTGTAAGAAGTTCAATCAGCAAGAAAAAGACTGTTTTTTTTTAAATAATAACAAGGGTACCAAAAAAAGGATATGGCATTTTTAACAATATCTGAAAAACAAAATGTGAACAAATTAAATTTCATCGTTGATTCTGGGTGTACATCTCATATGACCAACAACAAAAATATACTGAATAATTTCAAGGAAAAATACTCAAAAGTGGTTACAGCAAATGACCTGAGTATTGAAGTTCAAGGACAAGGAATAGTGAGGGGCATACCATGCAGTTTAAAAAATACACTTTTTGTTCCCGATCTAACACAAAACTTGTTATCAGTAAATGCAGTAACAAACAATAATGGATCAGTATTATTCACTAAAGACCAAGTCAAGATATATAAAGAAGATGAGTTAGTTTTAACTGGACAAAAAGAGAATGGGCTGTATGCAATAAATATAGAAGAAAACATACAAGAAAAGACTTTACTAATAAAAGAAAAAGGAACAGCAAAAGAATGGCACCAAAGACTCGGCCATCCAAGTAAAAATGTACTAGAACTAATGCCAAAAGTGGCAGATGGAAATATAATACAACAAATTGAACAGTTAGAAGAGAGATGTGAAATATGTACACAAGCTAAGCAAGCAAGGTTACCTCATAATACAGTAAGAAATAGAGCAGAGAGACCCTTACAAATCATTCATACCGATTTTTGTGGTTTATTTGAAAGTAAAACACATGATGATTATAAATATTTATTAATAATAATGGATGACTTTACACTTTTCACAAAAATATATCTACTAAAACAGAAAAGTGAAGTAAAAGAATGCTTAAAACACTACATAGAAGAAACAGAAAGAGAAAGAAATGAAAAGGTATCAACAATAAGATGTGACAATGGAGGTGAATATACAGGAAATGATTTTAAAGAATGGTGTAAAATAGAAGAAATAAAACCAGATTTATCTGTACCATACACGCCTGAATTAAATGGCAAAGCAGAACGATTAAACCGGACATTGCTTGAAAAGACCAGAGCGCTACTATTTGATTCACATCTAGGAAAAGAAATGCTACATACTTACTTAATAGACTACCCAGTCAGGCACTACAAAATAAAACACCATATGAGATGTGGTATGGTAATAAACCAAACTTAGCAAACATACACAGATTTGGATCAAAGGTATATGCAAAACAACTACAAATACATATCAAGAAGCTAGATCCAAGAAGTAAAAAACTAATAATGGTAGGTTTCACTTATAATGGATACAGACTTTGGAATGAAACAGAAAGAAAGATACTAATAGCAAGAGATGTTGTAATATTTAATGATGAAAATGAGAGAGAAGAAGAACATACCAGAAGTAAGAAAAGAACAGAATATAACACTAATGAAATAATACCAGATGAAGAAGCGATGACTACGAATCAGAATGAAGTACTTCCCACTGAAGATATACAAAATGAAGAAGAAGAAACACAAAACAAAACCATTACAGAAGAAGAACCTAATATAAATATTGAAGTACATGAAAACATACAAGAAGATAAAGACACAGAGACAGAAAGACCTGAACAATACCTGACAAGAAGTACCAGAAATAGAAAGAAACCAATATATCTACAAGACTATGTACTACTTACCTATAATGAAGCGTTGACAACTGCTGAAAAGGAAAACTGGCGAAGAGCTATAGATTCGGAGAAGGCGTCATTAGAAAGCAACAACACTTGGGAAATAGTAGACATAGAAGAAGCAAAAGGAAAGAAAATATTTACAAATAAATGGGTTTTTAACATAAAGGAAGATAATACTTATAAAGCCAGACTCGTTGCGAGAGGCTTCGAACAAAAAGGAATAGACTTTAATGAAATATATAGCCCGGTAGTTAGTCAGTCAGCTCTCAAGTCACTATTTGCTATTGCTGCTTCTAAAGACTATGAGATGATGACATTTGATGTAAAGACAGCATTTTTGTATGGCGAACTAACAGAAGATGTTTACATGACTATACCAGAAGGATATGAAAAAGTACCTAATAAAATCTGTCATTTAAAGAAAGCACTATATGGCCTAAAACAGGCACCACTTACATGGAATAAAAGATTTACCAAAACAATGTTAAAACTCGGATTAAAACCAATAAAAACGGATCAATGTGTATTCACAACAGATGACAAAACAATAATAATAGCTATCTACGTAGATGATGGATTGGCTATATCAAAAGATAAAAAGAAACTACAAAATATATTAAAATGTTTGGAAGAAGAATTCAAGATAAAGGTGTATGAAAATCCTAGAACCTATGTAGGATATCAACTAAAGCGAACAGAAGAAGGCATACTACTACATCAGGAAAGCTATACAGATAAATTACTGAACAAGTACAGCATGAATGAAGCAAAACCAGAAAGTACACCATGTAACACTGACAAGAAAACTGAGGTTCAAGAACCATACATAACAAACTTTCCATATACAAAATTAGTAGGAGGACTACTCTATCTATCTACAAGATCTAGACCAGATATTAGTCAAGCTGTAAATGAAGCAAGTAAGAAAATAGAAAACCCAAATAAAGATGATGTAATAGCTGCAAAGAAAATATTAAAATATCTAAACGGAACAAGGAAGAAAGGGATTATGTATAGAAAAGGAGGTAATATAAATCAAGTGGATGCAGATTATGTAGGCTGTTTGGAGACGAGACGTAGTACGACTGGATTTGTCATTATGCTATCAGGTGGACCAGTATCGTGGTGTTCAAAGAGACAACCGATAACTGCACTGTCTTCAACTGAAGCGGAGTACATTGCAGCAGCGGATTGCTGTAAGGAGAGCTTATATCTAAAATCATTATTGAATGAACTTGCAAGAAACTAAAATTATATTTAACATTGATAATCAGAGCTCAATTCAATTAATTAAAACTGGTTCTTTCAGTAAGCGATCCAAACACATAGATGTCAGATACTACTTTATTCATGAACATTATAAGAAAGGAAATTTAAGTATTCAATATTGTCAAACAGATTTACAAATTGCAGATATGTTTACAAAGCCTTTAATGAAAAATAAGTTTGTATTTCATTCTACAAAATTAATAACAGAATAGTATGTATAATAATGTTTCTAAAGTACCTAAACAAATGAAAATAATTTTGTATAAGATCCTAAACTTGAATTTAAATAAATAACTGTGTAAAATTTATATTAAGTAACTAGATAATAGAGTATGTAAAGTTTAAGTGTAATTAGTAAAATTTACTTGTCAACACTAGAGTTGTTCTAAATTAAGTATTAAAGGTAAAAAAATTAAAAAATAGGAGAAGGTGTTAAGATATTGTAACAACACTAGCTTGACTAAAGCGAGTCAATAGGACATCACTAGAAATGTCAAAGACACAAGATGAAAAATATGAAAGAAAATGTACACGTGATTTTGTAAAAATGTAATAAGCAAGTAATAAAAGGATCATTAAAACTATAACAGTGTTCTCTCTTCCTCGGTGCCCACATCCCATCAACAAAATTAAGTTTTTATTTGTATTTGTTCACTAATTGCGAACAAAACAATTACGATATTTGACGTTTATTTGTTGACATTGACTCGTGAATGAAGTTTGACAGTTCCGATTGTTTCTGATCGCCTTGTTTTCTTTTATCTATGGTATTTCGTTTTTTTATATAAATTAAATTCATTTAATTCAATATTCCCTATTTTAAATTCACGTTACTTAATAATTAAATGTTTTTGTGTAAATTAAAATTAACTGTAAAGGCAATGTATTTATGGCTCGAAAGACTAGTGATCAGAGGTGGCGAACCTATAGAAGAAATGGATTTCGTTACGCTTTGTCATTGTTTCGTGTGTTGTATTCCGTTTTATGTTTTTGTTCGTATTAATTGATAAAAAGTATTTTTTGATTTGATTAATTCAGTAGGTAAACGACAAGGAAAATTGTATTAAGTGTCTCTAGAATTGTTAGTGATGACAGTTTGGTTGTACGGATACTTTGTTTATAAATTCGAATTGTTTGGGTTTGAGGTGTGAGTGCGTTTTGCGTGGATTGGAACTGTGTTGAGAGAAGGCCTAGTCTATGGGGACGCGTAGAAGTTTTTTTCTTCTTGGGTGGTCCGTGGGAGGCGCCGGGACGCCGGTCGCGCTCCGCGGCCACAAGCCGAGATGCCGTAGTCTGTTGCTGTCTGAGGTGTCTGTTGCTGTCTGAGGTGTCTGTTGCTGTCTTGAGGTGTCTGTTGCTGTTTCGAAGCGTCTGAAATACGCTACGAATGGCCTTCTGTTAGCAAGTTATTGACGTAACTACCTACCTTTGGGGCTGTTAGCCAATTTATTCAACACGTGTGCAGCGTGTTGCTTCGTTCTGTTACCTGGAACAGTTACCTCCTCGACCGGGGGTGTACCGTCCGGGTGAATGGTTCCGGAGAATAACTACCTTCAGAACATACCGTCCGGGTGAATGGTTCCGGAGAATAACTACCTTCAGAACATACCGTCCGGGTGAATGGTCCCGGATGTATGCTTCCATGAAAATTAATTTTTAATTAATTTTAAGTTATTTTTAATTGTATCTAAAAGTTAGGCCAAGCTAACCAGCCGTCCCCTTTATAGTTTATTGTTAGTGGTAAATTAATCTTCTTTAGAGAAAATAAATTTAGTCAGTGAAAATTTGTTTTCACTTCAAATTATTTTTTTATTATTTCAACTACCCCAAATTAATCTGTTACATGGCGCCCGAACAGGGACGTGGCTGGTTACGTGGACGTGGTCTCTGTCGTTGGTCTTTCGCTCACTGACGGATTGGCCGAACTTAATTTTTTTTCCCTTCATAATATTTTTCTGTTATGTATAATGATACTTAAGTGTTTCTACCTATTGTTGAGATAGTGTGACTAATTTAATGTATAATTAATATTTAAGTTTAATACTTTAATATTTACATTTTTTTATATAATGGAGCGACGACGCATTGGTTTCTATTGTTGGCTGAACTTTTCTTTTCTTAAGACTTTTGTTTTGTATAATGATACTTAAGGCATAGCGTTAGGTGTTTCTATCTATGGTTGTGATTGGTGACTAATTTATTAAATAATTAATATTTTAGTTTAATATTAAGTTTAATACTTTAATATTAAAGTTTTTTTTATGTAATGGAGGAACTGCTGGTACTTTTCCATCTTTTAAAGATGAGCTGACTTACGAGGTAGCTGTTAGGTATGGTGTCTGAGATGAATACCGTGGTACGGTATCATCGCACTGTGGTCACTCTAATAGCTTCACTTGTTGGTTATGATACGCTTGTTGATTATAGTTATCACTATAGTTAATTGGGTTCATCTTTTCTGATTGTGAATAGATAAGACTTACTTTAGGGGTGCATTGTTGGACTATTTCAGTTACATTTATTTTAAAAAAATAAGCCTTATCGCCCCAGCGGATTAGTGACTGGTAAGAAAAGCCTTATTAAAACTGGGCGTCAGTGCGGGTTGGTGACACTGTAGTAAATTGTTAACTGACAAGTCCATCAATTTATAAGTGTAGTTGTAGTGATTAAGTAATTTTCTTTTTCTTTTTCTTGTGCTTAGTGGCTGGGAACCAGCCTGAATTTTTTTCGTTTCTCTCGAAAAATTCTGGTGGCCGACGGGGCACTGTAACACCGTTTTTTTCGTGGTTTTAAGATTCTTACCGGCATTCGTTACAACCTTGTTATTTGATGTTGTTTCTGTAAGAAATTGTTGTCATTCAGTTGGAGGGTGATCATTCCAATAACTTTTCGTTTTCCTAACTTTAACACGGTTCACACAATAGCTGTAATTACCTTAAATTAAGTTTTTATTTGTATTTGTTCACTAATTGCGAACAAAACAATTACGATATTTGACGTTTATTTGTTGACATTGACTCTTGAATGAAGTTTGACAGTTCCGATTATTTCTGATCGCCTTGTTTTCTTTTATCTATGGTATTTCGTTTTTTTATATAAATTAAATTAATTTAATTCAATATTCCCTATTTTAAATTCACGTTACTTAATAATTAAATGTTTTTGTGAAAATTAAAATTAACTGTAAACGCAATGTATTTATGGCTCGATAGACTAGTGATCAGAGATGGCGAACCTTTAGAAGAAATGGATTTCGTTACGCTTTGTCATTGTTTCGTGTGTTGTATTCCGTTTTATGTTTTTGTTCGTATTAATTGATAAAAAGTATTTTTTGATTTGATTAATTCAGTAGGTAAACGACAAGGAAAATTGTATTAAGTGTCTCTAGAATTGTTAGTGATGACAGTTTGGTTGTACGGATACTTTGTTTATAAATTCGAATTGTTTGGGTTTGAGGTGTGAGTGCGTTTTGCTAGGATTGGAACTGTGTCGAGAGAAGGCCTAGTCTATGGGGACGCGTAGAAGTTTTTTTCTTCTTGGGTGGTCCGTGGGAGGCGCCGGGACGCCGGTCGCGCTCCGCGGCCACGAGCCGAGATGCCGTAGTCTGTTGCTGTCTGAGGTGTCTGTTGCTGTCTGTTACTGTCTTGAGGTGTCTGTTGCTGTTTAGAAGCGTCCGAAATACGCTACGAATGCCTTCTGTTAGCAAGTTATTGACGTAACTACCTACCTTTGGGGCTGTTAGCCAATTTATTCAACACGTGTGCAGCGTATTGCTTCGTTCTGTTACCTGGAACAGTTACCTCCTCTACCGGGGGTGTACCGTCCGGGTGAATGGTTTCGGAGAATAACTAACTTCAGAACATACCGTCCGGGTGAATGGTCCCGGATATATGCTTAATTTAAAAATATTTTTTAATTAATTTTAAGTTATTTTTAATTGTATCTAAAAGTTAGGCCAAGCTAACCAGCCGTCCCCTTTATAGTTTATTGTTAGTGGTAAATTAATTTTCTTCAGAGAAAATAAATTAAGTCAGTGAAAATTTGTTTTCACTTCAAATTATTTTTTTTATTATTTCAACTACCCCAAATTACTCTGTTACAGTTGGTATCGGGGCTTCTTGGTGGCAGCTAGTGAAGGGAAATCCACCTCGTCGACATCGATGAAACCTCGAATAGTTTGAGTATTTAAATTCAGAGGCCATTCAGAGGCTTAATTTCGTAAATCAAGTGATTGAGCGATTTCAACGTTTACTTACATTTTGTTTTCGGATTAAGCTCATTTTCATGTTCGTGGCCATCCACGTAAATAAGCAGAACTGCCGCTACTGGAGTGCAACGAATCCGAAACGCAAACATCAGAAACCCCTACATTCGTCTAAAGTGACCGTATGGGCTGCGATGTCGGCGCGAGGAATTATCGGCCCTTACTTTTTTGAAGACGAAAGGGGGCGTGCAGATACAGTGAATTCAGAGTGTGATGTTTGACAACTTCTATAATCGTTTATTATAATTAACAAACATGAATAAAATACAAACTAAAAGTAACTAATTAAAAATAAAACTAACTTATATACTACTATTCTAAATCTATTCTACTTGGCAAGGTTCCCAGAATGCTGGCAGCATTACCACGTTGAATGGCAACGCTTACCTGCTGTGCATAGTAGAAACCAGCACTCGGAGAACGTGCCGCACTTAAGAGGGCCGCTGCGAGGTATTTAACGTACCTCGCAGCGGCCCTCTTAAGTGCGGCCAGCATTCTGGGAACCTTGCCAAGTAGAATAGATTTAGAATAGTAGTATATAAGTTAGTTTTATTTTTAATTAGTTACTTTTAGTTTGTATTTTATTCATGTTTGTTAATTATAATAAACGATTATAGAAGTTGTCAAACATCACACTCTGAATTCACTGTATCTGCACGCCCCCTTTCGTCTTCAAAAAAGTAAGGGCCGATAATTCCTCGCGCCGACATCGCAGCCCATACGGTCACTTTAGACGAATGTAGGGGTTTCTGATGTTTGCGTTTCGGATTCGTTGCACTCCAGTAGCGGCAGTTCTGCTTATTTACGTGGATGGCCACGAACATGAAAATGAGCTTAATCCGAAAACAAAATGTAAGTAAACGTTGAAATCGCTCAATCACTTGATTTACGAAATTAAGCCTCTGAATGGCCTCTGAATTTAAATACTCAAACTATTCGAGGTTTCATCGATGTCGACGAGGTGGATTTCCCTTCACTAGCTGCCACCAAGAAGCCCCGATACCAACTGTAACAGAGTAATTTGGGGTAGTTGAAATAATAAAAAAAATAATTTGAAGTGAAAACAAATTTTCACTGACTTAATTTATTTTCTCTGAAGAAAATTAATTTACCACTAACAATAAACTATAAAGGGGACGGCTGGTTAGCTTGGCCTAACTTTTAGATACAATTAAAAATAACTTAAAATTAATTAAAAAATATTTTTAAATTAAGCATATATCCGGGACCATTCACCCGGACGGTATGTTCTGAAGTTAGTTATTCTCCGAAACCATTCACCCGGACGGTACACCCCCGGTAGAGGAGGTAACTGTTCCAGGTAACAGAACGAAGCAATACGCTGCACACGTGTTGAATAAATTGGCTAACAGCCCCAAAGGTAGGTAGTTACGTCAATAACTTGCTAACAGAAGGCATTCGTAGCGTATTTCGGACGCTTCTAAACAGCAACAGACACCTCAAGACAGTAACAGACAGCAACAGACACCTCAGACTGAACTGAACTGACTGAACAGCAGGACTGGTGTCACAAATAAAAAAAAAGCGCCTAATTGTAATTCCAGCCATTTTATCCTGCATAGACAAGAGCTTGCGATGAAGCAAATGCCGTCAAATCTAAAATTAGTTATGGAAGAAGCTGTAAAAATATTTAATTTTATCAAACCACGACCACTAAGATCCCGATTGTTTTCATTATTGTGTGAAGATTATGGCAGCACACATAAAACACTGCTGCTCCATACAGAAGTGCGATGGCTGTCTCGGGGTAAAACTTTAACAAGGCTATTTGAACTTAGAGCCGAGTTACAAATGTTTCTTTCAGATACTTCTTTTAATTTGAAAGACTGTTTGTATGATAAGACTTGGTTATTCCGACTGTCTTTTATGGCGGATATCTTTCAAAAACTGAACGAATTAAATTTATCATTGCAAGGTAAACAGACAACAGTGTTCCAGGCCTGTAACAAAATAACTGCCTTCAAAAGAAAATTAGATTTTTGGATTATTTGCGTTGGAAAGTGAGAAATAGAAAGCTTTATGTCACTCAGTGAGTTTGTTAGCGATAACGATTCAGAAATGTTTCAAGATGATGTATTCGAAGAATTGGTAAAATATCTCACTTCGATGCGCGCATCTTTTGAGAAGTATTTTCCAGAAGAACAGAATACAAAAATGAAACTGAATTCATGGATTCATAATCTTTTTTTACCCAACTTACAAAAACCCGAAAGTATGTCAAACGAGATATATGAATCTCTTTTAGAAATGTCATCAGACACAAGTATGGAGTCACTATTTAAAACGACGCCTCTTAACGATTTTTGGTGCAAAATCCGTGATGAATATCCAATGCTTGCCAAAATGGCTCTGAATATTCTTCTCCCGTTCCCAACAACATATTTGTGCGCAACAGGATTCTCAACCTATGCAGCCACGAAAACGAAATACCGCAATAGACTGGACGCTGAACCTGATATGAGACTTCAACTGTCATCTATCAAACCTGATATCAACCAATTGATGAAAAATAAAAAACAGTTTCATACATATTAGTTAGATTTTTTTATATCTTCTATTATTATACTTGTTATGTAAGTAAGTAATAAGTAACTGTTACATTGTACTTATATTATGAATATTAATAAAGAATACACTTTTAAAAACTATTGTTTTATTGTAGGGTTCCGTCAAGTATTTCGCTTTCCAAAAGTGTTCCGTCACCAAAAAAGATTGAGAACCGCTGCCCTAGACCAATCGTCTAGTGTCCAGTTTAGGTGCTCGCGCACGTATCTCTGTCTTGCAATTCGATGTCCCCGTTCCAGTTTAGGGCCATTTGCGGGCCTCAATGGTTTCAAATTTGCTTCAGCAAGACGTCTTCTTACTGTTTGAGCGCTTAAATTGCCACCTCCAAAGCGAATAAAGTGAGTGTTAAATTTTGAATGCATCCATCCTTATTAATTAGGAACGCAACAAATATTGTTTTGTATAAGGTCCGCACTGTGGCGCCACCATCAATGCAAAATTGTATTGTCATTGTTGCACTTGTAATGAATATACTCGCCTCCATCTTGAACAGTGGTTTTATTGATATCAAGATATAATACCCAAAGTAAGATAACGAGACACTCTCCAAAAGGTTATGGGCCCAGAATATGCTCACGGCTTTCTGATCGTCTAGTGGAAAAACGTTTTGGGGTCGCTGCAGAAAATACGACGTCTTGAACATTCGTCGGTCGCTGGTGAAGGCAAAAGGAGGACGAGGCATCGGACCGGTAAAGGTCTCAAACACGCATCCAATACAGCGGTAAAGCAAATCGTACAATGGAATTTCATAGTAACTTCCCAGAAGTCGGAATTAGCAGCCAACAGAAACTTCTCGAAGGAATAGATAGTTGGAGTACGTGGTCATACAAAATCAAGTTCATCTTGAGGGCGGCAGATCTTCTGAGCGTTGTAGATGGTACATTCCCACTTCCTTCAGAAGAAAAAGAGTCTGCGGAGCGCGAAAAATGGAAGAACAAAGACGCAATAGCTCAAGGTATGTTGGTCACTCGCATATCTGAAAGAGTATTACCACAAATAGTCAGCTGCCAGACATCCAAAGAAATCTGGGATAAGCTACACACAATATACGAGCAACGTGGTGAATTGTCAGTTCATATTCTACAGCAAAAGTTTTTCTCAATGAAATTTGAAGAAAAAGAAACTATAACTGAATTCTTAAGCAGATTCGAGAGCCTACTATGTAAATTGAAAAACGTCAATGCTGAAGTGAGTAAAAGTATGGCAATTACAAAAATAGCATCATAGCTACCTACAAAATATCAACACTTCGTATCAGCATGGGAGTCGGTGCCACCAGAAAAGCGAACTATGGAAAATCTAAACAGAAGAACAGCGTGCCAGTTCCCAGCAAGAAGAGAATGAGTCTTCAGCACTAGTGTCCAAATCCTTGAGAAAATGTTTCCAGTGTGGAAAACCAGGGCATATGAAACGGGATTGTAGAACAAAACCAAAAGGTAATATTTGTAATTATTGTAAGAAAAGTAATCATAGGTCTGTTGATTGTTGGTTCAAAAACAATGCTAAAAATAAAAGTAATAACTTTGTAAACAAAAATAAATCTAATGAGCAAATCAATGCATTCCCTGTGTCTGTGATGTCATCAGCATTTTATAGTCAGCCAGACGATAGTCAATGGATAATGGATAGCGGTGTCTCAGAGCACATGTGTAATAATATAAGCATGTTTACAAACTACAAAAGGTAAGAGTGCCCTAAACCTGTTGTTATAGGTGATGGTAAGCTTATTAATGCTTTAGGTACAGGTACAATACATTTAGAGGCTTACAATGGTAATGTATGGGTCAGTACAACACTTAATAACGTGTTACATGTCCCTGCTATAAAAATAAATCTGTTCTCAGCAAGCTCAGCTGCATTATGACAATGAAATGTTATTTTATGAAAAATAATGAAAATATTGTCAGTGCATTAGCTTATAGTCAAAATAACTTATTTATAATGAAATTTAGATATATAAAAGTAGAAAATGCCTGTGTTGGTAAATCTGTTGATAGTCTCTCTGAGTGGCATCAGAAAATGTGCCATCAAAACATAAAACAGGTAAAAGATATATTAAAAAGGTGTAAGATAGATTTTAGTATAAATAAACAAGAGGAACTCACATGTGAACCATGTCTTCTTGGTAAGTTGCATAAACAACCATTTCCATCAAGTTTAAGTAGGGCAGAACGGCCTGGTCAGATTTTACATATGGATTTATGCGGTACAATGGAAACTACATCATTAGGTGGTGCTACGTATTATTTACTAATTAAGGATGATTACACAAAGTATAAAAAAGACTATTTTTTGAAAGAAAAGTCTGAAACAATTAGTAAAATAAAAAGCTTTTTGAATTTTGTTACCAAAAATTTAGAATATAAAGTGGAAATTATAAGGTCAGATTGTGGCTTAGAATTTACAAACAAAGAAGTGAAATCAGTGTTAGATAGTTTAGGTATTATTCACCAAACTAGTGTCCCATACACACCCCAACAGAATGGGTGTATAGAACGTGAAATGCGTACAGTAACTGAAGCAGCTAGAACCATATTATTATCCAGTGGTTTGAACAAGGCGTTATGGGCTGAGGCTGTCAACACTGCCGTGTTCGTTATAAATAGAACTGGTAGAAGTAGGATAAAAAATGTAACTCCATATGAACTCTGGTATAAAAAAGTAGTATATGACATAAATAACTTGAAAGTATTTGGATCAAAAGTAGGAGTGCATGTTCCTGACCAAAAGCGAAAGAAATGGGATAGTAAAGCGGAAATAGGTTACTTTGTAGGTTATGGTGAAACAACAAAAGGTTTTAGAATTTATTTTCCACATAAAAATGATGTTCTTATAAAAAGAGAGGTTACATTCATAAAAGGTAAAAATAGTGACATAAAAATACAAAAAGTTAGTAACAACAGCCAGAAATACAACATTATACCATCAGATGTGATCATAGACTCTGAAAAGGAGGAACCAAATGATTGCCTAAAAAGAGAAGAATATCATAGTTTCTATGAAGAAGATGAAGATGGATTAATGTCACCAGATCCAGAAGAAAACTTACAAATCCCTTTGGAGGGGATAATAAGTCCGGAAGAAGCTAGTAAATAATCTGAAGAAGAGTGTCCAGTTGAGGAATTTAGTGAAGTAGAAGAAATAGCTCAAGAGGTAACAAAGTCAAGAAAAGGCAGAAATACAAAGAAGCCATCATGGTTATCAGATTATGATACAAACTTCTTATCCATTGGCACAGAACCCGTTACCGTAGAAGAGGCATTAAATTCTAAAGAAAAAGAAGAGTGGGAAAAGGCTATAAATATTGAGCTAGATACTCTTAAAGAAAATAATACATGGACAGAAGTTAGTAGTATTCCAAGTGGTCATAAAGCCATTTCTAGTAAATGGTGTTTCAAAGTCAAACAAAGTGGAAGTGAAAAAGAATACAAAGCTAGGTTAGTAGCCAGAGGTTTTGAACCTTCAGATAGAGATCTAGAAGTTTATTCCCCAGTAGCCAAATTGCCTACATTTAGGGTATTTATGGCAGTGGCAAATAAATTACAACTCCAAGTCCATCAGATGGATGTTGTAGGTGCTTTTTTACATGATGATAGATGACATAGTATACTTAAAGCTACCAAATGGAAAAATATGTAAACTAAATAAATCATTATATGGTTTGAAAAGTTCTCCTAAATGCTGGAATAGACAGTTTGACGATTTTATGGCTAATGAAAATTTTAATAGATCCAAGAGTGATCATTGTTTATATTTTAGACGGTTAAATGGATGTGAAATATATGTTTTACTCTTTGTAGATGATATACTTATGTTTTGTTCAGAAAATAAGGTATTAACAGATTTTAAAAGAGAATTGCACAAAAACTTCAAAATGAAAGATTTAGGGTTAGCAACTAATTACTTAGGAATAGATATGAAACAAGAAAAATTGATAACAGTTATCAATCAAAAAACATAATTATCTAATTAAAGTCTTGGAACGTATTAATATGTCAAACTGCAAACCAGTGTCAACTCCAATGGACCAAAATTATAGGTTTGAATTACTGAAAAGGGATAAATCTGAAAGTCCAGATATAGAGAGAAAATGCAGACAACTTATAGGAAGCTTAATGTATGCAGTATGTGGTACTCAACCAGATTTATGTGTATCCGTTCACTTTCTCAGTAGATATTAACACTGTGCTAGTCTTGAGCTGTACAAGGCTCTAAAACGTATTTTACGGTATATAAAAGGCACATTAAACTTTGCATTAGTGTATAGCAGCACAGACACAGGAATGCACGGTTTTGTAGATGCAGACTGGGCCGGTGACACCCAAGATAGAAAATCTACAACAGGTTATAACTGTAAAGTATTTAACTGTACTACAGTGTGGTGTTGTAAGAAACAACTCAGTGTATCCTTATCATCTACGGAATCTGAATATATTGCATTAAGTATGGCTATAACGGAAGCATGTTGGTTGAAGAATTTGTTAAGTGATTTTAATATTATCTTTAATGAAGTGACTATTTATGAAGACAACCAGTCGGTAGTAAAATTAGCTTTTAACAGTGAAAATAATAAAAGATTAAAACATTTAGATATTAGATATCACTTCATTATTGACAAAATACAAGAAAAATGTATATCCTTGCAATATGTTAAAACTGAAGATAATTTGGCAGATTTGTTAACCAAACCGTTAGGAAAAACATAGTTTGAAAAGTTTGTCAAATTATTGTAGTAGAATTAAGTTATTATTTGTAACAGCTGGATGTGTATTAGATTGATAAGATACAAACATGTTCATTAAACTAGGGATGCATAAAAAGCCTAGATAGAATAGTTTTAAGATTTGTGTTTTATGTTATTAAAGTATGAGAGAATTTTGTAAACTTAGAATTAAAGGAAATGCAAAGAAAATATTTGTTGAGGGGGGGTGTTAAATTTTGATTGCATCCATCCTTATTAATTAGGAACGCAACAAATATTGTTTTTTATAAGGTCTGCACTGTGGCGCCACCATCAATGCAAAATTGTATTGTCATTGTTGCACTTGTAATGAATATACTCGCCTCCATCTTGAACAGTGGTTTTATTGATATCAAGATATAATGCCCAAAGTAAGATAACGAGACACTCTCCAAAAGTGAGTTTTTAGACCAACAGCAGTTTGAAAACGATTTCGGAGCATTGTAGCCACCAGTTGTCTGTCTTCCCTGGCCGTTGTGCATCTTGGTCTGCCATTTCCTGGTCTTCTAAGGTGTGATCCGGTCTCTTGGTACCGCTGGACTACCCGCTGAACAGTCGACAAAGATACACCAATGTTTCTGGCTGTTTCACGCTGGCTCTGCCCAAGTTCCAAAAAAGTTAGGATTCTGGTACATTCCTCTAGCGTGACTGCCATGCTTCACCTCACAGAATAATAATTATGCACGTGGAAGACGTTCACGATATTTTTTTTGTGACAGAATAGAAATACAGCAAAAAAACAATCATAAAAAAATGTACTCTTAAGAAAAATATGACTACTTTAGTTTTTTTTAATTTAGAGATTAATATTGTGGGTGCAACTAAGTTTTATTTTATTTTTTATCTGTATAATTAAATTCTCAATTGAACAGTCTTCGTTTCATTAGGATGGCATACGTAGTTCGGGAGATATTCGGGTTTATGTGACTGACCCGTTATTTTTGGAACCGAGTGTAAATATAAAATTTCTTTTAAGACACCTTGTACAATTTTTTTTGGTTTATACATATAGTAAAGTTATTATTTCTTTATTTTTTCTTAACAAGACCCTCTGGAGTGAAGATCTTGATACAATGGAACAAG
This sequence comes from Nycteola revayana, assembly GCA_947037095.2. Taxonomy (NCBI): domain Eukaryota; kingdom Metazoa; phylum Arthropoda; class Insecta; order Lepidoptera; family Nolidae; genus Nycteola; species Nycteola revayana. Next base: position 4,684,331 of record OX344844.2, read on the forward strand.
TTTTTGAAATCATTTCTAGGTGATTCAAGAAATAAAGCTAGCAATAAATTGACAAAAATCAAGCATGACTTCAAAAAAAAGGTGGTTAGCTGCACGAAAAACGGCTGCTAAATTAGAAAAAACCAACCAAGGTGGGCTGAGTGGGACAGTCTCTCTACTCACGACGACAGGTAATTATAACTGGTTTTAATTTTGAAAGGTTTAATTTTACAAATGCGACCAATCTTTTGTGTTTATTTCTGTAATGTTCTATTCTATATAAATATAGTTTTTTATTTCAAAGATTTTTAAGTTCATAATATAAGAAATAGTACATATGGCAAGTTGAATTTTCTGGTTTAAGATCTTTATTTTCTCAAAAAGAATACATATTCTTAAAGAGAAATTATTCTTATATAAAACTAAGTTTATTTTAATTTGTATCGGGCGATGGCTACTATGATTACAATTTGATTACAATTTTACAATAATTACAATATAATTATATAACATTACTAATTTTATTTTATTAAAATTCTATCAAATAAAAACAAAGACAAACAGACAATAATATAAAGGAACATCAATTGAAAATATCAATCTAATACAAATAAATAATTATGAAGGGTAATTGTATAAAAAGATTTTCATTATAAGGTAATTGGGTAAACAAACTGTGCACCACTGTTAACACTGTTGTATCGCGGTAAGCGCATGTCGCATCCATACACGGATCGAGCGTACCTAGATGCGTCATGAGCGCACCAAGCTTATTTTTTATATATTTACACTTTTTTTTTATATATATATTATTTATTGTATTACTTAAGAACAACATTACACTTACAATATTATACGTTAATTTTGATATTAAGTTACACTAATTATAACTCAAGAACGGCTGAACCGATTTGGCTGAAAATTGGTAGGGAGTTAGCTAAGAACTGGGAGAAGGAGGGTAGGGTAGGGGTAGGGTAGGGTAGGGTAGGGGTAGGGTAGGGGTAGGGCTTGCCTCCAGGCTTCATTTTTGCTTAAATATTGTCTTGCGTAGTGCCTGGAGGCCTAGTCTCCACTAACGTTAAATAATAGTCTCAGCTCCACATAAATACACCATACAACCTATGTGATGTCCGGCCTGTCGCGACCCATTAGGGGCTCGTTAGACATTTAAATAGCCAATACAACCGCCAAATTATTCAAATTATTCAAAAATAACCAAAAAGTGTTTACCAGTACCCGGAGACACATACAAAATTTTTCAATCAGTTTTTGGTCAAAAACTTCCAAATTTTCTATGGGCACATATTCCTTTTGTGATGCCACATTATAGTCCGCATTTTTACCGATCCATCGATGCCCGCATGCCTGGAAAAACGAAAAATTGGGCAAATTTTAAATTTATATTGTCAGTTTATGATATGTGGATTTTTCCCTATCTTTGGATAGTCGTTTCATTTCATTCATTACTTCCTCCATGGATGTGTCAAACGAATACGACGTCGGATGACATTCCCTTCATACTAATTGAAGAAGGTGATACGCTTTTGGTTCCTACGTTGTATTTACAAATTATTTCTGCCGCAACATTGTTATAGTTACGATACAACGGTTTAGTTAACATACTACAAGTGTTTAAATAACAAAAGTTTCAAAAATTAATAAGTGAATCACCGTTATTTTTCTACCCACTTATAAAATTTGTCATTAAATAAGTTTGATAATTTTTACTAAGTAAATTCTGTGTAAAACTCCAGCGTGAGTAGTGGAAGAGCATCTCCCTCCGTGACCCCACAATGGCTGCACACCTGCCCAGAGGATATGGAGATGTTTTATCGTTGATAATGGGAGTGATTATCCGGCGTGTGTCTCGAGTGAAAATCCATGCAACACAGTGTTCTGCAAGTAGAATCGCAGACGGTAATACTGTACAAAATTAATGCTTTTGCTTATAACCATCCTCGCTTGCCTCCAGGCTTCATTTTTGCTTAAATATTGTCTTGCGTAGTGCCTGGAGGCCTAGTCTCCACTAACGTTAAATAATAGTCTCAGCTCCACATAAATACACCATACAACCTACAAAATCTTTCAAATTGTGATGTAATTCTGTGATGTCCGGCCTGTCGCGACCCATTAGGGGCTCGTTAGACATTTAAATAGCCAATACACCCGCCAAATTATTCAAATTATTCAAAAATAACCAAAAAGTGTTTACCAGTACCCGGAGACACATACAAAATTTTTCAATCAGTTTTTGGTCAAAAACTTCCAAATTTTCTATGGGCACATATTCCTTTTGTGATGCCACATTATAGTCTGCATTTTTACCGATCCATCGATGCCGCGCATGCCTGGGAAAAACGAAAAAATGGCCCCCTCATCCACCCGTTAGGGTTTTACCATTAGAACTTTGGGCCTCCCAGTGCAGATATAATAATATTTTTCTCGACTTCCCTTGGTCCGATCGGGCTCATTTTGGGCTCGTTGGGATCAGGGAGGCGAGCCCCATTAGTGGATATTTTTTGTATCTGCACGGAATACTTTAACTTCTCTCACCTTTTTCGTCCCTTTGCTGCGCCCTCTGGCTTTCGGAGGACGCAGTGCAGGGGCGCCGAGGAAGAAAACCTCGTAAAAAAACCACCTTAAGTCCAAGCTGGCCGCCCGGCGAGGGACTGTATGGCCGGGGGGTGTACCCGGTCACGAGGGCGGCAAACCTAATAAAAATTGATGGAATGTATACCAATGGAAAAACATTACCCCAGGGGGGTACCGGCGTCGCCGGAGAATCCCCTTCGGGTCCCTCGGGACCCGGCTGCTCCATCGTATCTGGGGGGGGCAACATTGGGAGTCCGACCAAGGAGGTCGGGAAGAGGGCGCGCACGCCCAGTTTTGCGCGGCCCTCGACAGAACTGAGGAGGAGTCCGGTTGTACCGGTCGTGGCACGCGCCACCTGCACGCGCAGCGCGCGCAGCTGCACCAAGCCCACGCCGGAGCAAGGCCGGCTGACATCGGAGCGAGGCTCCCGGGGGACGGAGCGAGGCTGTCTGACGTCGGAGCGGGGCTCGCTCGCGACGGCGCGAGGTTCGCAGACCCCGGCGGCGGCGCAAGGCTCACAGACCCCGGCGGCGGCGCGAGGCTCGCAGACCCCGGCGGCGGCACGAGGCGCCCGGACCCCGGCGGTGGCGCGAGACACCTTCGCCCGCCCGGCCGCGCCGGCGCGAGCAAAGCGCCCGGTGAGTGTCGCGAAGACGGTCGAGCCCGACAACGACAGCGACGGCTCGCAGATGTCGTTCGTGTCGGGCGTGTCGGGCCTGTCGAGCGCGTCGTGGGCGAGCGTCCGGACGAGACGCACGCGGCGAGTCGTCGCCGAGGAGGATCCGGAGCAAGACCTCAGGGACATCCTGGACCCCGGGGTCGCGCCCGCGGACTCGCGCGCGAAGGACGCCCTGCCCGGGCTCGAAGACCTGAGCGCCGAGCTTCACCACCAGCCGACGGCGGACGTCGGCGCGAGGACGCTGGAGGCCCTGATGACGATGGAGAAGGTCACCGACCGATGTAAAAACATCAAAGGTGACCTCAAGAACGTCATCAGGGTCAACATCCGAAATATTCAGGCCGGGGTTTACGTCCTCAACGAGCGGTCTGCGGCTGTCAGCGCCGAGCGGCTCGAGCGGGAGATCGCGGAGCTGCGCGAGGCGAACGCCGCGCTGACGTCTGCATTTTTACCGATCCATCGATGCCGCGCATGCCTGGGAAAAACGAAAAAATGCCCCCCTCATCCACCCGTTAGGGTTTTACCATTAGAACTTTGGGCCTCCCAGTGCAGATATAATAATATTTTTCTCGACTTCCCTTGGTCCGATCGGGCTCATTTTGGGCTCGTTGGGACCAGGGAGGCGAGCCCCATTAGTGGATATTTTTTGTATCTGCACTTGGAATACTTTAACTTCTCTCACCTTTTTCGTCCCTTTGCTGCGCCCTCTGGCTTTCGGAGGACGCAGTGCAGGGGCGCCGAGGAAGAAAACCTCGTAAAAAAACCACCTTAAGTCCAAGCTGGCCGCCCGGCGAGGGACTGTATGGCCGGGGGGTGTACCCGGTCACGAGGGCGGCAAACCTAATAAAAATTGATGGAATGTATACCAATGGAAAAACATTACCCCAGGGGGGTACCGGCGTCGCCGGAGAATCCCCTTCGGGTCCCTCGGGACCCGGCTGCTCCATCGTATCTGGGGGGGGCAACATTGGGAGTCCGACCAAGGAGGTCGGGAAGAGGGCGCGCACGCCCAGTTTTGCGCGGCCCTCGACAGAACTGAGGAGGAGTCCGGTTGTACCGGTCGTGGCACGCGCCACCTGCACGCGCAGCGCGCGCAGCTGCACCAAGCCCACGCCGGAGCAAGGCCGGCTGACATCGGAGCGAGGCTCCCGGGGGACGGAGCGAGGCTGTCTGACGTCGGAGCGGGGCTCGCTCGCGACGGCGCGAGGTTCGCAGACCCCGGCGGCGGCGCAAGGCTCACAGACCCCGGCGGCGGCGCGAGGCTCGCAGACCCCGGCGGCGGCGCGAGGCGCCCGGACCCCGGCGGTGGCGCGAGACACCTTCGCCCGCCCGGCCGCGCCGGCGCGAGCAAAGCGCCCGGTGAGTGTCGCGAAGACGGTCGAGCCCGACAACGACAGCGACGGCTCGCAGATGTCGTTCGTGTCGGGCGTGTCGGGCCTGTCGAGCGCGTCGTGGGCGAGCGTCCGGACGAGACGCACGCGGCGACTCGTCGCCGAGGAGGATCCGGAGCAAGACCTCAGGGACATCCTGGACCCCGGGGTCGCGCCCGCGGACTCGCGCGCGAAGGACGCCCTGCCCGGGCTCGAAGACCTGAGCGCCGAGCTTCACCACCAGCCGACGGCGGACGTCGGCGCGAGAGAGCGAATTTAGGGCCTCGCTCGTAATGGACGTGAGACGACCGGCTGCGCCGACTTCTGGCTCTGGGGAGAGCCAGAAGAGGAAGCAAAGGAAGAGGAAGGGGGCACGCCCTGTCCCTCCTCCTGCAGCTCTTCCGGAACCGGTCCAGAGCTCCTTCCGGCACCAGGAGGTCGAAGGCCGGAGCGAGGAATGGACCACGGTCGCCAAACGCGGAGGGAGGAAGGGGAAGAAGCAGACAGCCACGATCGACAGAGCGCCCAGACAGGGCACAATGAGGCCACCGAAGGCTCCCAAGACAGCGGCCGTTACAATCTCCGCCCCCGACAAGTCGGGGCTCACACTTGCGGAGATTGTTAAGACGGCCAAAGCCAAGGTGGACCTCAAGGAGTTCGGGCTGGAGGGCGGCATCGTCCAGAGAAGGGCCGTAAACGGGGGCTTGGTCCTGAGGGTGGCTGGGCCAGACCGCACGAGCCGCGCTGATGCCTTGGCGAGCCGCCTGAGGGAGGTGCTTGCCGACACGGGGGCGAAAATCGCCCGCCCGGTAAAGATGGGGGAATTGCGCATCCTGGATCTCGACGACTCTGTGACGAGGAGCGAGGTGGCGGATGCTATTTCATCCGCCACTCAGTGCTCCAATGTCGACATCAGGGTCGGCGAGATCCGGAGGCATCGATCCGGCATGCACACCGTGTGGGCGAAGTGCCCCCTGGAAGCGATCCACAACATGGACGGCGGGAACCTGCGGGTCGGCTGGTGCTTGTCCAGAGTGGAGACACTGAGGACAAGGCCACTGCAGTGTTACCGGTGCCTTGAGCAGGGGCACGTCCGGTCTGGCTGCAGCAGCCCGTCGGACCGCAGCGGACTCTGCTACGTGTGTGGTGAGCCGGGCCACAAGGCACAGTCGTGCCAAGCGGAGAGTCCGAGATGCCCTATATGTAGGGATTATGGACTCCCCGCTAACCATCGGCTTGGGGGCCCTAAGTGCTTCCCGCCGAAGAAGGGATCTCGCGGCCCTACAGGTGGGGTCTTTGAATCCCGGGATGCGCCGGCTGAAGAGGGGCCGTCGGCTCAGTCGGACCAGGGTCCGAAGGAGGGTGCAGCAGAGACTTAACATTCCCGCCTAATAGAAAAGTCTTGCAGGGAAATATCAACCACTGCCGTGCGGCGCAGGATCTGCTCATCCAAACGCTCGCCGAGCAGTCGGTTGATATAGCCCTGATAGCTGAGCCGTACTCTGTGCCGGACCATCCTAGATGGTTCAGGGCGGAGGACGGTTCGGTGGCTATCTATTGGGCGGGAGGATCGGGGGACCCTCACTGCACCCTTCTTCGGAAAGCGGCAGGGTTCGTCGCCGTGGAGTGGGGGCAGTGTGTCGTGGTCGCGTGCTACGTCTCCCCGAATTGCAGCCGTGCGGAGTTTGAGGCTTACCTGGACGGGGTATCGAACTGTGTTAACAGCTTCTATCCCCGTCCGGTAATTGTCGCGGGCGATTTCAACGCCCACTCCAGGGAGTGGGGCGACGCCCGCGACGACACTAGAGGGGAGTCCATTCTTGAATGGGCTGCCTCTAGTGGCCTCGACCTCCTGAACAGGGGGGCGGTCAGCACCTGTGTGCGGTGGCAGGGGGAGTCCGTTGTCGATCTGACATGGGCAACCCCTGCTGCGGCACGAACAGTGTCGGGATGGAGGGTGGCAGAACATCTAGCCACCCTCAGCGACCACCGACACATCCTTTTTGAGGTTTCCCGGGCTCGTCGGGCTCCTCGCACCGCCCAAGGCGGCCGAGGGGCCCCGCGACGCTGGGTCCTCAAAAAGATGAACAAAGACCTCCTCGTGGCGGCGGCTCATGTCGCCGACTGGGTCAACGGCCATTCGCCTCAGGACCCTGGGGCCTTTGCGACCTGGTTTCGGGGGGCCATGACGAATGTCTGCGACGCTGCTGCCATGCCCCGATCCAGGTCGTGCACCGGAGGACGCTCGGTGTACTGGTGGTCGGAAAGCCTGGCGCAACTACGAGTGACTTGCGTCAGGGCGCGCCGCCAGTACACCAGGGCGCGCAGAAGGCGGAGGGAGACGCCCGAGCAGGTCGCGGAGGCCTACGCGGACTATCGAGCAGCCACCAAAGCCTTCCAGGCTGCTATTCGGGAGGCAAAAGCCCGGTCCTGGAAGGAGTTGGTGGACAGTCTCGAGAGGGACCCATGGGGCCGACCATACAAAATGGTCCTGGGTAAGCTCCGCCCATGGGTCGCTCCCACGACCGAAACCCTGGACCCCGAGTTCCTGGGGAGGGTAATTGATACCCTCTTCCCGGGGGCTCAGGATCCACACGCGGGCCCCCCGTTGCTCCCAGACGACCCAAATTGGTTGGATGGTATGGGAGTGACGGAGGGTGAACTTGAAAGGGCCGTCCGAAGAATGGCGGCCCGTAACGCTGCTCCCGGTCCCGACAGGTTACCGGGCAGGGCCTGGGCCTTAGCCTAGACAGTTTTGGGGGACAAGCTTCGCGAGCTCTGCACGGGCTGTCTCCGACAAGGTGTCTTTCCGGCGGAGTGGAAGACGGCGAGGCTTGTCCTCCTTCTGAAGGGCGGCAGACCGGCAGACTCCCCGTCCTCATTCCGGCCCATTTGCTTGCTGGACGAGGCGGGCAAACTCTTTGAAAGAGTTCTGGTTGCCCGCCTCGGCGAGCATCTGTCGGGGGTGGGCCCCGACTTATCTGACTGCCAGTATGGCTTTCGCCAGGGACGATCTACCATCGACGCCATCCGGCGAGTCCGGTCCCTGGCGGAGGCCGTAGTAGAGGGGGGAGGTGTGGCGTTGGCTGTCAGCTTAGACATAGTCAACGCCTTCAACTCCCTCCCCTGGCGGGCAATACGTGAGGCACTACACCGACACAACGTGCCTCCGTATTTGCAGAGGATCGTTGGGGCCTACCTCAGCGACAGGCAGATAACGTACGTGGACCGGAATGGGGACGCGATTACGAGAAGGGTCCTCTGCGGGGTTCCGCAGGGGTCGGTGTTGGGACCCATTTTGTGGAACCTCGCATACGACACCGTACTGAGGACCTCTCTTCCCCCGGGACTGCAGATGTTCTGTTATGCGGATGACACCCTGGTGGTTGCTAACGGTGGGGAGTTCCGGGCAACTGCCAGGTTGGCGGAACTAGGAGTAGCGATGGTCATCCGCAACATCGAGGGGCTGGGATTACGGGTGGCTCCCCAGAAAACGGAAGCCCTGTGGTTCCACGGGCTCCGTCGTGGGGGAGAGCCGCCCGTAACATCACTGAGAGTCGGGGACGCTGTGGTCGGTATCGGGCCGACGCTTAAATACCTCGGCCTGATACTGGACAGCCGTTGGGCTTTCGAGGCGCACTTCGAGCGCCTAGTCCCCCGAGTTCAAAAGGCAGCGGGAGCCCTTCAGAGGCTGCTGCCTAACCTCGGGGGACCGAGGGAGGAGATTCGCCGCCTCTACGGTAGCGTCGTGCGGTCCATGGCCCTCTATGGGGCGCCCGTCTGGTCGGACCGACTGACGGGAGCCTCCCGCTGCAGGCACCTTCTTCAAAGTCAAAAGTCAAAGTCAAAAATTCTTTATTCATATAGACACATTTAAAATATTTTAAATCATGTTCTTATGATGCGTCCCATTCTTTTACTACCACCAGTTCTGGACGTGGCAACTCTGAGAAGAACTGGCAAGAAACTCAGAGGAATCCTTTTTTTTAAATAAATTATATTTTACAATGATTAATAAAGCAGTATTGTTTCAGAGCAACTCACTCCCAAGCAGTTTTGTCATTAACATAATCAGAAATTTTATAATAAGCCTTTTTACATAATTTATCTTTGACATAACGTTTAAACTTGTTTGTTGAAAGATCTCTTACATTATTAGGAAGTTTGTTGTAGAAGCGTATACATTGCCCCATAAAAGAATTGCTAATTTTGTGGAGACGTGTAGCATGTAAAACGAGATTATGCTTAGATCTAGTATTAACATTATGAGTGTCGCTTTTTTTCTTAAAACTATCTATATTCTTATGAACATATAAAAGGTTTTCATAGACATATTGTGATGCGACTGTAAGAATATTAGTCTCTTTGAATTTCTCCCGTAGGGAAACCCCTTAACAGCCTGCAGCGCGTGATGGCCATTAGGATCGTGCGAGGCTATCGCACGATATCGTATGAGGCGGCGACTCTCTTAGCGCGTTTTCCGCCATTTGACATCCTGGCGGGCATGGACACGGAGGTCTATGACCGGCTCCGGTTCCCTGCCCGTCAGGGCGACGTGGACGTTGAGGTCCCCGACGGGATCGGGGTGCGGCGAGACGCGTACGGGCGCGAGCGGCTGGAACTGCCGCGAAACTCGAGCCAGCGCGCCGTCAGTGCCGTCTCGCCTCACTTTGAGGAGTGGCTCCGCCTTAGGTGTGCAGGAGTCACATATAGAGTGACTCAGATACTCACCGGGCACGGCTGCTTCGGTGAGTATCTGAGTCGCATAGGAAGGGAGCCAACTGCGGCTTGCCACCACTGTGCGAGTGGCTGCGACTCGGCGCAGCACACATTGGAGGAGTGCCCAGCTTGGGCCTCCGAGCGCCGAGTCCTGACGGAAGAAGTCGGGAGAGACCTCTCGCCGTCGGCCGTGGTAGGGGCCATGGTGGCGGCAAGGGAAAGTTGGAGGGCTGTGGTCTCCTTCTGCGAGACAGTAATGCTCCAGAAGGAGACCGCAGAACGTGCTAGGGAGCGCAGCGACCCCTCGCGCCGTCGTAGGGCGAGGGGCCGCGGCCGGCAAAACCGGTAAAGGTTTGCTGGCGAGAAAGAGACGCGCCAGGCCTACTTGTCAACGGTAGGACTGGCGCGTCTGCGCCGCGAATCACTGGGACGTGTCTGGCCCATGTCCTGCACGGGCACGACATGATCCGGTGACGGTGTGGCGCGGGAGGACCTTGGGATTGCTGACGGTCGGAGTGGGGAAGAGTCCCCATGGTCAGAGGACCATGTGGAAACACAACAGCAATCCCGGGAAGAGGTGACCAGTCGTAGTCGCTGGTCACCTACAAGCGCAGTCTAGCGTTAGGGGGGAGGCACTTCTTGCCTTCTCCGGGGGGAGTCCCCCTTTTTGGGGACAGATGTGAGGCAATGGCACTGGTTGCGATCTCTCGAGACCCCAGGGCCATTGTCACTAGCATCGGAGGTAAGACTACCGTGGTGGGTTTTAGCGGGTTAGCCCCGCACCGTCCCGCCTTCCTTATACCCCTGGACAGGCGGGCAGTCGACCTTCTCAAGGTTAAGGAGTTTACTTCTTCCTTGAGAAGATAAAGATTTCCCACCACGTAAAACAAAAAAAAAAAAAAAAAACGGTAGGGGTAGGGTAGGGGTAGGATAGGGGTAGGATAGGGGTAGGGTAGGGGTAGGGTAGGGGTAGGGTAGGGTTAGGGTAGGGCAGGGGTAAGGTTTCACCGGAAATGCAAGCGCTTCTCAGCGATACCCGGTGGCCCTCACACTCATGGCGGAAGAAGGAGTACCCGGGGGGTTTTAGTGGCGGTAGGGTCCTCTCCTCGTGGTATGAGCAGCATACCACGCACTGGAGAGGGCGAGTCCCCACATATCCCACCGCCGTTGTTTTCACAACGGCGGTGGTCGAATGCGTAACTGTATTTCCCCCCGGTCAATAAAAAAAAAAAAAAAAAAAAAAAAGGGCAGGGGTAAGGTATAAAAGTCCACCCGTGCGAAGCCGGGGCGGGCCGCTAGTATCTTCTTCTATATATATAAAAGAAAGTCGTGTTTGTTACAACACTTATAACTCGAGAACGGCTGGACCAATTGCCATGGTTTTTGATTTGTTGGATTTGTTTCCGTCCCGAATAGCAGAATACATTTTAAAAACAAAAGAAAGTCGTGTTAGTTACACTATTTATAACTCAAGAACGGCTGAACCGATTTGGCTGAAAATAGGTAGGGAGGTAGCTAAGAACTGGGAGAAGGACATAGGATACTTTTGGGTAGGGGTAGGGTAGGTTAGGGTAGGGTAGGGTAGGGTAGGGTAGGGGTAGGGTAGGGTAGGGGTAGGGGTAGGGTAGGGTAGGGATAGGGTAGGGGTAGGGGTAGGGTGGCGGGAGGCGGAGGGCGGAGCTCCGTCGTCTCCCGCCATAAGGGGTGACCCTGGGGAGCAGAGTGCATGGCTTTGCTCCCTAGGGTCACATTCATGAGTAGGTCGGGGAGCGCCTTGCGTCCGGGCGCCCCTGTAGGAGTAGGACGGTACCCATCGCGGGTGCTTAACACTCGCGATGGGGCCAAGGGGGAGGGAAACTCTCGCCCTTTTACCGGGGCGAGAGTTGTTGAAGAACTCTGCCGTGGGGGGAACACCAAAGGCCCATATGGTTCTTGGGTCCCCTCACACTAAACGGCAGACGGAGGAACGCCCGGGGGCTTTTTTAGTGGGTATGTCCTCTCTGCGGTGCGACAGCGCACCGCGTTCTATAGAGGAAGAGCCCCACATGCCCCTCGCTGACGCAAGAATCACATAATAGTGATTCTTGCGCCAGCGAGGAAGTGCGATCACGCATTTTTACCCCGGTTAAAAAAAAAAAAAAAAAAAAAAAAAGTGGTAGGGGTAGGGTAGGGGTAGGGTAGGGTAGGGGTAGGGGTAGGGTAGGGTTAGGGTAGGGGTAGGGTAGGGCAGGGGTAGGGTATAAAAGTCCACCCGTGCGAAGCCGGGGCGGGCCGCTAGTTTAGGTATATTTCGTGATTTTAAACAGAATTAGGGGAAAAAATGTGTAAAAAACAAAATAGTTCCGTTACGCTAGTGCTTGACAAAGGTCGTGAGATCACGAGTATCGATAAAAACTTGTAATTTTTTTTTAGTGACATCATGACACATCCAAGGTCCGTATTAATAAACCGATATCAGCGTAAGAGTAAGATCTTAAGACCCGGTTTGAGATCCAGGCATATAAATAAACAAAACTTAAGATGCGGTTTAATACTCTGTCATCACTTGAGATCGTGTTGTTTAATAAACAATACTCGAGTTTCAAGAGCGGTATTAAGATGCGTCTCAAGATCATAATAGTTGAGTTCAGTCGATCCGTGACTTAAGATCGTGAACTTGTAGTGGCGGGAACTATGGACGTCGAAAATATTTTTTCCGAAATTAATTATTACGATTAATTAGACTATTATGATGATATTAAATGGTCTTTTCTAATTCGATTACCTAAAGTTAATATAAGGGACGCGACAAATCCCTTCGAATTACCTCTGCAAAACTTTAAAAAACGATTTCGTTTTTACCAAGAATCAGTGCTATATATTGTATCGTTGATAAGAAATTATTTGGTGAAAATTTATTATTATATCTTTTTTAATATATCTAAGAAGTTATTTTTTTCTGTCGGACTAAATACATGTTTTTTCGAATCCATTTTATTCAAGTATTTAATAAGTTTAGCTAAGTTATAAGTAAACAAATACGAAACACTTGACTGGTACAACCACAGATTATAATTATGTGACGCGTAATGACAGGCATAGGTAGGTATGCGTTTTGTTGACGTGTAAAATTCAATACTTTTTGATAATATTGTGTTTTTAGGGTTCCGTAGCCAAATGGCAAAAAACGGAACCCTTATAGATTCGTCATGTCTGTCTGTCTGTCTGTCTGTCTGTCTGTCTGTCTGTCTGTCTGTCTGTCTGTCTGTCTGTCTGTCTGTCCGTCCGTATGTCACAGCCACTTTTTTCCGAAACTATAAGAATTATAATGTTGAAACTTGGCAAGTAGATGAATGTTTGAACCGCATTAAGATTTTCACACAAAGATAGAAAAAAAAAACAATAAATTTTGGGGTTCCCGATACATAGAACTGAAACTCAAAAAAAAATTTTTCATCGAACCCATACGTGTCTATGAATAGGTCTTCAAAAATGATGTTGAGGTTTCTAATGTAATTTTTTTCTAAACTGAATAGTTTGCGCGAGAGACACTTCCAAAGTGGTAAAATGTGTGTCCCCCCCCTGTAACTTCTAAAATAAGAGAATGATAAATCTAAAAAATATATATGATGTACATTACCATGTAAAATTCCACCGATAATTGGTTTGAACGAGATCTTGTAAGTAGTTTTTTTTAATACGTCAAAAATCGTAAACCGCAATTTAGCTTTCATTCAATCAACTCGAATATAAAAATATAAAATAACATTTCATTTCATAAACATACGCTTTTTTATTTATTCTTGATATCAAAAATAGGTACGCACTTGTAACTGAAACGGAAACCTTCGTGCGCGAGTCCGACTCGCACTTGGCCGGTTTTTTGATAGTGTTTAAAGATTAAAAGTAAGAATGCGATAAAATTTTCTAAAAATGTAATCGATATAAACCGAAGAAGAAATTTAATTCGTGCACACACGAGTTAAGCATTATACTTCTACTAAGAAAGTACTAAACGTAATGAACAAAAGATGAAATAGTTCGTTCATTGTGACGTAGTAAGTCTTAAGATCAGGATTTCATTGGGTGTCGAATTACGAATCTTAAGATCGTGGTCTTAAGCTCGGTATCATCTGAGATGCTGTTGATATGGGTTTATTAATTAGTGTCGACATTAAGATGCTGGTCCCATCTTGAGAACGTATCAACTGATGCCGGTCTTGAGATCACGTTTAAGACCTATCTATTAATACGGACCCAAGTTATTTAGTCAAGTTATGTTGAAATAGCATATTATTCACATTAGGTACCTACTCGTTTTTTCTAGGTTTCCACGCAATTCAGCATTGCTTGAAAAATGGATGCGGACTATAAACAGACCAGATTGGACTCCTAGTGCGAACTCCACTATCTGTAGCAAACATTTTGAAGGCAAATGTTTCATAAAAAGAAAACATCGCCGTGTACTAATGAAAGACTCGATACCTACATTATTTGTACCTGTAAGTATAATCTTGGAACCTTGGAAATAAATGAGAGCGTGTAACTATAGTATTATTATTGTGTACAATTGTTATAGATTCAACTGACACGAAGGAGACCGGTGTCTTCGTATGTCAACAGGGACATTAAACTTTCGCCAGAGGTAGAGATTCCATTACCGCTTGCTGAACCGACGCCTGGGCCCTCAAACCTAGTCCTGACTCCAAGGAAAAAAAAATTGATGGACCGTAATACACGTCTTAAACAAAAAATTTTAGAAAAAAATAAGGCTTTAAGAAATTTAAAGGAAAAATCCAAAAGGATGACTAAACGAATTCTTACATTACAAGAGATTGTCAAAGAATTAAATGACAGGCCAGGGCTGGAAAATCATCGCAATGATGTTGAGGTCGCGTGCCGCAACAATTTACTGCAAAAATTAGTAGATAGGGTAAATGGAAGAGCTACAGGAAAAATTAGTCGTACGGCTGAGTACAACGAAGAGCTTAAGAAATTGGCTTTAACTATACATTTTTACAGTCCTAGGAGTTATAAGTACATTAGAGATAAATTCGATCTATGTTTACCACATGTTAATTCTCTGCAAAAATGGTATTCTCGTTTAAATTGCGAGCCAGGGTTTACAAAAGAATCACTCAACACAATTTCAGAAATGACTAAAAACAAACCGATATACGTTAACTTGACTTTTGATGAAATTAAAATAAGAGAAGAAACAGAATTTGTAGGTAAACAACATTATGGGTACGTAAATGTAGGAAATGATTTGTGTGGTGACGAGATAGAAATTGCTAAAGAAGTCCTTGTTTTTATGGTAGTCGCTGTAAATGGCTACTGGAAATTGCCTGTTGGTTTTTTTCCGGGTAAAAGCTTCACAGCGAGTGAAAAATCAAGATTATTAAAAATATGTCTTGATTTATTAAAAGATACAAATTGTGAAGTGGTTGCTATAACATTTGACGGAATCGCATCTAATCTTACTATGGCCCAATCACTTGGTGCATCTCTACTTAAACCACTCTCGGGGTATAAAAATATGCAGCAAAAGAAAAAGGGAACTACTATGGCAATACAGGCGCAAGGCCAACCGGCAAAATAGAAACATATTTAAAAAATACTCTGTAGTTTATAAAAAAATTGTGCACCTAACACAACGCGCCCAAAATACGTATAAAATAAAAACATCAACAAACAAATCTAGGACGACATGGGAAATAATCAACAGGACGAAGCTTAATTTACCTAAGAATACGATACAAAACTTGAAAATTGACGACATTACAGTGACTGATCCAAAGATAATGACTAAATATTTTAATAATTATTTTATAGAAAAAATCAAACCTATATCCAATTCAGGTAAATGTGTGACATCAAATATAAATAAAAGTAGCAATTCTATTTTCTTAGCGCCTAGTTCTAATTATGACATATTAAAAATCATTAGCTCTCTTAAAAACACTCACAGCGCAGGTCATGATGGCATCTGCACTAAGGTTATTAAACATGTGGGTAGCATTATTAGTGGCCATCTAAGCCATATCATTAATTTGTGCATAGTATCAGGCATATATCCAGACAACCTAAAGATTGCAGTAATAAAACCTCTCTTTAAAAAAGGTGATAAGGAAAAAATGGAATCTTATAGGCCAATTGCACTTGTTTCCGTAATATCAAAGATTTTCGAAAAGTATATACATGAGAAAGTACATCAATATCTAGAAAAATACCAAATTCTAACAGATGAGCAAAAAGGTTTTAGAAAAAATAGAACGATTGACATGGCAATATTCAGCTTTTTAAACGAAGTAATGTCTAATATGGACACTAGAACCCCAGTAGGGGCAGTCTATTGTGATATGACGCAAGCCTTTGATTATGTTGATCACAAAATACTACTAAGCAAACTTGAGGCTTATGGAATCAGAGGCAACGCGTTACAACTTATAGCTTCATACTTATATAATAGAAAACAGTATGTAGAGATTGCTAAAGTAGACCATATCAACAAAGAGGAGCAAATATTTAGGTCAGACTATAGAACAACCACCTACGGCGTACCTCAGGGTAGCGTCCTGGGGCCACTTTTATTCATCATCTACATTAATGACTTGCCAAAGGTAACAAATTATAAAATGTCACTATATGCAGATGATAGTACTGTCACAATCAAATGTTTTGATAGGGTACACTTTGAAAATGAAATTAATAAAACAGTAGACTCCATCATCAGCTGGTTAAACAATAACAATTTAAGAATTAACATTGACAAAACTAAACTTATGACATTCAGACAAAGACTAAAAGAAAACAATATAAATGTACATTACGACAACAAACCTATACAACAAATTGGATTCTGTAAGTTTCTAGGCTTAACAGTGGATGAACATTTAGACTGGAAAGCCCATACGGAGCAGTTAGGTAAAAGAATGAGTAAAGCGTCTTATATGCTGTATAAACTAGCCCCAATACTAGAAGTAGAAGCTAAACTCACAGCCTATCATGGCATCATTGGATCAATGCTGAGATATGGCGTGATCTTTTGGGGTAACTCATGCAGTAGGGAAATAATTTTTATACAACAAAAGAGAGCCATCAGAGCAATGTTTGGATTAAAATTCAATGATAGTTGTAGACCGTTTTTTAAAAAACACAAATTACTAACTATTTAATAAATCTGTGACTGATGATAGCAAACCATTGAATTATAATTTTATAAATAAATGCACATAAAATATTAATTTTTGAATGAATTGAGTTAACTTTATACTATAGCTACAATGTTTTGACATAATTTAAATTAAATGTTTGACTTACAATATATAACGTAAATACAATTTATAATTACAATATTTGCTATTTTAAGTGATTAAACTGAACTACCAATATATTTCAGTATTATGTATTTGCATGCCTATTCAGGGTAAGACACAGTGAACTGTAATTAATGATAACACTTTTGTATTTTTATACCTGTATCTGCAAATAAATAACTTACTTACTTACCACCTTATAAATCATATTTTATCTACAATGGCAGAAAGTACAATGTTTTGTTTGATCCATGTCACTTAATTAAACTAATTAGGAATTGTTTTGCTGACCACAAAATATTTTATGACAATTTGGGGCGTAAAATCGATTTCAGATTTGTAGAGCATTTGCAGTCATTACAAAAAAGCGAAGATCTTCATCTCGCAAATAAACTTTCAGCGCGACACATTGATTTCCGAACTCAAAAGATGAAAGTCAGACTAGCTGCCCAATTGCTAAGCAGGTCAGTGGGTGTTGCCATTGATGTTTGTAATAAGGATCTTTGTATTAGTGAATTTCAGGGTTCAGAGGCAACGGTGCAGTTTCTTAACCATGTAAATGATATTTTTGATATCTTTAATTCAAGAAACTTGAACAACTACGGGTTTAAAAAGCCTCTTTGTCCGAGTAATAAAACTGCTATCTTTTGCAAAATAGATGAAGTTTACGAGTATTTTCATTCACTCAAATGTGAAGATGGTAGTTTTGTAATAGATACGCGGAGACGTCTAGGTTTTTTGGGATTTATAACTAACATTATTTCGCTGAAATGGATGTATGTCAGTTACATAGAAAAAGATCACTTAAAATTCCTTCCCGTGTATAAATTGTCGCAAGACCACTTGGAAACATTTTTCAGCGCTATCAGGTCTAAGGGGGGATTTAATAACAACCCTACCGTAAAAAACTTTATTTCAGCGTATAAACGATTGCTATGCCATACAGAAATAAAAATAAGCGAGAGTGGCAATTGCTTAGAATTAGAAAAAATCGCAGTATTGTCTACTAGCGCCATGTCGACAATAGATAAAATTAATAGTTCATCAAATTATAATAAAATGATCAAAGAATTGTTGCAGGACAGTAATGATGCCAATGCTCAAAATGAAGAAACGGACTTCGATGAGGAAATTGTGTTAATAGACAATACTGCTTCATTGTCTCAAATTTCTATGATGATTGTTTTATACGTGTCGGGATTTGTGGTAAGAAGAATAACAAAAAAGATTAAATGTGATGTTTGCGTACACAGTTTATTGTCAACGTCTTATGAAATATTGTACAATTCATTGATAGTCAAGAAAGACTATTCAAAAACAAATAAAGGCTATCTCACATATCCATCTAATGACGTTATTACATTATGTTGTAATGCTGAGAGATTTTACAGAGAAAACATGAAGAATAAAATGATGACGCATATTATTTTTGCTAAATGTGTGTTAAAAGTTTTACGTTATGTTCAATCGCTGTTTCATAATTTACAAAATCATGTTTTAGATCAAGACCCCTTAGACAGTCATAGATATCTTCTTATGAAAACTATAATTGAAACTTATTTTGATCTCCGATTAAAGCATGAGAGCAAATTGTTAAAATTTGATAGGGAAACATTACGAACACACTTGAACAAAACTGTAATATTCCGAGGGCAATAAATAAAATCATTCAAAGTATATAATGTGTTTTTATTAACTATATTATTCATTAGTATTTAAAAATAAAATTTCAATTCTTAAAAGCCTGATTGAGGACCCGGTCTACCGTGTTAGACCCGGTTTCCACCAAAGCGGAGCGGAGCGATGCCGAGGTTTTGAATAACTAATCAGATTTCAGTCTCCGTTCATTCAATATAGGAAAATGAAATCTGATTGGTTATTGAAAACATTTCTCCGCTCCTCCGTCTATGACATTATACAAATACAATAATTATGACATTGTACATTAGTTCTGCTTAACACGGCACGATGATTGACGTTATTGCTTTCTGTACAAAAAGGCCTGCCAGCTGAAAGAATCGATAATGTGTAATTTTATCGTGGACATCACTATTTTTAACTCACACATAAACATTCACCAACACATGTACATTTTTTTTTTGTCATGTCTCCAACCCGCCTATCTGTATCTTGTACATCCTATATCTATGGTTTTAACAACCTCCGTAGCGTAGCGGTATTTGGCTCGCCTTGAATCTCGGAGGTCGTGGGTTCGATCCCCACACCGGACATGAAATCTTTGTGTAATTTCTAAGATTCCTTTCCGGGTCTGGTTGGTTGAGGGACTACCCTCCGTGCCTCGGAAAGCACGTTAAGCCGTTGATCCCGATTGTTATAACATCATCTATAACAATCGTATATCAAGGAACGGGCAGCAGCGTTTCCTTGTTTGGTACAACATAATACTGCGGTCACCAACCCGCCTGCCAAGCGTGGTGACTATGGCAAATACCCTCCCTCGGGAGGAGGCCCATATTCAGCAGTGGACGTTATACGGGCTGATTATGAATACGTAAAAAAACCTGATTAAATTACATTGAGATTTTAATAACTAAACGTTACTGAATTTGAAACAAAACGTAATATACGTCTTTAAAACATGCCATGCGTAAATAAATTATTCAAAAATTTATTTTTTAAAACGATTTGTTAGTTACAAATCACTTTATACGAACTTGGTTCACACTTTTAAATATTATATTCAACAAATAAAGCTATGTTTTATCAATGATTTAAGAACAAAACGTACTGTTAATTATTAAAACTATAAAGTCCTCATATTTTACGATATTCACGTCATTTAATAGACTCTAATATTATTGGTATCGATTAATCCAGAACACTAAAAACATACTTGACTGTTAAAATATGGCAACATTAGCAAATATTGATTGTCAAATAAAAATCAATCAATGGCGACCTTGCTGTTGCTTTGGATTATGGTTTGTGACTACGTCTAAACATTTATCCTGACTTTTATCTATCCCTTGTTACGTTGAGTCGAGCTTCGGTTCCTCCGTACTCGGTACTGATATCTTCTTATCTCTCATTCTCAACATCTTTGAAATAGGTTTGGAATAAGCCTTTTGAGTGTCTTTCTAGAAAAAGAGACTGAAACGTCTCGACAAAGGCCTCAATATATTATACTACCTAATATAAGAAGAGCAGCTGAAACAGCAAGACACTGTATTTTTCAAGAGTGTATGGGTTCTGAGCGTCATAGCATACCAGAAGAGACAAGACGTCACATATTGATGCAATTTCAATATTATATATCCCACGGGGTACACGCATCTGTTCTCACTACGAGAATTTGTACACTGCAGAGTACAGTTTAAATACATTTACCAGCAATTACATTGAAGAGATTATCTTTATATTAATGGAAGAACTTAATAATATCAACTATGAAAATATACAAAACTACCCTGAGAACCAAGTGCAATATTTTATAGGCATAACGAAACAGCAGCATCAACAATAATTAGACGCAACGCCTAGACTTAGAAATATGCGTCGGATACTTTGCAAGTTAAGAACTGGAGATTCAGGAGATAGATTATCGTGGCTATTCCAAGTTCCAAAAAGAACTTTAGAAATGCTAATGTCCACGGCTAGAGACATATTGTTAAATGACTATGTACCACAATTTATAGGGTTTACTAGTAGAACTAGTGACACCAAGAGCCTATATATTGCTGATTACATTTTTGGTGAGCCTGACACACCCTTAGATCAAAAACCAGCAATTACCATAACTGATGCAACATATATATATATATATAAACAAAGAAAAGTAGTAATTATTTGTTTCAAAAGGATACTTATTCCCTTCATAAAAATTGGAATTTGGTAAAACCATTTATCATGTGTACTAGTAATGGATATATTAAAGATTTTTGTGGACCATACAGTGCCACCACAAATGACGCTACCATAACGCGGGAATTGTTAAATTATGAACAATTTAATAATTTCTACAGAGAAAATGATGTATTTATTCTAGATCGTGGTTTTTCGCAACTTTATGGATAGTCTGCATAACAAAGGTTATATAGGGCATATGCCAGAAACAAAAGAAGACGGCCAATCGCAGCTTACCACCCTTGAAGCTAATAGATCACGTTGCGTGACTATTACCAGATGGGTAGTGGAAGCTGTGAATGGCCGTTTTAAACGAGATTTTAAAATATTCCGTCATGAATATTTCAACCGTGGAAGTCCTCATTTGATGACAGATTTTAAAATAGCCGCTGCTCTACTAAACGCCTTTTCTCAAACCTTTACAGATAATGTCAATGCAGCGCAATTCATCAATATCATTTTTGAGAGGCTGTTTTTAAATAATACAATTGCTGAATCGGGTGGCACAACAGAATTTGAACAGGCGTGGTTCATTATTCGTACCTATTGACGGAACCATCATGACGTTTCCGCGGCTATCCATTGAATATTTAATATTATTTGCATGTGGTATATTATTATATCAGATACGACAGGCACGTTCATATGTGGGTGAGCATTTCCGCTTTCATGGAATTTATACATTAGAAGTACTACGTGAAAGAATAAATGGATTAGAGGGAATTGATCCTATGTTGCTTCGTGCTAAAATAAAGTCCCGCCATTCACTTTTATTGTTTTACCTGATTATTATAGAGCTGTTGTTTTGTGGAAGGATGTCGGAGACATGAAAGAAACCGAATAGCGAAAACAATTACTTAAAATGTATAACTATTATGTACCTCCAAATAATCGCCTGTGTGATATCCACTTAACATGCACATCATGGGACTTTCTCAATGATATAAGTGATAATATCATTAAAAAATTTAGTGCACATCAAATTTAAGACATGTTTTCATTAAAAGAGTCTGACTTTAATTTTTTGGATTTCGAAAATGTTGAATCTATGGACGATCATATTTTCTACCACTGGGTTGGTTTTAACAAAGAGCAATTCAGACAGATATTGAATGAAGATGACTGGGGACTCAGATGATCGATTGTCAACACTTCTGCAAATACTTAAAACTACTTTATGTAATCAACTGGGTAGAGCTAAAAGTCTTTTGTATGACTATTTGGTGCCCCATCACTTGGGACTTAATCATATTAATAAGCAGCAAATAATTGAAAGGAATCTTCTCATTCCAAATGAATTATATGTTTAATTATTGTTATATGTTTATGTGCAGAAAAACTCAAATTAAAAGTACCAAAAAAAGACATACAGTTTGCATAAGTATCAAAATATTGTTGAACTATTTTTGATTGTTTGCACAGACTTAAAAAGAATTTGGAAACGAATCTGTTCTAAGGCAATACTTTGAATCTGGAGATGCGTTTATATTGGATAGTGGCTTCCGGGACGTCTTGCCCTTACTAAATGAATGTGGCTATAGGACATATGTACCATCTTCTTTGCAACAGGGTGAATCTCAACTGTCAATCCTTGAAGTCAATAAATCGAGAACAGTGAAGATATGTAGTTGGGTTGTAGAAATAGTCAATGGTAGGTTCGAGCGAGATTTTAAGATATTTCGCCAAGATTCGTTTTAATAGAGCGTCAAATCATGTAATGTACACTTTGAAGTGGCTGCCGCTCTAATAAATGCTTTCCACCCTCCTATCGCAAACCGTAGTGACGCTCAGGACATTCTTCAAAAATATTATCAGTATATGAATGTGGAAAATCGATTAAGTAACTATGTGATTAACAACAATATAAATCGACGTAGGGCTCAGTTCCAAGCAATAGATGTAGAAAGAGATAATGTTAGCGAGTTTTCCGTATTAACATTCAGCGAACTTATTCTTGTCTCCTTGGGCACATACCAAATTAAACAGGCCCACTCTTACTATGGGGAACACATGAGAGAAAATGGCCCATATGTCATAGAAGTATGTAGAGAAGTGACCGGTGACCTACAGCAAGAGCTGTAAACATCAGACTCAACCTGCATGTTAAGAGGAAGAATAAAATCCAGACATATTAGTACCGTCAACTGTGGCATCTTTACTTTCTTACAGTAACTTTACCTAAGCATACCTTACACTACAGACTATGGAATATTTTTTTTATCTGTTGCAGTAAGTGCAAATGTTGACATATTGGTAGATTTTATAATAAATTGTGGTATCACAAAAAGTTTTTTAAGCTGGCAACTTCGTTAACTGTCATGTAGTGTGACTTTTCATTTCATGTGGTCAATTGTGCTCGCTGCGACAACGATGAAAAATTTATGTTTATTACAGAAAATCGAAGTGCAAGTAAGTGACTTATATTGAATTGTATGGGGTATGTTCTTTTTTGGGTGTATTTCAATGATTCAATCTTATGAAACTCCTATTTCCCGAGTTATGTGAGGAAGTAATGTTACTCAAGGTTAGGTCAAGTTACCTCGCCTGGCTCGGGGGCAACTTTACCTACTACTAGGGTTGTCAACTTTGCAATAAGCATTTCGATTAAGTTTTTTTTTTATGAGTGTTTTAAATTTGATAAATTATAATCGTTTTAGATGTGATAATAATACATTGATTACATGTTAGCTGTGCACAAATATAATTAGCGCGTTATAAATAACTGTAAAGTATTTATTGTGTTAATATCACAAACCATTACAGGTCTTTTGCCAAGATGCCTCCAAGAAAATGCACCACACCACAAAAAAAAGAAACAGAAGACGTTTGGGAGCGCGCAGTTACAAAATCTATTCTGAAGAAATGCTTTTATTAGCTGTTGACCTAGTAAAAACCAAAAACATAACTTCTTATGAAGCTGAGAAGCAATATGGAATACCCAGACGAACCATCGAAAAGAGAGCCAAAAATCTTCACTCCGATAAATCGGGCCCCCGCTTTCGTTTAAATAAAGAAGAAGAGCAAAAAATTATTAAGGTACTCATCGCGGCGGGTGATTTTGGATGTCCGCTATCACAGTTGGACTTAAAGTTAGCAGTATACGACTAGGTACCTGAAAAAAAATAATAAAACATATGTATTCGACGATAAGGTTCCTGGCGATTGGTGGGTCAAACATTTTTAAGAACGTCATAAAGATAAATTAACACTCAGATCTGTACAAAATATTACCAAGGCACGAGCAGAAAAATCGTTAAAGCCAAAGAAAAAAGACATTGATATTATAAATGAAGAAATGATAGTGAAAGAAGTGAATCTGATGCCTTTAAATGAACATGAGACTGAATTTGTATTTTTAGAGGATGATGATTTAGTTTATTTTGATTACTGATTGTGGTAGGTAGGTAGTTTGAAAAACATAAGTTCATAATTATTTAATTACATTGTGATTATATTGTGATATTCCAAAGAATTTAGTTTTGTACAATAAGTTAGTAACTATCATATCATACTAGGCAGGTAGGTATTAACATTTCAGAGAAGTATTTGTTTTTTTAAATTCCAGTTTAAGCAACTGTTGAATGCTTGAGTTTATTTAGATTTTTGGTTTTATTATGTTGAGAAGTGTTTTTAGTTTTTTTTTTAAGTTTAGAAGCAAATTTTATTTTTTACCTTTCCTTAAGGAATTGATTTAAGTTTACCTTCCGTAGGTACCTAGTATTTTGATTGACCGCTAATACATAATAATATGTACGTACCTAATAAAAATAAAATATAAGACAATTGTTTCATTTTATGACGTGTCTAGTGAATTGACTACCCTGGCGACATTCACTTGTTTATAAGACAATCAAAGAAATCTCGGAGCAACTTTACCTAAGTATTGCTAGTGCTAAAATAAATAGTAAGAAGCTTCCATAATAGCAATTTCATTAATTTAGTTCAAGAAACAATGGTAACATTACGTCGCTAGGCCTCTTAAATGCTTATTTCATATTAAACTGTAGACTAGGCAAAGTTGCCAAAAATATGTCAATTTTACCTATCCCTTAATTATAGATATTATAACGATTCTATGCACAATTTAAATAAATTCGATCGTTAAATCTATAAAAACGCGTCTGCTTTACCCATTAAATCAACAAATATCCAAATAACTAGCTCTGTGTTGGAATATATTGCTAAAATGTCAAAAAATATGGTAATGTTTGCCACAGTTGACGGTAATACGATGTATTACGTTTATATATAAGTTGACAGCTCTTTAAGTGGAAGGGATGCTATAATCCAATATTACTGCACCTGTATCGTTGGAAAAAGAACGGTTGGGTGCTGTGCCCACACCATGAGCGTAATATGGTATCGTGGTTGGGCACGGCAACAGGATAGTCAATTACCTCCTGCACAATTCCTAGATACTGTATTATTATATTATGATAATCCTAACGAAGAAGGTGATGAATAAAACCCTATCTCAATAATACGGTTATTTATTTTAATGAACCTATTGTTGCAATCTCAGTTTACTTTAATTTGAGATAGCATCAAATCCCTTAGTAGTAAATACAATGTTAAAAAATGCAAGCCATTAGTGATGTAAGTGGGCCTTATCTAGCAAACATAGTTTTCAGCTGATGTTTACAGTAATATTAATCAGAATTCACTTTTTTTTTTTACCGGGGTAAAAATGCGTGATCGGACTTCCTCGCTGGCGCAAGAATCACTATTATGTGATTCTTGCGCCAGCGGGGGGCATGTGGGGCTCTTCCTCTATAGAACGCGGTGCGCTGTCGCACCGCAGAGGACATACCCACTAAAAAAGCCCCCGGGCGGTCCTCCGTCTGCCGTTTAGTGTAAGGGGACCCAAGATACCATATAAATTTTCTACACCTAATGTGAAACAAATTGATACGAATGTGCAAATAAATGGTATTCGGTTGGAGCCAGTGGAGTCAACGTTTTTTTGGGAATAACTATTGACTCCAAATTGCAATGGGGCCCACATATTGCGAAACTATCAGGAAAACTTAGCTCTGCGGCCTATGCTGTTAAAACTATGAGCCGACTCACTGATTTGGATACTGCTAGAATGGTTACTTTAGTTATTTTCATAGCGTAATGTCTTATGGAATTCTTCTGTGGGGAAACTGTGCGGACATTGACACCATTTTTGTACTACAGAAACGAGCTGTAAGGTCTATATATAAACTTGGTCCGCGGGTTTCCCTACGGGAGAAATTCAAAGAGACTAATATTCTTACAGTCGCATCACAATATGTCTATGAAAACCTTTTATATGTTCATAAGAATATAGATAGTTTTAAGAAAAAAAGCGACACTCATAATGTTAGTACTAGATCTAAGCATAATCTCGTTTTACATGCTACACGTCTCCACAAAATTAGCAATTCTTTTATGGGGCAATGTATACGCTTCTACAACAAACTTCCTAATAATGTAAGAGATCTTTCAACAAACAAGTTTAAATTATTTCTAAAAAATTTTAACAATTAAACAGTTTTAATTTTAAATCAATAATAAATAACATTTATTTATTTGACATTTTTACATAAAATCGATCAAAAAGTCTAGAAATCGATTGCCAGGACGAGTCAGTGTTATATTGTTATTATTAAATCAAACATTTGGTAATATTCAAGCACATATTGATAAGTATGGGTGCATCTATTACTTACCCGATAAGTACTCAGTCGCATCATTGTAAGAAAGAAATATATGTTTATGTCTAATCATAGCTAAACATTGTTTCAGCGCACCACCGTATGTATATATTTGGCTTAGGCGTTGAGATGACGATGGTCACATAAGGGAGTTGAAAAAAACAGGAAGACCTAGAAAAACATCTCGCCAACAAGACCAAACAATTATTAACGCTTTTAGAAATAACGGTTTCACTCGTACTGATCAAATAGCCATCAATAATAACTTGTCCCTTAATACAGTAAGGCGCCGACTGCACGAAGCAGGTATTCATCACCGAGTACCAGCCAAAAAACTCATGTTAACAGCAAGACACCAATTGCAAAGACTCGTATTTGCGCAAAGATTTTTAAATTATGATTTTTAAAATGTCATATTTTCGGATGAAAACACATTTCATTCTACCGAAAATGGTCGTATGTCGCTCTGGCGCATAAATAATACTCGATATGTAGAACGTAATATAATCGATAACCGTGCAAGTGGCAGAATATCTGTTGGGTTTTGGGATTGGATGTGCTCTGGTGGCCCTGGAGAACTAATCGAGATAGGAGGTCGATTAAATAGCGCGGGCTATATAGATATATTGAACGATGTTTTTTTGCCGACGACACAAGTCATGTTGCCAGAAGAGAGGCCAATAAACTTCGTTCACGATAACTGTCCAATTCATAAAGCACGTGTATGCCGAGTATGGTTTAATGAAAACACTGAGCAAATTTTGGAGATTCCATTCCCGCCGAAGAGCCCGGACCTCAACCCCATAGAAAATTTGTGGGCTCTTATGGTGCAAGCATGGGATCGCGATACACTCCGCACCCGACAAAATATAATAGTTCATGCAACAGAAACTTGGGAGAGATTTAGGGGCCAAAATATTTGTCAAAATATGGTAGTATGCGCGAACGTCTCCAGGCAGTAATAGACGCGAATGGAGGCCATACCCGCTATTAATTATTATTTTTAAATTAAATTTTTGATTGTGCTATAAATAAATAAATGATTATGTTTTTAATTATACTTTTATTCAGTACTAAACACTTTGTTCTATAATAACAATATCAGCAGTTTATACAGGGTGTTTGGAGGGTGAGTAGCCATAGGAAAATGGTTGATAGGTGATGCTGTTGGCTACTTGTTGCGCCTAATTAAATAAATTTTTGCCCAAAGTCCTAAGTGTAATAATTTTTTTGCTATTTTTCTAGAAAATACCCATTTTTTCTGTTAAAACCTTTTTTTTTTAAATTAATTAATGCTCGAGGTGCCAATAAAATGATTTATTTTTTTAGTCTAGTGTTGTCTTATTCAGATTTAATCATAATTTCATACAAACATCTCGAAATAAACCTAACAGCGTCCAATCAAACATCCATAAATCAAAAAGAAAAAATGTTATGTCCATTTTACAATGTAAAATAAAAAAAAAATCACAAAGTGTGGGATTTTAAAGTGTTATTAAAAACTTCTCCAGTTTATACTCTTTGCAACGGTATGCAACATGCACCATTAATAATCAGATAACTCAACAAAAAACCGGTTTGTCTTCAAGGATGCCTTAAAAGGGTGACGACAAAACTATTACATTGAGCAGGTAAAATCTTTTGTCTCCGATACTGTAATGAAAAAATGCAATAGGTTTAGCCGTGTCTATGTTAAATTAATTAACACAGCTCAACACATTGCACTTTTTGTACTACTACGGGCTGATTAAAAAAGAATTAAATCATTTATTTTAAATCTTGTTCAAATTGGTGTCCATTATTTCTAATACATGCGTGACATCTCTTTCTTATTTCCGTTGTGGTATGGTTTAGTCTAATTTCTTGCTTCATTTTCGCAAATGCATTGTCTATTTTTTCTATTAATTGCTCTCTTGTGTCAATCGTTTCCGTATACACTAGATCTTTAGCACGGCCCCAGACATAAAAATCAAGCGGTGTCAAGTCCGGCGATCTTGCAGGCCATGGGATAGGGCCATTTCTGCCAATCCAAGTGTTGGGAAATGAATTATCTAAGTGTTCCCGGACTGCTAATGTCCAATGCGCCGGGCAACCATCTTGTTGGAAAACAATGGTTTCTTCATTTTCAACATTTGGAACTCCATCCATGAGTTGGGGCAAATCATTTATTAAAATCTAGATAATTATCTCCATTCAAATTGTCTGGTAGATAATGTGGACCAATTAGCGTGTTGCCAATTAGCCCTGCCCAAACGTTTACTGAAAACTTCCGTTGAAATGTCATCGCTCTTTTCTTTTTTGGGTTTCGATCCTTTGGGGCCCAATGATGCAGATTATGAAAATTCACAATGCCTTCCCTTGAAAATTTTGATTCATCCGTCCACAGGATACTTTTTAAGAAGTCGCGATTATCAATATCCATATTTAGCAAGAGGCGGCAAAACTGAACGCGTCTTTGGTAATCGTTTTCTTCAAGACCTTGCACGGGAGTGTAATGAAACGGATGCTTTCCATTGGCACGAAGAACAGACCACACTTTCCATACGCTTAGATTTAGCGTTGCAGCTACATTGCGGATACTTGTTGTGGGATCTTCATCAAAAGCTTCGAGAATACGTTCGTCATCAGCAAAATTACGTTGTCTGGCAACTCCAGGTTCACGGCGAGTTAAATTACCAGTTTCCCTTAAGCGTCTAAAGGTCGTCTCAAAAGTATGACGATTAGGTTGACGTCTATTGGGAAAACGCTCTTCGTAAATTTTTTTTGCTTCTCGTCCGTTTCCATCAGCTTTGCCGTAAGCCATCAACATATCGGCGTATTCTTCGTTAGTAAAAGCAGCCATTAAAATAGCAGTAACAACAAAATAACGAAACTTAACAAAACAGAACGATAACAAAAACAATGCGCGGAGCGGAGGTAAAAACACGTGAAATAGCAGAGAATAACAAATCTCGACTAAATAAATGCACGACACGGCAGGCGAGGGCCGATAGGAGTATTGTCAACCGATGAAAGAGATAGCACGCTATTTTTAGCTGTGTTAGAATGAGCCAAAAGATTTTACCTGCTCAATGTAATAGTTTTGTCGTCACCCTTTTAAGGCATCCTTGAAGACAAACCGGTTTTTTGTTGAGTTATCTGATTATTAATGGTGCATGTTGCATACCGTTGCAAAGAGTATAAACTGGAGAAGTTTTTAATAACACTTTAAAATCCCACACTTTGTGATTTTTTTTTTATTTTACATTGTAAAATGGACATAACATTTTTTCTTTTTGATTTATGGATGTTTGATTGGACGCTGTTAGGTTTATTTCAAGATGTTTGTATGAAATTATGATTAAATCTGAATAAGACAACACTAGACTAAAAAAATAAATCATTTTATTGGCACCTCGAGCATTAATTAATTAAAAAAAAAGGTTTTAACAAAAAAAATGGGTATTTTCTAGAAAAATAGCAAAAAAAATATTACACTTTGGACATTGGGCAAAAATTTATTTAATTAGGCGCAACAAGTAGCCAACAGCATCACCTATCAACCATTTTCCTATGGCTACTCACCCTCCAAACACCCTGTATATTTAGTAGTAGTTAGTTTATTTAGGTGAAATTAGCTGTTTAGTGACTTTGATACAATGATGTTCAGCGACATTTGGATTGATGGTGTACAGTGAATTTAGGAATACTAGTGCACATGTACTTTTGACATACTCGTGTTTAACGACTTTTGTAAATTTCTGGTGTACAGGCTATTTTGTTTCCTAGTTGCGACTATAACTTATGGCATTTTATTGTGAACAGGTGTTTTGTTATGTTGATTCTGTTCATCGACTTTTGGTGCTGACTGTACAATATTTTAATTTTTAATACAATAAATAGATACATACCTTAATGTTATGGTCAATTTTTCTTCTGTATCCAAACACAATCTCATAGGCGTATTTTGCTTTTTTATTTTATCTCGTATGCTATTATGAAGCTCATCAAAGGATTTCGTTGACATCCTGTAATATTTAAAGAATTCTTCTGGGAATGCCCGTAACTTTGCTCTTTTGACATGGAATTGACTCTCAGTTAATCTTTGGGTATTCAGTGGATGCACCCAATAACGACGCTTTATGCCCTTTTTGTCTAGCGCCAATAAAAGAGCAATAAGCATCAATTCGTCTTCGTTGTCCATTCTCGTGCGTTATCAGAAGCGTCTATGATCGAACTGATCGTATAAATTCCGAATGCAAAAAGCCGAATGTGTGCGCTCTCCACACGAAATTTTTGATTAGGAAATCTGATCAGGATTCTTGATCAGGAATCAGTATGTATGCGCCCGGCTTTAAATTTTAAAAGAAGGCTTGTCTCTGCATGGAGTAGCTCTGCGACGGCGTTTATTTAAGTCGGAATCTTCTATGTATTTAATTTTACCATGTTGCTTATGACTGAAAGTAAGATAAACAGTTGTCTCACCGTTAGAACTTGACAAGATTGATATAGCTCATAAGTTGGGAATCTGTAAGGTCGAAAATTACTTACTTTAAGTAGTGCTCAGTGCAATTTCCAAAGGTTTAATTATAGATTTCCCTGCTCCTCCCCATACAGTAATACAATATTGTAATATTGATTGACAAAGCGCTTGATAGACCCGTTTTACTAACGCTGGAGCTGCTGCATGTCTCAAGTTTCTAAAGACATATATAAGTTTCCTTACTCTAGAAGTGACCATCTCTATGTGATTACGAAAGGTATACGATTGCGCTATTAAGTTCTCAATTGCTGTACCTGATTCCTAGCAAGAGAAAAATATGGCTGATAAAGACTGGATGACTGCTTTTTTAAAAATAAACTCTTCTTTGTCCATCCGAAAACCCGAAGCTACGAGTCTTAGTAGAGCCACTTCATTCAACCGTAAGTCGACAGATATAAATTTCCAGCCTCTTCTATCTGGAATGTAGATGAAACTGGGGTTTCAACTGTATTACAACCTTCTAAAATAGTTGCAGCAAAAGGCAAACGTTGGCTCTGTTACGTCTGGAAAAAGAGGCACTAATGTCACTGTTGTAGTAGCAGTCTCGGCTACAGGCTCTCACATCCCTCCAATGTGTATCTTCCCGAGGAAAAATTATCAAGATCACTTCTTTCGTGATGGTCCACCAGACTGTATTGAAAAAGCAAATCCAAGGGGGTGGATCACAGATGAAGAGTTTTATTGCTTCATTGAACGTTTGATATTCTTCTACTAGATAATAATTCTTCACATTTGTGCGTCAAGACCATCGATTTGGCAAAAGAAAACGGTGTAGTTATGCTATCTTATCCTCCCCACTGCTCACACAAGCTACAGCCTCTCGATGTGTCTGTATTTGGTCCGTTCAAGACTTATTTGTCGGGAGCTCAAGATTCATGGATGAGAAATAATGCAGGAAAAACCATGTCAATATATGACATCCCGTCACTGGTCCGTACTGCATTACCCATGGCTCTTTCACCTGTTAATATTATTAAGGGGTTTAAGACATCAGGTGTTTCCCCATTTAATCGGGAAATATTCACAGATGCAGACTACGCTCCAAGTAATGTTACAGATCGTCCCACTGATGTTACTGAAAATCGCGGTATAAGAACCAGATGAACGTATCTACAAAAAAATCAAAAAAAGTTTTTTTTTCATAAAACGGTTCACAATGTGGACTACATTGTGAACCGTTTTATGAATTGCCAAAACGACGTAACGGTAAAGTCAATAATTATCAAATTCCAAAATAACGAAATAGCTTAAGAATCATTTTCAATGGAACCAGAAAGACGTATTATGAATACCGTTTAAATAGTTCTAATTGTCTTCCTACCTCTTTAGAGCTATAGGAACGTATTTCTAAAACAATATTTTTATTCTTAAAATGTAGTTTGTTTGGCAATATTATACAAACCTTAAGAACGTAAAACATTATACGTTGTTTTGGTCGTTACAAAATTTTGTTTTGATGCTTAGTTTAAAGAGCCAGTGTAACGTTTGTGTATTTACGTTTTATTGGCACAAACATTTTTGTTAGATAAATAATACAAGCCAATGGCCAAAACGACGTATTACGATTTACGTTTTTGTGGCAGTACAATTTTGTTTGATTAGTATTATAGTTCATTGACAAAATATAAACTTACGTTACGTTTGTTCTCCGCAAAGAAGAGGCCGTTTCGACTGTCTCCTTCTTTCCGAGATGTATCCGTGCAGTTAACTGACAAGCTTGAGCTGTTAGGCGTTGCTCTTTCATCGACTCTAAATTTTGGCTCATATATTGAGTCGAAGGCCCAAATAGCCTCCAAAAAGCTTGGCATCCGCTCGAAGGTGAGAAAGTATTTCACACCAAATCAGCTGCTCACTTTATACAAAGCCCAAGTTAGAGCATGTATGGAGTACTGTTCTCATCTTTGGGATGGTTCCGCCAAGTATCAACTAGAGGCACTGGAGTCGATTGAGAGGCGCGCCAAAAAGTTAATAGGCAGCGTAGCCGAGTCTCAGCTGCAAAGCCTTGCGCACCGACGAAGGGTTGCCAGTTTGTCGGTTTTTTATCGGATACATTTCGGAGAGTGTGCTGAGGAACTGCACAACTTAGTTCTGCCTTCCCCTTTCTTCTATCGGACAACAAGACACTCGGAGAGGCGCCATCAGTACATGTTCGATATTCCCAAAATACGTACGAAGCGCTTCGAGTCCACGTTTTTTGTACGTACTGCGAAGATGTGGAACTCCTTGCCGGGGTCTATATTTCCCGATAAGTACGATATGGGTCTCTTCAAATCAAGAGTAAACCGGTTCCTTCTAGGTAAGCGTGCTCCATCTTAGGCTATTCCGATGCTTAACATCAGGCAGGGTGTAGTCAAACGCTAACCTATTTCGAATAAAAAAAAAAAAAAAAAAAGTTTGTTTGGCACCTAAAAGTTGATGTAAGGTCTTAACGAGTTGAAACACGCAGTGCAGGGAGCCCCCTGATTTGAAGTTAGGAGAATACTTTTTTTTGCTTTCACTTCGTAATAGTGATTTTAAGTGACAATAATACAGTGATTCAATAAAATGAAGAAAAACAATAGAAATTGGAAGATTTTGGAATCGTTGGACCGAAGAGAACCATCTCAGGTTCACGACGAATTCCATCAGATTCTTGAACAGGTGAGTTATCTTTAATACCTATGTTTTAGTCTTGACTGTTATTAATTTGAATTAAACGTGCTGTTCAGGAATCGATTCCCAGGTAAGGTTAAATGTAACAGAGTGTGAGCTCGGATAATACTAATAGTAATCATAATATTGTGTTATTTGTATTATAAAATGTGTGTAATTTAGATTTAAATTTACTAATGTTATAAAACCAAACCCTTTTTACTCATTAGGGTACAATATTAAGTACCTATACCTAAAGCAATGATATTATTTACTTTACAGTTAAATAATTTTGTTTTGTTTTGTCTCAGGAACCAACTCATTCAACCGAGACCATCTGCAAAGCTGCCGTTGAAGAAATCAACAATTGCTTAAGCTCTTGTCATCAACCATCCTTTAGTAACTTAACGACAACTTTATAAAATGAATCTCTCTCTGTTTTTGGCGAACCTGGACCGTCATCCACAAAATTATTTACATTGGAAAATGTGTCACTTATTGATTTAAATGAGGATTTGTATTTATCTCATTCGAGCAATGATGGCGAGCCCGCATCAGATGAATGTATCTTGTCATCAAGTGATTTTTCAATTTCGGAAACAAGAAATAATGTTCAAATAAATAATGTTATGACCCAAAACATTCCTCATTCTAGTAATACTCTAGATACAAACATAGAAACTAATACTACCGATATTGCTGGGGTTGAGTCTGTCATACCTGGTCTTCAAAATCGGAAACGCAAGCGCAGAGGTCAAGCGGAGCCCAAGGAATGGAAGAAGAATTTGAGAAAAAACAGAAGACAAAAAGGTGAACCTTACCTCTCCAGTAAAGGTGTTTTAAAACCAGGAAAATTATTGGGTGAATCGAAGTGTATGGGGATGTGTCGAGAAAAATGTACGACCAGATTTAGTGAAGAAGAGCTGCTGGAAATCTTTTCATCTTTTTGGAACATTGATAATATAAATCAGAAAAGGCAATATATTGTAGGCTTAGTAAATCGAGTACCTACACAAACAAAACGAACTGCTAACTTAGACAGTAAAAGAAAAATGACAAACAAATATTTTCTAAAAAAAAGTGGAGCCACAGAAAAGGAAAAGGTGTGTCAAAAATTCTTTTTAGAAACATTAAGTGTCTCAGAAACATTTGTGAGGTTTTGTTCAAAAAACTGACCGAAACTCATGTTGTTGACGCTGATAAACGGGGCAAACACGTGCCTCATAATAAAAAGTCTGGAGATACCAGGCAGTTTATACGAGATCATATTAAATTATTTCCCCGAATGCCAGCACACTATTCCCGAAAAGATACAAAAAAAGAGTTCTTAGACCAAGATCTGAATGTAGTCAAGACGAGCTTTATAGAAGTAAATTTTGTGAAGAGCAAAGAGAACCTGTTGACATAGCTTATTACCGTATGGTTTTTAATAAAGAATTTAATATTGGTTTCTATAGACAACGGAAAGATTTGTGTGACAAATGTTTTACTTTCCAACATTTGAACGCAGAAGAAAAAGAGAAGCAGAAAGAAGAGTACGAAAAACATTTAAAAAGAAAAATTACTGCACGATGACATCGTGATGAAGCGAAAATGTCAGCACAATCTGGTGATATACATTTCGTTGAATATGACTTGGAAGCCATATGTAATTGCCCTTCATCATCATCTAAGCTAATTTATTACAAACGGCGAATTGCAATTTACAACTTTACCATGATGGATTTTGAGACAGAAAAGCGTAACGTGTTCTGTTATTGCTGGCACGAAGGTATTGGAAAAAAAGGGGCTGTTGAAATCGGGTCATGTTTGTTGAAATATCTGAAAACCAAAGCTGATGGTAAACCAATAACATTTATGTCAGATACTTGTGCGAGCCAATGTCGTAATGTACCTCTTAAGACCGTGGGTACACATATGTGCACCTATAATTTATTCAAGCTACAACTAGTAGCGACATCTTTTGACAGCTTTTAGTACTTGAATAGGTTATTATCATCGACCATACAGCCTCTAGACGCCTAATAACAGGCGTCCGATATCTGTCAACACATCAGACGTATACGTCTAATGTAGGTCGCCACTCAACAATATCGAATTAGTTTCGACCACTTCTGTGAGCCGTAAACACTTCCGCGTAAGTGAATAATTTTTTTGGAAAATAAAGATTAAAATGGCCCCGTGTACAATACGTTGGTGTGGTAAAAACAGCCAGACTTCGAATTTCCGGAAAGATGGCATAACATTTCATCGGTGAGTTAATAGTTACATAATAGTTATTTGATTAATTTTCTGATATTATTTATCGGAGTTCATCTTATACTGGTCATAACTGATGGTTGCACACTTGACAAGTGCGCGCGTTGATGTCTTTCATGTTTGCGTCCCTTTCATCTGAAAGTATTTTTTTCGCTATCTCGTTTGCTCAATTATTTGGTAAACAAAATAATGTTGTACCAATTCTTGTGGGCACATCTGTTATCGATAAAGCAAAAAACTTACTTAATAACGAAATTTGAAGATCTTCTTTTTTACCATATACAATACAGCCATTAACTAATTGTGAAACGATTTCGATTTAAGGTACCCACAAAATCCCGATTTAAAAAATAAATGGATTATTGCCACCAAGCGTGAAAACTGGTTCCCATCAACGCACAGTGTAATATGTTCACGGCATTTTTCTGAAGATTGCTTTATTGCTATGAAAAACCGTCGTCGGCTACTAAGTTCAGCAGTACCGACAATGTTTTTGCCTCTTTTGGTGAGTATTACGTTTTTTTCCAGTTTTTGCCGGTTTATTTATATCCATTTCATGATTTTATTTCCTGAAAAGGATGCAGATATAAGTACTAGTTTATTTTCAGAGCCACGCGTTTGATTTATCTGTACGAACGCCCATCACATCAAGGCCTAAAGTAATGATAAATGAAAAAGGATCCAGAGAATCTACTTCAAAATTAAAAAAAAAAAACAAATATTCCAATGTCTCCCCCGCCGGGTACCTCAAAACAAGTGCCAAATGAGAGCTCCGTGGAATCGCCAACATGTACTTCAACAACGAAAACGAAGAAACGTTTTCCCGGAAGTCCGTCAGACTATGCAACACCAGTTAAAAAACGCTTATGCAGAAGAGTAATAGAGTTATCGGAGAAGATATTGCAAAAAAATAGAAAAATGAAAAACTTAAAAGAAAAAACACGATACATGCACAAAAGACTGATTTCCCTTAAAAATATATTAAGCGAACTCGAAAACAAAAACCTTATTAATTTATGTAACGCAGATTTACTTAGTAAAATTGGGATAACTAACCGGGAATTAGTAAAAAGACAGGTAATGAAGTCAAATAAAAAAGGAATTACTATTAGGAAAAAATATTCGCCGGAACTTAGAACTTTTGCCCTTACGTTAAATTTTTATTCCGCAAAGGCATACAAATATGTCAGAAAAACGTTCCATCCATCTGTGAAGAGACTAAGTAAATGGTATCAAACCGTAAATGGTAGACCAGGCTTCACCAAAGAAGCTTTTAACGCACTAAAAAACAAAGCTACCCTATGCGAAGGAGAACTGATCGCCACTTTAGTGTTTGATGAAATAAAAATAAAATCCAAAGTTGAATACGTTCCCTCGAC
This sequence comes from Nycteola revayana, assembly GCA_947037095.2. Lineage (NCBI taxonomy): Eukaryota > Metazoa > Arthropoda > Insecta > Lepidoptera > Nolidae > Nycteola > Nycteola revayana. The sequence goes on from OX344844.2 coordinate 4,721,304, forward strand.
ACAGCGCACTTTTGGATATGTGGACTTTGGAGGAGAAATTCAAACCGATTGCTCCAGCGAATGTACTGAAAGCATTGGTATTGCTTGTTGTTGGGCTAAACAAAAGGTTCAAGGTACCTATAGGGTACTTTCTTACCAATGGCACTAATGCCGAACAAAAACAAAATCTCGTGAGACAGGCCATTTCTTTACGTCACGATAATAATGTTGTAAAAAGCTGTAACGTTTGATGGATGCCCGACAAACATTGCTATGGTGAAATTACTGGGCTGTAGTTTATTGGAAAAAGATATGAAGAGTTATTTTCCTCATCCAATAACCAGTAAACATGTTTATATATTCTTAGACCCAGTGCATATGTTAAAGTTAGTTAGAAATGCATTTGAATATTACAGGGAATTCAAAAATAGTGACGGGGGTTCCATAAAGTGGAACTACATTAAACTACTCCACCAAATCCAGGATAGGGAACAGTTTCATTTAGCAAACAAATTAAAACTTTCCCATATTGAATTTAAGCAAAATGTGATGAAAGTTAAACTAGCTGCCCAGTTGTTTAGCCGCAGCGTGGCAACAGCTTTGAAATTTTGCAAATCGGAATTGAAACTTAAAGAATTTCAAGACGTAGACGCTACAGTAGAAATGTTATTGATGATCAATGACTTATTTGACATACTGGACTCGAAAGTTCATGGCTACGGCTTTAAACGAGCTCTTAACAAAGATAACGCGTCTAATATTTAAAGAAATTAGAGGAATGTAAAAAATATATTTTTTCCTTAACTGTGAAGTTAAATGACACCAGAACTGTTAAACTTATTGATTCACCTCGTTATACAGGATTCATAGGGTTTTGTGTTGCAATCCATAGTGTTACCGGAATGTTCCATGATATAATAGATCAAAATAATTCTTCCATCAAGTATATACCTTTTAATAAGATTTCTCAAGATCATATAGAACTTTTTTTTGCTAATATACGATCACACGGCGGTAGTAATGACAACTATTCGAAGCGATATATAAAAAAATACTAATACACACGGAGTTAATGGATGTCTCCACTGGCAACTGTGTTCCTTTGGAACATATATCCATCTTGAACTGTTCATCAGCCTTGAATAGAATTAATTTGACAACAACATTGGATGATAAGCAAGATATTAGCGTCGATGAAACTGAAAGTCGTGACGATTTAAATCGTGCCCTTGAAAGGATTACTTTATCTAGTTTCGCTGAAAGGGCAGTAGAGTACATTGCGGGGTTTGTGTCTAGTTCACTAGTAAAGCAAATCAAATGCAAGACATGTATTGGAGCTTTAGTTTCCTTAAATCAGGACCAAAGAAGTCTTATAGCTTACAGAGACAAAGGTGGTTTGATATATCCTTCACCAACTGTGGTCAAAATTTGTCGGCGCTCTGAAATAACAATTAAAGCATACCTTGAAAAAATTCAAAAAAATCAAAAACGCAAAACCGACATTTTGGTCAGTAAAACTTTAAGCAGTTTCATTGGAGAGGAACTTTTTTCTAGCATAAGTAACCATCAATTCCACTCTGAAGTAACCAATCATGTAGTGGATTTGGCAATGAGTGTTATGAACAAGTATATTTCTACAAGGCTAGCTTTTCTTACAAAGTCTTCTCAGAACAAACACACTGTTCGAAGGATATATACAAAGTTAATACATTTCAAAAATGATTAGTTTAGTGGTTATTTTTGACTGTCAAAAAAATTTATGTATTTTAAAACACATTCACAGAAAATTTGCCTCTGTCTTAGCAGTTTTAGTTTTTTTTACGGGTTATAATTTTGTTTACTATTGCAATAAATTTATGAAGCAATCTCCGAAAAAAAACATATTTTGTTTTTAAGTGTATTTTGTTTTTTTACAAGATGCTATGTTATCTCTCTAAGCGTAGTAGTTGCATCAAGTATGTGCATGTTAAAATAATATTAAGAAATAGAAAAGTTAGTCATTTAAATAATTGGTAATAAATATTTTTTTTATCGATACTTTCGTTTTTCATTGTATTGTGTCCCATCCCTACTGAGAAGTTATGACCTTGGTAGGGCCAATCAGAACGCAGTACCCCGCTTCGTCCCACCTCAGCTAGTTGACAGAATTGTTTAAACGCGTTAAATCAAACATTAGCCGTCTTATTAATAAAAATGGCCTACTCCTTGCTTAATCCGAAGTTACGTTTGGTTTAGCTAATTCTGGTGTAACTAAGTATTAACTTCGTTTTCATAACGTTATTAATAAACGTGGACTAAGCTCGGACTAGCTATACATTCGTTACGCCTGGTTTAACGGACAATCTATGGCAACACCGTTGAAATTAAAAATAAAAAGAATGAACTAGCGAATGAAATAAAACAAATGACAGTGACAGATGACAGACGATGTTTGTTTCTATTATCTATGATATGGACGTTTGGATGATGTCAATTGTGAGATTTCGCTTATTTTGTTACAAAATAATAATAATATAGGTATAATACCGACTTAAATAAGAACAAATGACATAATATGAGTAAACTTTATTAAAAGACAAATTATATAGAAACTTAATACATATATTGCTACAGTTGGGCTTCATACCACACAACTTGTACATTAATTGAACTATATCCTAAATATTGTCCAATATTTCCCACTGACTTTTGGTATTCTAATAAGTGTGCAGTCAATGGCTCCAATCACTTGTCTAAATCCACATATCGCATAGAATTCTTCTATCACATTGCTCTGTTCTGCATCATTTTGTGGAATTTTGATCCATTGAGCACTTTTTGCTACCAATGCTAAAGCAACTTGTTTGCATACAAGTGATATTGTTGGCTGATACCCCATACCACTTATATCTCCTGCGTCATCTTGAATCTGTTGAATTCACAAAATATAAAAGATTTATAACATAACAAATACCCAGAAGAAGCAAAGATTGTTGAATATCATTTTATTGATTGTCAAATTCTTACCTCTCCGCGTGCCCAAGATCTTATTGCACTTAAAAATTTCATATGGGGCGGTATGAAACCACCTCTCGCATCACCAGCTAAATCATTTTTTATCATATCAATGATAAAAACAGCCGTAGATCGAGAAAACCTATAGGTATTTCGATTTAAATTCAGCTTCAAGTTCTTCAAGTGGATTCTTACGAATTTTGTATAATTTAACACGCCTTATTGTTGGAATGTAGTCCATCTGATTCTGAACCTCATTATTTTCGTCTATCAGCCATAAGTCGTCTCTAAAATAGTCTATTCATTTTAATGAACTTTTACCAAACAATATTACAATCTAACCTAAAAAGTAAAAACAGCTGTCAAAGATAGTTACCTACTCTATGCTTAATCCGTCCTTAAACTAGGTATCCCTATGGTTTAACTTTTACACCGAGACTAGAGTCGAATTAGCTTAATCACTCCTTAGTCCGTGTTTATTAATAGTGAAATTTGTTAGTACCGGGTTAATGCTTAGAGTAAAGTTAATCTTTCTTTAGTCCACGTTTATTAATAAGACGGTAGGAGTCTAGAGGCTGTATGGTCGATGGTTATTATAGATTCCAGAGTTTTGATATAAGTCGATAGATGGCGTCGCGGAGAAAGTTTGTCGAATAATTCTTTCATTCAAATTTGTTCGTTGTAATTTTTGTCACGCGACATCTACTTGCAATATTTGAATTTCGTTAAAAAATCAAATTGTTTAGTTTAGTTCGATATTTTTGTTGATTTGTGTTGCTAAATTATTGGACTAACGTGTGTAAGGTAAGTTTTTCATCTATTTGATTTTTTTATTGTGTTATTGTCGTCTTGTTTTAATGGTACACGTATGTGTACCTCAGGACTAAAGATTACTTTTGTGACATAGGTATTATGATTCTGTTTCAGCTTGAGTATGGACGACCGAGTGATTGAGGATATCCTGAACAACAGTGATTTTGACTTTTCTGGAGACGATGATGATGATGAAGAGTACTTGCCTCCAGATGTCTTAAGAGCTCTTCAGGAGTGTGAAGAAGCGGAAAATAGTGGAGAAAGCGAAGTTGAAGGAATATCTGAAGAAGCGAGACAAGACGACGAAAATATTGAAGAAGTAAGTCAAAGTACATTACGATTATTGTGGCGGAAGAACGTAATGCCTTGCCGTGGGCCTGATATTGCAGATGATGTGCTAATTTCGCAGGGGAGTTCAGACATGAATGTCTTGTACTGTTTTTTTGAGTATTTGGGGCTAGACTTTTGGGACTTATTAGCAGAACAGAGCAACCTGTATTCAGCTCAGAAAAGAGATCTAAAGTCAATAGATACAAATGCTATTGAAATGATCCACTTTGCCGGCGTGCAACTGATGATGGGCTCCCTCAAATATCCCCAAGGAAAGCTCTACTGGTGTCAAGATCTTTGTGTACCTATAATTAGGGATACAATCAGTCGTGATCGTTTTTTTGAGCTTAGGAACTATCAGCACTTAGTGGACGTCAACCAGCCAAATCCTAATGACAAGCAGTGGAATATCAGACCTTTGATAGACCCCATTCTAAAAAAATGTCATAGTTTGCCACGCTCGAAACATATGTCAATTGACGAGCAAATGATACCATTTTCCGGACGATGTGAATTCCGCCAATACGTGCCAGCTAAGCCAAATCCACTTGGCCTGAAGAACTTCGTGCTGGCTGCCCGAGATGGGTTGGTATTGGATTTTGAAATTTATGTTAGCAAGGATACATTACCTGCAGATACCATGAAAAATCTAGGACTAGAAGCGGGTATCGTGGAAAAACTTTGTCGCACAATTACTGGTAGCTGTGTTTTGTACACAGATATATTTTTTACTAGTCTGAAGCTGGCAGAACATTTACTGGAAAAAAATTGCGGCATTTTTCTAACTGGAACTGCAATGTCAAATAGGATTGGGCCAGTAGCAAAGAAACTGAAGAAAGGCAAGGCATTAGGAAGAGGAGAGTGGGACGAAAGAGTAAGAAGTGATGAGAATGTGTGTGTCGTAAAATGGATGGATACAAAGGCCGTGACAATGTTGTCTACATGTTCAGGGAGCGCTTCTGCAGATACCTGCAAACGGTGGTGTAAAAAAGAAAAGAAGAAAATAGACGTAGCCCGGCCAGCAGCAATCAGAAATTACAACACCTGTATGGGTGGAATAGACTTGTGCGACAGACTAATCGCTTACTACCGGAGTGCAATGCGAACAAGAAAGTGGACTACAAGAACTTTTTGCCATTTTATTGATTTGGTTGTCGTCAATTGCTGGATTATGTACACCCGCTGTTGCGCCGAAGAAAATGTCCAACGCAAGGACAAGTTAGGCTTACTACAATACCGACTGAATCTAGCCAAAGCGATGATGAAGTTTAGCGGCGGAAGGGTTGAACCCAACTTCTTGGCTCTTGGTTCCAGATCTCGTCCTAGCGCCAGCCCTTCGATAAGATCCAGCTCGACTTCTACAAGCGATGTATGTGAACCGCCCACAAAAAAACACCGGCAAGTTGTACCCCAACCACAACCTGAAATTAGGCTTGACAATGTGGGTCATCTGCCGCGATTTGTGGACAGCAAGTTCGCTTCAAAATGTCGACATCCATCGTGCTCCTCACGCTGCCGCACCATGTGTGTCAAATGCAATGTGTACCTATGTGTGCTCAAAAATAATTGTTTTGAAAGCTACCACAATTACAAGAGCTTTGGCCCACGCTGAAACCTAAGGTACACATATGTGCACCAACTTTTTTATTAATTATATTAATGTAAAAAAAACTGAAAAAAATTGTGTGTCTTATTTATGTGTCTATAACTACAATAAACCACAAAAAACATTATTATCATATTTAGTTCAAGTTCAGGTCTTAAGAGGATATATATCAGCTCTACTACTGTACGGCATTGAAGCTTTCAATAAACCAGAGATTAACCAAAAGTATTTTGAACCTGGGCACAGTCAAATGGAAGCAGATAACATCCACGCAACTATTGAACTGGCTAAGAAGAATATACCTTTATTTCATCCATCTGGATTCTATACAATTATAAGAAAAGCTTCCCGAAAAAATCCATATGACGTCCATGAAATGGGAACAGAAGACTTCGTAGATATTAAATTCCTAAAACTATATTAGTTAAGAATGCTAAGGTGGACTGTGATGGCAATGCTGTCAACTGGCTAAAAATAAGATGGCTGCAGTATCGTAAAGAAGACAATAAACATATATATTTTAAATATGATCTGGAGGATGATGATTTTAAAATGATTAAGATTATCAGAAAAGGCCTGTGGAACAAATTGTGTTGAAAAATGCATATGACAAACCCTTACCTATTTCTAGTGAAAAGTATGACGATTTACAAGACTTATGCAGACAAAGCATCATTCCAACGCAATACCATGATTTTTATAAAGGGTTTTCAGTTGGAACTCCAACAACAGATGACGAAGATAATTAATGTTTTTCTAAACGCTGATATGCTGATTTCAGGTTTTATTATTTAAATTGTACTATTTCAGGAGTAAATAAAGATTATTGATTTATTACCTATTTTATTACTCATTTTATCACTACAGACATAGTAAAACTTAACTTCACAAATGACGTTTTTAAGTTTGATAATAAAATACGTTTGAAAATAATTAAGGGCCACACTAACGTATGTCAACCGAATTTTAAAAATATATATTGCGTCTATGTAAGCATATATAAATAAATAATTTCTAATTTTTTCAAAGCTCTAAGAGTATGGCAATACATAGATTTTTTTTTCCAAACTAGTATTTTATCTATTTTAAAAAGCTGGTAAAGTTTAAAGAGCCGAATTTCACAGTATTTTTGCTTTCCTGTAAAATTGAGAAAATGTAGATACGTTTATCTGAATCTTACACCGCGAAATATACCTCTACTTATAAATGAGTCTGAGCAAACTCAGCCAGCACAATCGATACAACAACCGAGAGCAATATCTCCTCAAGCTTCAACATCTAAAGCAGTATTTTACCCCGTATAACCTCAGAGACTATAAAACGTCGCAACGCCACTATTTTAACTGACACTCCTGAAAAAAATGAGTTAGAGAAAGAACAAGAGAAGAGTAAAATGAGAAAAACTAAAGAAAATAAGAAGAAAATGACAGTAAAAGAAGAAAATTTTAAAAGAGAAGAGCCCGTCACCTTCGTCTAATGATGAAGAGTATTTTTGCATTATATCCTGCGAATCTAATTCAGAGAGTAAGTCAGGAGAGCAGTGGATTCAATGTTTAATTTGCAAAGGTTGGGCACATGAACGATGTGTGTGTTTGAATTCAAATTTGAACTTTATCTGTATCAATTGCGATAGCGATGAAGATTAGGGAGTTTGTAATACTTAGCTGATTATAAATTAAGGTTTGAAATTACTGCCATTATAATAAAAGACTGATTTAGTGTATGTTTATAAGCAAAGCTTAAAATAATAAAATAATAAATTCACGTTTCGTTTAGTCTAATTGTTTTCAAGTTAGAATTTAATTTTAATTATACTTAAATATATATCAAAATTATTGATAAATCTTCACTGTGTCTGCTGGGCTCTCCTGTCTTTGACGAATCAATACCTGCTTTTGTTGACAACCAAATTCAAAATTTCTTAAATAACTCTGATCGACTATCTAAAATTAGCCCTCACATTGCTTTTACTATTCTAAAATTTTGCCTTTTTGTCCCTAAATTCACCTACACTTTGCGATGTTGTCAGTTGTGGAAACATATTAATATTCTAAAAAATATAGACAACATCGTCAAAACCAGTTTAGAATCAATTTTGAACATACGTTTTGAAGAAAGGACTTGGTCACAGGCTTCACTTCCAGTTCGATTAGGGGGTCTGGGCGTTAGAGCCATTTCAGACGTTGCTCTCCCCGCTTTTTTGTCTTCTGTCTATAGTACCCAAAATTTATCACATAAAATTCTCTCGGCTAGTCTAAATAGTTATAATATTTCTTATATGAAGGAAGCTGAGTCTGAATGGCTTTTGGCTTGCCCCAACTCTGCCTTGCCATGTAAAACATCTGTTCAGCGGCAATGGGATGGGCCGCTCTGTGAGCTGACGCGGAATAATTTGTTACAAACGTGTTCCAGCTCTGCAGATCGTGCCCGTCCCTTAGCCGTTGCGGAATGGGAGTCAGGCTTGTGGCTGCATGCGCTTCCGTCACCAAATACAGGCACCTTAATGGATGCAAATACGTTTCGTGTGGCAGTTTCGTTGCGCCTGGGTGCGCCGTGCTGTGCTCCCCACCGCTGCGAGTGTGGCGCCAATGTGACCCAACTCGGTCACCACGGCCTGTGTTGTAGCAAAAGTGCTGGACGTCTGTCCCGTCATGCCACTATTAATGATATAATCCGTCGGGCCTTCAGCTCGGCAAATATGCCAGCCGTTTTAGAGCCTAATGGCCTTATGCGCGACGATGGTAAAAGGCCCGACGGAATGACTCTGGTGCCTTGGAGGATGGGACGGCCTTTGGTGTGGGACGCTACGTGCGTCGACACCCTCGCGCCGTCTCATCTTTCCGGGACTCAGGGTAGGGCTGGCATGGCGGCTGAATCCGCGGAGAATCTCAAGAGGCGCAAATATAGTACCCTTGATAGTGGTTATGTATTTGTGCCTTTTGGTGTCGAAACATTGGGGCCGTGGGGACCGGGAGCCAAATTAATTTATAAATACCTCGCAGCGGCCCTCTTAAGTGCGGCACTTTCTCCGAGTGCTGGTTTCTACTTTGCACAGCAGGTAAGCATTGCCATTCAACGTGGTAATGCTGCCAGCATTCTGGGAACCTTGCCAAGTAGTATAGATTTAGAATAGTTGTATATAAGTTAGTTTTATTTTTAATTAGTTACTTTTAGTTTGTATTTTATTCATGTTTGTGAATTATAATAAATATATTTTTTCTTAAATATTAAGATTTGTTGATTATATTGATATTTTAATAAACAGAAATATTATTAGATATTGATTTTAAAATAATGCATTTTGATTTAACCTAATAATTGACCACAAATACCTAATTAGCTAGCCATTAGGATGTATGGACTTCTTACACCAAACCTGGGACTTTTTACCCCGTGAGCAGGGTAAAAAGAACAGAATTCCATTTTGCATTTGTTGCTAAAGTTTTGGGAAATCAAATAAATATTCACACTTCCGACTAATTGAGCGTTAAGCTGAATTGTGTAAGTTTTCTTACAACATTTTTTGTACTCGATTTTAAGACTTATGGGTCTTAGAGTGAAAATTGGGACTATAAGCCCCGCCCTACTCCTTTGAAAAACTGAGAGCGGATGACTTTATAGTAAGACATGTTGAATATCTATCGGGGGAACTAAAGCAAGCTTTAAGTGATTTGAATGTACTTAATGAATACAAGGTAAAATAAAACAAACCAAAACATAAAAAGTCGGTTTCGATTTTATCAAAGACGATTTTTCTAAAGAATCTATTATAGCAATGGACCCTATTTTTATTGAAAATTGGAGAGGATTAGTAATAAAAACTAATGACAATAGATCTAAGATAAAAACAAATAGCAAAATGAATCAACCAGTAGATTTACCTAAAAATGGAAATTTATGCACATCAGATGTAAAGGGCATTATACTTGAAAATACATGTGCATTTGATGCCGTGCTTCAGGTATGTGCTGTCGGATACGTTGACAGAAATTGTCTTAAAAAACCATTTGATAAAAAAAATAGTTACTTTGCCAAATTAGTAAAAGCAGTAGGTACAAGATATTTCTCAAAAATATACAAGCTATGAGAACCAACATCATTAATGAATACTACTATGATAAACTGTACATAATTTTGTAACTGTAATAAATTGCCTATCTAATGTTTCTAACGCGTTGGATAAAATATTAATCAATGACATTCCTAGTGCAAAATCTCTAAAAGAGTGTTCAAACTTAAAATGTATCCAAAACAAAACTGAAGTTGAACGAAATGTTTCGTACATGCCATTAGACATATTGATTCTTAGTGAAAAGGGTGTATCATCACTTGATGAAGCAGCTAACTCTATGCTAAAGCTTGATTTAAATGAAAGGTGTAGAAAATTTGATGATGAATTGCCGTGTACTGGAAAACTTACTATTAAATACACACTTTGCTTATATTCGAGTTGGACGACAATGAAAAAAAAAATATATAGATAACATCCCAAACAATTTGGAGCTACAAGACAATTTTTATTATCTTTTGGCTGTCATGGAATACAGAAGAGATATGATTCATTATGCAGCTTTTACAATGAAACGAATAAAACAATATTTGGCAATGTTATAACGATTTAAATCCTAAAGGCTCCGTGTCATCTTCGAAACATAAGAAAATGTTAGTCCATAGTGTTTTTTATACGGTTTTATAATGTGATTGATGTTATTTTTTATGTAGTCCATTTCATGAAAGAAGTCCCGCGGACAATTGTGGAACTAAATTTGACAGATGGGGAGATCGGCCATTTTGTCGTTAGTCGGTGTTATCAAGGTGCGTTTGTTGTGGTAGATATTTTGTGATTTTATTATTGGATTAGTGCGTTATAAGGATTATTTACGATGCCAAAAGTTGTAAAAAGTGCAGGACGAGAAATGATATTAAAGGTGAAGGAGTTCTGTGAAGCGGAACATAAGAATCACGGTGTTTTAATACCAATAAACAATGTTCGCAAGAGAGTCGCCGCCATGACAGGTAAATTTTGGGGCTGCCATATACAGATTTTTTCCCCGATTGATTTCTTATAGATTGAAATTAAGTTTTTTTAATGCATGATTTTTATTAAGGAAAATTTTATAAGGAATTAACACAACAAAACAAAAAAACGTAAAGTTGATCTATTGATCTATCTATTTAAAAAAGATCTATTTATTATAGTTATATTCACCAATAATGTAATTAAATACAAAAACAATCATTCAAACTTGTTCATTTTATTTCAAGTGTGTCAGAGAAAACTGTAACGAGAGTTACAAAAGAAGGAGCAACAGCGGCGAGTACTTCGAAAGTTATCGTCACCCCAGGGAAGAATCGCCCGCATCCTAAAAAGTTCAACTTGGATGGATTTGATTTGTGCGCTATACGGCAAAAAATGCACAGTTTTTATGTTGTCAGGAAAGAATTACCAACATTGGCTAAATTACGTGCAGCTTTGAGAGAAGACATAAATTTTCAAGGAAGCATCACCACATTGCACCGTATATTGCAAAGTATCGGTTTCAAGTATAAGCGATGCCAATCGAAACGTAAATTACGTATGGAACGTATTATACTGGGTGGCGCAAAAGTACTGGCACTAAAGAAAATACTTTTATTTTTTTTATTTGACATATCCTGTCATTCTGTTTTTGTAAATTGTGTAGTGAACAAATGTAAAATACACTGAAAATAAACATGAACCGCTTTACTCCCCAAGAACGTGGAATAATCGTGACAATGTTCTTACGGAATAATTCATCAGTGATAAAAACACAACGTGAATTTCGTCGACGATTTCCCCACCGTCCAGCACCGATGGGTCGCACAATTCGACGCTTTGCCACACGCCTCGAAGCAACTGGCTCAACAAAGGATAGACCTAAGTCTGGGAGACCAAGAACAGGCCGTTCAACTGAAAATATCGATGCTGTGCGCGAAGATGTGGAAGAGTGTCCAGAGACATCAACGAGGCGACGTGCCACGCAATTGGGCATTTCCAGACGGACCCTGCAGCGTATTTTGGTGACAGACTTAAAGATGTTTCCGTATAAAACTCAAATGACTCATCAGTTGCTGCCTACTGACCACCGAGCTCGTCTAGAATACAGCCAGCGCGTCATAAACCTAAACCTTGAAGAGGATGATTTTTCTTCAAAATTGGTTATGAGTGACGAAGCGCATTTCCATCTCTCAGGGCATGTTAATAAGCAGAATACTCGGTTCTGGGGCACTGATAATCCGTGCATTATTCAAGAAACACCTTTACACCCACTAAAAGTTACTGTATGGTGTGGCATCTTTGTTGACAGAGTAATCGGACCCTATTTTTTTGAAGACGTTGGAGGCAATGCGATAACTGTCACTGGAGAACGCTACAGAACCATGTTACGTGAGTTTTTGATACCCAGTTTGGACGAATTGGGGCTAGAGCAAATCTGGTTTCAACAAGACGTCGCTACGGCACACACAGCGCGCGACACTATGGACTTACTGAGGGACGCTTTTCCAGGCCGAGTTATCTCTCGTTTTGGCGATTTGCCTTGGCCTGCAAGATCACCCGATCTGACCAGTCCAGACTTCTTTCTTTGTGGTTTTTTGAAATCTCGGGTGTATGTGAACAAGCCACAGACTCTCGCAGCTCTAAAAGAAAACATTTATCAAGAAATAAGGAACATATCGCAGGAAGTGTTACGGCTAGTTATGCAAAATGTCATAAATAGGGCTCAGATGTGCATCAACTCTAGAGGTCACCATTTAAAAGACATCATCTTTAAATCCTAATGGTACGAAATTTAATGGCACAAATATACATTTAAAATTACCTGAATCAAGTTTTCTAATTTAGAATTTTTTTTATAACTGAATCAAATTGAGTCTATACTTTTGCGCCACCCAGTATTACCATACATATTACCGCATGGCGTTCAAGATATTTGGAGAGAATCCGAAGAAATCGCACTGTGGAGAAAAAACCTGTAGTATATTTAGACGAGACTTATATACACAACACTTATCACGCCAAAAATTGCTGGCAAAGTGAGGAGGAGCCTGGGATGTTCGTGTCAGAGTCAGCAGGGAGTCGAAGGATAATTGCTCATGCGGGAACTGAAAATGGTTTTGTTAATGGTGCATTGTTAATGTTCAAATCACAATCCAAATCCTCAGATTACCACGATGACATGAACTCCACAAATTTTTTGAAATGGATGTGTGAAAAAGTCATTCCTAACCTACCTGAAAGGTCACTTGTGGTAATGGACAACGCTCCGTATCACTGCACTCAAATAAATAAAGCGCCTACAATGTCAAGTCTTAAACGCGACATGCAGGAATGGCTGCGAGAAAAAGGACTATATTTTGAAGAGACTTGGACAAAAGCTGTATTATTTGCATTAATAAAACAAAACAAAGGTTCACCTACATATGCTGTGGATGAATTATTAAAATCTCACAATCATGAATTGTTAAAATTGCCGCCTTACCACTGCGATCTCAATCCAATGAAAAAATGTGGAGCCTTGTAAAGAGCGGTTAGTGTAGCGGATAAAAACGTGGGTCAAGATCCAAAAGAAATTGTACGCCTAACAGAAGAGGCTTTTGAGACTGTTACCGCGGAAGATTGGGCAGCTCAATGTAAACATGTACAGCATTTGGAGGAAGAGTATTTAAAAAATGATGGTCTTATGGATGAAGAAATGGATCGATTTATTATATCCACGGCTATTGATAGTGAAACGGAATCAGATTCTATTTCTATTCACTCTTCTGACAGCGATCGTAGTATGACTGATCATAATTATTCAATAAAACTTTGAATAAAACTTTTAACTTTTAAATGTTATTTTATTTTTCTAATTTAAAGTTGGTCGAACATCTCCATTTTATGTTTTAGAAATAACAGAAAGATTTATTTTTCACTAATCTGACCTTAGCAGTATGGACATCAAATCTACCTATCTACCTATATTAAAAATACATTACATTAAAATCTCAATTTTTTTTCTTATATGAATATTCGTGTCGTATTAGTTAATTTTCTTTCATTTTATGAAACTAAATGAACGATAAATTATTTTCTCTGATTTCCCCATTTATGACTCTGGCAACATTATGTCGCGCGAATACAGCGCTGTGTCTGCGGGACTTCTTTCGTGAAATGGACTTTAATTATTAATTATCCTAAAGTACTTAATGATATAATATCTAGATGGTATCTGCCCTGTGAATTATTAGTATGAGTAAGAAAAGGTCTATCAATTGTTTATTTTTGATTCATCACACTACTCACAATAAAAGATTTTTTTTTCGTAATTATGTATTTCGTTTGCTTTATTTTTTCCTTGTTTTTTTTTCATAGTATATATTCGGTAGTTTCTATAGACCGTCATATTGTATATGGCAAGAATGTGAATAAGATAATCGTTTCATTGAGATGCATCACATAATACCTGATTTGCCATGGTACTGTTAACAGTTGTGACTCTTAAGTAGGAACGGAGGAACATAGCCACGTACATAAATACAAGTTTGTATGTATTTATTTACGTACATTTTATACATACGTAGACAGTTAAAATCATTACCCACCATTTAGTAGTCGGGTAAAATATAATTTTTTTTATAAGTTCGGAAAATAATGTTAAAATAATCATAAAACAATTGTAGGTAGTTAAAAAAATGAATTAAACATGTCTTCTCACACTTTTTTCTTCTTATATATGAAATACATATAGTTATAATAAAATTATTAAGACTATCCAAACATTACACTAGTTTACAAAATTTAAAAAATTTCATGTCCTTCCAGTAAATTTCATATCGTTTTATTTAGTGACAATAACTAAATGCAAAAATATATTTGTTTTATTTTTGTTACGTCAAAGAATCAAGTTATCAACACATTTTATTTTAAGACTACCCGCAAGTTGATTCTGATTTCATCCTAAAATTTAGCTACATTGTAGAGTTCAGTTAAATAAATATTTGTTTTTAACATGTCAAAAAGGTTGTGTAAAGTACACCCTGACCGTTTTTGTTACGTTTGTGGTGAACTTATTATATCTAAGAAAGGATATCCCATAACGGAATCTCTGAAAGAAGCATATTTTCGTTATTTCAAAATTTCGGTCTCTCACCAGGACAAAAAATGGGCTACTCACGTTTTTTGTGAAAGATGTAGAAAAACGATAAAAGATTTTATAATTTTAATATGCCAATGATATGGAGGGAACCATCTAACCACGAAAATGACTGTTACTTCTGTCTCACTAAGACATTTGGTTTTAATCAGAAGAACAAAGATAAAATAATATATGCAGATGTTCCTTCGGTTACTAAACCTATCTACAGCTCAGACAAGCAACACTTCCAGAACCTCCCGGTTGTTCTAGCACAACATTGATGACTAACACGGAATCCGAAGAAGATCAAATTCAAAGTGACACAAGTTTTGGGCAACAAAAAAAATGAAAATTACAGACAGTTAATTGCTGATTTATTACGAAAATTTCAATGAATGGGTGTCAGCATGTCTCTGAAAATTCATTTCCTTCATTCGCACCTTGATTTCTTCCCTAAAAACCTCGGAGAAGTCAGCGACGAACATGGAGAGCGTTTTCATCAGGATTTGAATTTTTTTGAACAAAATTATCAAGGATACTGGGACCAAGCCATGTTAGGTAATTATTGCTGGTCTGTTATAAGAGACACAGACTCAAATAAATACAAGAAAAAAGCTAAGGCGATTCATTTTTAATTTTTTTAAATATTTTTGTAGGCATTTTTTTGTAAATCAAAAATAATAAATATTTTTTTATTATTATTAATTGATATGAAAAAACACTTTTCATTTCAAGGACAAAAACCATGTAAACTAGTGATTTGTTTGGAAGCAAGCTAAAATTTTAGTTTAGAAATAAATACACAATGAACTATGATCACCGAATTAGGCGCCTACGATAATTGATTTGGTAAGTTATAAGTTGTTAAGTTGCTCTATTGCTGTGATATTCACGCCAGGCGTTGTGAGTCACAAAATTGAAACGGTTATTAAATTAGTACCTGTGGTATGCCGGAACGTGGATTAGCGCAAATCAGTAATCTGCCGGGACGTGGTTCGGCGCTCCGTCATCTGCAGACGAGTCTTTCTAATTTTCTCTCATAAAAACGACACAAAAGGGTCAAAATCGCATGTTCGATGACTGTCCTTGAATTAATGAAGGAACCAAATTCACTTATACCGGTCTTTCATTCAGAAACTTGTTCATTCGAGTCACAGAATACTCGACTTCGTTTAGAACTAAGTGTTTGTGAGAAAGTTTGATTTATAGGTAATTACTGGAGACGGTGAGTATATTTTAATAATGAGTTATTCTAGGGCTAGAACGCCATTGCAGTATCCATATGATATGAAAGACATGTTGATTCCACGCCTTAGTCGTACTCGGGACTTAGGGGTAGAAATGGTGCCTAAAGTAACGTTTCGTAAGCACATTATAAATATCTGTGGAAAAGCATTTAGAAATTTGGGTTTTATCTTGAGAACTTGTAAAGATTTTGATGAAACGGTAACTGTCAGAATATTATATAATGCGCTAGTTCGGAGTTATCTAGAAGGAACGGCCATAATTTGGAACCCCTATGAGGCTAAGTATAGCGGTATGCTCGAAAAAATACAAAATAATTTTTTAAGATTTTTATATTTAAAAGAGTACGGAGTGTACCCCTTGTACCCATTAATGTACCCTAGTTTATTCGTCCTCGGCATGGTCGGGTACGTTCAGCTTGGTGTGCGGCGCGACATAGCACTCGCGTGCTACGTGTGGCGCGTGCTGCGCGGCGACATTCACCACCTTAAGGTGCTGGAGCGCATACAGCTGTGTGCCCCTAACGGGTATGTGGGCGCGCGTCGTCAGCCCAACACACTCAATGTTCCGACGGCAAGAACAAATTTACAAAAATTAGCTCCACTATCGCGTGCCATACGTATTATTAATAAAGTAGCCTTAGATGTCGATATATATAACTGTAGCCTGTCGAAATTCACAGAAGTAGCACAGAAGTGCATTACTTATGTAATATAGGATTTAGGTTACTTCATGTTTAAGTTTAGGTATTTTAAGATAGATGTAAGCTTACAATGTCGCTTTAGGAGTCTCTCCTGTTATGATATTGTAAATGTATTTAAATAATAAATAAATTAAAAAAAAAAAAAATGTGTTATTTCAATCATTTCTTTCATTTAGAACAGTTTTTAATAAAATTCTATGAGAAATATACGCGGTTACTAAAATTATTAGAAGTAAACATTTATGTTCGCTTTGTCGGTAACAGTTTTTTTTTTCTTTCTGAGTGCGTGTTGTATATCATTTTGAAGACTTTTTTGTCAAGACCTTCAATTTGCAAAGTGTTTTCATCCATAATTCATAGTTTATTCAGAATCTTTGTTTTTCTGCAGTCTTACCGCTTATTGAGCGCGGATCCCCGTTCAATAAGCGGTTATACATATATGCAGGTAAAGGTGAAAATTCTGAACCTGTACATAACCTGTACACATTCTGAACATGGCTTTACTGGCGCAACCTCAAAAGTTGCCCTCAAATTGGTAGAAGATTATCTAGGAAAAGGCTATTGCCTATTACATGGTTTTTTTTTATTAATTTAGTCTTACACGGTTCTTGAAGCACAAACACACCGACGTTGTCGGGATATTAAATCGACGAAGAGTCGACACTACGTCAGATATGAAAAACTTAAGCGAAAGACAAATTCAGCGGGGGCAGATTGTCTCTCGCCACTGTGGCGACGTAGCAGTAACGGTTTGGAGAGATCTCAATATTGTGACCACGATATCTACGTTCCATAAGCCCGAAACTGCTCCAGGCCGCCGAGCAGGAGTCACTTACGAGAAACCCATTCTGCCGTGTTACCGAAAAAGGGCACAACTAACACTTTTTGTCAAAATGAGTTATATATTTATTCGGAATCAGGAAAAAAAGGCCTATCTGCCTGATTTTTTGTTGATTTTTTGCTATAAAATAAAAGGGCACAACTGCTTCATTTTTTTAGTTTTATTACAATAAAAAGGCATATTGTGAGATATGACTTTTATTTCACCTGTTTATTATTGATATATTTAATGGAAAGGGCGTAACTGACGTACGTCAAATATAAAAGGCTTATGTGGCAATTGTACTTATTTTTTATACAAACACTTCAGCAATTATTTAGAAAGAAAAGTCACAACTGGCAGTTATGCCCTTTCTATTTACCCCTACGCTTATAAATGTTATATAAAAAAGGCACATTGGCGTTTGTGCCTTTACTACTAAACATTTCTGAACGGAGATGAAGTGAAGGGGCAAGGTATGCAGCAGCGATGTTCTTGATACGGCAATTGCCGTAATATACGGCATTCAGGCATTTTAGGCATCATAAATACGGTATACGGCAGCTCTTTGATTACCGTATTAAAATATAGGCATATATAGGCATTCGGCCTCAGTACACGGAACAGAGTGGACGCGTGTCGATAGTTCTAATATTTTTTTGTGATAAATTTTGTGATTGGTTAATTAATAATAATAATATGTAATATATAGGTTTATTTCCTCCTCACAAAAAACAGACTTCAATTTCATAATATACTTAGGTTACGTATACAATTTAACACAATGTAATCTTAGTCTATAATGCGTGAGGAGCTGGTGTCTGTATAAGGCATCGGAGATGTCTGTATTACGGATCACCAGGTCCCCACCCCACGATCAACAGTACATTTTCATTAAACTAATTTAGTTAAGATAAATAGGAGGGTAACATATTACAAATATTTAAATAGTAAAAGGTAAACTTAAGGTGCCTTGTATGTGTGTGAGTATCTGTATGCGTGTGTGCCTCTGAATGTGAGTGTGTGTGTGTGTCGTGTGTACGCGTATGGGTGAGTATTTGAGTGTGTTTGTTAAGTTTACTAAATGGGTTAATATGACTGTTTAATGATATTAGTGTAAGTGTTTATTATGAGTGCAATAAGTTTTCTGTAATATTATAATCTAGTTTTTGTATCCATTTTATGATTACAGATTTACATTTGTTTTTAGGTAGAGAGTATATTGATAAAATCCGATTTACTTTATTGTATAAAGAGGAACTTAAGTAGCAAAAGGATCTGTGTGCTAATTTAGTTTTAAATAAAGCTACAGTACAGACCCGATAATTACGTCGTTGATTGGTAAATTTATCTGGTTCATATTTTAGCAGGGAATGTTGTTTTGTCACTGTATAAAGAATAAAAAGTTGTCTGACCGTTAACACTTCCCATTGTTTGTAAAGTTCTACGGTAGGATGATAAAATGGTAGAAAGGCACTTACTTTTAATATTGCTCTTTGCGCTCTTTCAATTTTAAGGAAATTAGTTTTATCGGCACCTCCCCAAGAGGTGATGCAGTAAATTAGTTGTGATTGACAAAGAGCATAATATATGGACTTAATTACATTGGCTTCAGCCACATGTCTAATTGCTTTAAAAATTACCATTAATTTACGAATTCTGGAAGCAAGTAGGTCAATGTGTTGATGGAAGTTTAAATTTCGATCTATTACTATACCAAGATACTTCATTGAATTAGTTTGAGTAAGTTTAGGGCAAAAACAGTTTGTATCATTTTTATTGAGACATGAGTGTGAGATGATATTATGACACGAGGGATCGGGCTTTTCGCTATTTTTATTGACAAAAGTTATATAACTAGTTTTTGCCACATTTAGGGTTAAAATGTTTTTATTCAACCAACCATTTATGCAGTCCATTCCTCTCTGGGCATAAGAAAAAACTTCATCCCAAGTATTTCCACTGAAAAGCAAAGCCGTGTCGTCCGCGAATGTAACAATTTTGGTATAAGGAATTTTCATCTGGCATAAATCGTTTATATAAACAAGGAAGAGGGTTGGCCCTAGGATGCTTCCCTGCGGAACTCCAAAGGTAACTGGGGCCTCCTCACTTATAATATCACCAAGTCCCACACACTGTGTTCTATCTGTGAGGTAATCCTGTAGTAACTTCAACTGGATGCCACGGATACCAAGGTATTCAAGCTTTTTCACCAAGATAGGGACAGAGACCGTGTCGAAGGCTTTAGCTAGGTCCAAAAATATACCTATGACTTTATCTTTATTATCTAGATGGTGAATTATATGATTAGTTAGAACAAGCACGGCGTCCGATGTTGATCTGTTTGCTCTAAAACCAAATTGTGATTCAGATAAAATATTTTTAGTCTCCAGGTATTGTATTAATCTTTTATTTATTATTCGTTCTAAAATTTTTGAAAGAGTAGGCAGGATGGAGATCGGACGATAATTATTGACACAGTCTCTGTCCCCATTCTTGTGGACAGGATGAATACGGGATTTTTTGTATACTCTAGGAAATATCCCCGTTGATAGCGACAGGTTGCAAATGTATGTAATTGGAGGGGTTAGTACGTTCTTGTTTGCCTTTAAAATTATCCCAGATATCATATCCAAACCAACCGCGCAATCACTCTTTAAGTTTGATATAAGTGAATTAATTTCCTCGTCATCAGTTGGTAGGAGGACGAAAGATTGGCAGCTTGACTTGAAAGAAATATGGGGATTCTGTATGGGGATTATTTTTAATTATTTTTTCAGCTAAGTTACGGCCTACATTTGCAAAGTAAAAATTTATATCATTTACTGATTTTTGCGGATCATTTGTCGATACTAATTCTAATGGAGCTTCTTTGGGTTTATTCGTGTATGTTATCTTTTTAACTATTTTCCAAAGTTTCTTGCTGTCCTTTCCTGCGTTCTGTAGCTGTTGTTTATCATAGTTTCTTTTTAATTTCTTTAGTAATGACGAACAGAAGTTTCTGTATCTTTTATAAGTTGTCTTTAATACTTCATCATCTGGAACCTTTTTAAGCTTTTTACCTAGGTTATCACGGTTTATAAGGCATTTTAATACACCTGGGGTAATCCAAGGCTTTAATATTTTCTTCCTATTTGATACTTTGACCTCTTTAGAGTTATTGAGTATAGCTGTTTTAAGTAGATTTTGAAAGTATGTAGCGGCCTTATTCACATCTGTAATTGTATATAAATAACTGAAATCCAGGTTATTTAGTTCAGCATTTAAAAGTTCATAATTAATACATCTTACTACTTTTGCAGGTTTTTGTCTAGTTGATGCAGCAATAAAAAGGGCTACACTGACATGATCGGTCAACGTTGTCTGAAGAATAAGACAACGGGCTGATAGTCGAGTCTTTAATAGTACATGGTCCAAACATGTTTTGTTATGTGTCGGAATGGTGTAACCAGGCATCAATCCATTGAATGCCATCAAGTCTAGGTACGGTGATAGATAGGTGTCAGAGCTGTACTCGGCTATATCAATGTTAATATCTCCCAACAGTATAATGTTTTGCTTTTGTAGATATTTTAACAAAATTTGGTTAAGTGAAAGAAGAAAGTTATTGACATTTTTATATCCGGGGGGTCTGTAAATTGCAAGTGCAACAGTATTACTGTTCAATGTGATTACAAGACAGTTTGCATCAGATATTACGGGTTCTTCAACTGTGATTAGCAAGTTGTTTTTATAATAAATCACTACACCTTCATTCTGCGTGAAGTTATTGGTCGAGGCAAAGTTTTCGTATCCATCTATGTGAGGTACACAAATGGTTGAAGGCAGCCAACATTCCGTTAGAACTATACAGTCCCAGTCTACTCCTGTTCTTTCAAGTATCGGCAATAACCCTATTAAATTACAGTTAAGGCTACGAATGTTTTGTTGAAAAATTTTCAAACATTTTTTCGAATTAGGTGAAAAATCACGACATTCCTCCGCATCACAAACAATGACATCAGCTACGTTGTATGTGTCAATTTCACTTTGAAGTTGAAGTAATTCATTGAATTTTAAGTTTACAGTTTTTATCAACACTATACTCCCAGATCATTAGAAAAATATTGTACGATATCAAAACCATCCCAGTTGGTACACTAATTATGCAATCCATAGCCGACCCTGATCTCTTATTGCCGTAATGATTTTTTATGATATGTAATGAGTAAATAATGTTATTTATGTTGCTTGTTTGTTTCATGTCGTGAGAGTCTAATATTGTGTGTATTTTAAATAGCGTATGAGTAAGAGTGTGCATAATGCATAAATAATGTATGTTGTGCAGATGTAACACTAAAGTAAAATAATTAGCACTCAATAAAATAAAACAAAATAAAATGCATGCAGTAAAAAAATATAAAAGTTTGTACAATGCAAATAGAAGGACTAGTCAGATACTTTTTTTCAGATTCTCAATATCCTCTTCAGAGCTTAGGTGTATTCGAGGTTCATTGACATTTCTCTTTATGTAGACCTTGCCAAAAGATGTCCAGCAGTGTTCATACTTGTAGTCCTTAGAAAACATTCTTGCTAGATAGAACAGTCGTCGGGCCGAGGCAGTGAGCGATTCGGCCACATATATGGGTTTACTGGGCCCAGCCATATCTAGACTAGCGGTACTCAGGCGCTGTTCTCGGTTTGTTTTGTTGTATTCTCTAGTGGCCCTTAAAAAGTTTTCTCTTTTTAGAGTGGTGGTAAAATCTACGATAATAGGACCTGCTGGTCTGTCTTTCAATTTCATGCGGGAGACATCCCGAATATTTGATTCTTGAATGGGAACTTTGATAAGTGTACCAATTTTCTTCGTAAGCTCAACTAGATTTTCCTTTTTTTCGGATTCTGAGGAGGTGACATTTCTGAACTCAACTGTTGTGGATCGTGCATTTCTCTCGAACATTTCAAGCTTCTTTTCTAAATTTTTAATATGAACTTTCAGAAAATTATTTTCTTGTTGTATTTTATTCAAGTCCCGTAGAACGTCATCGTAATTAGCTGCCAGGAACGTCATTGATTCTTTTAATTCTGTGTTTTGATTTGTTAAGGTAGCTATAGATGACTGTAAGGAGTTGAACTTCGCATCTTGCTGTTTTTTAATTTCGTCCATCCTTGCCATTAAATCAGATAACGTTACATCTGCGGTGTCCTGGGTGCTATCCAGACGACGCTTACTTCTTTTAGTAACATTAAGATCCATGGAATCCTGCCTTTCAAGGGAGTAAAGCGCCGAGTCGGAGGCATGGTGAGCGGGGGAAGTAACTCCTTTCGGGGGTGTTCGTTGCAATGACATTGTGTGAAATTTTCACTTATGCACGATTTTGATGCAAATATAGTATAAAGTATAAAATCAATCATGTACCTTGGGCCACACACCAGGTTTTATTCCGCTACTCGCCAGCGCTCATACACAGCGGCAAGCAACAAGTCGCATGAGTCAGTGTGTCATCCAATGTGGCGGTGTGACGTATGCGCAGCGGAGCTCGGGATGTTATACGCGTCTCGGCTGTTGTTGTCCTGCTCACACTACACCGCACCGTTGAGACCGTCGCCTCTCATGCGCTCCTGGTACTCGCAAGGATTTATCACTATTTTAATTTAATATTATTTTGATGTAATTTATTTTAAGAGAAAAAAATTGAGTGCGTGAACACGTCTAAACGCTACTGCGATCCGGGGGGGAGAGAATTCAGTGAAAGTAAATTCCTTGTCACACTTGCAGTGATTTTACCTGTACGCCACTCCCACAGGGCGGTCCTAGAGGGAGACACAAATAAATCAGTTATTGACTCTGAAATAAATCTCAAAAAGTGCTGGTGATTCGCCGGTCTCGAACCGAGCCGCTCAAGGAGGTGGCGACGTAAACCGGGCGCTTAACCGTTGAGTCACCGAGACAGTGACGACGGACATCGAAATAGCGGTGCAGTACGTGCGGCTGTCGTCATCGCATCGGCATCGACTACGGTGCCTGCTACAGCTACGGTGCTTACGCTCGCCACGAGACATCTACTACGCGACTACTT
This sequence comes from Nycteola revayana, assembly GCA_947037095.2. NCBI lineage: Eukaryota > Metazoa > Arthropoda > Insecta > Lepidoptera > Nolidae > Nycteola > Nycteola revayana. The sequence continues at coordinate 4,744,993 of OX344844.2, forward strand.
ACACCAGTTCTCACTATAGTCGTACTTTCATCAAGTTACAGGTTTGTTTAATATAATACCATAATATGGCAGGAGTACAACGCACTCCCCCTAATACGCCAAAAACTCATCCAAACTTCAGTGAAAACCATACGAAATCGGAATCTGACATAAATTCCGCAGTTTTAATGAGTGAGTATGTAAATACCAATAGAAATAAGCGCGCTCGTCAAGAAAACTCACCGCAGGGTACAAATACACTCACCCAATTGGACCTGCATGAGGAATTAGCTGCCTGGAAATCAGATCAAGATGCCACAATATCTAAAACATTGGCGGAGCAAAAGGCTTTAATGGCCAAGATAATCTCTGACATAGGTGATATTAAATCACAGAATACGCAAATACAAGCATCAAATACTGAAATAAAAAAAACAAATGAGGAGATTGCACTGTCTATGTCATTTCTAAACCAGCAATATGAAGAAATGAAAAAAGAGCTTGAGATCCTAAGAAAACAACGTCTAGAACAACAAAAATATATAGAAAACCTAGAAAAAAAAATAGTAGATCTCCAGCACAAATCCCGTTCCTCTGGAATTGAAATCCGAAATGTAGTACAAGAAACTACTGAAACAACCACGAGCCTCATAGTAACTGTACGCAAGATAGGTGAGTGCACTGGAACTAATATACCAGAATCGGAAGTTCGGGATATATATCGGCTACCGGGAAAATCTACTAAACCCAACACTCCACGTCCTATCATTGCGGAGTTTACTACGGTGCAGAAAAAACTTTCAATCCTCTCCGCTGTTCGCTCGTTTAATAAAGGAAAAGCAAAAGAACACAAACTGAACACTCAAACTATTGGCCTACCAGGGAACCATCGACCGGTATATATTTCTGAACAATTACCAGCTAGCTCTAAAAAACTGCTACACCTAGCCCGAGAGTTTGCTAAAGATAATAATTATAAATATTGCTGGGCATCAAACGGTAACATTTTCCTTCGAAGGGTAGAAGGTGAAAAACCAGTGATTGTAACTTCAGAGCATTCCCTTCAAGAACTTTGTAACATAAAAATGTGACTAATAATATGTATCATCAAACATCATGTTATAATTATTTATCTATTCAATTATTATATTTCTTTAATATGTGAAATACAATGTCTACCAGCCACTCACCCATACACATTATACCAACGATACACCTCCAAACACAATACACAACAAGTCACTTCTATCTACACACACACTCTCACTCATCAACAAACACAAAATCGGATGATATACGGTCTATATACACATGATTCACTTTTGCCTAAAATCAAAATTCTAAATGGCTAATATACAAAACATAAATAACGAACTTGATCATATTAACACCGGAAATTCCATTAATTGTAGCCCAGAGGACTGTATCAGATATATTAACCCTAATGAGAACAATATAAAAATAATTCACCTAAACATACGTAGTGTGAACAAAAACTTTGACTCATTTCAAGTACTCTTGCACTCAACAAAAATTACTTTTGACTTAATTATTTTAACAGAGTGCTGGCTCAGCAAAAATTGTAATCTCCCTATTCTCAATGGCTACAACGCACACTGTACAGCAATAAACTCTAATCAAAATGACGGTGTAATAATATACTCAAAAAAGGACTTACAAGCTTCAGTATGGGAACCTACCTTCAAACATGGCAATTGCCTTATATGTCAAGTAGACAATAAACTAACTGTAGTTGCTGTGTATCGTTCCCCATCCTATAGCTCTAATAACAATTTTGAGAACTTCCTCACTAGCCTTAACAATGTTTACAATAGTACGTCCACGCCAAATATTGTTCTTATGGGGGACATAAATATCGATATAAAGCATAGAAATGACCGAAGTCTTGAGTATCTTATACTAAACGCTTCTCAGGGACTATTACCAACTCACTTATTACCCACTCGTCAGGAAAACTGTCTAGATCATATACTCGTAAAATCCAAACTACAACACAAAACACTAATTCTAGATTCCTTTGTTACGGATCATAAACCAACCTTATTAAATATAACTAACGCTAATACTGCCAGAAAAACCAATCACCTTATTAGACGTTTAGATCACGACGCTATAAAACTAGAATTAGAGCACACAGATTTCTCCCTAATATACAACACTGAAGATGCAAACCTAGCCATGAACCATTTTATCGCCATAGTTACCTCAGTAATATCCAAGCATTCCAAACTAATTAAAATACCAAGGAAAATTAGAACTATAAAACCATGGATTACTTCCGGACTACTGCGTTGCATAAAAAACCGAGACAAATTACATTTAAAATCAAAAAAGGCACCTGACAATCTAATAATTAAATCTACATATACTAGATATCGTAATTTTTGTAATGATCTACTACGTAAGCTAAAAAAGGAATACGAAAAGGCCAAACTTAGAAACGCTTCAAAAAACCCTAAAGCTCTGTGGCAGACAATTAAGGAGATAACCTCCACAAGACATACTACAACAACGCCGGTGGAACTTCTTAAGATAAAGAATTCTCCTAAATCGTCAATAAATGAGGTATGTTCTTTCTTCAGCAATGTGGGGAAAAAATTGGCAGAAAAGATTATGTCACCTATCAATATATCTTCCAAAAATGATGAAGGTATTTCACGTTCTACTGTTAACTCATTGACAATATTAGAAGTAGACGAATCTGAGATCAAATCATTAATTCTAAACCTACGAAATGACTGTGCAGTTGGCTGCGACGGAATATCAACTTCACTGCTAAAAAACTGTAGCCATTCTCTAGTACCGCCACTAACCTACCTTTGTAATCGAAGTATTCAGACGGGTGTATTTCCAGACGCCTTAAAAAAATATACAGTCCATCCAATTCATAAGGGAGGTGACAGAAACCTTGTCAACAACTACAGGCCTATCTCAGTCCTGCCTGTTCTCTCTAAGATCCTGGAAAAAATCCTAAATAAGTGTCTTAAGTCTTTTTTGCACAAATATCACATCATAGCACACAATCAGTACGGGTTTCGAGAAGGTCTATCAACAGAAGACGCAGTACTTGATTTGACGCAGACAATCGCAAAGAAACTAGACACTAAACACAAATGCTTGGGTATATTCCTTGATCTTTCAAAGGCATTTGACACGGTTTCTGTTCCCTTACTCATCGCAAAATTGGAATCTATAGGTGTACGAGGAACAGCACTGGATATCTTTAAGGATTACTTCCGTAACCGTACCCAACAGGTTAAAATAGAGAACTACAACAGCGAAGAGATATTAATGACATACGGTACCCCACAAGGTAGTGTTCTAGCTCCAACACTATTCCAGATATATATGAACGATCTCTGTAAAATAACTATCCCAAACTGTGAGCTATTCTCATACGCAGATGACACTGCTATCCTTGTGTATGGACCTACTTGGGATGTCGTTAAAGCTCAAGCAGAATCAGCGCTATCAAAAATAATGATGTGGCTCAATCGCAATCTGCTTACTCTTAATATAGACAAGACCTTTTATATTCCTTTCGCACTTAGACGAAATACAGCTCCCACACACATTTTTTCGATAAAAGCTCACTCATGTACAAGTACTAATATATCAACCTGTCCGTGCCCCACGCTTACCAGAACAAACAAGGTCAAATACCTGGGTGTACTTATAGATGAAGGACTCAAATGGGATACGCAGATTGATGCAGTCACATCTAGAACCATGCGGCTGATATCTATCTTTAAGTGTCTTAGAAATTCAGCAGATTCTGAAACTCTAAGAATAGTGTATTATGCTTTGTGCCAGTCGATACTTAGCTACTGTATCACAGTGTGGGGAGGTGCTACAAAAACTAGCATATTGAAAGTAGAACGTTCACAGAGAGCCATACTCAAAGTAATGGGTAAAAAACCATACAGGTATCCAACCATACAGTTGTACTCAGAATGGAAGATATTAACTGTTCGTCAACTCTATATACTGCAGTCAACTCTTAGAACACATACAGGTTTGCCGCCATCAAACCCGAACAAGCGCACAAACTTCCCTTCGGCTATTAAGCACAACACAACATTTGCAAAACACCAATACTATACCCTTAGCATATATATATACAAACAAATTCACAAAAAACTAAATATAATGGACCTAAACAGATACAAATTAAAAAACAAACTGAGTGGCTGTTACAGCTAGACTACTCGAAGACAGAGGCCTTACTTACGTACATCGACTAATAAACACACCCACATACACACACAGACACACACACACACACAGACACACACACACACACACACACACACACACACACACATAAACACTCACGCATATGTACTCTTGCACACGACAAACATGGACAACATGGTTAACAATTGTGTTTATTTATTAAGTATTATGTTTCAAAATTGCTAATTGGTAGATCGACACGGTTCATCTTTATAATGTATAATATAATGTGTCATCACATAGCCGAACACTGTCTCTTAAGATACAGGATACCCTAGTTTAAGAGACAGAGTTTATTATTGTATACAGAACCTAGCCAATAAATTATAAATACAATCATGTTCTACCTAGTCTACGTTAAAACTAACTGTAACTAACGAATGTAATACTCTGTAATTTCTGATATATAAATAAACCTTATTATTATTATTATACGGTAATTCATTAAAGTAAAAAAAAAAAAAAAAAAAAAACCATACATGAAGTAGAAGCGCCGCGAAAAGAAACGTCAACAGAATTCAACCAAATGCAACCTTATATTAAAGGTTTTAATGTCTAAAATCGTTAGTTCCTCATTCTGGTTGGTTCTTCACTTTTATTCGGATAGATTCTAGGATGTGTGGGAATTGCGGGAATAATTTTTATTGTACTGTACCATTGTTATTCTCTCATTGCTTCTTTGTTTTGCTGCATGTTATGTTAGTGAAAGCTATTTTACGAAGATTGCTTTAAGTTTTAGTTAAAAATGAGTGATAATAAGTATGACAATGACGACGGACCACCTACGCCGAAAAAGGTAAAGAGTAAACACATAAAACAGAAGTACAGAAAGCAATGGGAAAGTGATGAACCGTTTAGGAATTGGATTGCCCCTGTCAATGGTGACCCCTACAAGGCAAAATGCACAATGTGCGACGTCAAACTTTCTTGCAAAATTTCAACTTTAAAGCGTCATATTTCAAATACCCAACACGTAAGAAAAGCATCAGCGAGCTCTTCTTCAAGAGACGTTAGCACTTATTTTCAGAATTGACAAACGGATCACAATAGAAAAGTAATGGAAGCTGAAATAAAACTTTGTGCATTCGTTGCTGAACACAACATACCTATCATTTATGGCCATGGATCATTTATCAGAGGTGCTAAAATCTTGTTTTCCCGACTCCAGAATTGCTGCTGAGATTGCTATAAAACGAAAAAAATGCACATCTACCGTAAAAAATGTTATTGGTGATTTCCAAAAAGATTATTTAGAAAACATTATTAAACGTGATAAATTCAGCATATTGGTCGATGAATCAACGGATATTTCGGCCACAAAAACAATGTGCATTATTATCCGTTATTTTGATGAGCAGCAAAAAAAAGTCATGTCCTCACTATGGGAACTGGCACCTTTGTTTGAGGCAGGTGATTTTACAATGGCAGCAGAGGGAGCTACAGCAGAAGCCATGTATGATCTCATTATAAGGAAATTTACTGATAGAGGGATCCCATTAGAAAATATAATAGGATTTGCTTCAGATGGCTGCAATGTAATGATGGGATCACAAAATTCAGTAGCCAGCCGTTTGCGAGAAAATCTGCCCGGTATCTTTATTTTTAAATGTATATGCCATTCTATGCATTTGTGTGCTAGTGAGGCATGCAAAAAATTGCCAAGACGATGCGAAGATTTGGCGCGAAACATTTACGGCTTTTTTAAATTGAGTTCAAAACGGCAAGCCCAATATTTGGAGTTTCAAGTTTTTACTGCCACAAAAATCCACAAGATTTTACACCCATCACAAACTCGGTGGCTTTCCCTGCTATCGGTTGTGAACAGGCTGCTTGAACAGTGGAACAGCCTTAAATTGTTTTTTACGCAGAAATGGCTCCAAGAAAAAACTGCAGCTGCAGAATTAGTTTACCATGACCTGCATGACGATTTTATTAAGCTTTACTTTTTATTTCTGCAGTGGATATTACCAAAATTTGTTAAACTCAACGAGTATTTTCAAAGCGCAGACTCAAAATTGGTGGAACTGGATGAACACATGAGAGTAACGTACAAAGAATTATTAATGTGTTACATGCAAAGGGATCATGTTCAACATAATGATATCAGCTCAATAGTCCCAGACGATTCGCGATATTTCCTCCCACAAATGTATTTGGGGGTAAAAATTATGATTGAAACCCAAAAACCAGATATATCAGCAAGAAAAGAACAATTAAATGAGTTTTACTCTCGCTGCAGAGATTTCCTCATCACGGGCTGCAAAGAAATTAAAAAAAGGTACGACTTCTCTGACGATTTATTTCAACTTTTAAAACATTTATCACCTGAAGAAGCAGTTAATAATCAAACTAGAAACGTTTGTCCATCCATTTTACCGCTTATGCAAAGGTTGCCAAGAATCGTCAATAATGCCGATGATCTCCAAAAAATTGATGATGAATGGAGAATGCTACCGGTGGTAAATAAATTACCATTATATGAAATAAACTCACAGAAAACCGATGAGTTTTGGATTAAAATCCGTGATGGAACGGAACTAAAAACATTAGCATCTTTTGCTTTAAATGTATTATGTTTGCCACACTCGAACGCAGACTGCGAACGTATCTTCAGTGAAGTAAATAATATGAAAACGAGACTTCGAAATAAATTAATAACTCCAACTATTAATGGAACTCTTCTAGCCAGACAAGCAATCCGTAATCACGGTAATTGTACACAATTTCAAGTACCTAACGAAATGATTCGTAAAATGAAAGATAAAAAACAGTATGACCTACATGCGACAGAATCAGAAGTACTAGAAACTATTCAAAACCTATACGGTGAAGAATAAAATAAGTAATTTTAAAAGTAGTATACGCATAGTACATACATCACTTGTATTTTTTTTATAATTTTAACTTTCCAAATAAACATTTTGTACAATACGGCATTTTTCTTAGATATCCCTAAAAATCCGGCAATTTTAGAATTAGAATACGGCAACCCTAAATTTGTCAGGAACAACACTGGTATGCAGGGAATGCCGTCAGTTGTGCCTTATGTGTCGAGGCGAGTCCACGCTTGTCGGTGCAGCGCTCTGGTAAATATTGTTTTTATTACTTATGTCTGTGGCTTACCATAATTACTTATTTTATAAGACTCTAGTAATTTAAATTGATATGTATTTTTAATTTGATTAGCATTAAAAGGGTTTGATTGTTATAAAAACATGTTGGTAGGTAATTATAGCAACACATCTCGTAACAAAAATGTAATAGGTATTAATGTTTCGATCGTGTGTTAACGATTTGCTTTTTGACAGAGGTTTTGTTACTAAAACATAGAATAACATAACATACCTTTATGCTTACTCAAACTTTATTATTGTTATGTCCACGCATTTGTTATTTAGTGTTTTATTAAGTTACAAAAAATATGTCTGTCAAGAATTATGAGATGGAACGTATGGTCTATGTATTAATTTTATTATGAGTATGTGTGTAGATATATGTGGTTAAGTATTTTATGATCAATAATTTTATTCAGTCATTTATCAATTAAGTATTTTCTGCGCAGCTGCGCCTTACGGTTTCACCCGCAAAGTCACCATCCTCGTACCTACTTCAAGGAATATTCTAAAAGAAATAGAAAAACGGTTTAGGTGTTCTTGAAATTTGCGCTTAGCAACACATTCAGCGATTAATTTTTATATTATAGATACGTAATTTTCTTTAGCCATGATTGTTTATACCGGGTCTTAATCGTGTTAATATTTTTAAGGCATAAATACCTTAATGTTTCCCGACGTTTCGACCGAATTACATCGGCCGTGGTCACGGGTAGACTGATGTCAGCTTAGCGGCGCCTTCGTGAAGTGCGGGTTTCGGTAACATTAACACGATTAAGGCCCGGTATTATACAGCGTTGCTTCGTTCTCGATATATGTAATTCACATGCATCTTCTTCCGATCACTCGGCAACCAAACGCAATTTCAGAGTTTCACTCCTAAAACAAGAAACTAAACACATCCTTGTCTATAATCTGTCACCTCCAACGTCAACTGTCATTCTTTTCGTTTGCGCCGTGCGCGGCAACCAGTACGTTTGTGTAACAAGAAAATTTTTGTTAATTTTAGTTTTTTACTATATTTCTCGTGTAAAAGTATATTAATACGTCAGGCAAATATGCCTAGAAACCGAAACGAAGAAGACTTGGAGTATTACAAGCGTAACATTAGAAAAATTGAACAACGCATACGACGGCGTCATAGGAGTCGCCGGCGCGATGATTCTTCGGAACACGACCGAGATTCACCGGAAAACCTTCCTCCAGGTAAACGTTAATCCTGAATATCGACTGACACGGGTGATGTACGAGATGCATTGACGTGATCTGATAGACTCGGGGCGTACACGAGATGTACGCACGAGATCTTTTACTCATAGATAAAGTCCATGAGACTTTATTTGTGCAGTGTTTGTTGATATAATAGTACTTATTGTCGATTTTCAGACTCTGATGATGAGTTAACTACAGAAAGACCTTCACAGGAAGTAATTCCTAATGAACCCCAGATGGATGCCTCTATCCTAGAGCAACCATCGCCCGAAGAGGCAATAATACAAAATTTGACACCTGCACAACCAGTAGATAATGTTGCTGAGACAATCCCTACAGAAGTACTTTTGGCACTGGGAGATCTTATGCCGGAAAAACCAAAATTTGGCCCTCCTATGAATAGTGACGTAGCTCGCATTTGGTCTGCAATTTTGAAAAATGGCCTTCAAAAGGAAAGTAAAGAAAGAATCATGGGACATTTGATTCCAGAAAACTGTGCTTTACTTCAAGCGCCTAAATTGAATCCAGAGATTACTAGCATAGTCAGTGATAACATTGTCAGAAACAAAAACAAAAACAGAGACAAAAAGATTGAATCTGAACAAAATCAATTAGGCATTGGGCTCTCCATACTGGGCAGTGCCCTATCGTCACTTATAAGTAGTGACAAAGTAGACAGACTAAAAATTATTACCATGCTTAGTGATGCAAGCAAAGTGTTTACGGACCTGCATTTTATTAAAACTAAATCAAGAAAGAGTCTTGTCGTTCCAATGTTAGACAAAACATTTATTGATGCGGTGAAGGACGTGGAAAGAGATGAATTTCTCTTTGGAAGTAACCTCATTGAAAATATTAAAATCCTTAAGAGTTGCCAGAGAAGTGGCCAGTCTATTAAAAAGCCTACTTTCACACCGAAACTCGAGCGGTCCCCCTCGACAACAGAGGAAATCATCGAGGTACGGACCCGGACAGAAGAAAATGCAGTCCTCCACCACATCTCAGCCACGGAAATTCTACAACCACAACCGGTATCAGTCTGCCACAAAGAAACCGAAAGGAACTCGGGAGAAACTACCTGCTCGACCATAAAGGTAAGTCATGCTGGCAGACTTGCTCATTTTTTACCATGCTGGAGAAAGATCTGTAAAGACAAATCCATACTTGGTTATATCAGTGGATACAAGATTGCCTTTGCCACTGAACCGCATCAACAATTGATACCTACAACCAGTATGAATAATTCCAATACCAAGGACATGAGGGTTGCAATCAATAACTTGCTTAAACTAGGTGCCATTTTCCCTTGTAAACCAACTACAGACCAATTTATTTCAAAGGTGTTTTTAGTTCCAAAACCCAATGGAGATAAAAGGTTAATTTTAAATTTAAAACCTCTAAATAAATGTATTACTACCTCTCATTTTAAGATGGAGGATTATAGAACTGCAATGGGCTTAATTTCATCAGGAGATTGGATGGCAAAGATTGATTTAAAGGAGTCATACCTATAAGTAAACATTGATCTTCAATATAGAAAAGACTGTGCACTGCCCTCCACATCTTTACAAAGATTATGAAAGTAGTGGTTACAAGATTAAGAGAACAGGGTTTTAAATCTGTCCAATACTTAGATGATTTACTGTGCATAGGGTCTGATTATCAATCCTGCATGAAAAATGTACAAGAGACCAGAGTTTGTAATAAATTTTGATAAAAGTATAACCAAACCTACTCAAATCTGTAAATTTTTAGGATTTGTATTTGATAGCAAAAGCATGACATTGCAGTTGCCATTAGATAAAAAAGACAGTATACAAAAATTTGTAAATAAATATCTCTCTATTAAAAATTGTTACATTCGAGATCTGGCAAAGCTAATAGGCACATTAATTACAGCTTGTCCAGCTACCACTTATGGTTAGCTTTACACTAAATTTTTGGAGCATCATAAGTTTAAATGTTTGCTTAAAAATAAGGGAAATTATGATGCAAAAATAGAATTACATCCAGAAGTAAAATTAGATTTGAAATGGTGGGCCAGCAATGTCAATTACACTATCAGAAGTATAACTTATCGTGAACATGACATAGAATTATTCACTGATGCATCGAGAACGAGGTCTGTGGTAACCAGAGAGCTAATGGGTTTTGAAAGGATGATGAACAAAAGTTTCATATAAACTATTTGGAGTTACTGGCAATATTTTAAGGGATAAAATATTTTGTAAAAAACAAACAGCATATAAATGTTTTGTTAAAGGTGAATAATAAGACAGCAATATCCTACATAAATAAGATGGGCGGAATTCAATTCCCACACCTGAACAGCCTAGCCTGGCTCTCTGTTTCCTACATAAAATCAAGTGAAAACAAAGAGGCAGATGAAGAGTCTAGAAAAATTAATCCTGATATAGAGTGGGAGTTGAATACCGCAGCCTATCAAAAAATTGCTTTAAAATTAGGCACACCTGGAATTGATTTATTTGCATCACGGGTTAATGCAAAATGCCAGAGCTATGTGTCATGGAGGCCAGACCTAGATGCCCTGAATATTAATTGGTCTAAATATTTCTTTTACGCTTTTCCCCCATTCAGTTTGATATTAAAATCTTTATAAAAAATAAAAAATGTCAAAGCAACTGGTATCATGGTAATGCCATATTGGCCATCTCAAGCTTGGTTCCCAGCAATGCAAAGTATGCTTATTTCCAAATTAATATTCTTTAAACCCCAAAGAAATCTTTTGCACTCTTCTTTCAGAGACAGTCATCTTTTGCACCACCAGCTTACACTGATTGCCGGGATATTATCAAGCAAGCATGGTTGAAACGGGCCATTCCTCCAAAATCCATAGATGTCATGTTTAGCTCTTTTTCAAACAATACACTAAAGCAGTACAATGTTACTTATAAAATATGGTGGGACTTTTGTAAAAATAGAGACATAGACCCTTTTTCTCCTTCTGTACCCATGGTCATGAGCATATACTGGGTCTCTTAATTCACATAAGTCGGCATTGTCTCTAATGCCCACTATTATCTAAACTTGGGAAAGATGATCGTATAAAAAGGTTATTTAAAGGTTTCTATAAGTCAAAACCCCCATTACCCAGATATCAAACAACTTGGGATCCTAATAAAGTTCTTAGTGTGTGATACAAGACTGGACTCCCAATATATCTTTAAGTCTCGAAAAAAATTCCAAGAAATTAGTAGTATTGCTAGCATTGAGCACAGCACAGACGCTGTCTCTTATTAGAATATCTAATATTAAATATAATAACAATGGTGTATAAAATAAATAAACTAAATAAAAATAAAAATCATTTTTATTTACGTAAACCAATTACAGGCACTTGTAAATCGTCAAACATTATTTGAAAATTAATTATTATTTATCTTAAATTACATTTGCTGTTTATTTATAAACCTATTCAAATTACTTATTTATAATTAAATTAATTATTATAATTAATGTATATTGTCACTAGGAGGCAAAATGCTTGTTCTGTCTATATTATGCCAAAACAATTGTCATTATTTGGGTGGACCATGAGCATATAACGACGGACGCGCTTTAATGCTACCACCGGATCCAATGCGCCCCAACTGAGAAGATCCGGCGAAACAAACTCAGTGGGTTACTCTACCACCGGTTTCAACACGGCCCACATGAGGCGGTCCGGCGAAACATACTCAAATGGGCAATTACGCGGGGTTTAGGTCCAGTTATTTTAATTTATATTTTAGTAGGCACACACATTTATTGCCCTAACGGTTGTCTTGTTATTATTTGTTTATTTTTGCTCAATAAGATTGAATGATATTGAGACAGAACTAGCGTTATTAATAGTTAAGGTATGTAAAGAAGTCAATTACAGACAGTTCACAGGATAAGACACAGTTCTAGTCACAACTATTGTACTTGGCTATATTTTTATGGTCTTCAGTGAGGTAGGTGCAAAGATGGTACCGAAACCCAAACGTCTTTATCTTCAACTAGCGACCCGCCCCGGCTTCGCACGGGTACAATACTGATAATTATACTACATAATGTCTTTAAACCTCTAACAAACGGGCGAAATTTGGTCAAAACAAACAGAAACAAATTAATATAGGTACCTACTAAAACTCAGTGAAATAAGTAGGTGGGTATACTTTTATCGTATGAAATACCTATACTCTTCAGGACTAACAATACAACAAGCACTAAATAAATAGGTATTCAAGTATCTATCCATCATAGTTACAACGAACACAAAACAAAAAAATTGCCCTATAATTCTTAAGGATCGAGCGCGCATAATCGCATTCGGCCTACCTCCGTAGCGTAGCGGTAATTGGCTCGCTTTAAATCTCGGAGGTCATGGGTTTGATCCCCACACCGGACATGAAATCTTTGTGTAAATTCTAAGATTTCTTTCCGGGTCTGGTTGGTTGAGGGACTACCCTTCGTGCCTCGGAAAGCACGTTAAGCCGTTGGTCCCGATTGTTATGACATCATCTATAATAATCGTATATCAAGGAAGGGGCAGCAGCGTTTCCTTGTGTGTTACAACATAATTCTGCGGTCACCAACCCGCCTGCCAAACGTGGTGACTATGGCAATACCCTCCCTCGGGAGGAGGCCCATGTTCAGCAGTGGACGATATACGTGCTGATGATGATGATGACCTACTAAAACTCAGTGAAATAAGTAGGTGGGTATACTTTTATCGTATGAAATACCTATACTCTTCAGGACTAACAATACAACAAACACTTAATAAATAGGTATTTAAGTATCTATCCATCATAGTTACAACGAATACAAAACAAAAAAATTGCCCTATAATTCTTAAGGATTGAGCGCGCATAATCGCATTCGGCCTACCTAAAACACGCGCTGTTATTTTGCGATAACTTAGTTATTCATTAAAAGTATATAGTGTAGGGGTAAAATAATCTGCATGAAATGCTTAAGAATATTAACACATTTAAAATGATAAGGATAAATACTAAATCCGTCTGATTAGCTTTACAATTACCGCATTAGAAATTATCATTTTTCTAAGATATAATGGATATAGCAAGTTAACCTTGAAAGATAGACATATGCTATCGCAAACTTTTTTGTAGATCTAAAAGAGAAGAATATTTGCCACCATACATTGTTTTGTTATATCTCATAGGGTTTAGGCAGCGTTTTCGTTGAAAGCTCCCAAATGGCTTAATTTTTTCCGACACCTCTGACAAATATCAATATATATTAGTCAAATGTACACATAAACTAAACAAATCATATACGTAAACCTTCCGGAAGAATCGTTCTATCGATTGGTAACATCCGCATGAAAATCGATGTAGTAGTTTTTGAGTTTATCGCGAACAGACAGACAGACGCGGCAGGGGACTTTGTTTATAATATGTAGTGATGTAGTGATAGCGGTCGCCCGCGGCTCCGTGCGGATGTCGGTTACCGCTGCAAAAAGCCTACCCAGGAAAGACACGGTCAGCGAAATGATTCCCAGGTCAATTCACAGACACCGACATAAACATCGACAACGCAGTCATTATCCGCAGGCTGCACAGATTGTCTTTCTGTGGATGTTAAAGTTGTCAATGATGAAAATATAATTAATGATGTAATTAATAGGCATTTTAGGGATTAGGCATTTTAGGCATTTTCAAAGCTCCGAAAAGAACTGTTGTTTAGCTCTGAGAAGAACTGTTGATTAGCTCTGAGAAGAACTTTTGCGTAGGTGTAGTTTTAAGAACGAAATCTAAAAAAAATCGCACGAAAATTATTAGACTTCGCAACGGGCCGTGCAGCAGAAATCGTAATATTTTAATTTCGCCATAACTTCAAAACCAAACGTCCAATTTTAATCATTCAAAGACCAAATATTATCTACATAAACTGTACTTAGTGATGAAATATTTTTTTTAGATAAGGATTAATAGCATGAGTAAAATAAACGCGTTTAAATGTAGTCCAAAAAAAATTCAAGATTTCTAAATAAAAAAATGGTCGTTGTGCCTCACTCGACATAGATAGGTATAGTGTGTCGCGGACTTTTTTGTAGATATTTATAAGATCTATAAATTATTTCAACATTTTATGGTTCTATCTTTTATAGTTTAGGCAGCGTACGCAAAATAAGTAACTTTTCTGGTTGATTTTTTACACCTTGTGTCAGAAAAACCCAAATATCTTACGGAACCCTATTTTTTTCCAAAATAAAATTTAGCCTATGTTACTCGTGGATAATGTAGCTTTCGAATGGTGAAAGAATTTTTTAAATCGGCCCAGTACTTTTTGAGCCTATTCATTACAAACATACAAACATACAAAAATAGGTACAAATCTTTCCTCTTTATAATATTAGTATAGATATAGTCCTGAATACTATAGTAACCTTTTGACATGAGAACAGTTTTGACATGTGATTTAAATCTTGTATCAGGCAAGTCTGTAATATAATTAGGGAGTTTATTATAGAACCTAATACAATTTCCCATAAATGATTTATTCGTTTTGCTAACTCTAAATCCTGGAACAGCAAGTTTATGTTTATTTCTAGTATTAATATTATGAATGTCACTTTTTTTACTATATTTATCAATATTTTTTCTAATAAAAAGAATATTTTGGTATATATACTCAGAGGGCACGGTAATTATATTAATATTTTTAAAAAGGTTACGTAGGGAGTCGCGACTACCTAATCCATACATGGCCCTGACCGCTCGTTTTTGTAATACGAATATAGTATTTACATCGGCGGCTGACCCCCACAGCAGAATTCCATAAGACATAATGCTATGAAAATACGCGAAATACACTAGCCTAGCCGTGGCTAAATCGGACAACTGTCTGATTTTCCACACAGCATACGAAGCTGAACTTAATCTACCAGCGAGTTTTTCAATATGAGGGCCCCATTGTAGTTTAGAATCTAAGGTAATTCCTAAAAATATGGTTGAAGTGACCAAATCTAATGTTTCTCCATTCAATGAAATTACTGGGATGGAATTGATTACATTTGGTAGAACGAATTTGACACATTTGGTTTTTCCTGCATTAAGCAAAAGATTATTTGCGGAAAACCAGTTTGCAATTAGACCGAGTGTTCGATTATGTTCAATTAGATCAGTATTTTTTCTTTTAACTTTAAAAATCAATGATGTGTCATCGGCAAACAGATACATTATTATATCTGATATAATAAAAACATCTTGTCCTGGCCGTGAACTACCTCAGTTATACTTGGCATTTTTTTTTAAATCTGATATATGCCCAGCTAAAACTTTATGTGATTATATAACTCATACCCAAAGACAACTCCGATTTTTTAATAATATTATCTTTTAAGAAGCCTCACAAAAGAGTTTCGGCCTCTACAATTGGTAGATGGATTAAAAGTAAGCTGAATGTCTGTGGCATAGACATCAGCGTTTTTTCAGGACATAGCACACGCCATGCTGCTACTTCCACCGCAAAATAAAAAGTTGTCTCTTTAGATGTCATTAGACAGACTGCAGGCTGGACAGATAATTCTTCAACATTTGCACGTTTTTATAATAGGCCAATTATAAGTGGTCCAGGTCAATTTGCACAGGCTGTGTTAAATACTAGCATATAATAAGGATGTTACTTACTTGCATTAAGTTTATTTAAGTTTAATTTTATGGCCATGATTAATGTGCCTTTTTTATTCTAATTAATCATAATTATAGCAAGTATTGACTCATAAGGTAGAACCTAGTTCCTATTAGTGTCACACACTATGATGATAAGACTGTTAAATAGAAATATAAGGGTAATGAAAAATAATTCTCAAGGTTCAAGTTTCTTCAATTAAGATTTTCTATAGTTTGTGTATATTTTTGTCACAAAATAAACTGTCTCAACTTTACCTATCATTATCTCTAAACATCTGCATGTGAATTACATATATCGAGAACGAAGCAACGCTGTATAATATATGATCAAACGAACTTACCTGTGAGTGAAGTTCGATCATTATTATACTATAAGTTCGATCATAGCTGCTTTGGTGCCTTTTTCAAACAAAACCGAGATTTTAAACAAATAATTCTGTGGCTGGATAACTGTGCAGCACAGAATAAAAACTGGACTCTTTATTCATATCTCGTATATTTAGTAAATTCTGCAGAAGTAAACTTTGAATCCATAACTTTACGCTACTTGGAGACCGGTCATACATTTATGGCTGCAGATGAATTCCATCACAGAGTGGAACGATCTTTGAAAACAAAAAAGCGTGTCTACGACTTTGAAGACTTTTGTAAAGCTGTATCTGATACTAGCTTTCGCACCATGGTAAAGAAGATGGGAGTTCAAGACTTTTATGATTATGAAGACTGCTCTTCGACGTATAAAATAAAAAAAACCAACTCGCGAGCTTACATGAATAATATTTCTGAGGCAAATTTTCGAAGAGGATCGAATTTTTTATAAATGCAGTAATGGTACTGACGAATACTTTGAGCTAGATTTTCTTAAGTTTAAAAAATATTAAAGAAGGGAAAGGAAATATTAATCTCCACGACAAAAGCTTGTTCCAAGGGATATCACAAGTGAAAGGCTATCTGCCATACTCACAAAGCTTGGTCCACTTATGCCCACTAAATGATCGAGCAATTGATTTGTTTCAAAACCAAGAAGACTGAAATAATGCAAGACTGATTTTTTATAATCACTTTAGCGTCGATTTAATTATTATGAAACTATTGATATAATTAATAAGTGATATTATTTATGGAATGAAAGTGAAGGAGGCCTAAATTCTGAAGAATTTGCTACTGTTTGGATGGACTTAATAGAAAACAATATTGTACTTCAGGAAGACTCTGCTGAACCGAAGAAAGTAATTTTTTACAATGATGGATGCACTTACCAATACAGTAATACAGTCTTGGGTAATGTGTTACTCACAACAGCTATGAATAAAAATATTGTGATAGAGCAAAAATTCCTCGAGGTAGGTCATACACAAATGGAGGCAGACTCCATGCATTCGACTATAGAGTGTGCTTTAAAAAACAAAGATATCCATGTACCAGCAGAATACATATCCATTTGTAGATCTGCAAGGAAAAAACGGCGTCCATACGAAGTAAAATATCTAAACTACCAATTCTTTAAAAAGTTCAATGAGGTTCAATTTTATAAAAGCATTCGTCCTGGCCGAACTAAAGGAGATGCTAAGGTTACAGATATCAGGGCTATTCGCTACACTCCAAATGGAGATATTTATTATAAACTTAGATTTCCAGATGAGTGGAAAATATTACCACAATGAAAATACTCATCGGTGATGCCTGTGCCATTTACTGATCTACAAAATTTATACAGTGACAAGCCAAAAATTAGCGCGAAGATCTTCAATATTTGAAAAACACCTTACCTGAAGATTACCGCTCTTATTACGATAGCTTACCTCATGATTAAAACAGAAAAAAAATAATAATATTGAGTATTAAGGAAAAGAAGATTAATATTTAGTTTTGTTAACTTAATTATAATTTTATGAAAGGAGGATTTCAAATATTTAAGTTTGTTTGTTATATTTATGTTTAGTCAAGATTTTTTATTAAAAGACTGACCTTTAAGTATTAACCAAACATGTAACTGTGATGATTACTAAGAAATAAATAGACTGATTAACGAAACAAGTCTCAAAGGCACTGGTTATACGCTATCTGAATTCCTCACGAAGCCGCGTCATGACGTCTTTACGAAATGTCGTAAGCACTTTGGTGAGCGAAACTCCTGGACGTCAGAAGGAAAAATTGTGATCCTGCTTCCGGACAAGTCGCGGCGGAAAATAGAAACAGCCGGTGAGTTTGAACGGCTCATACTACAGTTTCCTGCTGCACAGACATCCAGTGATGCCGGACGAAAGCAACCAGGCATTGGAGGGCCCTCGCAAACTGCCAACAAGCCACCGACGTCGTCATCAACATCTGACAAAAGGTCCCGCCGACAAGCCAAGTAATATTAATTTCTTCAATGTTATAAGTTTACCGTACTAAATTTTACTATTGTAATTATGGGTGTTAAAATATTTATAGGTTATCGCTGTTATTGCTTTTTTTTGACTACATACAACTGACATTCAAAGAAAATGTAATATTGTGATGTCATATTTTAGGCTCATAGTTCTTTGGTCTTTTTGCCAGTTATTAGTACTTTTTTTTTGTGTTATTTTCAATTTGTTTAAAAGTTTATATTTGAGTGTACGAGGGGTTAAATTAAACGCATAAACCTTTGGACAAGTAATATAATTATTTTGATTTTTATTTTATGTATTAATTTTAATTGATATGTATATATATGTCCAACCATACTGATGATAATTTATTCTTTTCTTGTTCTTCTTCTATAGATTCCTACGTTAGTGCCTCTAATGACGACGAGTCGTTACAACTACGCGAAATATTGTACTCTCACTTATCTTTTTCTTCTGAAAAATGTTTTAATGTAGTCCATATGAATGCTCAAAGGGTTCATGCTCATTATCCCGATATTCTGTCTTCTTTTGATCCTGACCTAATTCATGCTGTTCTCATTTCTGAAACATTTCTTAAGCCTACACTTCCTTCTGCACAGTATGCTTTACCAGGATACAAGCTACTACGCAATGATAGGACCGGGAAGGGTGGAGGTGGTGTTACCATATATCTCCGTGCGGATCTTAAACATAAGATTATCGATCAGTCTCCAAGGGATTACTCAAAATCAGCTGAATACCTTTTTATCGAAATCAACATAAACCACAATAAAATGATTTTGGGTGTATTTTACAGTCCTTCGTGCCAGATAGATTACTTCTCCTCACTTGAACATAAACTTGAAAATCTGTCTGCACTACGAACACATGATTATCCTTGGAGACTTTAATACTTGTTTGTTGAAAAATGACGCACGGAGTCAACGACTTGTCTCCCTTGTTTCCACCGTCAACATGCACATCCTCCCACTCGGCTCTACTCACCATGCTCCTAATTGCACTCCCTCTCTTCTAGACTAAATACTTGTCTCTGACTCTTCCAAAGTGTCAACTCATGGGCAGGTGCCCGCCTCTTTCTCATACCACGATCTTATATTTGTCTCTTACAAAATCTGCTGCCCTCGGCGTAAATCTAAATTTAACTCCCTTCGAAGCTTTAAAAATATTTCACTGGATCGCTTGAGGGCCGCTGCGGCCAGTATAGATTGGTCGCCTGTTTACACCTGCAACGATATTGACTCAAAAGTAGCCATGTTTAGCCAATTAGTGTTGGAATTATATGACATCCATGCGCCAATTAAAAGGGTGCGCATTAAACATGCTCCGGCACCATGGCTAACAGATGATATTAAAAAAGTGATATCTAAAAGGGATAAAGCCAAAAGGAAATATAAAAAGGCTGCTACTGAAGAGAATTGGGCCCGATATAAAAAGTTGCGCAACCGTTGTAGTCGAATGTGTAGAGATGCCAAAAGACGCCACATTCACCATTCTATTAGTCATCTCAATACGGCACAAGTATGGCAATTCCTAAAATCTCTTGGTGTCGGCAAGAGCACTGGCGATGGTGCAATATCAGTGGATATTAACACCCTTAATACCCACTTTGCTGTACCACCGCTTCGTGTGGATGCCGAAACCAAAACTTCTACTCTTGAGTATCTCTTAAATCTCTCTAAGCCAATTTGTACTACTTTCTCTTTTACAGCAATCACTGAAATCGAGACTTTAAAATCCATTAAATCCATATCGACTAAAGCAGTAGGACATGATGGACTGCAAATCCAAATGTTTAATTTGTTATCAGAGAAACTGACTCCCATTGTAACCCATATTATAAATTTCTCCTTTGAGTCATGTTCCTTCCCATCAGCCTGGAAACAGGCTCATACCGTTTCCTAAGACCACCAATCCTGTTTCCGCAACTCATTACCGTCCTATTTCCATCCTTCCTATCCTGTCAAAGGTACTTGAGAGTGTTGTGCACTCGCAACTGTCTCGCTATCTTTCCTCTAACAACCTCTTAAGTCCTTTCAAATCCGGCTTCCGTCCTAGTCACAGCACAGTAACTGCACTTGTTAAAATAACTGACGACATCCGCTTGGCTATGGAACAAAAGCTACTCACTGTCTTAATCTTACTGGATTTTAGCAGTGCTTTTAATTCAGTAGACTTTGATATCCTCCTTAGCATTCTCACATCCTTGAATGTCTCGGCTCCAGTGGTTGCTTGGTTTGATTCATATCTTAGAGGTCGCTCGCAGGCTGTTCGTGCCAATGAGACATTCTCTCAGTGGTGTGATCTAACTGCAGGCGTTCCTCAGGGTGGCGTTCTCTCTCCTCTACTATTTTCTGTTTTTATTAACGCAGTCACGAAAAATATATCTTCTCATTATCATCTCTATGCAGACGATTTGCAACTATATCGGCATTTTAAGGTCGTAGATGCTAAGGAAGCCATTGCTGCTATCAATAATAATCTTGGAAACATTAGCAAGTGGGCGAATGCTTATGGCCTTCTTGTCAACCCCGCTAAATCACAAGCTCTCATTATTGGTAGTAGATACATGTATAATTCCATTGATCTCAATTCCCTATCACTAATAATTTTTGACAATGAGCCTATAGCCTTCTCACAATCAGTACAGACAGTTATCTGTCATGGAGCAATCACGTTGCAGAGGTAAGCAGGAGGCTGTACTGTTCATTTCAATCGCTTAAACGTCTCCAGAAATTCTTACCTTTTCAGACTAAAGTCACCCTTGCTCAATCGCTTCTTCTTCCTCTCTTAGATTACGCCGACGTGTGTTTCTTAGATGCAACAGAGGAACTTTTAGACAAACTTGAACGTCTTCAGAATTTGTGTATCCGCTTCATTTTTGTCCTCCGAAAATATGACCATGTGTCAGAGTTTCGGATGCGATTGAAGTGGCTGCCTATTCGACGGCGTCGGGACTACCATATCTTGTCTCTTCTGTTCTCTATTTTTCACAATCCCAATGCCCCTACATATCTTCGCGAACGCTTCGAGTATTTGATACCTAGAGACAAACCCTGTCGTACCGCCACTTCTCTTCTTTTAAAGAACCCTCCTCATGTCTCTAGTAAATATAACCACTCATTTACCGTCCGTGCAGTGCGGTTATGGAATTCCCTTCCACACCTCATTCGCGCTTGTCGTTCTTTCAACGCATTTAAAAGAAGAACAAAGGAGTATTTTCTAACTCAGTAACTATATAAGATAAGATAAGATAGATAAGATACTCTTTATTGCACACCAACATAACAACACAAATACAAACAGCAAAAAGTAATAGTAAGCCATGTACAATCGGCGGTCTTATCGCAGACAGCGATCTCTTCCAGACAACCTTTGGATGGAATAAAAATGAATAAGAAGAAGCATGAAGGGTAGTACGCAATAGGTGATGGGAAAATAGTAGCAAGGAGTGAAATAATAAAATTATACTATTATTTACATACTATTACATATTTAATTTTATAAAAATTATGATACATACTGTAATATATATACATATAAATAAAAAATAAATAAAAATATAATAAATATTATATGTCTTTATATATATATATATATATATATATATATATATATATATGTTAATGTGTTAACATAGCAAAGGACATGTAACAAGTGAAAGTTCAATATGATTTATAGCGATAAATAGTAATTTTTAACAGGGGTTTTAAAAATGCAAAGGGTCTGAGAGCGTCTTATGGATAATGGCAACGCATTCCAAAGACGTGCAGCTTGCACAGTGAAGGATTTTGTATAGAAATGTGTGGAATGCGTTGGCAAACATAAATTTAAGTTTTCCAATGATCTCAGCGATTTTGTGTGGGTGTTATACAAAAACTTAAAACGTTCTTTAAGATAATTTGGGGTGGAGGGACTGAACAGAATATTATAAAGAAGGGACAAAATATGCGAATTCCGGCGATGTCGAATGGGAAGCCACTTGAGTTGGGAGCGAAATTCGGAGACATGATCATATTTACGTAAACCAAATATGAATCTAATACAGAAGTTTTTAAGTCGCTCAAGTTTATCTAGCTGTTCCTCTTTTAAATCAAGGTAGCTGGCATCGGCATAGTCAAGTATAGGAAGAAGAAGAGATTGAGCTAGCGCAGTTTTGGTGGCGACTGGTAAGAAATTACGGAGTCGACGCATGGAACCTGCAGAAGCAAAAAGTTTGCGGCTTACCTCTTGCAGTTGCATGGCCCAGTTGAGGTTTTTATCGAAATGGACTCTCAAATTCTTTACTGTGTCACATATTGCAATGATATTGTTATTTAAAGTTATATTAGGAATATGTGACCAGTTGACCTTAGCTCTCAATCTATTGCTACCAATAATTATGGCTTGAGATTTAGTGGGACTTACAGTAAGCACAAAACTTTTTCTCCATTCAGAGATAGTTGCCAGATCCCGGTTAATTTGATTGATGGCTATTGTTAAGTCATCTGGACGAGCTTGGCTATAAATTTGAAGATCATCAGCGTAAAGGTGGTAGGATGAAGTAAGTTTTAAGGAAATTGTATTAATAAATATAGCAAATAAAAGTAGAGATAAAACGCCACCCTGTGGCACGCCAGCTGAAATATTGCACCAAGAAGAATATGAATCTTCAATGCGGATCCGCTGACGTCTGCCAGACAGGTAACTATGAAACCAGTCAATTGCCGTTGGAGATATGTTAAGAGAGCGCAGAATACCGACCAAAATGTCGAAGTCAACATTGTTGAAGGCATTGCTGAAGTCGAGTAAACATAACACCGTGAGATTGCCATTTTCCATACCTGATCTAAGGTCATCTGTAATTTTAATTAATGCGGTAGTCGTACTATGACCAGGACGGAAACCAGATTGGAAAGGATTAAGGAGTGTGTTTTTACAGAGAAAGGAGTTGAGTTGGTTATACACTAAACGTTCTAGGACTTTGGATAGGAAAGGCAGTATTGAAATTGGGCGGTATTTGGAAAAGGATTGAGGATTGCATTTTTTTGGTAATGGAGTAATTTGGGCATCTTTCCACAAAGAGGGAAAGCAGCCTTTGGTCAATGAAAAATTCAGGATGTGCGTTATGATGGGAAGGATTAGGTCAAGGATAGGAAGGATCATTTTACGACTCAGGCAGTCACTACCCACAGCATTTGATGTTATCGACTCTATGCTTCTCTTAACATCACAATCGGTGAATTGCGTGAAGAAGAATGGGGAGTGATCGGGAGTAGGAAGCCATGAAAGAGATGTAAGAGTATTGATTTTAGTTGCCCTATCTATACAAGGCGAAGATGCAAAATGGTTGTTTAACATATCAATGTTTAATCCTGTTGGAATTGTACTTTGACGCGCTTTACCTACTCCCAGCGATCTAAGAAAGTTCCAGACTTTAGCTGGATCACCGTTTTCTATGGATTTATGAATATGCTGGCGTACGGCTTTCCTACACACCTTATTGCAGTGATTTCGAATAGTGACATATTTTTCCCAGTTCGCAGGTGACGGACGAGCTTTATACTTAGATTTGGCTGACACTTTTTTATGTATTATTGCCTTGAGCTCGGTTGTCAACCATGGTGCCGGAAGGTGCTTCAGTTTAACGGGGCCTATAGGAGCGTGTTTATCATATAGCCGGGTAATGATTTCATTGAAAGTGGAAATTTTTTCATCAATGGATTCTGATAAATAAACAGCTTCCCAGTTTATATTGCTATCATCCTCCCGTAGGTTGTGAAGGTTCATGGAACCAAAGCTGCGCTGAAGAAGAATTCTTGACTTAGCCTTGGGCGGGCGAATTCTATAAGAAAGATAATATATCAGATCATGATAGGAGAAACTATCAGCTGAACATTGTCCGTGCTTTATGACATGATCATTAGAAGATACTATCATGAGATCAAGAAGAGAGGGAACAGAATTAGGGAAATGATGAGTAGCACTCAGCGGCAAGACCGTCAAGTTCTTAGACAGCGTTATAGTCAGAAGAGATGAAGCACGGGAGTCTTTCTTAAGAAGGCAGGTGTTGAAGTCACCCATGATAATTACATGCTTATAAGAGGGAATGAGCTTGTCAAGAAGATTTTCAAAGGAAGGAAAAAAATTTACTCTAAGAGAAGGGCTGTAATAAACCCCAAGTAGGAGTTTAGTGTGGTGAAGTTCAATCTCTAAGAAAAGGTGTTCACCAGCGTTTTGCGGCGGTGGTTGTGCTGATATATCAACAATGGTATAAGGGATATGAGATTTAAGATATATTGCAACACCTCCACCGCCACCCACGGCTCGATCATTCCTTATCAATTGAAATCCTGGAAGAGAGTATGAGATAGAAGATAAGCATGGCTTGAGCCAAGACTCGGAAACAAGTATTGCATGTAAATTATCGAAATCGAAATTTGCCAGCATATCAGGAAAATGAGCCGGAATACTTTGGGCATTAAAATGAACCACGTTAAAACCACCAAGAACATTCGAAAACTGGTGTTTTAATGTATCACTGAGTGTGGGAATACTTTCAAAACTCTCGTTTTCACTTAACGAAAAGAATTCATCATCACTGTTATCTAAATTATATAATGACATATTCAAAATAAATAAATATTCTTAAAAAATAAATACTAATTATTATTAGTATTATTATTAGAATAGCAATATAATATGTATTATGTATATAATACGTGTAAACAATAAAAATAGATGCTTCTTATATACCATCTGCCAGTTGTGCCTGTACAGAAATATCATAAAATTATGATAACAATTTAAACAACTGTCACATACAAGTCATCGATAACAAACAAACAAGTAAAATGAATACATACTGTGTCCAAAAGTTAATTTTATGACAACAATTAAATCATGGTAAATAATCAAATTAACTAAGGACTGGAACGCACCCGATCGTCAACAAGAATATCTACAATTATTATTCTCTTTGACCAGATGACATTTGACATTTAAAAATAAAAAAGAAATGTGCGGTATAGTCAAAAATAACAAAATAAATAAATAAAAGTGAATCTGTAGGTGTAACAAAAGTAATGAATTACTTATTAAAAAAGCGATCTGACAATCACTTCTTCGTCGTTCCAGTACGCCTAGAACCGGAAGTAATAGGTTTCTGCGACCCAGTTTTGACATCCCCAAGATTCGAAACATCCTCCACCGAAGATATATGATGACGGGCATTGTTAAGACCCATCACCTAAACATTGCCGTCCTTGGTATAGCATTTGGAGACACCAAACTTCTCCCTGGCTGCCAAGAAAGCGTCATGCCGAGATTTAATAAGAAATTCAGACAGGGTTATACCAGTGCCCTTAAGTTTCGTTTTGGAATACCAGATAGCATCACGATCCCTTTGTCTGATCAACTATATAATTACAAAATTTGGACATAGAAGTTAGTATATGTAGTATATTATAATTAACATATATGTAAGTATATAGGTTTAAATATTAGCATATAATTGTATATGTATATATTAGTGTGTATGTTTATTGATATGTATTTACCAATTTGGTATAAATTAATTAAAAGATTCGTCCGTTGTACACTAGCTATGCACTTTTAATCAAATGCTCTTTCATTAAAGGTTTGCTGGAAGAAAATTCATTATTGAATTAAGCTCGCCTTTGTACATGTTGTTTCCATTGTATAAACTTTATGTTATCGCTTTAATGTGTGCAAAAAGAATAAATAAACAATTAAAGTTATTTTACTTATCTTTGATATCTTTTAAAAAAACCCGCTATGTCCACAAATAAAATGTTTACTACTAAAAAAACCTGCTAAATCATAAAAACACTTATAAGTTATTAAAAATCAAATTTTACTTTTTTATTATTTTTTAATAATATAGAATATTTAAAGATACATCAACCATATTTTTGGTTTTACCCTAAAATTGTAAAATTCAAATTTATTAAGTATTTTTTATCTCCTGTAAATTTGGGTTAAAGTGAGTTAGCAGGTTTACACTCTTAGCCGACGATATATATGTAGTTATGCTCTATGTTTATTATGTTTTAAATAATATAGATACATTTAAAATTTATAATTAATTATTTGTTTTATCATTGAAGTATTCATTTATAGAGTAATAACATTTATTTAATAGGAAATCTTTTAATTTATTAATAAACTTATTTATATTAGCCTCATTTTATATAATTTTTGGTAATTTATTGTAGATTTTTATGGACATAACCATAGGACTGGATGAGTGTATTTGTAATTTGGATTGGGGCAAGTTAAGTCTGTTTTATGTCTGAAAGTGTATTTTGTTTGTTTCTCTCCTCGTGTGTCATAAAAATGTGAATATTTTCTTACAAATTTGCTTATCTCTAGAATGTAGAGGCAAGTAAGGGTAAGAATTTTATGTTCCTGAAAATGTGATTTGCAGCTATCAGTTTGTTCAATATTAACTATTATACGGATAAGTTTCTTTGTAGAGTAAATATTGTGTCTGTGTCTGTACTATTTCCCCATAGTATGATTCCATAACTAAGCCACAAATGGGCATATGCATAATAGGTAACAAGTGCAGTTTGTATGTTTGTTGTCTTCTTTATTTCTCGTAAGGCATATGCAAATTTAGATAGTTTCGCTTGCCTCCAGGCTTCAGTTTTTGCTTAAATATTGTCTTGTGTAGTGCCTGGAGGCTTAGTTCCACTAACGTTAAATAATAGTCTCAGCTCCACATAAAATATACCATACAACCTACAAAATCATTTAAATTGTGATGTAATTCTGTGATATCTGGCCTGTCACGACCCACTCGGGGCTCGTTAGACATTTAAGTAGCCAATGCACCCGCCAAATTATTCAAATTATTCAAAATAACCAAATAAGTGTTTACCAGTACCTGGAGACACATACAAAATTTTTCAATCAGTTTTTGGTCAAAAACTTTCAAATTTTCTATGGGCACATATTCTTTTTGTGATGCCACATTATAGTCCGCATTTTTACCTATCCATCGATGCCCCGCATGCCTGGAAAAACGAAAAATTGGGAAAATTTTAAATTTATATTGTCAATTTATGATATATGTATTTTTCCCTATCTTTGGATAGTCATTTCATTCCTTCCTCCATGGATATGTCAAACGAATACGACGTCGAGTAGGGATGGCGATCTGAGATCGATTAATCGAAGAATCGATTTTTGGAGCCAAAAAGATCGATTTTTTAAATCGATATGTAGTACTGAATCGATTCAGTGAATCGATATTTCACCCTTAAAAATCGACATTCGATTTTATGACAGACTGTTGTTTTTAAAAAGTTTAGAAATTAAGCATTGGGAACTATAAGCTACACTATCTATTTTCTTAACTTTGTAAACCAATACATAAAAAAATAAATGTCTTATTTTATACCTGATCTGATCTTTTGATATGGTAATAAAAATATTTTTTATTATCGAATCACCTGATTTTACTGATAAGAGATCGTTAAATTACAATATGTGTCATGTTTTTAATAAAATAGATTTATTTACAAAAAAATAATTTAATTTAACATTATAAACAAAAACTTGAAGAAAAGATCGATTTTTCAGAAATCGATCTTTTTGGCCTCGATTTTTTTGTGGATCGATTCATTAGGTCACGATTCGAATCGATTTAAAAATCGATCTTTTTTGGAAAGAATCGACATCCCTAACGTCGAGTGACATTCAGTGTTGCCAGACCGTACCAAAAAGTACGGTTTTCCGTACTATTTATCACACAACCGTACCATAGCCGTACCTTAGTGTAGACCGTACCTTTTTCGTACCATTTCTATATTAGTGATTATTTTTTCACTACAAAAGGTAAAAAACAACTCCTGTTATAGAATATGAGTAGACTATAGAATTTTTCAACATTGTAGCAAACCGTAAGGGTTGGAATATTCTGCAAGAACTAGATCAGTTTTTCTTCGAATTGGCTGTCTGCGACCATAGGTTGGAAAAAAGCGATAAGGAATCGAATATTCAAAAGGATATGGTAAAGTAGAACTTTATTACAGACTGCCAATATCGAACAAATTCATTTGTAAATCAATTATAGAAATTAGGTTATAAATCAATACAGAGTTACGGAATGGAGTAAAGTCATCAAAGTCGTTAATGATGCAGTGAATTAATATATTTTTTGATACTTAATACCTAATTTATCATAGGAAGTTCAGATATTATGCGATACTATTCTCTATATCTAGAGGAACAAAAAATATTATTTTATTTTATTGTTTTTAAACAAGAGTGCAAAATTCTGTTGTTTATATACCTGTCAGAAACTTGAAACGAAATTACAATAATTTTCTTTAATTGTATTATAATACTGGTAAAAAAATTTGGATGTAATTTGATATTTTTAGATGGAAATTGATATTTTTAGATCTAAAAAGACTATGTACTTAAATCAAATATATATTTTTTAGAAACATCTACATTTATTGAAATCAATCTCAATCTATTCAGATAAACTTAGATCTACAATTGACTACAAATTACTTAGATCTGAGTAGATTTAGAAAAATGGAAAATATCTAATTTAATTTAATTAAATTAAGTTAATAATTTAAGTAAATTCATACGATTATCGTTGCTAATTTTTATATTTACTTGGGTTACATGAAATTCCTACTTAATGAATAATAACGATTTTTACCGTCTTTAAACATCTACAATTTCTCGGTTTATGTAAAAATGTTTAAATACTCCTCTGATACTAAAAATATTTTCAAATTCAAAATGATTCCAAAAGACAACTCCAGCGTGCCCTGTCGAGAACTTTGAATACTGAAATGAGGTTTCTTTTTGTTCGATTCCCTAATTTCCCTATGGTGGTATCTCTTGCGCAGGTTGCTTAGTTTGTAGTTTTTAAACCATTTATTAAGGTTGGAGCTCTGCTCGCCTTTATGCCCGGTGAAGTAGCAAAAGCCTCGGGGCTACATAGGTAAGACAACCCGAAAAAAAAAACTAACCGTACCTTGAAGTTAAAAACCGTACCTTTTCAGAAAGCCAACCGTCCTTTTTTGGGAAATCATACTGGCAACACTGGTGACATTCCCTTCTTATACTTTCAAGAAGGTGACACGCTTTTGGTTCCTACGTTGTATTTACAAAATTATTTCTGCCGCAATATAGTCAAATTTGTGGATAAGGAAAACGTGTTTTTAAAAACTAATTTTATAGATTAAAATGAATATGTCCGAACAGAGTGAGATGTTCTTTAATATTGACTCTAATAATACATTCGTTACTTAACCTACTACTAAGTACTAAGCCTTATCATACTTGTTATGAGAATCATGCCACCCAACTAGCTGCAAGTCAGCACTTTAGTCCGAGCGTACAGTTACTATCCTGTATGGTAACGGATGCATAACTTCTCCCTCCTCAAGCGCGAAATTACCCGAAGTTCTGTTTACTGGATTCGGATTATTTCGCGTAAATGTGAACAATCGTAACTTATTTTTATATATAATAAAAGCTATAACACACAAAAATAAAATAACATAAAACAATATAGTAGCTAGACTTGGATTTTTCACGTTTACTGCACTATGTTCAATTTCTACATTTTCACTTTCACTATTGGATTTTAGTATTTGTGTTAAGTGTTTCACATCGTTGAAGTTAATTTCCTTTATGTCCAGGGTTTTATTCCACGTCACATTCAGAGATTGCAGTTTTGGGAGATTTATAATCGGCGTTAATTTCATGTTTGAGTTTTCATAAAATCTGCGATGATGGAGCTTTGAGTTTCCTAAAGATACTACACAATTTTCATCTATGTGTAATATGTAAGATCCACGCAGAGACTGGTAGGTCACATTACTACCACATGTTTCTTTTACAGTTACGGTATGTTTTATGTAGACTATCCAATCATTGTTTATCATACGCTGAACTTTCGTGTTTTCCAAATTCACCGAAACTGCATTGCAATTTCTTAATGTGTCCTTGAGTTTCATTAGCTGCTCCACGCATGTTTCTTCCGTATATGGTAATACATTGTCCTCTGTACATAAATAATTGTTTTCTCCGATTTCCTCGCAGGGATGTGCAAGTGGCAGGTATTTCAGCCCTTTCACCATTAGGTAAGGAAATTGGGAAATAATTGCAAGAGTTTTGTTATTAAAATCGTCAAATATAGGAAATGTATACAATTTAAAATAATTATATATGTGACCATCAGTTACCTAATGGGATCTCAAGAATAAATGTAATCTGGTTTCCTTTCATAAAAGCTTTAACTGTAATCATTTTTTCTAGCTTAACTAAATTACTAACACTTGCTTCATACATCAGGTTTTCGGAACTGTCTATTTCTTTTAAGATACTTAACAATTCATTTGAGTTAATTATTGATTGGTGTAACACAGAAACTTTACTCAGAGCCAATGCTGTTTCAATTTCGCTTAACGATATGTATATTAAGCGAAAGTTTATACTAAATACATTAAACATAAAAAGAACATGAATAGCGTAAATTAAACGTACGTCATTAGTGGTAATCATCCGAACTAATTGATCTATAGTTTTTAATTTATCATCTAATATTTTAGTATTCGCTTGTAACGTTTCTGTGTTATTAACTAAAGTTTCTAAGACTTTTGAAATTATACTTATTTTCTTTTCAGCTAACATCTGTTTTTGGTTACTTTGTGTAAATAGGGTATCATATTTAACGGCATCATCGTGATCCAAATTTCCGGTAATAAGTTTAATGATGGATCCCAATGGATTAATAATACCTCTTTTGATTCTATTATTTGCAGTTGAGTATGTAGGCAATAACTGGCTTAACTTATCTATAGTTATTTTACGGAGGTATTCTAACTGTTTTCTTAATCCTATAAACTCTTCAGAGTACTGATCGTTTTTATCAATTAGGTTACTAAACTCTGAATACTGATTTAAATTTAATTCTAATGTTAAACCTATCCCGCTTAAATCTAATACCTTTAATAACGGTCCATTTATCTTCTTGTTTAAAAGACTGTCCAATATTAATCGGTAGCAATCCTGGGTTTTGTTCAATCTTTTGAACTTGAAGGCCCTGGCTTTGGGCTGCCAGGATCAGAACGATTAGACTGCACCTGTGGAGGGCGTTTGACATTTTTAATAGGCACTTTGGTTTGCCTTTGTCCTACAGTAACAGGCACAATATTACGATTTACCTCTCCCCTAACGATAGCTTTTTGATAAAGGGGCTTATCTTTACTCTTTCTAATATTAACATCTTTAGCGTAAACTATCTGACCTTCTTTTAAATTTATATTACTTTCACCACCTTTACTTTCCCTTGTCTTTTTCTTTTGCTCTAACATTTGATCTGCTAAGTATTTGTATAAAATTTTTATTATTTTTGCATGATCCTTCAGTATTTGTTGAGTGTATGCTTTATCAAAATTTAAATTAAACATCTGATTTGAATCGGTGTGGCCGAATACTACTTCGAATGGTGTTAAGCCCGTGGCCGAATGAATAGTGTTATTATACGCCATTAATGAATACGTCATCACAGACGCGGCATCTGTGCATTTTTGCTCATATTTAGCCAATCGATAAATTTCTATTATAGTAGAGTGAAAACGCTCCACGATACCTGTAGAATTTGGGTTATTAGCGGTGGTAATATGTAATTGAATTTTATACATAGATGACATTTCTTTTATCATTTCGTTATCGAATTCAGAACCGGGATCACAGCTTATTTTTGTAGGAACGCCATATATTGAAAAGTATTTTATAAGGGCTCTCACTATCTTCATTCTTTGTTCTAATGGTGTGTTTTACCTGACTTGTAAAAGTTAAAGGGAGGTGCTCGCAATAAAATATATCCTTAAATTCTCTACATAAATCATATATATACTTTCTTTCTTCTTCATTCATATGATCTAAACGTAATTTGGTTAAATTTTCTTCTAACAAGGCATCTACTTCAATATCTTTAGTACAATTTATTTCATAAGAATTATTCTCATATTTAGTAATTTTAAATGGCCATTTTATTGTCATAACTGCTTCTTGATCTAAACTATTTTGGATGATAGTGGTAGCATACCCATTTATGCAATTAACTAAAGCAGTTGGCATTCTCACACCCTTACAAAACTCTTTATATTCTAATGTTCCCCTGTGTGTAAATCAGTAGGCAGTTTTACTCGTTGTTCCGTACGTGGTGCTATCTTTATTTGATATTGAGATTTGTTATATAGTATAGGTATTATAGCCGTATTAGTTTTTAATATGCCTCGTTTTAAATCAATTAAGGCACCAATTTGTTGCAATAAATCGTCACCAATGACGCCTTCATATCGCGAGTCTACATCATAAAGATAAAACTTATGGCGATTATTACTATTGAATGTTATTGGTAATGGTATCTCAATTACTTCCGAATGAGAACTAGATGCATGTGTACTAATAACTTTAAATGGTTCGTGACGTAATGCATGTGGAAAATATTCGTACGCTTTTCGAGGGCTAATAAAAGATCTCATACTACCCGTGTCGATCATAAATTTCGAATCAATTTCTGGTAGGTAAATGTAAGGCAGCTTAAGGCTAGGGTCACAATTGATTTGTATCACTTCGGGTGATCTGTTACGAAAGCCATGTGAAAATTTTGAGCTTGATGTTCTTCAGAAATTTCTACAGAAGTATCCTCATTTTGAGGATCGGGAATAGACATCTGTGACTCGCTCTGTTGCACGTCTGGACTTACGTAGTAATCATAGTAAACATCATCATTGAATTCATTTTGTTCAAGTTCGCTATAGTCGTTTGGTTGATTATCGAAAAATTTTAATTCATTTAATCTAAAACCTTTTTGGGTATTTTGCGGGCCCATGGCTGTTCGCATTGACACATCTGCGGACGTATCATACTGGTTATGGTTAGGAGGCCTGTAACCGAATTGTGTATAACCGGGATTTTGAGGGCGCATACCAAATTGTTGAGGGCGCATACCAAATTGTTGAGGGCGCATACCAAATTGTTGGGGGCGCATACCAAATTGTTGGGGGCGCATACCAAATTGTTGTTGCCCGCCAAATGGTGGTCTATAACCTATCGGGGGTCGATAACCTAACTGTTGTTGTGGCACATTTTGTTGAGGCCTAACCTGGAACTGCTGACCTTGAATTTGTGGTGTGCCAAATTTAAATTTTGGTGCTAAAAATTGGGGATTTGAATTAGCTGTATTATATTACAAAGGTTGCATAAAATTCCCAAATTTAAATGTTGAGGGTAAAACTGGGGGTTGCACAGTCAAATTTGGCCTAGTAATCAAACTTTTATTTCGCGCAGCATATTGCTCATGAAAATTAACTTCTTCCATTACGACACTTAACGCTTCTTCAAGAGTTGCTGGTAATTTTAACCGAACAACTCTAACCATATTTTCTGGCAAGTTATAAAGGAAAACGTTTAAAGAAGTGTTATTGTAAATAAATATTTTACTCTGTTTAACGTTCGCGTCCTGCAATAAATTCACTTTTGATATAAGATTGGATCGCACTGACTGAATTCGATTACAAAACTCGAGGTATGATTCACCTGGTTTAATTTTAATAGATTCTAACTCGATCGCTAAACTTTGCTCGTTACGTGGATCGCCAAAGTGCTGTGTGAGCAAGGATTTAAAATCAGCCCAAGTTATTATATCTTCCCGTTCACTTAATAGCGCCGCCGCATTATCGACAAGCCGGCTAATAATTGTGTGCATAACATACTCATTTTGAGCCACACTTCCGGAATATTTATTAATTACGTACTCACATTGTCTTATAAATAAGTTAAGTTGCCGTTTATCACCGCCAAAAAGTGGAATAAGTTTAATCATTTCATTTGGAATAAGCACAATTCGTTCTACATTTTCATTTGCCATCTTTATAAAGTCTAAAAGTTATTTCAAATTTAATAAAAATAACTATAATAACCTATTTACACTTACAAACAAACTATATTTAACCTTTATTAATCGCTTTTGTTTCAATATAATTGCTTCATTAATTTCTCACAGATACATTCATTAAAAGTAACAAAAAGAAAAATGGATTTCATAAATTTCATACGAAAACCAGAAAACAGTTAAAAAGAGAGATTTCCAATCTCAATTTAACAAAACTCTACAATTAAATAAATGGGCTTAATACAAGGGATGGTGAAAAGGCTTACTCACCAGTCTGCTTGCACCGCCATCAGCCTCGCTCCAACCACTTGACAAATTTATTTGTTCGATAGATCGCCGTACGCCAAAAATCAGCAAATTTTTGTAGAATTGAATACAGAAAATTCGCGAAAACGCTTAATCGGCGATCCTGTCCTCAGCGCCAGTCAAATTTGTGGATAAGGAAAACGTGTTTTTAAAAACTAATTTTATAGATTAAAATGAATATGTCCGAACAGAGTGAGATGTTCTTTAATATTGACTCTAATAATACATTCGTTACTTAACCTACTACTAAGTACTAAGCCTTATCATACTTGTTATGAGAATCATGCCACCCGTGATGCCACCCAACTAGCTGCAAGTCAGCACTTTAGTCCGAGCGTACAGTTACTATCCTGTGTGGTAACGGATGCATAACTATATTGTTATAGTTATGATACAACGGTTTAGTTAACGTACTACAAGTGTTAAATAACAAAAGTTTGAAAAAATTAATAAGTAATTCTACCCACTTATAAAATTTGTCATTAAATAAGTTTGATAATTTTTACTAAGTAAATTCTGTGTAAAACTCCGGTGTGAGCAGTGGAAGAGCATCTCCCTCCGTGACCCCCCACAGTGGCTGCACACCTGCCCAGAGGATATGGAGATGTTTTATCGTTGAGTATGGGAATGATTCTCCGTCGTATGTCTCGAGTGAAAATCCATACAACACAGTGTACTGCAAGTAGAATCGCAGACGGTAATACTGTACAAAATTAT
This sequence comes from Nycteola revayana, assembly GCA_947037095.2. Classification (NCBI taxonomy): domain Eukaryota; kingdom Metazoa; phylum Arthropoda; class Insecta; order Lepidoptera; family Nolidae; genus Nycteola; species Nycteola revayana. The sequence goes on from OX344844.2 coordinate 4,780,535, forward strand.
TGCTTTTGCTTATAACCATCCTCGCTTGCCTCCAGGCTTTAGTTTTTGCTTAAATATTGTCTTGTGTAGTGCCTGGAGGCTTAGTTCCACTAACATTAAATAATAGTCTCAGCTCCACATAAAATATACCATACAACCTACAAAATCTTCCAAATTGTGATGTAATTCTGTGATATCCGGCCTGTCACGACCCATTCGGGGCTCGTTAGACATTTAAGTAGCAAATGCTCCCGCCAAATTATTCAAAATAACCAAATAAGTGTTTACCAGTACCCGGAGACACATACAAAAATTTTCAATCAGTTTTTGGTCAAAAACTTTCAAATTTTCTATGGGCACATATTCTTTTTGTGATGCCACATTATAAAAAATTGGCCCCCCTACCCACCCGTTAGGGTTTTACGCGGCCGCGCTTACTGCGGTTGGCGCGAGGCTCTCAGACCCCGGCGGCGGCGCGAGGCTCCCGGACCCCGGCGGCGGCGCGAGACACCTTCGCCCGCCCGGCCGCACCGGCGCGAGCGAAGCGCCCGGCGAGTGTCGCGAAGACCGTAGACTATGACAGCGACGGCTCGCTCGTGTCGGGCCTGTCGAGCGCGTCGCGGGGGAGCGTCAGGACGACAGCACGCGGCGAGTCGTCGCCGAGGAGGATCCGGAGCGCGACCTCAGGGACATCCTGGACCCCGGGGTCGCCCCCGCGGACTCGCGCGCGAATGACGCCCTGCCCGGGCTCGACGACCTGAGCGCCGAGCTGCACCACCAGCCGACGGAGGACGTCGGCGCGAGGACGCTGGAGGCCCTGATGACGATGGAGAAGGTCACCGACAGATGTAAGAACATTAAGGGTAACCTCAAGAACGTCGTCAGGGTCAACATCCGCAACATCCAGGCGGGGGTGTACGTTCTCAACGAGCGGTCCGCGGCGGTCGGCACCGAGCGCCTCGAGCGGGAGATCGCGGAGCTGCGCGAGGCGAACGCCGCGCTGACGGCGGAGCTCGCTTCGCTCTCCTCAGAGGTGGAGCAGCTCCGCCGACCTGCGGGCGCGAGGGCTCCGGCGGGACCGCCTCCAGCAGAACCGCTTCCGCTGTCGCCGCGGACGCAGGCGAGCACGCCCGGGCCGCACCCGGAGGCGCCGACCGTTCGGTCCTCGGACGAGGCCATCATGGAGTAGATGTCCGCCATGATGGCCAAACAGCTAAGTGAGTTCAGGGCCTCGCTCACAAAGGACATGAGACCGGCTGCGTCGACTTCTGGCTCTGGGGAGAGCCAGAAGAAGAAGCAGAAAAAGAGGAAGGAAGCACGCCCTGCCCCTCCTCCTGCAACTCTTCCGGAACCGGTCCAGAGTTCCTTCCGGCACCAGGAGGTTGGAGGCCGGAGCGAGGGATGGACCCTGGTCACCACTAACGGAAGGAGGAAAGGGAATAAGCCCCAGGCTAACACGATCAGCAGAGCGCCTAGACAGGGCACAATGAGGCCACCGAAGGCTCCCAAGACGGCGGCCGTTACAATCTCCGCCCCCGACATGTCGGGGCTCACACTTGCGGAGATTTTTAAGACGGCCAAAGCTAAGGTGGACCTCAAGGAGTTTGGGCTAGAGGGCGGCATCGTCCAGCGAAGGGTCGTCAACGGAGGCTTGGTCTTGGACCGCACGGGCCGCGCTGATGCCTTGGCAGGCCGCCTGAGGGAGGTGCTCGCCGACACGGGGGCGAAAATCGCCCGCCCGGTGAAAATGGGGGAGTTGCGCATCCTGGATCTCGACGACTCGGTGACGAGGAGCGAGGTGGCGGATGCTATTTCATCCGCCACTCAATGCTCCAATGTTGACATCAGGGTCGGCGAGATCCGGATGCATCTCTCCGGCATGTACACCGTGTGGGCGAAGTGCCTCTTGGAGGCGATCCACAAGATGGACGGCAAGAACCTGCGGGTCGGTATGTGCTTGTCCATAGTGGAGACTCTTAGGACAAGGCCATTGCAGTGCTACCGGTGCCTTGAGCAGGGGCACGTCCGGTCTGGCTGCAGCAGCCCGACGGACCGCAGCGGAGTGTGTTACGTGTGTGGTGAGCCGGGCCACAAGGCACAATCCTGCCAAGCGGAGAGTCCAAGATGCCCTATATGTAGGGATTACGGACTCCCCGCTAACCATCGGCTTGGGGGCCCTAAGTGCTCCCCGCCGAAGAAGGGATCTCGCGGCCCTACCGGTAGGGTCACTGAATCCCGGGACGCGCCGGCTGAAGAAGAGCCGTCGGCTCAGTCGGACCAGGGTCCAAAGGAAGGTGCAGCAGAGGCTTAACATTCCCGCCCAATAGAAAAGTCTCGCAGGGAAATATCAACCACTGCCGTGTGGCGCAGGATCTGCTCATCCAAACGCTCGCCTAGCAGTCGGTTGATCTAGCCCTGATAGCTGAGCCGTACTCTGTGCCGGACCATCCTAGATAGTTCGGGGCGGAGGACGGTTCGGTGGCTGTCTATTGGGCGGGAGGATCGGGGGACCCTCACTGCACCCTTCTTCGGAAGGCAGCAGGGTTTGTCGCCGTGGAGTGGGGGCAGTGTGTCGTGGTGGCATGCTACGTCTCCCCGAATTGCAGCCGTGCGGAGTTTGAGGCTTACCTGGATGGGGTATCGAACTGTGTAAACAGCTTATATCCCCGTCCAGTAATTGTCGCGGACGATTTCAACGCCCACTCCAGGGAGTGCCGTCTTGCCTCACTTTGAGGAGTGGCTCCGCCTTAAGTGTGCTGGAGTAACATATAGAGTGACTCAGATACTCACCGGGCACGGAGCAATAATAAAAAGAGCAATTTTAAACATAATATTGCTCTTTTCATGTTATTTTTTATGTTAAGTTAAAAAGAAATATGCTAATTATTAAATATATCCATTAAAATAAAAAATATAATATTGCTATCTTTGTATACATACTAAAAAAAATGCAATTATTTACATTTACACAATTTCGAAAAACACATTTTAAACGTGTTTTTTTTAACAAAATTCAAAAAATATTTTATTCTCAATTTTTTCAACATTTGTAAAATGTTAGTTGTGCCTTTTCTAATTACGACGGCAGCATTGCAGTCCACAGTTATAAGAACTAAAAAGCTCTCCGTGTATTTAATAGAACGAAAACGAGGTCTATAGTGGTATCTGAAAGTTTTTCGGCGCCTGCTGAACTGCAATATTCTAAACAGTTACATCATACATAAGTTTCGCAGCGAAGCAAATTACAGTCACAGAAAATTTCGTTTAATTCTAGCAGATGCACTGTGTACGGAACATAATAAAACACAGCGCATAAGGCCTGCTATCAATATGTTGTCCGGGGATAACAGTCGAAGCTGTAATGGACATGTCCCAGACTACGTACCAGTTGACACAGCAATCCAGACTAATAAGGGTCAAAATCGCCAGAAACGAGGATTATGTGTGCAATGCCTATCTAACAAACAACGAAAGTAAACTAACATAATTTACTCGCAGTGTTTCTGTGTGTAGGCCAATGTTGGCGTACCTATCACGAATGAAGAATAGACATGCATTCATGAACATGAATATGAAAAGAACTCGAGCGATTCGAGTCGATTTCGAAATCATACGCATAACAGAACTTTTCGTTGCTCGACAATAAAGATGCAAGATATTGCTCGAATGCACCGTAATTTCTATGAATTGCGAAGTAAAATTGATCAAGATAATTTCATTCTGCAGCATTGCCGTATTGCAAAATGTTCTAGAATTAGGCTAAAAAATGAATCTAGAGGTCCAAAAAATCTAAGCGCAGAATACTATGTTACGATTAAAAATCCACATAAACAAATAAGAGTTTGTAAAACTGCCTTTCTTAAAATATTAAAAGTGGGTAAAGATCGAGTCACAGGAATCTTACAGAGATCCTTTAAATATGGAGGGAGTATAGCAAAGGAGAATCGTGGTGGCAACCGTAAAGAGGCACGATATGCCGAAAAACGAAGAAGGGTAGAGGAATTTATAGAGACTTTAGAAGCTGCAGAACCGCATTACTGTAGAGCCAAATCGTCTATTAGACTTAATTTACCACCAGAACTTAATATCGTAAAGCTCTGGAAAATGTACCAAGAGCAAGTTCAAGAGACACCACAGCTTAAAGTTAAACAATCATTTTTTCGTGACATTTTTAACAAGAAGTATAATGTTGGATTTGGATCTCCTTTGAAGGATACCTGTTCGCGATGTTTTGAGCTGACTAGAAAAATAGAAACTGCACCCACAAGTGAAGAATAAGAAGTGAAGGTAACATACATGACGCAGAAACGCATACATACCTTAAAAGCTAAGGCTTTCTATGAATTATTGAAAGTTGAACCGGAACATTGTATTTCACTATCTTTTGATTGTCAAAAAAACAACCCACTTCCCAAATTACCCGACCAAGCGGCTTGCTTCAGTAGGCAATTGAATATGTACAATTTCACAGTTGTTATCGGCACTTCCAAATCAGCTTTGAATAATGTACGTATATACTATTGGTGTGAAAACGAACACTCAAAATCATCAAACGAAATTGCAAGTGCAGTCTTCCACACATTGAACAATCTGGCAATTCCTGAAAATAAAACTAAAATTAGACTATTTGCTGACGGTTGTGGAGGCCAGAATAAGAACACAATTCTTTTGGGCATGTGTTCAAGTTGGTTATTTTCTAATGCACCATCACATGTGAAACAACTTGAAATTATATTTCCTATGGTAGGACACTCGTTCTTACCACCGGACCGCATATTCGCAAAGATAGAAAGGGAGACAAAGAAAAAATCGATCATATGCGATCCACAAATTTATGTGAATTTATTCAAGGAACATGCGACTTGTTTTCATTTAGGCGATGGCAACGTTGAAGTGCGTGATTGGAAAAAAGAAGTCACTACAACACTTAAAACTCCAGGAAACTGGCATTTCAGGTTCAACCCATCAAAGCGTTTTATACTGCGCCGTGGTCGACAGAACGTTAGTGTGCAAGGCGAAGAAAACTATCGGACTGAAATTGGGCAACCAAAATATGTCACGAAAAGGGGAAAGCATATCACTGATTTGGCACCTGCAATTTTGCGAAGAGGAAACAAAGTGAACATTAAAAAAATACTTGATGTAGCAAACCTTTTGAAGAAGCATTTCGGAGAAGATTGGAGAACTATTGCCAGTTTAAAATATTATAAAGAAGTAGAAGAAACTAATGACCAATTTGAAGAACATGAGTACCTTCAGTGTGTTGCACTAGAAGAAAGTGAAAACTTTATTGAACTAATTTCTTTACATTAAATTTCTTAATAATACGAAAAAAGTTTTATTTATAAATCCTCAAAGACTATAATTCCTAACGACAATCATTAGTTTTATTTTTTTTGCGTTTTTATTTTAGTTTCAAGTTAAGTACTCTTTATAACATCCTGTATAATAAGAAAGTAAATGTCAAAATCCGCTACATCCATTAAGCTGAGTAACAAACTCCGCCAGATCCATAACTTAGTATCAATAACCGCTACATCCATTTTTTTTTATCTTTTATTAGTTGTATAATTTAAAATCTAAAAACAATTTAACTTGATAACTTCCAGAAATATTAAAAGTAATTTTACTTTAAATTATATAAAATGATATAGTATTTGTAACTTTATTAAAGACAAAAAGCCATTTATTGCAAAATTTACTTTTTTGGATCTGACGGATTTTGATACGTGCAACACTATTCTAAAAGATTTATGTCAACATACGAGTCTCACTATTACAGTTTTGTATAAAAGAAACCTTTAGAGAAATAAAACACGTAATTTTCACAAAATTTACTTTTATTTACGTACCTTTTTGTTGTTCTATTTTTTTATAATATTGACGTTTTGATTCTGAGGCTCAGAATACAGAACAAACCAGAAGGAGTGTTTGATTAAAGGATGATGAGACATTTTGGTACCCGGTCCAATAACAATAATTATTGTATTATTGAATTGGTCTAACCTATAGGAGAAAAAAATTGTATGGTGACGAAACCTGAATGTTAGTATCTTCAGAGATATTGATATATGAATATGTTTCATTTGTTCACCATAACAATATAAGTGTCTTATTAAAAACTTAAGCGATACAACTGAAAACTTGATTTACTGATACCAACCTAGGAGGCACCACGGGATATATCGGGAGCGGAGTGGGGGGTGCGCGTGATCGGCTGATACATCTCCAATTATCAGTCAGTAGGGATGTCGATTCTTTCCAAAAAAGATCGATTTTTAAATCGATTCGAATCGTGACCTAATGAATCGATCCACAAAAAAATCGAGGCCAAAAAGATCGATTTCTGAAAAATCGATCTTTTCTTCAAGTTTTTGTTTATAATGTTAAATTAAATTATTTTTTTGTAAATAAATCTATTTTATTAAAAACATGACACATATTATAATTTAACGATCTCTTATCAGTAAAATCAGGTGATTCGATGATAAAAAAAATTTTTTATTACCATATCAAAAGATCAGATCAGGTATAAAATAAGACATTTATTTTTTTATGTATTGGTTTACAAAGTTAAGAAAATAGATAGTGTAGCTTATAGTTCCCAATGCTTAATTTCTAAACTTTTTAAAAACAACAGTCTGTCATAAAATCGAATGTCGATTTTTAAGGGTGAAATATCGATTCACTGAATCGATTCAGTACTACATATCGATTAAAAAAATCGATCTTTTTGGCTCCAAAAATCGATTCTTCGATTAATCGATCTCAGATCGACATCCCTATCAGTCAGTCACTCGTTCGTTCCGTTCGTGAGACTACGTTACGCTACTGTCTACTACTTTATTTTATCTTTCATATTGACCCGTGCTTTTCTTTTGGACTCCGTTAACTAACTTGAGCGTATAATGACTTTGAGTCATGCGTTTTTGTCATACGTGCCTGATTTAAAAAAATAAACGTGTAAGTATTTTTATTCTTAGTGACTACTCACACCCGCATGTTCAAGCAAAAACGCATGACACAAAAATCGCTCTAACTCCTTAAATACTAATATTTGAGACAAGCGCTCAAGTTTACATTATTCTACACAAAAATACCTTTTCAATGATGTATAACATGTTTCTATTGGAGTGGGTACCAGACTCCATACATTCTGCCCATCATCCTTTGTACGCAGCGCGCTGTGTCCAAAAGAAACGCATCACACCGCCCCGCCACCTCTTCACCCACCCGCGTAGGGTTACCAGCTTACGTAACATTACCTCTATTTGTGGTAAAATTAAAATTTTATGTACTACTGCAAATAATTGATTTAAAAAACATTAAATAATAAATGTCCGCCTGAAACTTCGTTCGCGTAAACTACAATAAAACAACTGTGTACAAAACTATCCAATTGCAACTTAATATACTTAGGTACTTGCCTCAATATACTTGCGAAAATAACTTTCATGAAATATATTTAGCTTCTATATTTAATTTTGGAGACTTGACTGTCTCAGTGGTCCAGTGGTCAAGGCGTTTGCCTTACATCCGGAGGTAATAGGTTCGATCCCCATATGAAAGTTGTTACCAGTCTGGTTAGGATATTGCAGGCTCATCATTCCATGTTTCTGAAGGCACGTTAAACTGTAGGTCCCGAACGCAATCTAGCGTATATTTAAACGTATCCTAGGATTGATTCTGGTGTGTACCCTATGGGTTGCAGAGATCAGACGGCAGTCGCTCTGTGTAAATGCCTCGTCTAATCACGTAGGTTTGGTAGTGGACCCCGGGCTCTGAAAGCGTTAGCGCTATGGATGCAATCGGGAATGACGCTCGGGTGATGATGAATTGGGGACATTATACATACTATAAATAATAAAGTTTAGTGTTATGGAGTAATTTATTCATTTTAGAAAGTATACACGTGAAAATATTGTGAATAATATGATAAAATCAAATACAGTAATACAAAAACTTAGATCCTTTATACCTTATTATTAATAATAATTAAGATAAAATTCTGCATTTAAGTATTATTTAGGTACCTTTCTGTTGTGTAAGTTTATTATAATATTGCCTTTTAGAATCAGGAATTATTTTAAGAGTTTTGCATTTAGATAAATGATGTAATCTTATATCAAGATATTTTTCAATTACTGCACGTATAAGATTGTTTCTATGGATCGGGCCATTTACATGATTTTCTTCAAACATAAATATGCCACAATTTCCAACTAATTTTTTTAAGATTTGGAGCACAACCGCTAAACGTTGACTATTCGATGTCACTACGAAATCCTCGCGCGCAATTTTGCGAACATGTGCCTCGCAAATACAACATACTTCATACAAACTTTGAGATGAAAAACAAAGTCCACCTCTGTTTTTCAGGGAAATCAGTTTATGAAACCACAAAAAGTCACTTGCTTGCAAAGCGTCAATACAAAATTGACATTTTATAACCTTAAGAAGGTAATGAGCTACAGAACCAGATATGTAGCCAACAATGTAACGGTGTAAGTCATGGATATCAGGCAAATCTGTGGATAATAACTTTACAACGCTAGCACACGTTTCGGTAATTGTAAAGGAATCATTACATAGCTGTTCTTCTTGAAGTTTATGCAATTGAGCTGATCCATTAATAGCCTTTATTGATGACGAGCAATTCAAAACAGCTATATTTTCTAGTGGAATACAGTTTCCGCTATCAGAAGCCTTTATTCCTAAATTACATAATACTTTTCTATAAATTCCCTTGAATTGTTTCGCATTAGGATTGTTATTGTGCCCTCCATGCATTCTTATCATTCCAAACAGCAACTCCAGATGGTCCTGGCTGTATTTGTAAGATGGTATAAATACAAGCATGTCTTCCTCAACCAAACTTCTGTACAATGATTGTAAGCTCTCAATACCTATGAGAATTCCGAGGAAACCAGTTTTGCAAGTACATTCCAAGATTGGTGTTAAGTTTTTTAGTATTACTTGTACTTTTTTCCCCTCCTGGTCTATTTTTCGCTTAGTAGCTTGTTTTACTTTTAGTTCACGTATATATGTTTTCATTGAATTTAAAAAACCAAATATGAAATCTTTGTTATGATTGTTTAGAGGTTGCTTAAAATCAAATTGCTTCATATTTCTAGAGTTAAAAATATCAAAAAGATGATTCATGTTTCTTACAAAACTTTCAGTTGCTTCAGAATTCTTAAAAGTATTTAGTTTTACATCTTCCCTACAAAATTTTAACGCTGTCGCTACACTTGTGCTTAAGACTTGACTAGCAAGCTTCACCTTCATGATATTATTACGAAACATAATATGCCTTCGTGTGAGTCTATTAGCGAAATGTAATCCTTCGTCTTCTTGGATTTTATTTAATTCACATAAAAGATTCCAGTCAATTTTATTGTTATTGTTGTCTATAATAACTTTTTTAGATTCCCAGTGATTGCGCACAAGCTTAAACATGTGGACGGGATCTAAGAATATAGCCACATCAGATTTGTCTACTGGATGTTTAAAGGTTGTTTTTAATTCCTGTTTGGAATCTATCTTACATCCCAACAATTTCATTACCGTTAAATTCGTTGAATGTCCGTCGAATGTTAAAGAAGCTACTTTTATACCAGCATCGTGACATTTTATAAGGCACAGGTTGATTAAATTAACTTTTTGTTCAGCAGTCAAACCATGCACAAGAAAGTAACCCAGAGGTAATTTAAAATGTTCATTGATACCATTTATTAAAAGAACGTATGCTTCAGAGGCAAGAGTTTGGCAATTTTCTGAAGTCCCTGTCCCCATGTCAACATATCCAGATTTTTTTTTGCCATCCCACAAACTTTGTTGTCTAATAGACATCTCGTCAGCTATCAAAGAGCAAATAATTTTACGCTCAGATGACGCAGCTTTTGCTTTCAAAGCCTGAAATGATTCATCTGAGAATCCAGGCTCACCGCTTATGTTGGAATACCACTTTGATAATGTTTTATGGTGCGGAAGGCAAGTGTCAAAAGTAGCTCTCACGTAATTATAGGCAGTCGGTGAAAGGAAATTTAAAGTGAGACAAAACTTTTTTATTTTGGCACTGTATTTGGTCTTCTTTTTCTGCAAAACATTTTTTCTGTATATATTATTAAAAATATCAGCTGCTACTACATCTGTCGAAAGTAGCTCATAAGCATCAGGGTTAACGTAGCGGTTATCTTTTAAATTTTTTAAGATACTTTTTAAACTTTTATTTTTTTTTACCAATCTTCTATTTTTTTGTTGTAAGGTTTTTATTTTACGAACATGACGGTCAATAAACAGTTGTTTACGGCGCAATTGTGATTTTAGTTTAACTTTTCTTGGAGAGTCAAACACATAATCCAATTCAGAAATACCAACATCATCGATATTTGAATCTGATTGTGGTGGAGCAAGCAACTCTGGCTGTGTATCCTGAAATAAAATCAAATATTGTAAAAAATAAGGCAATAAAAAATATTAAAAGCCAGCAATTGGGCATTCTTCTGGTCTTGTAAAATACTAACGGGTTTAATCTGCGAAAGTTCAGATATGCCCACAGATGTATTGGAGTGTCCTGGAAACAAATCCAAATTATTAACGTCACCAATCTCGGAATTTGATCCAGTAGATGCTGGATGAGTATCCTGAAAAAATAGTAATCTTATAACTATGTTATACCTGTAACTTATTAATAAAATAAAAAAGACAAAGAAAACAATACCCACAATTGTGGGTCTTGGAAGACCCGATAATTTCGTGTGAGTTTCGGTCATTCCTGGAGCCTCAGCCAAATTCTGTAACAATACATTTTTATTACATTACTTGCTTTTGCATCTATGAACACTCGATTATTATTCAAAGTAATTTTTTTTTTCAGTTTATTACTGGTTAGCCTAGCCTAGCTGTCACTGTCTTTAGTCATTCATCTTGATTCATGACCACAAAGTACTTTATACTACATGACGCCATACTATATTTATTATTATATTTATATTACTTTATATTAATTAATATTACAATTAATAATATAATATTATAAATAGCTAATATTATATTAATATTACTATATTTATTATTATTGTCAGATTATTTATTGAAAAAGTAATGGAGGAAAAATAATCTATGTTTATAATAAATAATTAAGTAATATCTCCTTTACTGTAATTTGTGTCACTATTTACAATTTATGTACTACAGAGCCGATTTTTTTAATAATGCGGAAGAGGAAAGGCTTTGTTTAGCAATGCAGCAGTAGGATGACATAGATAAGAAGAAAAAAAAGGTAATAAGTTTAAGTTATCATAAAATTTACAAAAATAGCATTTATAGATGAGAGATTACACAAACGGATAAAATAGAAACATGTACCTTTTTAGGAAAAGCTTCTTTATTTAGTCTTTTCAAACCACTTTTCGTGCAATAAAAGTATTGTTCCTCAAAATGACTTGAGCAAATGACACTCCGCTTTGATGGTATCCAGAACTCATCCAGCCGAGTTTTTTGAATTATTTTTGTCCATTGCGACTTCCTTTCTTCGTCAACTGGGAAGCTGAAATTACCCAATCCTATTTTATGACGCAGTCTTGCTCATCATTTAAGTATCTACTAATTAAACATAATCAATTTTATGCATTTGAACTTATCAGTTTATTCAGCTAGCGTAGTCTTAATTTAACTCCCACAAGGCGACTTTAACTATGTATTCTTATAAATATGTTAAACAATTTCCCATCAAGATCAAGGAGAGTTCAGTGGAGAAAATCTATTATTAGGTATTAATGGAAAAGTGGGTAGACTATTCCATTATTCTCTGGCATGGCAACACTTAAAAAAGTATTGCGTAATTATGTTCAACAAAGATTTAAAAAAAAATAGATTTGGGGAAAATATTCCATTATTATGTGGCAACACTTAACAAAATAGACGCATTAATTCTATGACAATTAAAATAGGCAGATTTAATTCAATACTATTATAAAATGGATTCAAAATGGGCTACTTACAGATGAAACGTGATCCCATGCGATTTTTTCGCAGTCGCAGCAGCATTTTTGCAAGTAGGAATGACACAAGTCGGCATAATTTATTAAATACCGACGACTACAAACAGGAGTTACGGATGCGCGCGTCGGTCGTCGACTGACTCGAGCCACTCCAATTTGGAGTGATCGAGGCGGTCTCACTTTCAAGCGCGTTGACGGTTTCTGGTTTGTTCTGTATTCTGAGTTCTGAGGTAATCAATACATTTTTACGTTTTGACAAATGATGAAGTCGTATATGTAAATATTTTTCTATTATGGCCCTTATGAGATTATTTCGATGCATACATGTTCCCTCAATAATTGCAAAAATGTTATCGCAAAATATTGGCTCTCCGAAGTAATTACAAAATCTTCATTCGATATTTTTATTTAACGGGTAATTATTTTATTTATTTAAGTCACTCTTTTTATTATACTATTCAAACAGAAGTTCATATCATACTTTGACACTAAATAAATGAATATGTATTTATCTATTATATAATAAAATCAACCGTTAAATTGCTTACCATGCATTTATTAATTTTTTATCAACCTTCTAGAAAATAAATTAGTGAAAGTAGGGAAAACGTTTCAGCAAAACTGGCAACAATAACAAAATGGACTCGTCTTCGTCTATCCTCAGAATAAATTGTTAGTACCTACTATATCAGTGCGTCTAACAAAATGGACTCGCCCAACATTTTGAAAGAATAAAAATAATTAATTAATGAAATAAAATGAGATTTATTTGCGGTACTTACACATGAAATGTGATCCCATCTTTTTTTTTTATTCTTCCAACTGCATTCTTGCAGGTGGGAACCGCATAAGACGGCATAATTAAATAATAACTGAAATATTTTTTCACAAGTAGGTACGTCACACAATGGCCATAGAGCGACTAGTCATCCAAATGTCACACTACACTTTGAGAGTAGTTTGTATAGCTTCGGCTTAGGGTGCGTACGCGGTTCTGGTTTATTCTATATTCTAAGCTGCCGAGGGACCGTGCGGCGCCTGCGACTGAGGAGGCCCACGACCACGAACCACGCACGTGCCACGTGCTACCAACCACGCCGAGCCGGAAGATTCACCGTGCTGAGGCTGTAGAATATCCATTATAGCGAGAAAAATCGAGCGGCGCGCGGTGCGTCTAACGAGAACGCCCACGACCCATATCAGTGACCACGTGCTACCGACCACGCCCGACGGAAGAGTCGACCGTGCTGAGGCAATAAGTCATAGGTATCATAGGTTTACTGCCTACCAAGTAAGTGTTTAAGGTGTTTTTTCAATTTACTTCATTTTTGGTTGAATTTAAATAACATAACCTCACTTTCGCCATGCCCTCAGACGACGAAAGCAGCCCTAACATTATTGAAAGCGACCTGCTCAAAGACATAAATAAAAAAAGAGGGGTCGAAAAGGGTAAATTAACCCTATTTAAAAAATATTTATCAAAAATTAACCTTAACTCAATGTCGGCTGAACACATGACTTAGAATTGAGGACTCAACGGGCACTTGAAATCTTTGAGCGATATGACAAGATTCAAGACAGAATTGAAACATTATCTACCGATTTTGATAAAGAATTAGGTATTAGAAAGAGACTCCTTTGAAAATTCTTATTATGAATGTATGTCTAAAGCAGCCACAGCCCACAGCCTCGTGTAACGTCACCCAGTTACATAAATGAAATTTCCAGACATCCGATTACCTAAGTTTTCTGGGTCCCTTACCAACTGGATAGAATTTAGAGATGTTTTAGACGCGCTTGTCAATCAAAGTAAACTTAAACCCATTATTAAATTTAAATATTTGCATGGTTGCCTCTCAGACAGTGCTTTAGAGGTCATAGACTCTGTGGAATACTCCGATGACAGTTATGCACTGGCATGGCAGTTGTTGTGCGAGCAATATAACAACCCTAAAGTGCTTGTATATCACCATCTAAGAGAGCTTTTCAATATAGAGAATGTGCAAACTAATGCCTCAGCGCTTCGAAAATTGGCTGACAATATATCTAAACATCTTAGAATATATCCCTACTCAAGACTGGGATCTCTTAATAATATTTTTCTTGTCATCTAAATTAGATCAACATATACAAAGAAAATGGGAGGAAAGATGTAAAACAAGGGAACTTGCAACATTACAGGAGTTCAAAACATTCCTGCGGAGCCAAGCTGACCTCCAGGAGACGCTGAGCCAGGCCGGGACCAGCTCCAGTGATCCAGTGATCAACCGTCCTCGACAGCTTCACGGAAGGTCCTCGTAGCCATGTCTACTCCTGTTTCTCATCATGGGTCTCAACTCAAAACATCTGGTATTTATAACCGCCGTAGTCAATGTCCTAATTTTAAGGAAGGTCATTACATTATCCAGTGTCCTTAGTTCTTGGCTCTGAACCCACAATCACGCATTCGTGTAGTAAATAGACTTAATCTATGCCAAAATTGTCTAGGTTCAAACCACATCCTACCAAATTGTAAAGCTTCTCACTGTAGAACTTGCCAACGTAAACACCGCACTCTTCTCCTTATAATACCTATCAATTCTAATAATACACTAGGGTTTACCCCAACAAATGCTAATATACAGCCCAAGTTGTCAACTATACCCAACCCAGAACCAAAAATCGAAAATCAATCTGTCAATCTATTATCAAACCAAGTTGTCAATACAACAATGGGTACAGTTAACAACGGTTTACCAATTCAATTAAAACCTATAGTTCTCTCCACAGCACTTGTCACAGTGCGAGATAGATCTAGCCAACTTCATAAAATGAAAGTACTATTAGACTCCGGCTCTCAGTTGAATTATATCACCCATAATGCATTTAATAAACTAAATCTACCAACTCAAACATTAAATATGGAAGTTATTGGCTTCAACGAGAACAAAACAAAAATTAACCAATTATGTAATTTAGAAATTAATTCAGTTGATAATACCTATTCAACTAATTTATCATGCTTTATTGTACCTTACCATCATACTTACCTACTCAGTCTCTAAATATTTTAAATCGATATAAATTAGCAGATACTACTTATTATGATGGAGGTGAAGTAGATATAATAATAGGAGCCGAGCTCTTTTACCAACTTCTCTGTATTGGTCAACACCGCTTGCAAGAAAGGTTGCCAATCTTACAAAGAACTCGACTAGGATGGGTAGTTTCTGGTTGTTTACCTGTTTCTAACAAACTACAAGCTAGTCATTGTAACCTAACCTTTAATGTAAACAATAATTTCAACAACAGTGACAGCCAACACTCAACAATGTTTCCTAATGATGAAATCGAACAATATGAAAAGGCATTTGCTGAACATACCAGAACTTCTGATGGGAACTTTGTTGTGTCACTGCCATTACGGCTACCTGTCACATCCCTAGGCGCATCTCGACCCATTGCATATAAAAGATTTAAGGCATTAGAGACAAAATTAAAAAAAAATCCCGATTACAAAATTAAATATGTTGAAATGATTGATAATTTAAAAAACACAGGTCATATGATAGTAAAAGATACACATGAACCTTGTAATTACTTAGAGCCCATCATGGTGTGCTTAATCCTCAAAAGTTAACTACTCCCTTGAGAGTGGTCATAGATCCATCTTCTAAAACAAGCTCAGGACTCTCATTAAACGATATACAATACAAGGGTGCAATAAATCAGGATTCTTTAGAAAATATTTTATTGAGATTCCGCAAACACAAGTATGTTGTTTGTGCTGATATCGAAAAAATGTTTAGAAAATTTTTTATTAACCCATCACAACAAAATTTACAATGCATTTTATGGCGTGATAACCAAACCGAACCCTTACTGACATACAAACTAACGACTCTCAGTTTTGGTCTAAGATGCGCCCCTTATTTAGCAACTAGGTGTTTACAACAGCTCGCAGAGGAAAATAAACACTTACAACCTACTGCAGCTTCTACTATAGCTTCAGATGTATATACTGATGATTTATGCCACGGGGGAAATGACGAGCTCCTTGTAGCAAAAACTGCTATTGAAATTTATAAAATATTGCAACAAGCAAATTTTCACTTAAGAAAATTGAAATCTAACTCTAACTTTATTCTACAAAAAATTTATGAAAACACAGATTCATCACCTCAGCGCTTCGAAAATTGGCTGACAATATATCTTAACATCTTAGAATATTAAAATCTTTGAACGTCTCTACTCAAGACTGGGATCTCTTAATAATATTTTTCTTGTCAGCTAAATTAGATTAACATATGCAAAGAAAATGGGAGGAAAGATGTAAAACTAGGTAACTTGCAACATTACAGGAGTTCAAAACATTCCTGCGGAGCCAAGCTGACCTCCAGGAGACGCTGAGCCAGGCCGGGACCAGCTCCAGTGATCCAGTGATCAACCGTCCTCGACAGCTTCTCGGAAGGTCCTCGTAGCCACGTCTACTCCTGTTTCTCATCATGTCTCAACTCAAAACATCTGGTATTTATGGTAATGGTAAAATGGAAATCTAACTCTAACTTTATTTTACAAAAAATTTATGCAAACACAGATTCATCACCTACCAATAATTCACTAACAAACCAAGGGCCAAGTACACATAAAATATTAGGCCTCGCATGGTGTAATCAAAATGACACTATTCAATATGCTTTACAAATAGAGCCAGTACCAACTAAATTAACAAAAAGAAAGATTTCATCCATGTCTGCTGCCATATTTGACTCATTAGGTCTCTTAAATCCAGTAATCATAATAGCCAGATGCTTCATACAACGTCTGTGGAAAGTTAAGATCGATTGGGACGATAACCTTCCTAGTGATCTATGCCAGGAATGGGCATTATTTTACAGCAAATTACATTTAATAAATACTTTCACCATTCCACGCTATGTACTCATCATCAATTATGTTGATTTTGAGCTACATGGATTTTGTGATAGCTCTATGACAGCCTATGGAGCAGTCATTTATATTCGTTCCACAGACAGCTCTGGTAATATTCTTGTAAGAATACTCTGTGCCAAGTCAAGAGTAGCAAGAAATGAAACTATACCTAAATTAGAACTAAGAGCCTGTTTATTATTAGCTAATTTGTATCAAAAGGTAATTACAGCATTAAAATTGATAAATATAACGACATATTTATGGTCTGATTCTCAGGTTGCATTAGCTTGGATAAACTCCCAATCAAATAAATTACCAACCTTTGTAAAAAATAAAATAAATGATATTAAAAAAACTACTAATATTATAAATTGGTACTGGGTCTGTTCTACTGACAATCCTGCGGACTTACTGTCAAGAGGAGTACAAGTAGATAAATTGCCTACCACTGCCCTCTGGTGGCAAGGACCGACATGGTTGTCTCAACCTAAAGCTGAATGGCCAACTCAAACTAATTTTTCAGAATTTAATTCTTCAAATAATAACGAAAATATTGAAGAAACCTACTGTAACATTTATAGCAATTTACCTAATAACGAATTTATCTCCGAATTATTCCAGCGCTGGTCTTGTTTCAAAAGATTAAATAGAATATTGGCATTAGCACTTAGATTTTACAACAATTGCAAAAACCCAAAAAATAAATTGATAAACTCATTATCTGTACAAGAATTAATTGAATCACGCAATAAACTAATTAAATATGCCCAGATGCAGTCCTTTACCAATTAATATAATTTACTTAGTAATAAAAAATTGTTGTCATTAAATCCCTTTATGGAAAATGGTATTATGCGCGTAGGAGGACGCCTAAGCCGATCAAATTATTGTCATGACAAAAAGCATCCCATTATTTTGCCATCTAATCACATACTCACTACACTTATAGTTCGTGATATGCACATCAGACTGTTACATGCTGGTCCTCAATTATTATTATCATCTTTGCGTGAACAATATTGGCCTATACATGGCAAACAAATAGTAAATAAAATAGTACACAAATGTGTGACATGTTTCAGAGCCAAACCTAAGATGGACTCTCCAATCATGGGAAATCTGAGCCCTTCAAGGGTGAATCCCACACCAGCCTTCCTTAATACTTCCGTTGACTATGCCGGTTTTTTACAATATTAGAGACAGGAGGGGACGAGGCTATAAGGCAACTAAATGCTACATCGCTGTGTTTGTATGCATGGCAACCAAGGCGGTTCACCTGGTGCTGGTTTCGAGCTTGGAGACTGCAATTTTTTTTCAGCTTTCAGGCGCTTTATTTCCCGACGCGGTAAACCTAAGCATGTTTTAAGTGATAATGGTACGAACTTTCATGGGGCTAGTAACGAATTAAAGGAGCTATATGATTTTTTGAGGGATAATTCCACCGAGCTTGCGACGGCTAGCGCTGATGAGGGGATCACCTGGAAATTCCTGCCTGTATTTACTCCTCACATGGGCGGCTTGCACGAGGCTGCTGTTAAGTCATGCAAATTTCATTTGAAAAGGGTTCTAGGCAAAGCTTTATTGACTTTCGAGGAGTTTTCTACAGTACTTATACAAATTTAAGCAATATTGAACTCGCGCCCGCTATGCCCTATTCCAAATTCAACCAATGATGAGGTGTTTTGCTTGACGCCTGCTCACTTCTTGATAGGTAAGGACACCTACTTCGATGCCTGATTATGATTATGCTAATGCACCTACTTGTCGACTTTCCAACAGTTACAACAAATACAACAAGACTTCTGGCGACGATGGTCCAGAGACTACATCGGTCTTCTCCCGTCCCGCAGGAAGTGGAGAAGTTGCAAAGGTCCTGGTCTACGTGAAGGTGACGTGGTGCTGCTGAAAGACGACAGGCTGCCTCCTAACTACTGGAAACTTGGGCGCATCGTCAACTGCTGCAAGGGTACAGACGATGTGACAAGAGTAGCTGAGATCCAGACCAGTAACGGAATACTCAAACGTTCATTTAAGCATATTTGTCCTTTACCGATAAACGGAGTTGATTAATTTTAAAATATTTTCATATGTGAAATTGTAAATATTGTGAACCTAATAAAAAAATATTTCCGATGTTCTTATTATTTACATGCAGCTAGATATCTGGTATCTTTCTCTTATTTATTTTTAACTTAACTTCATACCTACCTAAATACCAGATATCTACATGCTGCGCAGAGCCATAGTCTTTGAGATTATGGAACTGTGCTGGTCTGCAGTTTCTGCTGTGCTGACTGGCATGAAATGGTAGGCTGGTGCAGTTGGCAACAGATAAAGCTGGCCCTCTGCACATTAGGCGCGGAGGATGTTGCACGTAGCGCCACCTAGTCTAAAAGTTTCGTACTACAAAGCAATAGTTCGATTAGGCGTGGCAACTGCGAGCAACCTCTCACTGAGCGTTGTTAGTAAATAGTCATAGATGGCGCTATTTTTGTATAATGTCACTAAAGGTGCGTACCGTAAAACGGGGTGAATAGGTGTCCCTTCGTCCAGCATACTCACCATGGAATCCTGATATTTCGTCTCCATCAGGATGGCCGGTCACGAGGCGTATTTAGCGTTGAATTTATGCCCAAGAATTGCTTCCCTATTGCTTCTATTTGCTTCCTATTCTCAAATAATTGCTTCCATCGTAATCTAGAAGAAAACGTCATTTTAAGGCCCTGCGCAGACGACAGACTATCCGTGACGCACTTTTTAGTCTGTGAAAATAGAACCTATGCAATTATATGCAGTAACGCACACGACGCGCAAAAAGTCCGGCGCACAAAAAATCCGTGTAATTCGGGCAGACCGCACCGCGCCGCGGCGCGCCGCTCCGCACAAAAAGTGTGAAAAAAATTGAACGTTTGCTTTAGGCCCTGCGCAGACGGCACACTTTTTGTGCGATCGAGTCTGCGGCGCACAAAAAGTCTGCATGGCGCGCAAAAAGTCGGTCGCGGATTATTCACAGACTCAACGCACACGACGCACATCTTCGATCATTTTGTCGGCAGAGCTGTAGGGACGTAGACGCTATGGAAATCGTGCAGAGATCGCGAAGTATTATTTTGTACATGAAGTACAGAAAAAGAAGAAGAAATAGAGAATTTTGGGTACATCCTATACTTTCGGAAAGATTACTGAAGGGACAGTTCCATACTAAACATTCAATTCTGAAACAACATCCGGCAATTTTTTTCAAATTTTATAAAATGTCTGTTACTACATTTGAGGAGTTGCTATTTATTTTGAGACCTGCTTTGACTCATTCAGAAACAACAATGAGGAGGTGCATTGGTCCAGAAGAAAGGCTGTCTGTGACACTCAGGTAAGTAAATAAAATATATATATTTATATAATCATTATTATATTATTTATTATTTCTCTCAGCAACAAACTAAGTTTTTTATTATTCAAATGACAAATAGGTTTCTGAGGTACTTATTATTTAAACCAAAACATTATGAACAAAGATTTTCTTTTATTAATTAGGGAAAATAACAAAACATAAAAATTTATAAGAATTACGTGGATTTTCATGGCAGCAAATTTTTAAGTATGTTGTACTTTTAACCCTTAACCGATTCGTTGCGGATGACACGCCACGCGTGCCATCGATTTCTTTTCTTTGTGGCGGAAGGCACGCAAGTCGTGTCATTTAAAAAATTGTTATAACTTGCTCAAATTACGTTTTTGGACGATTTATCCAAGACAAAAGATGCATTATTTTGCACGTAGTACATGCCCACAGCCTTCGTTTCTAGATATTTTGTGAATTTGCAATTTTCAGGGGTGGAAAACCTTTTTTGACTAGAGATTTTTACGTTGTATTACCTACTAATTATTATTAAATGTGGACATGCTTCTTTTATCGTTGTATTGAATGCACATCATCGTAATATAGCTTAATGTGGAACACAATTTAAATATATTTTATAATTTTGAAAATATAGGCTTATTCCACTTTTCCCCGTTGGATGATCCCCATTGATGGGGATTAGTGAACTTTTTGTTCACTATTCCCCGTTGACCCAAAATTTTTATTTAATGGGGATAAGTGAACTAAAAAGTTCAATAATCCCCATTAGGTAGGTACGTTAAAAAAATAAAATATATGAATCATGTTACATTTATTAATTAAAAATATAACTTTCTTATACCTAATACCTAATACCTTTAAAACTTATAACAAATTGTTGTTATCCTATCAGAATAGTTCAACAAAACATATTTCACTTTATGCTTAACTAAAATATGTAATAATAATTAAATATATACAATTCACTTCAGCTACACTCTTTTACTACACTAGGTGTAATAGACTTGTTTGACAAAAGAATGACGTCACACGTGCCGCCATGACAGAAACAGTGTTTAAACTTTAACGTTGATTTTTAAATTTTGATATTGATAAACGTGATATTGATAACACACATAACCTGAGTTATTATTGTCATTATTAATCACAAAATATAATAAGTAACTTACCATGACAGTGATTGATCCGGCACATTTACTTTGTTTTCTTGTGGTACACTCCCACAAAACTCCACCATTTTTATATTTGCATTTTTTACTGTATTGATGTCCGGCCCGGAGAAGTATGGTAGCTTTACCTTTTTTAACGTACTCTAAACAAACGTCAGTTGAACTACCAGCCATTTCCTTTATTTATTCCTATATTAAACTAATAACTGCGAACTGATAAGAACTGCACGCTTGAACTACACTACACACTACTAACCCTTAACGACTACGAAACAAAAACAAAAGATGGGTCGACCAATCACATACGAGCTAACTCGCACCCCGCTCCGCCACCGCCTTGCGCGCGCGCCTCTAGAAAATGAGCATATTTTACAGTATTGTGTATCTTATTAGATAGATAGATATAAGGTCTTATTCCCAAACATCGTTAGAACAATTTCGTTGGGGCAACAATCTGTTTTTCGTTCTAATAAAATCGTAAAGTAGGTATGTAGGTAATTTAAAATTTTGTTCTTACCTTATAAAAATAAAAGTACATGACTAATGTACATGAAATTAATGATTGTAACAATCTGTGACTTTATTAGGTATAAGAAAGTTATATTTTTAATTAATAAATGTAACATGATTCATATATTTTATTTTTTTAACGTACCTACCTAATGGGGATTATTGAACTTTTTAGTTCACTTATCCCCATTAAATAAAAATTTTGGGTCAACGGGGAATAGTGAACAAAAAGTTCACTAATCCCCATCAATGGGGATCATCCAACGGGGAAAAGTGGAATAAGCCAAAATATAATGTATGTATTGTTAGGTCAATTAAGTTTATCAAAAAAATTGAACCATGAATTTAAAAATACAGCCAGAATTGCTTGTACAATTTGCAAGTCTTTATTTACCCCAGAAAACCAGAAAACGAGATTAAAAATATTTTATGAATTAAAATAAGTAATATATCGCACCTCCGATAAAATTGGGTTACAACTCGAAAACATCGAATTTTGAGTTAACGCTACAGAACTGAAAGAGCCTACAAAGTACCAACGTAGTAAAGTAAGGTTGTCAATTGGTTTAATATTAATAACTTGTTTTTAAATGAAACAAAGACTGAATGATAAAATTCTCCTTACCAAATATTAAACCGATTCAACCTAATGTTGTAATAAATGGAGCCTGTGGGATCAACAGTTTTTCTGGGTATAACTGTTGATTCCAGGTTGCAATGGGGCCCACATATCGAAAAAATTGTCTAAAAAACTTTGTTCTACGGTGTTCGCAGTTAAAAAAATAAGACGACTCATTGTTAAAGAAACAGCAAAACTAGTATATTTTAGCTATTTTCATAGTATTATGACTTATGGAATTCTTCTCTGGGGAAATTGTGCGGACATTAATACCATCTTTGTTTCACAAAAAAGAGCCGTAAGAGCTATATACTTGGACCGAGAGTTTCCTGACGGGAAAAATTTAAAGAAACTAATATTCATACAGTCGCATCTCAGTATGTTTACGTGAACCTCTTATATGTACGTAATAATATATACAAATTTAATAAAAAGAGCGACACTCATTATGTTAATACTAGATATAAGAATAATCTTGTTATACACTCTACCCGTCTCCACAAAATAAGCAACTCTTTTATAAGGCAATGTATACGTTTTTATAAGAAACTCCCTTATAATATCAGAGAGAGAGTTTAAAGTATGTGTAAAAACTAAATTGTGTAAAAAGGGTACTATAAAGTTTCAGATTATGTAAATGACAAAATGGCTTGGGAGTGACTTTAAAAAAAGGATGATTCTTGAGTTTCTTGTCAGTTCTTCTCAGAGATGCCACGTCCGGAACTGACGGTAGGAAAAGAAAGGATAATAATAATGGTTCCGACAAACAAATTAATCTCCAGCGATCTGTGGCCGACTATTATTCTAATTAACTAGCGTTATAATGAATTACCGACAAATTCTTATTTCTTTGTCGGAGCTTTTATTACTACCCGAAAAGAAATGGACGCATCATAAATAAGACCATAATTTAAACTATTTCAATTCAAATAGTTTAAAATATGGTCTTATTTATGATACGTCCATTTCTTTTCGGGTAGTAATAAAAGCTCCGACAAAAAAATAAGAATTTGTCGGTGTCTATATGAATAAAGAATATTTTGAATTTGACTTTAACCATGTACCCTTTTGGTATGGTATAAGGTTTATTTTTGCTTGAAACTAATCGAACGCACAAAAAAACAAAAAACTAATCGGACTGCACAAAAAAAGTTCCCAAAAATGCAGTCTATTGTTCGTCCGCCGGCCAGCTCAGCCACAGTATAAATATGAAACAGTATGGAAACTAAGTCTATTCCATAAAATAATTACCAATAATTAGCAATAGGGCTCTCACTTTCAATGTTACTCAATACATCGAATTAAACTAGTCACGCATTTTTGGGTTGAACTATACCGCATTTCAACCTAGAAATGCGTGACTAGTTATTCTAATTCGATAATGAGTAATTAAAAAAAAATACCTACTTGAAAAATCCCCTTTATTCTTCATAAATTACAAATTATTTACTGTAAAACACTTTCGTCTGCTACGACACGCTCGGAATTCTTCATCATTAAATTTTATAGTGTAAAAGGGGCCTCGTCGATGCGCATGTTTGTGAGTGTGCCGTTTCGAACGTTTTGTTCGTAGTTTCCTCACTGTTCCATATTTATACTGTGGCACAGCGCAGCGCACGGCATTGTTTTTGTTTATGAGAACACTTCTGTTTTGCTATCCTTAGTAATCAGACGTGCTTTACTTTCCGACCTTGTTTACCGAGTTACCGACGATATTCGCGTGTGAACTGGACTCTGATTCATCATTTCTTACGACTGTGGCTTGTATTCCTGGACTCTGTGATTTCTAACGACTGTGGCTTGTATTCCTGGACTCTGTGATTTCTAACGACTGTGGCTAGTATTCCTGGACTCTGATTTTACATTTGTGACGACCATTGCCTGTCTGCCATACCGGTGATTTTCCCTTCGTGACGCTTGTGGCCTGTGTAAACAGATCTCTATACTTGCTGGGATTTATAGGTAAGTTTCTTCTTATTTTAAATCACTTATTGCATGTATGTATGTCGTTGTTGGGAACGAACCCGAGATTGACATGCCAGTCAGCGTTCACACCATTTCATCTCTACGCCATCATGACTACGGTAAAAGTAATGTTTTGTAAATTAAAAATAAAGTTTTCGCTAATTAATTGATGATGGTTTATTGATAGGTGTTACAATGAGACCTTGCTAGGGGCGCGCTGCAGTAAGGAATTTGTCATAGGTTATTTTCTAAATTCTACTGGTGCAGATATTATTTTATTGATATTCCACTTAATTTTGTAAAGGGGTAGTACCTAGTGCCTTTAGAAGCCTCTCAGTTTTAACAAGTGTGAATCTTTATAAAGTGCACATATTGAAAACAATGAAAATATTTCTAATTTTATCGACGGAAAAATTATAAAAAAGAAATTTTAATTGTTTTATGGACCTTTGAATTTTTTGAGTAGATACCCCATGCAAATAAACTGTTACAATTTTTGAACCAAACATCATAACATTCATAACTCAATGAATAAAACATAATTATGATCTCTGATAACAGGGCGTATTTATTAATATTAAATAAAAATTTTTTTTTTTTAAATAAAAGCCCCCTAAACCCAATAGTTTTCTTATTTGGTTTTATTCTAGGTCATATTAGCTTCCTAATGGTATAAAATCCGACGTCCTAACTTGAGACCACATAATTTTTTATAAGTGATTTAACAACATGGAGTACACAAACGTTAGTACAAAAATTCAAAGTCCATAACACATTTTTTTTACATTGATTTAGATTTTTTTAAATATTTTTCCGTCGGTTAAATTAATGAAGATATATTTTCATTGTTTTCAAGATGTGCGCTTTATAAAGATTCACACTGCATTACAAACACTCCCGAATAGAGATGAAATTAGCTATTTTCATTTGTTACACTTCAATGTTTATTATTTCAGAGTTTGACTAACATGGCGTATTCAGATCCTCTGAGTTCGCCAAAACCTGGACCATCATCCACCATTGACCCTTTAGACATGGAGTTGTCGCCGCAACCTGGACCATCATCCGCCAAGGACCCTTTAGACATGGAGTTATCGGCTCTGATGTCTCCACAGCAAATTGAGACATATATTACGGGGTTCGATTTTGAGATTGGCGACGAAGACCTCTACGGGATTTTGAACGGGAGTAATGACGACATTGTCGACGAATTATGTCATCTAGACCCGGATGACGATGCTTTGCCAGACGCACATCAGGATAGTGAAGAAGAAATTACTACAGAAGAAGCGGGTGGTTGGCGTATGGGGAATCCCAATAACATGACCGAAATACCTTTTACGGGAACAACAGGCATATTGCCGCCAAATGATATGGTGGGCAAAAGTCCTTTGGACTTTTTCTTTTTGTTTTTTAATTGTCAGATGATTCAATTAATTATTGACTGCACAAATAAATATGGCAATAAATTAAAATCAACAGTGCCAACTGCAAAATCACGCTTTAAAAAATGGGCTGACGTAGATATAGCTGAATTTAAAACTTTTATTGGTGTTTTGTTATTGACGGGAACAATAAAATTAAATAAGATGGCTGATTATTGGTCCAATAATTATTTGTTTAAACTGAGTATACCACAATTTATGCCCAGGGACAGATTTTATTTAATTTTAAGAGCTCTCAGTGTTCAAATAGATGACCGTCCTGAAAGTTTATATAAAATTAAACCAATTATAGACATTTTTAACCAATCGATTGATTATATATATTATCCGACCAAAGAAATAACAATTGACGAATCATTGATATTGTGGAAAGGAAGACTTTCCTTTCGCCAGTACCTTAAGGGGAAAGCACACAGGTACGGAATTAAATTATATATATTAGCCGATGCCAATGGCATTGTACTAAAAATACATGTTTATGCGGGGTCTCAAGACAAGATAGTCGGCGGTAAAAATCACGTAAAAAAGGTAGTCATGCTACTAATGGAAAAATATGTTGACAAAGGCCATGCATTATTCTTGGATAATTTTTATACCAGCGTGGGGTTAGCCGATGAACTTTTAGATAAAAATACTTATGTGACAGGAACCCTTCGCGCAAAACGAGTTGGAAATCCGTCACAAATGGCAGGAACAAAATTAAGTATGGGGGAATGTATTATACTGCACAATAATAAAAAAACTGTCGTAACCAAGTGGCAAGATAAAAGAGAAATTTTATTTGTAAGCACAGAACACAGTAGCAATTATGTGGCGACTACAAGTCGACGTGTTCGTACAGTTAAATATAAGCCCCAGGTACAAGTCAATTATAATAAATATATGCGATCCATTGACAAACACGACCAATTATTAAGTTATTATTGTTGCGAACGAAAAACCTTGCGCTGGTATAAAAAGGTAATTATTCACATAATACAAATATGTGTAGTAAATGGCTTTATAATGTTTAATGTTGTAAATAATAATAATAAAACTACACTGTATAAATTTAGACAAAATATAATTGAGCAATTACTGCCAATGCCTAATACCTCAGAACTTTCTCGGCCTTTGTCACAGGGGAAAATTCACCTGCCGGCTTATCTACCAAAAAGGGACGGCAAAACAATGAGAAAAAGGTGTAGAGTATGCTACAATAAAACAAAAAAAAGAACCGCCGTGTTATTTGGATGTCCCGATTGCCCCGGATTTCCAGGGCTATGCATAACACCTTGTTTCCGCGAATTTCACAAATATTGAAATTAAATAACACTTAACTTAAATTGGGCGGACTAAAATGTCAAAAGGTTTTCTTTCACTATACAGCAGCAGCTTGTTTTTTTCTATGTCAATTTAATGCATTTTTTCAATATTTTTTTACTTAATTTATACTGAGTTGTGTGTTAAAATATGGTTAAATGGGCTAAAATATGGTTAAAGAAAACCCTATGATATTTTAAATTCTGTGTGTACTTAACAGAAATGTTTCTGTTATTATTACCTAAAAAAAATTGTCAATATTGGGTAATTTATCAAACATGCATGATTTTTCACTAAGTACATTAACAAAACATTACAACTTTTGGTTTAAAAATTTCAGTCCTTCAGGTACTCATTTCACTACTACGTTGATAAATTACTCAATTATACATTTTTAATAACCAGTTGTAGTTCAATATGTCTACATATTTATATCTATGGGTGATTTAAATAATCGGATATTTAATCAAGTAAAGATTAAAAATGTAAACTACTGTATTCTCAAACATGAATAATTGACAATATGTGATTGCTAACATCTGATCCTCATTTATCAAACCTAATCTAAGTCCTTGAATATGTATAAAAACAATAATAGATGATTGAATAGACAAAATCATCTTGGACGAAATAAAAATGATTAAGCTTCCACTTTGTTTTATTTACTTTACTTATTGCTATTGGGAATGACCTGCAGCCGTTTTGCTCTACAGACACTTCACGCGCGAAGCCGCGATAGGTCCGCGAACATAAAGTGTTGAGTTGATAGCACAATTTTCGCGGCTTCGTACATTTTCCCCAATGCGGTGTTGCGCGCGAAGTGTGCAACGGGGGTAACAAAAATGTCATGTGTTATTTTAGAATCAATCCTATCTTTAGGTATTCTTGAAATTTCTCGAATTCGAACTCGAAAATTGGATAGTTTCCTAATAGCAGTTGGCTCCCATAATATTTAAGTGTGATACTGCACTTGTAAATTAACTTAATTAGAATGATCACAGTTCAATCAAATTCACTTACATAATTAGATTTATCACAGTTCAATCAAATGCACTTAATAAGTTATTAGAATTATCGCAGTTCAATCAAATTCACTTACATAATTAGATTTATCACAGTTCAATCAAATACACTTAATAAGTAATTAGAATTATCGCAGTTAAATCAAATTCACTTACATAATTAGATTTATCACAGTTCAATCAAATGCACTTAATAAGTAATTAGAATTATCGCAGTTCAATCAAATATTCGCTTAATTGGAATAATCACTGTTCAATCATTTTTCAGTTTTCATTTTTCATTATGCAAAACCTCTAAAATTTTCTGCATAATTTTATATCTTTTTTTAGTGTCAAATCTTAGCATCTCATTTGACACCAATTCGCCGAAATATTTACACCCATGCACATCTATAACGCTAGGTGTAGATAGCATGATCGTCTTATTTTCTGTGCAAGTACTGCTGTCCCTATACTTTGTTTTCTCTTCTTGTTGGTAATCCAAGGGTTGTGAATACATTTCGGAAACGAAAATGTCATTGTCGTCCGGACATTGAGTCTGGTCGTCATCAAAATCGATCGGTCGGTTGCGTTTTTTATTTGAATCTGAAATAAGAAAAACGTGCCTATAGTGCGCGCCAAAGTCGCGGCGTGAGCGTGTGCAGAGATCGAGAATGGTACGAACATGTTCCGCTGATACAATGCGTGTTTTCATTCACTGCGCACGTTCACTCCGGGCGTCTTAGGCACGCACTATATAAATTATTACACAATATATTATTTATTTCGTGAAGCAGTTCTAGCTTAGTGGTAAGTATGACATTTCGGTCTGGGTGTTTGTGCTTATTATTAAAATTATATGTTTGTGAAATGTACCCACGATACATGGGGAAGTCCTAGTGTGGGACAACGTTAAAAAAAACTGTGACGGAAAACATCGTAGGTTTATAAACCACACTACAAAAATATAAACGTTTATAGGTAAGTAGGTCACATTTATTCAACATTTTCCATAGATCACAGTTAACACGTTTTAGTTAGAGAAATCTTTGCGGTAACTTCGTTATTTAAAAAATATGCGCCTAACAGTTTCGCCGAATAATACCTATATTTGTAAAAGTCATACCTATGCCCTATTTTTCCCACGTTAATGTTCTTGATTATTCGATATTTATTAAGTTAATTATTTACTTAAAAGCTAATTTAATAAAAACTAAAGATTTTCAGGATGATTTAAATGTACCAACATAATTAAACGAAAAAAACAAAATAATAAGCCAAAGGTTTGTAACATCTGTATAAAAAAGTCACTTACCCGCCATTTCATGGAAACCGCGTAGAAGAACACCTATTTAGCCACTTTACACCACTTATACGAGCGTTTACTGTCAACTTTTGATGTCTACTAAACCCAATCAGGTCTACACATGCGCAAAAAGCGTAAAAAATATTATATTTTTTACACATGGCTGATGGCACACTAGTTGTGTCATCAACTTTTGTGGCGGTTGACACGACAGGCGTGCCATGAAATATTTGTTCGCCGCCACGGCTCTTGTTTACCACCTCAGATTTTTGACCATAGAGCAAGAGTAGTTCTTTTTACACTTTCATAAATACGATATTTTTTATGTGGGAATATCCTTAAAACTTTTATTAGTACTGGCAACTAAGCTAACTGTCAAAGTTTGCAAACTATCAACATTCAAAAACAAATATCGAAGAATTTTGAAACTCTGAGGTGTTTGGCGCCATTCAATTGAAATTTTGTTTTAACAAGATTCCGGTAAGTGGTTTTGTGATATTTGATAGGAAAATTGATTATATTATACTGCATGACTTGTAGAATAATTTTTGAAGTGAAACTTGTACTAATTAGAAAATTGTCGTAAACTCGGTGGTAAAACTCTTACCATTGCCTGGTTACGAAAACTTTGTAGTTTTTGGTGGTAATATAGTTACCGTTACCCATTAGCGTATTTGTTATTTCAGGAGAATGTCGAACAAAAAGCAGTTATCTGACAGTATTATAGCCAGTATTCTCGACGATGATCTCTCCGCGATTGAAAGTAGCGACGAAAGTGTTTCAGAAGAACCACTTTTGGGCGATTGCGTACTGGATTACGACGATGAAATTTCGCGAGGTCTATCAAGGATATTTGGGGAAGAGCCTATGTTGGAGATGAGAGGATTAGAAAATGTTCAAGACCCTCCCGGGCCACGTGTTTCGGTAGAATATTTAGAAAGCGTTGAATCAGCAGTGACTGAAGAACCGGTGAGGGAAGTAAGTACGCGTAATGAAAATGATTTCGACGTCTCTTTTGGCGCTCTTTCTGAATCGAACCACCCGACTCCGGCTCAGTCTGACATAGTGCCTAATGAAACGCCGAGCACAAACATAGAAAGTAGGCCCATTCGTGTAGCACAAATCTGGTCTGATAAGGTTTCAAAACATAGCATACCAAAGTTTGATAAACGGCTGACTGTAAACATGAGCGTCACTCATAAAACACAGCCTATTGAATATTTTGACAATTTTTTCCCTCGTGATCTCGTAGAGTTGCTGGTAGAACAAACAAATATTTATGCGGCACAAAGGCAAGCGCTTCACTGGATTCCAACATTTGAAGCTGAAATGCGTGCATATCTTGGTATCTTGATCATGATGGGTCTTCACCCCTTACCTGATGTAAATCTATATTGGTCAACTGATACTTTTTATAGAAATCCTGATATTGCCCAAACTTTCACTCAAAAGAGGTTCAAAAAACTGACTGAAAACATTCACTTAAATGATAATACTAAAGAACCCGCAAGAGATACGCCGGATCATGATAAGCTTTATAAAATACGTCCTATGATAACAAGACTAAACGAAGTATTCCAGACCCAATGTTCACAATCAAGCAATCAATCGGTGGACGAAAGCATGGTAAAGTTTAAAGGTAAAAGCACACTCAAACAGTATATGCCGAAGAAACCTATAAAAAGAGGTTATAAGGTATGGGCCCGATGTGACGCTAAGACCGGGTACATGTATGTCTTTGATATCTATATCGGCAAAGCAGATGAAAATGCATCAAGTGAGGAAGGCTTAGGGTATAATGTCGTGATGAAACTATGTCAAGGTGTTCCACGCAATACTCTAGTAGCTTTCGACAACTTCTTTACTGGCATTCCTCTAATGACAGATTTGCTGATAAAGAAAGGAATATATGCCGTTGGTACCGTGCGATTGAACCGAAAAGGCTTACCAGAAAAGTTGTTGCCCAAAAATAAACTCAAGAAGGAAAAACTTGAAAAGCACGAGTTCATGTATAAAACCAAAGCTCCCGTTTCTGCTATACAGTGGATGGATACTCAACTGGTGAACATTTTGACAACAGCACACAACCCAAAATCGGTGTCTACGATCAAACGAACACAGAAGGATGGCTCTAAAAAAGATATTACCATCCCAACTGCTATTGCGCAATATACTGTGAACATGGGAGGTGTGGATCATTTTGATCACTTTCGTGCCTCGTATCCAATCGGCCGAAAATCGAGGCGCAACTGGTTACGCCTATTTTATTTCATGTTTGATGCAGCTATCATCAACGCGTACATAGCTTACATACAAATTCACAAGCAATCGGTTCACACACATCGAGATTTCCGACTTCGTTTGGCTCGCAGTCTTATAGATGGATTCACAGGGAAAAAAAGAACCACTAGTATTATTTTCAGGAACAAGCAAGGTGGAAATTTCGGGGTACCGGCTGAAATCAGACGCTCTTCTATACCTCACTACCCACAAGACCAAGGAAAATTTACTAGATGCCGATTTTGCAGCACGAAAAATACTCAAAAACGATCAAGAATCATTTGCGATGTCTGCAAAGTAGCTTTATGTGCCACACCATGCTTCAAAAGCTTTCATATTGCTACAGAAGAAGAGGCTATGGATTGTAGCAGCTCTACTTCTAGTACCTTAACGGGCTAAGGTCAAATAATTACCACTAGCACCTTAACGTAAACGGGCAATGGTAAAATAATTACCACCGAAAATTCGCGTACTTGTGATTATATATTTTTAGATTTTCATAAATGATGTTAAAAAAGGTCCCAATAAACGTATAAATAATACCACATAACCTAGTTTTTCAATCATTCTTTCCTCCGCCCTATTAAGGGTTAAACAATAATGTAGGTACACAATAATATCAATCTATTACAAGTGAATTGTCACTTATATTGTAAATAAAATTAGGGGCTTAACTACTAAATCACAATTATTATGGCAGATTATTATTATTAATCATACATTTTGGAAAAACAAGTGAATTGTCACTTTTAAATAAAATTTGGGGTTTAATTACTAAATCACAATTGGGAGCTTAATTACTAAATCACAATTGGGAGCTTAATTACTAAATCACAATTAATATTGCTGATGTTATTATTATACCTTGGGAAATTAAGTCTTTTGATTGGTGGTGTATCTAGTCAAGAAAATAATTAGCTTAACAATTAGGTACTTAACTAATTTTCTAAAATCACAATCAGCCTTTTATTGATTTTTTTGTTTATATTTTCATAATATACCTACTTTACACCTCGCCAACGTCGTCGTCATCGCCAAGAGAAAAAAGTGATTCATTTTCGGGAGAAATTATTGATGCGTAATCTCTATGAACGGGTGAGGGTGTATATGACGAGCCGCTTGGCCTGCTTGAGTTTTGTAAAGAGATTGGCCTGGGAACGTATTCCGAATCTTCTGCAATGTCACTGTAGTTAGGGGGCTCAGAACTCGGTCTCTCAGCAATGTCATATTGGTTAGACATATTTGAGTTCATCGATGGATCGGTTACAATTACTATTCGTTCATTAGGTATATCCAATACTTGCTGTGTTTGGTTGTGAATAGACGCTGAACTGCTTAAGGACTGTTTAAAATTTAAAACTGTTTGTAGTAATTGTATTCTTAATTGCAACTTTTGGTCTGATGAAAATTGTTTGACATAAGGCAGAAGCGACCGCAGAAATGATTCATCTTCATCCATATCCCCTAAGATTGTTCTGCTTTCTGAATGACGTAAGTTGTTGTTTTTCATCAGTTATTTGCCTTCTCTTAGTATTTCTAAATACTCCTCATCGTAACAATTAGTCTTGCTCTTCGGTTGCGTCTTTGGTCGTTTAGAATCAGTTGTTCCAGTATCTGAACTCTGCACTGTGACGTTTAATGTTTCGGCACTTTGTTCGATTTCGATAGAAGATTCATTATTCTCTACCACTGTAAATGGCAACAAAAATAGCAGTGAATCAAAGTAAATATATTTTCTCTTCTTTTTTCTTCCGCTTTCAGAAGGAATATTCTTTTGAGCACTGAGTTCCCTTCGGAAGGAACTTCTCAAAGAGTTCCACTTCGTCTGTATATCTTTTCCTATAAAAAAATAAATAATTATATGTAGGTTACTAAAAGTTAGGTATTCATTATAGTTTTTGAACTATTTTTTTTTTGCAGGTATTTAGGACGAGGGTCATCGTTCGTCGAACTCGAAGAAGATTATCTGATTGGCGCATCTACTATTCGTTCTATAATTAACGAAACCTGTACATCAATATGGGAACTATGTAAAAGTCAATGCTTTCCTGCTTTTACGGTGCAGAGATGGCTAGAGATTGCGAAACAATTCCACGATCGAACTCAATTTCCTAATTGTTTAGGAGCGGTAGATGGGAAGCACATACGTCTTAAGATGCCGCCAAATTCGGGTTCTAATTACTATAACTACAAGTCATATTTTTCTACTGTATTGATGGCAGTAGTTGATGCCGATTACTGTTTTACATTTATTGATGTTGGCGCCTACGGAAAATTCAGTGATTCAAACATTTTTAAAAACTCCACACTTGAGAAAGGAATTCTGGATGGTAAAATAATTCTTCCGGATAAACAAAAACTTCCCGGTGATCTGAATGGACAACCAATGCCGTTTGTTTTTGTGGGAGATGAAGCCTTTGCAGTTTCATCACACATAATGAGACCTTTTCCTGACCGCCATTTAAGTGTCCAACAGCGCATTTTTAATTACCGGTTGTCTAGAGCACGAAGAATGGTAGAATGTGCCTTTGGAATTTTGTGTAGCAAATGGAGAATATTTCAAAGAGGTTTAGACGTGAATATGCCACTAGCCATAAAAATTATAAAAGCAGGGTGCATTCTGCACAATTTTGTAAGAAAAAGAGACGGTATTTGTTTTGAAGACACGTTGTTTAACTGCCCTTTCGAAGATATATCTAATATTGGTGTGAGAGGGACCGATAATGGAATAGAAACGAGAAAGTATTTTACTAACTACTTCACCACTTCTCTGGGAAGTGTACCCTGGCAGTATAGTAAAGTCACATGAGTAAAGAAATTAATTATTAATTATGTATCAATTAATTAATTATTTTGTTCAAAATACCAAGGTATAGGTGTTATACATAATAATCAAAGCGATTTTGATATATTGAATCTTGTTGTGTCGATTCATCAATCGATAACTGTCATTCGTTCATTATCATTCAATGTCGATACCCATCCCTAATATTTGCATAAGAAAAAATAAACAAATAACCTCTATGTTTTTCATCTAGGTAATCGTTTTTTTATAGTTTTGCAAGTTTTATCTCCAATTACTACTAAAAAGTCTATTAAAAACTTAAACTTACCGTATTTTGTTTTTTCTTTAGACGTCATACATGTCCAAACAGGAGCGGAATAAACATTACAGCACACTTCTTCCCACATTTTTCTTTTTAAATGTCTATCATGATATTCTGCCTTAGAAGTATCATAAATTGCTGGTCTGTTTTCTATTTCTTGAATTAACATAGTTACATCGACCTCTGGCGCCATGATAATAGATCGCGTGCGTTACGTCCACCCCTAGCAAATGCAGATTGCCGACTAAAGTGTGCGCCGTCTGCGTTAGCGCGCGTTGAAGCAAACTAAGGATGGAACAAATCACTGTTAGCAGCAAATGTCATATGATTTTTTTTTTCATATGTCATCACTGCTATCCAACTTTGGAATCACAGCGATTATGATTTGTCATTTATCCTTGAATGAATTCGAGCAGCGCGATGCGTTATTATGCGACCACGAAATGGAGCGGGACGCACTAACTCGCGCGCTGTGTAGGAGTAGCGCACGCGATCGGATGAAGGTCGCACGCACTGTG
Source organism: Nycteola revayana (assembly GCA_947037095.2). Classification (NCBI taxonomy): domain Eukaryota; kingdom Metazoa; phylum Arthropoda; class Insecta; order Lepidoptera; family Nolidae; genus Nycteola; species Nycteola revayana. Next base: position 4,816,013 of record OX344844.2, read on the forward strand.
ACCCGCGTTCACATGCAAAATTAAACATTATTGCGATTGTAATAAGGTCTTTTTAAATAAATAATTTTCATATGATTTTTAGCAAACATAAACAAATGACATTTCATTTCACCTGCTACTCAATCATTTGATCGCGGCCGCTCATTACGGCAGTTCGAGAACTTGTGTGACTTGACTTGTCGTGACGTGTTTCATTTGCGATTTTTAAGGAGCTTTTTTTAATAAGTATTTGGCTTATTAAATATAGCAAATACCTTACGTTTGTGTTACTGTATTATATATAGACTTTAGATTGTATTATAGATTAGTTTAGTTTCGGATATAGGTAGAGTAGGCAGTGATTGGTGTTATTTTATTCTGATTTTAAATGTTTAAAAGATTTTTACATTGACAGTCCTAAGCCTGCTAAAGTATGAAGGGAAATTCATTACTTTTTTTCTAACATACAAATCCAAAAGATTTAATTTAAAAAAAAATGTCATGTAGGTACTTAATTATTTTAAAAATAAAAGTAACGTGTTTGCTAAAAATGAAATGATAAAAACCATTCAATCACAAGTTTCAAAACTTTATAGACCTAATACCCTTAAAGTACCTAATCGTAATTCATTAAAATATTTCATGGCTGGATAAAATTTTTGACAATGACATTGACAAATGACAATTCATTAATCGTTTCACCCATGTCATTTCATTTCAATGAAAAATAGCGCAAAATTATTCTCAATGAAAAATAGCAGGTGTGAAAAATAGCAGGTGATTTCACAGTGACAAAACAAAATATATGATCATATGATTATGATTTCTAAATAGCAATCATTTCCATCTCTAAGGCCCTGCGCAGACGACAGACTATCCGTGACGCACTTTTTAGTCTGTGAAAATAGAACCTATGCAATTATATGCAGTAACGCACACGACGCGCAAAAAGTCCGGCGCACAAAAAATCCGTGTAATTCGGGCAGACCGCACCGCGCCGCGGCGCGCCGCTCCGCACAAAAAGTGTGTGAAAAAAATTGAACGTTTGCTTCAACGCGCGCTAACGCAGACGGCGCACACTTTAGTCGGCAATCTGCATTTGCTAGGGGTGGACGTAACGCACGCGATCTATTATCATGGCGCCAGAGGTCGATGTAACTATGTTAATTCAAGAAATAGAAAACAGACCAGCAATTTATGATACTTCTAAGGCAGAATATCATGATAGACATTTAAAAAGAAAAATGTGGGAAGAAGTGTGCTGTAATGTTTATTCCGCTCCTGTTTGGACATGTATGACGTCTAAAGAAAAAACAAAATACGGTAAGTTTAAGTTTTTAATAGACTTTTTAGTAGTAATTGGAGATAAAACTTGCAAAACTATAAAAAAACGATTACCTAGATGAAAAACATAGAGGTTATTTGTTTATTTTTTCTTATGCAAATATTAGGGATGGGTATCGACATTGAATGATAATGAACGAATGACAGTTATCGATTGATGAATCGACACAACAAGATTCAATATATCAAAATCGCTTTGATTATTATGTATAACACCTATACCTTGGTATTTTGAACAAAATAATTAATTAATTGATACATAATTAATAATTAATTTCTTTACTCATGTGACTTTACTATACTGCCAGGGTACACTTCCCAGAGAAGTGGTGAAGTAGTTAGTAAAATACTTTCTCGTTTCTATTCCATTATCGGTCCCTCTCACACCAATATTAGATATATCTTCGAAAGGGCAGTTAAACAACGTGTCTTCAAAACAAATACCGTCTCTTTTTCTTACAAAATTGTGCAGAATGCACCCTGCTTTTATAATTTTTATGGCTAGTGGCATATTCACGTCTAAACCTCTTTGAAATATTCTCCATTTGCTACACAAAATTCCAAAGGCACATTCTACCATTCTTCGTGCTCTAGACAACCGGTAATTAAAAATGCGCTGTTGGACACTTAAATGGCGGTCAGGAAAAGGTCTCATTATGTGTGATGAAACTGCAAAGGCTTCATCTCCCACAAAAACAAACGGCATTGGTTGTCCATTCAGATCACCGGGAAGTTTTTGTTTATCCGGAAGAATTATTTTACCATCCAGAATTCCTTTCTCAAGTGTGGAGTTTTTAAAAATGTTTGAATCACTGAATTTTCCGTAGGCGCCAACATCAATAAATGTAAAACAGTAATCGGCATCAACTACTGCCATCAATACAGTAGAAAAATATGACTTGTAGTTATAGTAATTAGAACCCGAATTTGGCGGCATCTTAAGACGTATGTGCTTCCCATCTACCGCTCCTAAACAATTAGGAAATTGAGTTCGATCGTGGAATTGTTTCGCAATCTCTAGCCATCTCTGCACCGTAAAAGCAGGAAAGCATTGACTTTTACATAGTTCCCATATTGATGTACAGGTTTCGTTAATTATAGAACGAATAGTAGATGCGCCAATCAGATAATCTTCTTCGAGTTCGACGAACGATGACCCTCGTCCTAAATACCTGCAAAAAAAAAATAGTTCAAAAACTATAATGAATACCTAACTTTTAGTAACCTACATATAATTATTTATTTTTTTATAGGAAAAGATATACAGACGAAGTGGAACTCTTTGAGAAGTTCCTTCCGAAGGGAACTCAGTGCTCAAAAGAATATTCCTTCTGGAAGCGGAAGAAAAAAGAAGAGAAAATATATTTACTTTGATTCACTGCTATTTTTGTTGCCATTTACAGTGGTAGAGAATAATGAATCTTCTATCGAAATCGAACAAAGTGCCGAAACATTAAACGTCACAGTGCAGAGTTCAGATACTGGAACAACTGATTCTAAACGACCAAAGACGCAACCGAAGAGCAAGACTAATTGTTACGATGAGGAGTATTTAGAAATACTAAGAGAAGGCAATCAACTGATGAAAAACAACAACTTACGTCATTCAGAAAGCAGAACAATCTTAGGGGATATGGATGAAGATGAATCATTTCTGCGGTCGCTTCTGCCTTATGTCAAACAATTTTCATCAGACCAAAAGTTGCAATTAAGAATACAATTACTACAAACAGTTTTAAATTTTAAACAGTCCTTAAGCAGTTCAGCGTCTATTCACAACCAAACACAGCAAGTATTGGATATACCTAATGAACGAATAGTAATTGTAACCGATCCATCGATGAACTCAAATATGTCTAACCAATATGACATTGCTGAGAGACCGAGTTCTGAGCCCCCTAACTACAGTGACATTGCAGAAGATTCGGAATACGTTCCCAGGCCAATCTCTTTACAAAACTCAAGCAGGCCAAGCGGCTCGTCATATACACCCTCACCCGTTCATAGAGATTACGCATCAATAATTTCTCCCGAAAATGAATCACTTTTTTCTCTTGGCGATGACGACGACGTTGGCGAGGTGTAAAGTAGGTATATTATGAAAATATAAACAAAAAAATCAATAAAAGGCTGATTGTGATTTTAGAAAATTAGTTAAGTACCTAATTGTTAAGCTAATTATTTTCTTGACTAGATACACCACCAATCAAAAGACTTAATTTCCCAAGGTATAATAATAACATCAGCAATATTAATTGTGATTTAGTAATTAAGCTCCCAATTGTGATTTAGTAATTAAGCTCCCAATTGTGATTTAGTAATTAAACCCCAAATTTTATTTAAAAGTGACAATTCACTTGTTTTTCCAAAATGTATGATTAATAATAATAATCTGCCATAATAATTGTGATTTAGTAGTTAAGCCCCTAATTTTATTTACAATATAAGTGACAATTCACTTGTAATAGATTGATATTATTGTGTACCTACATTATTGTTTAAAAGTACAACATACTTAAAAATTTGCTGCCATGAAAATCCACGTAATTCTTATAAATTTTTATGTTTTGTTATTTTCCCTAATTAATAAAAGAAAATCTTTGTTCATAATGTTTTGGTTTAAATAATAAGTACCTCAGAAACCTATTTGTCATTTGAATAATAAAAAACTTAGTTTGTTGCTGAGAGAAATAATAAATAATATAATAATGATTATATAAATATATATATTTTATTTACTTACCTGAGTGTCACAGACAGCCTTTCTTCTGGACCAATGCACCTCCTCATTGTTGTTTCTGAATGAGTCAAAGCAGGTCTCAAAATAAATAGCAACTCCTCAAATGTAGTAACAGACATTTTATAAAATTTGAAAAAAATTGCCGGATGTTGTTTCAGAATTGAATGTTTAGTATGGAACTGTCCCTTCAGTAATCTTTCCGAAAGTATAGGATGTACCCAAAATTCTCTATTTCTTCTTCTTTTTCTGTACTTCATGTACAAAATAATACTTCGCGATCTCTGCACGATTTCCATAGCGTCTACGTCCCTACAGCTCTGCCGACAAAATGATCGAAGATGTGCGTCGTGTGCGTTGAGTCTGTGAATAATCCGCGACCGACTTTTTGCGCGCCATGCAGACTTTTTGTGCGCCGCAGACTCGATCGCACAAAAAGTGTGCCGTCTGCGCAGGGCCTAAGGGTGACCGTCCATTCGTGTCCGTTTCAACCGCGCGACCATATCGTTTTTTTTAAATAAAAATCATCCCAAGTTTTTGTAAAAACATGTAAAAGTCGATTCCCAAAAACCATAAATTTGTCAAAGCAATGGTTCAAAAGTTACAAGGGTTTGAACGTGGCCGCGCCATCGAAACGCGGCGAACCGCGCGGCCATGGAGATCTTTAAAACTAAGCGTCGCAGAGACCTGAAATTTTGGCAAATAGTAGATTGAATTTGTAAAAAAATTGTAAAAATATAGAAAAAAATCCTGTGTTTATATTTTAGGAGCTGTACGGCTAAAATGTCATGGCCGCGCCATTGAAACGGCGACAAACACGTTATCGCCGATATCTCGCTGAAAAAGCATCGCAGACGTCTGAAGTTTTTTGTAAAACACAGATTTGAATTTGTCAAAACTAGTAAAAATACAACGAAAAGTCCTAGGTTTATATTTCAGGAGCTGTAAGACTAAAACCCCATGGCCGCGCCATCGAAACGGTGAAAATTTAGTTTTTCGCCAATATCTCGCTGAAATAGCATCGCAGAGGTCTGAAGTTTTTTGTAAAACCTAGATTTGAATTTGTCAAAACTAGCAAAAATACAACAATAAATCCTAGGTTTATATTTCAGGAGCTGTTGAACAAAATCTTCAATGCGTCTTGAATATGTAGATTAGGGTGACCACGGATTATTATTTACTGAGAACTTTCCACCTACTTTTATTAAGAATCTCAAGGATCCGGTGAACAATAAGGAACAATAATATAGCTATTTCTTTAAAAATGACAAATTAGAGATTGTTCACTTACACTAAGATAAATATCAAATCCTATATATATTTCTTTTAAAAGTTATTATTAAATTAAAAATTCAGGTCTGGTGTCAGCTTGTAACTTGATTAATATATGTATAATACGCGATAGTAAATAATAAATACATCGGTCTAACTTAAATTTGTGCAATGTTAGCAAAATATAAGCAAAAAACAGAAGAAAATTTGAATTTCGCGGGCTACCTGTACCTACGGTTCCACCACAGATATAGATATACCTAGATAACACAAGTATCATGATCTGTATGAAACAAAGCGTGCCATTTTTTGAATACTTTATTGCACGGATATACATTTATTGAGTAATTGTGTACAGTAAAGAATTATTAAGAATCGTTCAAATCGATTTATGTAGGTATCGATTTTATGACAGAATAATGAGATAAACAGAGGAAAATTAAATTCCTGATCGGCTTATAAGGCAGTTAGGAATATATATTTTTTACAAAATTGATAGTATTTCGTAATGCTGGTGTATACTTCGACGTACTGACTACTGTCTGTGACTGTTCTTGTTCTTCAACTGTCTAAAATAAATTTCTTGAGTTGTAACGTTGGTTGTTTTAACCATATTTGCTTGTTCATTATTGATTACATGGGGAAAGCTAAAAAAGTCACGAAACGGTACGATTATTTATTAAAATTGTCTACATAATAAGTACTTATATAATACAAAATCATTTGTCTGTTTCCGAAATCGATTCTCGAAAATCGATTTGTGTTGCATATGATGAACAGCACTAAACGCTAAAATTGTGTATGTGTGGACTGAGAGCCCACTTTTATTTTTGCGGAATTTTGCAGTTATCTGACAATAGTGCTTAGTAAAACTTGTGGAAATATTTGTAAAACGAATATTAGAGTTTGTAAAGACATCATTCAAAAGATATATCGCCTTAAGTGGGTCCCTCAGTTCACACACATAAGCTCCCAAATCTAGATATATCATGAGTTCACCAACAAATTTTGGTTGTAGACCTTTAGTAAAACATGAATAAATATCTACACAACATCACAAAACCTAACGTGAATTGATAATAAAAAATTACAAACGTCTTTCTGTGGTCCTTGAGGGACCACAAATTTTTTTCTCATAATCAATAGATTATAACATGAAAATTCAATATTCCTAAGCCAATCTTTAGTAAAAATTACAAGGAAAATTTTAAAACCAAGGAAGCTCACAAATAGTGTTAAATATTGAAAACTTTACGTTTTTGTTGGTGGGCCCTCAGTTCACACACTATGCAAATGCTAATTGTTTAAAATATAATTAAATACAACAATTACAAAAATGTGGAGCCTTTCAGTTCTTAGTAAATTTTTTATATGATCGATCTGTATGTAACTTGTTACTGGTTTTATTGTTCTTTTACCAAAAATGTATAAATTAGGTTTTCCATACTAAGTCTGGTATAGGGTGTCCACACTTTAAGAAAAGCACTGTTCATTTATTTTTAAGGTTATTTATTACTTATTAGGATATGTACAAGTGATAGGTTATATTATTTATAAGCTACAATCGTAGTACATATTGAAAATTAAACTGAAATAATGATGGCTTATTGTTGTTCGGTCTGTGGTTTGACAACAATGAGACCATATGAAATCACATGTAAAAACATTTTCTCCTTACTGCTTTCAGAAATTCTACTAGAGTTATCATCGTAACACTGATTTTTTTCATTTACTAATGAGTGGCATTTGTAATGGCCAATGCCACCCTCAAGTAAGGGAGCGACAAATTCGATTGCTCCTATACATGAATAAATGTTACCTTTAACTATAATTGAACGGGGGATGTCACATAAAAACTGTTCATCAGTACCGTTTAAATCAAAGGATATGAATTCTGACAAATCATGTTTAAAATATACCTTACTTTTGCAATACACGCAATCTCTCAAAAGCAACTGCTTGCTCTAAATAACTTATACCGAAAATCTAAATTATATTTAAATTTAAACGCAAAAACATAATACTTATCTCGTTTGATAAAAGGCATTGAACAAATCAAGTTGGAACATTCTTTTGTAAAGACTGCACTACTGAAACTTTGAAGAGGAAACCGTTCGATAATATTTGTAGCGTTGCATTCACAGTTATATATTAAATGATCTCCTGCTCTGGAAGGCGGTGTTTACAAATATAGCTGAATAATTTTTGCCCTTAACATGTAAATATCATTGTCTTCACAATCAATTTCAGACAGCTTTTTATGTATTGTAAAATTAATTCTTCTTGTCGATTAAAGATCGATTCGTCGTTCATCGATTAGATTTTTAATATACACGTTTTCCTTGTACCCTAAACTAAGCGTATACATGACTGAATCAAAGGCACAAGTATTTTTAATTTCCACGTAATCAGAATTAACGTTCACACAGTCACAACTTGAATTTAGATACAGATTTTTTTTTCCAAGCCTGCCCTGCCCTTTCTAATTTTCGATGAATGACGGCTGATCTGCAAATATAGAGTACTCATTAAAAACTTTCATTTTTGGTATTGGTTCTGATTCACTTATATGCAGGAACTTTGAAACTTAATGTATGTAATGGTTCTTGAAATAATATTATCTCTTGACTGCATGGACACCCTACTAGTATGGAAAACATAATTTGTACATTTTTGGTAAAAGGACAATAAAACCAGTGACAAGATAAATGCAGATTGATCATGTAAAAAATTTACTAAGCACTGAAAGGCTCCACATTTTTGTAATTGTTGTATTTAATTATATTTTAAACAATTAGCATTTGCATAGTGTGTGAACTGAGGGCCCACCAACAAAAACGTAAAGTTTTCAATATTTAACACTATTTGTGACCTTTCTTTAGTTTTAAAATTTTCCTTGTAATTTTTACTAAAGATTGGCTTATGAATAGTGAATGTTCATGTTATAATCTATTAATTATGAGATAAATTTATGTGGTCCCTCAGGTACCACAGAAAGGCGTTTGTATTTCTTTATTATCAATTCACATTAGATTATTTAATGTTGTGTAGATGTTTATTCATGTTTTACTAAAGGTCTATAACCAAAATTTGTTGGTGAATTCATGATATATCTAGATTTGGGAGCTTATGTGTGTGAACTGAGGGACCCACTTAAGGCGATATATCTTTTGAATGATGTCTTTACAAACTCTAATATTCGTTTTACAAATATTTCTACAACTTTTACTAAGCACTATTATTAGTTAAACTGCAAAAATCCGCAAAAATAAAAGTGGGCTCTCAGTACACACATACACCTAAAATTGACAAAAGTCCCTGTACTACAAAACCGAAGCAATATACGATAGTATCGCTTGTTTCGATATTCATCACTTGTTAAAAAAAACCTTTCATCAACCGCTCCAAGTAAAAGCCGCAATGTAATACGAATGTTTTGTTCTTCTCAAATTTAGTATTATCAGGTATTACTGAGGGTATTAGACTAAAAATTGCTAAAAATAATTGTTTTTTTTAATAACGCATAATATTAATCACAAAATGACTTACCGATGGAAGGAAACGTTTACTTTATTTTTTCTCCTCGCATTTGTACAGTTTTTGCAATTAATAACAGCACAATTTACCATTTTCATATTTTAAACTGACTACCTACTAGCGCTATACACCGATGCAGACTGAGCGCGAAAGTGGCCACTTACGATTTTTGTACGTAAGCTAGGCACGCGAAGTAGTTGCTCTTGTGTTATCTAGTGGGTTCCAATATGATACATAGATGCGAATGGAACGCGAGTGCAGCGCGGGAGACTAAGCCTGGCCAGGCTGTCTAACCAATCACAGCAATCCAAACAGATATCCCGCCGATCAGTCGTCGTTTTACTTTAAGTTAATTCATACAGAGTACCTACTTCTTTGTGATTTAAATAACTGGCATTCCTATGGACTTCGATTTTGCACACTTACATGACATTTTAGGGTTCCGTAGCCAAATGGCAAAAAACGGAACCCTTATAGATTCGTCATATCTGTCTGTCTGTCCGTCCGTATGTCACAGCCACTTTTATCCGAAACTATCAGAACTATATATGTTGAAACTTGGCAAGTAGATGTATTTTCTGAACCGCATTAAGATTTTCACACAAAAATAGAAAAGAAAAACAAAAAATTTGGGGTTCCCCTTAAATACTTAGAACTAAAAACCATTTTTTTCGTCGCACCCATACCTGTGGGGTATCTATGGATAGGTCTTCAAAAATTATATCGAGGTTTCTAATGTAATTTTTTTCTAAACTGAATAGTTTGCGCGAGAGACATTTCCAAAGTGGTAAAATGTGTGTCCCCCCCCCCTGTAACTTCAAAAATAAGGGAATGATAAAACTAAAATAAATATATGATGTAAATTACCCTTCGTGCGCGAGTCCGACTGGCCGGTTTTTTATGTTTGTTTGGAAAACTAAGTTCTGGTGTTACAATCTGGACTTAGTTACGACTCAGGATTTGATTACAAAAACATACTTCTTATCAAGGTAAGTAATTCCTACTACCTACCTACTTACTTTCTTACCACCTAATAGGTAGGTACTTTTCCCATTTTTGCTTAAGAATGTAATTTAATGATAATAATACTAAGGATACCTATTTCAATTCTCAATACTGATCGCTCAATCATGACGATAATAACTTTTTGCGGAAACGTGTATTTTGTTTAATATTATATAAAAATAGGTGGAAAGTTCTCTGTAAATAATAATGTGTGGTCACCCTAATCTACATATTCAAGACGCATTGAAGATTTTGTTCAACAGCTCCTGAAATATAAACCTAGGATTTATTGTTGTATTTTTGCTAGTTTTGACAAATTCAAATCTAGGTTTTACAAAAACCTTCAGACCTCTGCGATGCTATTTCAGCGAGATATTAACGAAAAACTAAATTTTCACCGTTTCGATGGCGCGGCCATGGGGTTTTAGTCTTACAGCTCCTGAAATATAAACCTAGGACTTTTCGTTGTATTTTTACTAGTTTTGACAAATTCAAATCTGTGTTTTACAAAAAACTTCAGACGTCTGCGATGCTTTTTCAGCGAGATATCGGCAATAACGTGTTTGTCGCCGTTTCAATGGCGCGGCCATGACATTTTAGCCGTACAGCTCCTAAAATATAAACACAGGATTTTTTTCTATATTTTTACAAATTTTTTACAAATTCAATCTACTATTTGCCAAAATTTCAGGTCTCTGCGACGCTTAGTTTTAAAGATCTCCATGGCCGCGCGGTTCGCCGCGTTTCGGTGGCGCGGCCACGTTCAAACCCTTGTAACTTTTTAACCATTGCTTTGACAAATTTATGGTTTTTGGGAATCGACTTTTACATGTTTTTACAAAAACTTGGGATGATTTTTATTTAAAAAAAACGATATGGTCACGCGGTCGAAATGGACACGTCCATTCTGATATCAGGTCGGCCGGTCACCGCGTCGTAGTGGCCCTGATAAACAGAATTATTGAAATTCACAGTTGCCATTAATTGCTTCCCATTTGCTTCTCTCAATGTTTTACAAGAATAGTACTGAAACTATCACGGCAATAAAGATATCGACTAAAGTGCTGTTTATCAATATTTTTAGCGCCTGATAAAAAAATAAAGCAAATCTCATATTTAACATTGCAGTTAAGCTTGAGTAGGCGATAAATCATTCATATTGTACCGATGGCCTACAGCTAAGTACTGTGTTATTAAAAATTAGTGCCATACAAATGTAATAAACACATGTAAATGTAATATTTAATTTCTAATGCATCTGTACAACAATAAAGAATACACAATAAAATAAAAGATGATAAATGAATTTTATAATAATTAATGTTACAAATATACAAATATTTACGAGTGCCTGCAATTGGTTTACGTAAATAAAAATGTTTTTTATTTTATTGTGTATTCTTTATTGTTGTACAGCTAGCTGTATTAGAAATTAAATATTACATTTACATGTGTTTATTACATTTGTATGGCACTAATTTTTAATAACACAGTACTTAGCTGTAGGCCATCGGTACAATATGAATGATTTATCGCCTACTCAAGCTTAACTGCAATGTTAAATATGAGATTTGCTTTATTTATTTATCAGGCGCTAAAATATTGATAAACAGAACTTTAGTCGATATCTTTATTGCCGCGATAGTTTCAGCACTATTGTTGTAAAACATTGAGAGAAGCAAATGGGAAGTAATTAATGGCAACTGTGAATTTCAATAATTCTATTTATCAGGGCCACTACGACGCGGTGACCGGCCGACCTGATATCAGAATGGACGGTCACCCTTAAAATGACGTTTTTCTTCTAGATTACGATGGAAGCAATTATTTGAGAATAGGAAGCAAATAGAAGCAATAGGGAAGCAATTCTTGGGCATAAATTCAACGCTAAATACGCCTCGTGACCGGCCATCCTGATGGAGACGATATTTCATGAATGTCAAAAAACTGTTCTGAAATAGTGCTAAATAGTGCCCAAAGGAAAAAAATAGTGCTCTTGTACTTGCGAAGTTATAGCCATAGTTCGATGAGTATGCTGGACGAAGGTTTCGCCCAGCATACTCACCTCCGTCCGGAGAATCTGTATACGCTTCAAACCCTTTGTTCGCAACGAGTCACACTAAATCGTGTCACCGTGTGACTGGTTGAGAAAAATATTCGCATGGAGTAAGGCTTCGTTCACACGGCATTGTCCTGCACGTTTTTTTGCAGTATACGTCTTAACGTATAAATAGTGACCATACAACGTACATAGATCCATTCGTGAGAGTCAAAATGGCGGGTGTACCATAGCGAATTAAATTATACCAATTACCAAACAAATGTGTGTCCGTTTCGACTGATCGGCCACTATGTCGTAGAAAAAAAAACTTATGTCAGCATTTCGAAGGAATTTGTAAAAGATGAACAGTGAAAACCGCAAATTCGAAGAGTCAATAATCAGAAAGTTATGTGGGTTTAACCGTGGCCGCGCAGTCCGCATGAATTCAACTGCGCGGCCACCAGTTCTCTTAAACGGAGCGTTGTAAAAGTCTAATTCCTTTTGCTAATCACTGACAGGATTTCGAAGAAAATGTAGATCATAAAAATAATGCCCTACTGTCTGTAGTTCACGACCTACATCACTCCAAAGTTTGGCCGCGCAGTCCGCACAAAGCGAACCGCGCGGCCACGAGTTTTTTTTAATAGACCTTACACGGAGCTTAGTAGAAGTCCCATTCTTTTTGCTAATTACTGACACCATTTCGAAGAATATGTAGACAGTATAAATAAATCCTATAATTAAGAACTACAAGACCTACAGAACTTAAAACCTATAATCGAAGGAAAAAATAGGGTGACCAAGATTTATAGTGTGTGAATCCAGGCTTTTTTCCATTTCAATATCATAGTATAAATATATCATCACTACACAATATACAAAGTCGCTTTTTCTGTCCCTCCCTATATCCCTATGTATAGATTTTAATGCGGTTTTTTTAATAGATAGTGATAGAAGAGGAAGGTTTATATGTATAATAATAAAATCCATTAAATAGGGGCTGTTATTTTTGATGTTTCTAACGTGATGTACAACGTTCGAAGTACTTCGCCCGCCCGTATTTAAACGTTTTTATAAACCTGTTCAGTAGTAGTTGCGCAAACACACACACACATTATTACAAACTTTCACGTTTATAATATTAGTAGGAAGTAGGATGCCTCAAAAAAAAGTATAGGGTAAAATAAAAGCTAGCTCGCAAAAGACAGATTTTTCATACTTTACATTTTAATTTTTTATTTATCGTGATATTTTGAAAAATGTACACTATATCTATATAAATTATAGCACATGTGTTATTCTGACATGTAAGCTATTTTACTGCAAAGTTTCAGAAAAATCCGTTCAGTAGTTGTTGCGTGAGAGCAACAAACACACACACACACACACATTATTACAACCTTTCACGTTTATAATATTAGTTAAATTATTAAATTATATGAAACATCTGTCCTGTCTGCGAATGAAAGGAATGCCAAAAATATAATATCTTCCTAAAGTGTTTATTTATAAAACTTAATTATTTTATAATGATGACGTTTACCTATTGCAGTAGTCCATGCGTTTCATATCCAAGATGTAAGCTGTTTTAAATAACTTCCTAAAAAAGTCACTGTGCGCTTGCGTTGGTATGTTTTCATTCGAGAGTATAGGTAAGCACCTACCCAGTTGCGTCTGTAGCGACTCCCAAAATGGCTACAATATCAGCGGGGAGGGGTCCCGCCCTGCCCCGCGGAGCTTGACTCTGTATAGTGTTTTTATTCAGTCTCGGTTGTTACAGAGTGCGCCCGTGTTTATCAGTGCAGTGTTAGATAGTTCATAGTTATTTCATAGGATTGTATTGTGACTATACTAATTGTCTTTAATACTGTTGCTTTTATCACACAAGGAAGTTTTATCAATCAAGCGGTAAGTACTTATTCAAAACATTAATAAAATGTAATGTATTGGAACATGCGTGTAATTCCCAATTCTTTATTGCATGCCTACAGTTTAAGGTGGGTATTGTTAAATTGAAAGTTGAATACAGTGGATAATATGTTAAATTTAATGCAACATTATAACCATTATCATAAAAAAATGTTTTACCTATTCGGTAGGTCAATTCTAAGCCCTCGAAATACATTGCCAAAAGGATTGAAACTCATATGAATTCGATATTATATTAAAGGAATAAACAAATAGATACCAAATATAAAACTTCCTAGGAAATGTTCGTCCGCGGCAGACTTCCACTAAAGCGGCAAACTCGCGTCAAAGCTCGCGTTGTTACCGTAGCTGGCCGGAGGACCACTTCTTACCACTAATACATCGCATTTTTTTTCAGAACGATGGGTAGAAAAGGACGTAAACTGAGAGTCAACGAAGACAAGCTAAAAAAAATATTTATAAAATATTCCACAGACTGCATAAACACAAAAATTAAATATAATGATCCTATATTTCATACTATCTCAGAAGAAATAAATCACGATATGTCACCGCTTGCGTTGTACTCGTGGCTAAAGAGAAATTACAATAAAGTTTTTGATATAAGTACGACGACAGAAAGTTCTTTATCTTCTCCATCGTGTCGGAGCACGACATCTTCAACGACAAAAAGTGAAATTAATGATAAGCATACAAATCAATTTTCTTTCTTACTAGATGAGCATGAGTGGAAAAAAGTAGAACCAATTTCTGTTCGTTATATAAGACGAGATCTAAAAACTACATCGACACACAAGAAATACAAAACATTGCCTAAGTTCAAGTGGAGCAATCTACTCAAAGAAAAAATATGGCAGTACTCGAGACGACCTTGCACGTGGACTTTCAAGAATAAATTAATTGACTCAGAAGATAATGTGAAAATAAAAGGGAAATGCACACAATGCAGCTGCACTGTAGAAATATGTAGCGAAAAGTTAACAGACAAAACAGCAACTATAAAATGTACAATTTTTAATACAGATAACTTAGTTCCGCATAATCCAAAACTGAAATCTAAGATGTCACCATACAAAAGAAATCAACTTGCAAAGAAATTACAGTACAAATCTGCCACAGTAATTCATAAAGAAATAGCTTCAAAAGTTATTAAGTATAAAGATAATGCAATCCCTCCCATACTTCCTACAATGAACGCTCTTCGGAAAATAAAGCACGAGAAGAGACAAAGTAATCGTTTGCATGCCAATCCCATTTTAAGCCTACTTATGATGTCAATGTTGCCAAGTTTTAAAAATTTGATTCGCGAAATAAAACTTGTCCCGAATTTTTACATGTATTATTGGTCTGAAGAACAAAATCAATTCTACAAAGATTTTTTAGAAAAAAATCCACAGGAAGTAACTATCACTATAGACGCCACGGGATCTTTCTTTCACCCAATAAAACTTCCTGATGGATCAACATTAACTAAGCGACTCTTTCTATACGTTTGTATGCTAACTTCAAAAACGATAAAATCTCAAGCGATATTTCAAATGATAGCGGACACTCATACTGCAGATTCCATATCATCCTGGTTTAAAAGATGGTATAAGGAAATACATACCGCTCCTAACGAAGTTGTAACTGACGACTCGTCTGCTTTGATTGCTGCAAATGTAGATGCTTTTACAACATCTATAACAGTGAAAAACTATCTGAGACAATCATTCTTAGTGTTGAGAAAACTTAGTGTAAACTTACCAGAAGTTTTTCTTAGGTTAGACACCAGCCATTTTATTAAAAATGTTTACAATTTACCTTGTTTTCAAAACGTGGATACTCCAATTAAAATGTTTTTTATTCGATGTATTTTATTGATAAAAAGATCTGAAAGTTTTGATGAAGTCAAAATGATAGTTTCAAATATGGTCAAAATATGCACTTACAAATACTATAACACTACTAATAAAGCTTGGGACTTAGCAATGCAAAATATGAAGGAGAGATTATTCGCTACGGAAGATCCGGTCCCCGAATATGGCGGTGAAAGAGAAACTTTCTATCACGATACCTTAATAATTGAGGAAGATAATATAATGTATTGGTTTGATGAGATCGTTGAGCAACAAAAAAGCTTATTTCAGACGCCGACTGAAACACGCAACAAATATTATCTGCCCCACCTAACATCAACTTTGAGAAGATTGCTAATCAAGCTTCCATTGTGGAGTAACGTAATGTGTCCTTTGTATGATACACAAAATAAGTCGCCTACATCCTCCTCAGTAGAGAGTTACTTCAAAACACTAAAGCATTTGTTATTTGAGACTCGTACTCACAAATATAATATTGATGAGTTTTTGAATATTCATTACAATTTTCTGCAAGGAGAAACCAAAGTTAGTTTGAAGAGTCTGAATGATATTCCACACAATATTAGTTCTAAATCCCGAAAACGAAAGTTAAAGCGAGTTAAAAGCATTAGCATAAAGAAAAGAATAAAAAATGCTGCCGTGACATTCACTTCCGACTCGATATTTGCTGAGGAGCCCTCGTATACCGAAAATTGGAAGGGTGAGGGATATGAAACTCATAAAATAACATCTACTTCAATCTTATTTTTAAAAAATGGAAATGTAATCGAATCTAAACAAAATGTTTTAAACACCTGCGCGTTTGATTCTGTGTTTTTTATGCTGGCACATGGATACCAAACAAACAATTATATTCGCGAAGTCTTCAACTCTTGTGAAAATAGTTTAATTCGTGATTTTATTAATATATTAGCCCAAAATCAAAATGAAAAGGAAGCATATAAGCTAAGAGAAAACATTGTTTCACTCTATTACCAAAAAAAAAAAAACAATTATTACGAATGTAATTGTAATATGGCTTTTGTGTTTGAGCATATACTTTTTGATTTCTTGTTTAGTGCAGAAAGAAGTAAAAAATGTATTACGCCTTTTTGTAATGAGAAAAATGTAACAAGATTCATTGTGTTTCTTTCTCTCAATTTCGATATTATTAACATGTTTGGTATCAGAAGCTTAGAAGACGCCATCGTTATCGATAATTTAGAATTAAAACATTGTTTAGAATGCAATAACAAAAGCATTAAATACGAATACAAATTAAATAATATTATTTTATTTGATTTAAATGGTACTCAAAACATTATACTTAATGAAATACCACGTTATATAAAAATAACGGAACGTAAAACATTCAAGTTGATAGGTGCGTTAGAGTATGTTCTTCCATGTGTTGGCAATATCGGTCATTACAAGTGTCATTGCTTAATCGACGACCAATGGTTATGTTATGACGACAACCGAAACAAAACTCATGAAAGTTCAGTGCAGCCCATAACACTGCACAATTTAACTTATGGTCTTATTGGTAGTTAAGTTACATGATAATAGGTGAGAATTTTGCTCTAAAGTGGAGCTAAAATTAGATTTTTATTATATAGAGACTTGTTAAATGTTAGATAATAGTAGGCTTATATCGAAATTCACTGTGATTTACATGGTATAGGAATATTTTGTGATTTTATCGTAGTAAGTTTTGCTATAACGATTATAGTATGACTGATTTGTTTGTAATAAAAATATTATGATGTTAATCGATACAAAAACGTAGGTCGTTATTTCTTGATTAAATTGTAATTGTAAGTACAATAACAAATTAAACTGTGATTGGTAGGTAGGTGTAAGTTGTATAATTTTAAGTTTTAGAAATGTTGTTGTTATCGTAAGTCAGATTTTGTTTTTAAATTCTGATTGCAATATGAAAACGAACTGTGATTGTTGAATTAGGTGATTTAAAGTATACTTTAATAAAACTTTATCTACTTACAAACTTATAATTTTATGTTATATAGGTACATGATGTTGCTCTCGTATATCTAGTGTAGTTTTTAAATAAGCTACTTTTTTTAGCTTATATAGTTATGATCTTAATCGTTACAACAACGAAAATAAGCAATTATTTTTTAAATTGTAATTATAAATATGAAAACGAATTGTGATTTTTAAATTATGTGATTTATAGTTTATAGTAATATTATGTTTTATCTATTACTTAAGAAATAGAAATATAAATCAATCGATGACATTTTTTTCTTTATATCCTTTTAATTAGCTTCTCTACTCAATTTCAAACCAAAAGACTAAAACTATTTGCATGTTACGATAAAAAGTATAGAAATATACGTGACAATGAAAACGTCTTATATGGGAATATCTCGTCAGCGCATCGTAAATCATGGTCACCCTTCTTTTAACTCTAGTTACAGGGTATAAGTTCTGTAACTCGCGATTTTCAAACATTAGAACTTCATTCATGATGTTTACAAATTCTTCGAAATCGTATCAGTGATTAGCAAAAAAGAAAGACACCTGTACCAAGCTCCGTTTAAGCTCCACTTTAAGAAACACGTGGCCGCGCGGTTCGCCATTACGTGAGTGTTGTGGAACGAGAAGTCCAAACTTTAGAGCTATATTTTTACAATGTATTTTTTCTTCGAAATCCTATCAGTGATTAGCAAAAAAACTTAGACTTTTACAACGCTCCGTTTAAGAGAACTGGTGGCCGCGCGGTTCGCTTTGTGCGGACTGCGCGGCCAAACTTTGGAGTGATGTAGGTCGTGAACTACAGACAGTAGGGAATTATTTTTATGATCTACATTTTCTTCGAAATCCTGTCAGTGATTAGCAAAAGGAATTAGACTTTTACAACGCTCCGTTTAAGAGAACTGGTGGCCGCGCAGTTGAATTCATGCGGACTGCGCGGCCACGGTTAAACCCACATAACTTTCTGATTATTGACTCTTCGAATTTGCGGTTTTCACTGTTCATCTTTTACAAATTCCTTCGAAATGCTGACATAAGTTTTTTTTTTCTACGACATAGTGGCCGAGCAGTCGAAACGGACACAACAAATGTACCTAAAACGTACTATTTAGTACCTAGCTCTAAAAAATCTGTACCTCTTTCAGAACGAAATTATTTCGAAATTAAGGTACACCCGCCATATTGACATCAAGATGGCGGGTGTTCTATAATACCTATTTTATTATTTAACCATTACTCATAAAATGTAATAACACTAAAAAATTGTACCTAAAAAGTACCTTAAGTAAATAGAAACACAGACTTGATCAGTGGGATAGTCCCTGAGAAATAAAGAGATAAAGACATACAGATAAAGAGATAAAGACATAGATAATAGAAATAAAGACATACCTATGGAAATAACATTCAATCATACAAAATACGAAGTTCTTGGATTAATTGAGATTTTACCGTCCGGCGGCGATGTTACAGACATAAACAATATTGGTCACTATCGGGCTCATTGTCGTCGTAATGCTGAATGGAAATGTTTTGATGATCTTAATAATTTTATAACCAAAACTCCGAATTCACTTATCGCTAATTGCATTATGTATGGACGAAAATAAAGAGGTACTTAATAACTTTGTCGCGTTATTAAATTCATGATTTATAATTTAATAACTATCCCTAAAATATATATAAATATGTACCTAGATCAATAATATTCATAATAATAATAAACATAAGTAAACGAGACACGGTTGTTTTATTTCTCAGGAACTATCCCACTGATCAAGTCTGTGTTTCTATTTACTTAAGGTACTTTTTAGGTACAATTTTTTAGTGTAATTACATTTTATGAGTAATGGTTAAATAATAAAATATTATAGAACACCCGCCATCTTGATGTCAATATGGCGGGTGTACCTTAATTTCGAAATAATTTGGTTCTGAAAGAGGTACAGATTTTTTAGAGCTAGGTACTAAATAGTACGTTTTAGGTACATTTGTTTGGTAATTGGTATAATTTAATTCGCTATGGTACACCCGCCATTTTGACTCTCACATCCATTCACACGTCGATTGCACTGCAAAAAAACGTGTACCGCTTATACGTTTAAACGCATACTCAACGGACTTGTCAAGCAAATCGAATAAACTTTGACGTATTCGGTTCGCAGTGGCATATGGTATAGCTTTGTCTTTTTCACACGACACGATGTTATACGTTTTTTATCGAATAGCAACCGAAGAAGCGTTTAGTACCTGAGCGTCTTTTGGCGGGGTGGCACGTATTTTATGGTTGGATTTGGTTTGATATTCAAAATGGTTGAGGAATCTTCTATAGATAACGAACTATTAATTTCTTTAGTGGAACAAAATCCCGTTTTATGGGATAAAACTTTGGAACTTTATAAAAATCGCGTCGCAACTCAAGCGGCTTGGAAGGGAATCATGGTAATAATTGATCCTAATTTTGAAACAAAGGAAGAAAAAACAAGACAAGCCATAGGTATGTATCTTTTATTATTAATAATAAAAATTGCGTTACAACATATTTTAACTTACTCTGCTTAGTTCTAAATATATTCGTTTTGCCATGGGACTGATCCTTCGTTTGATAAAAAAATAGTGACTAAAAATGGACCTTACGCTGTTTGCTTGAACATTTCTAACTGACGTACTTTGAATATTTTCAAATAATGGAGGATTTGCCACATCTTCAAAATTGTGTCCATCATTTTCACGAACGTAATTGTGTAATACAATGCATGCTTTTATGATTTCTGTCAATAAACTTGGTGAAACATCAATAGCCTTATGTAGAATTCTCCATTTTCCCGCTAAGATACCAAAAGCACACTCCACGTATCTCCTTGCTCTGCTCAGGCGGTAATTAAAGATTTTTTTACGAAAATCTAAATGTGTTCCTCCAAAAGGGCGTAGTAAATTATTATGTAGAGCAAATCCCTCATCACCAATAAATACGTAAGGTGTACTTTCTCCACCTTCTAATAATGGCATTGGTTTGGGTATATTCAGCGAACCATCATTAACTTTTTTCCATAAGACGGAATTTTTCAAAATGGATGAGTCACAATCTTTTCCGTATGATCCTATGTCTACATATATAAATCTGTATTCCGAATCAACCACTGCAAGTAGCACAATTGAAAAATAATCTTTATAATTGAAGTACATGGATCCACTATGAGGAGGCTTTAAGATTTTTATGTGTTTCCCGTCAATTGCACCTAAACAATGAGGGAAATTAGTCTTTCTTTCAAAACCTTCCACTATTTTCATCCATTCACTTTCTGTAGAAGGCGTTTGAAGATATTCTCCCTGAAGGACATGCCACAGAGTCCAGCAAACATCCCAGATGATACCACTTATAGTCGATACTCCAACTTTGTATGAATAGTGTAAATCTTTCATGGAACACCCCGATGCTAAATATCTGAAAAAAGAAATGTATATGTACCGTATTACTTATCATGTTTGTCTTTTACAGCTAAAATGATTATTCAACGGTGGACTCATATAAGAGATAATTATAATCGATCATATAAAAAGATAAAACATCAGAAAAGCTCAGGAAGTGGCGCCAAAACAGCAAAGCCTTATGTATTTAGTAAACAGTTATCTTTTCTGCAGAAAGTAATACAACCTAAAGAGACAATAAATAATGTTACTACCGAAAATAACAACACGGAATCCGATAATAACACTGAATCCGAAAACCAGAAAAAATATTCTGAGGGAGGAAAAGAAACATTGGAAACAAACTCTATAGAGACACATGACACAATGGCGGCAAAGAGCCCAATACCTAATCGTGTACCTAAAAGATCTCTAAAGAATACGATTAGTTCTGTAGATGCGAAGATGATGAAATTTATGGATTCTTATTCAAATAAGGAACCTGAAACAATGAATCGGCATCTTTCATTTTTTAATGGGATATTACCATCATTAGATAAGTATGACGATGATGAAGTCCTCGAATTCCAAATGGGTGTGCTACAGTTAATGAAAAATATTAAAAACAGTCGCCAAATTCGTGAATCGTCGTCTTTCAATCTCTCATCAGTTCACAGAGGATATTTTACACAACAATACCAAAATAGTAACATTACACAAGAAGCTACAAATTCTATCATTACAAACATGACTACAACGACTTCTCAAAGTCCAGCCTCTGTAGAATTAACTACAGCAGCTACTCTTCAAAATCCGTCCTCTGTCGAATCCTGCTATTCTAACTACACGGATACGGATTACAATGGCTTTTAATAAGAAACACGAATATACTATAGTAAAATTGGTCAAATTTGAATATTTTTTTAATTATAATAATTAACATTAATAAAACTTAAATAATCACAACCTGTGTATTTTTATTTGTGTACTCACCTTAAACAGATGGCTAATTTCATTTTAGTACTAATGCATTTCCGCATATTCGTATTTGATTTTGTTAGGCTTGAATTTTCCAGTCGAGTTAATAACTTTTCAAAACTTTCAATAGACATTCGAAAGTAATTAAAAAACATTTTTTCATCGTTTCTAAGATTTTCGAATAATTTTTCAAATGTGATCGTACGCACAGATTCTTGATTAATAGGATGTACCCAAAACCTTCTGTTTTGTCGGCGGCGAGACCGCCTTCGATACCAATATAAAAGTACAACCAAGCGTGGATCCATCAGTGACGTCTACTCACTGTGACAACTGGTTGGAAACTGCGGCTATTCGTTTTTACACGAATGAAAATTTACCATATGAACACCCGGTTGACTATACGTTATAAAAACGATTACAAAAAAAACGTGCAGGACAATGCCGTGTGAACGAAGCCTAACAGTGTGACTCAATGCTAATTTTTATTCTCATCTAGTAACACTAGTACACGAGTAGTGTTACTCGTTCGGAAAACCAAATCGCATGGAGTAGCAGCGTCATTCGATGCGAATTTTTATTCTCAACTAGTAACATTTTTCAGAATGTCTATTTGACAACGATAAAGTTAAATAAAAATTATAAAATAATGTATGAGTTTCTGATATTTTTTACGCACCGATCTGGCAACATTGCTTCATGGTGAATCGTGCAATGCGTGTGACAAGTTCAGTACACGCTCCGCTGTCATTCAAAATGGAAGCTACGTCTGGTTCGTCAAACAGTGTTGATTTAGTTTTTGTTAATAAAAACGGTGGCACTGTTCTTCTTCGAGCTGGTCATCAATATTACGCCAGGAAAAAACATAAAAGTGGATTGATTGTGTGGGCGTGTACAAAACGAAAGGTGTGCAAAGGGCTTGTAAGAATAAAGGTAAGAAAACTATATTACCAAAATGTATTCCATAGCTTCGTTGTATATAATATTATTGATTTATATGTTAAATGTAAAAAAAATAAAATGTAAAATAGTGATTGTATATAATCATTTAATAAATAATAATACTGCATCTTGAAAAACTTTCCTCGCGTCCTTTAGTGGCAGCCATTTTGTTTTATCACGCTCACTTGAGATTTGTTGAAACCACAGTGACGTATTTTGGGTGCTAAAGCTTTGTCTTGATTTATTTATAGCTTTACAACTAGTTTTATATAAACATTAGCTTATTGAGAGAACAGGCTTTTTAGTTTTAAGTCAATATTTTACCAATATTTTATTTTACTAATATTCTATCCCATTTTACTATTTTAGGAAGAGCGTATATTAGAAGAAACTCCTCATTTATGTACACCAGATTTTGCGAACAACGAAATCCTGAAATCTGTCCAACATTTAAAAAAAGATATAACTACGCAGGAATTTCCCAGTGTTCCTCAAAAATACAATGCCATGGTCGGAAAGCTAAAAGATGCGGGAATAGACATAATTACTTCAATACCTAAATTTAGTTCCATTAAAGACACGTTATATAGAACACGTAATTCAGCGGCTCAAGTACAAAAACTACAACATAAAAATGTGCTGGAAGTCGAAGTCCCACCTCGTTATCAAGATTTTTTGTTAGCGGAGTACACATGTGATGATACACGAATACTAGTATTTTCTTCTTCCGAAGCAAGGCAAACTTTGTGCGAGCTAACAGACTTTTATGGCGATGGAACTTTCAAAAGTTGTCATATTCCATTTACGCAACTATATTCAATCCATGGCGATATCGGCAGCACGATCAATCACACTAATATAATACCTCTAGTCTACGCTTTGATGAGTCACCGAAACACATAAGCCTACGTGATTCTGTTCTCTATAATAAAGTCGCAGTTACCCAATTGGAATCCAATAATATTTAAAGTAGACTACGAAAAGGCCGCCATGCGAGCAATTGCTACAGTTTTTCCTTCAATTGCAGTCAAGGGCTGCTATTACCACTATAATAAGGCAATTTTTAAGAAAGGCCGTGAATTGCATATAACAAATACTCAAGACCCAAAGAAGAAACACATGGTAAGCCTAAGCGCAGTTCTACCACTGTTACCTCAAGAAGAAATCATGAACGGATGGGAGTATATTATTTCGCGATATGATGATAATGACCCACAAATCCAAAAATTTGTGAATTATATGAAAAAGCAATGGCTCCACGAAGATTTTTTAAAAGTCTGGTGTGCTTTTGGGGAGACTCATCGAACCACAAACTTCATTGAAGGCTGGCACCATAAATTTGAACAAAGCCGTCGGTAAGAAGAACCCAAATTTGATGCAGTTGTTGCTCATACTTAAAGAAGATTCCCAATTATACACCGTTCGCAACATTCAACATCAAAACAATACACAACCATCCAGAAAACGATTATCAAAGTCAATACTTAATGATAATTTTATACAAGATGCTCAGATGGATTTCGTAAATGGTACTATTACGATTGGGACCCTCCTGGAGATTTTACGACACTAAACTTACGAATGGTCAAAAAGCGAATATTTCTGAATAACTGTTGATTATATTGTGATAAAAGAGAGACTGATTTTAAAGAGAAATTATTAATGTGATATTAGTTGGTAACTAATCTTAATATATAAATGTGATTATTTTGTGTTATAAAGAAGGCTGATTTTATAGGAAAAATTTTATAATAGTAGGTAAAAAAGAATTATTTACATTTTGTACTGTAACCAGGTTGTACATCGAAGTACAATTAGACAAAAACACTTTGTTTTAGATTAAGAAATTATTTAAACTAATCTTAATAAATAAGTAGATAACCTGATCAGTTTTTTTCTGTTACGTCCCTACCTACTAATATGTTAGAAATTTAAACATTATTTTATAATTTTTATTTAACTTTATCGTTGTCAAATAGACATTCTGAAAAATGTTACTAGTTGAGAATAAAAATTCGCATCGAATGACGCTGCTACTCCATGCGATTTGGTTTTCCGAACGAGTAACACTACTCGTGTACTAGTGTTACTAGATGAGAATAAAAATTCGCATTGAGTCACACTGTTACTCCATGCGAATATTTTTCTCAACCAGTCACACGGTGACACGATTTAGTGTGACTCGTTGCGAACAAAGGCTTCAAACATAATTCATACTTCAAAAAATAGTTCCCAAATAGTGCCAAACGGTGCCCAAAAAGAAAAAACAGTGCTCGAATAACTGTGTCCGTTTCGACCGCGCGACCATATCGTTTTTTTTAAATAAAAATCATCCCAAGTTTTTGTAAAAACATGTAAAAGTCAATTCCCAAAAACCATAAATTTGTCAAAGCAATGGTTAAAACTAAGTCCAGATTGTAACCAGAACTAAGTTTTCCAAACAAACATAAAAAACCGGCCAGTCGGTCTCGCGCACGAAGGGTAATTTACATCATATATTTTTTTTAGTTTTATCATTCTCTTATTTTTGAAGTTACAGGGGGGGGGGGACACACATTTTACCACTTTGGAAATGTCTCTCGCGCAAACTATTCAGTTTAGAAAAAAATTACATTAGAAACCTCGATATAATTTTTGAAGACCTATCCATAGATACCCCATATTAACACACTTAATACCCACTTTGCAATACCACCGCTTCGTGTGAATGCTGATACCAAAACTTCTACTCTTGAGTATCTCTCGAATCTTTCTAAGCCATTTTGTACTACTTTCTCCTTTACAGCAATCACTGAAACCGAGACATTAAAATCCATCAAATCCATTTCCACTAAAGCGGTAGGACATGACGGACTGCAAATCCAGATGTTAGATTTGTTATTAGAGGAACTGACTCCCATCGTAACTCATATAATAAATTTCTCACTTGAGTCATGTTCCTTTCCATCAGCATGGAAAAAGGCTCATGTTCTACCGTTTCCTAAGACCGCCAATCCTACTTCCACAAATCATTTCCGCCCTATCTCCATCCTTCCTATCCTGTCTAAGGTACTTGAGAGTGTTGTTCACTCGCAACTGTCTCATTATCTTTCCTCTAACAACCTCTTAAGTCCTTTCCAATCCGGCTTCCGTCCTAGCCACAGTACAGTAACTGCGCTTGTTAAAATAACTGATGATATCCGCTTGGCTATGGAACAGAAGCTACTCACTGTCTTAGTCCTGCTGGATTTTAGCAGCGCTTTTAATTCAGTAGACTTTGACATCCTCCTTGGCATTCTCACATCCTTGAATGTCTCGGCTCCAGTGGTTGCCTGGTTTGATTCATATCTTAGAGGTCGTTCGCAGGCTGTTCGCGCCAATGAGACTTTCTCTCAGTGGTGTGATCTTACTGCGGGCGTCCCTCAGGGTGGCGTCCTGTCTCCTCTTCTATTTTCTGTTTTTATTAACGCAGTCACGAAAATTTTATCTTCTCATTACCATCTCTATGCAGACGATTTGCAACTATATAGGCATTTTAATGTCATAGATGCTAGGGAAGCCATTGCTGCTATCAATAATGATCTTGGTAACATTAGCAAGTGGGCGAAGGCTTATGGCCTTCTGGTCAATCCCGCTAAATCACAAGCTCTCATTATTGGTAGCAGATACATGTATAATTCCATTGATCTCAATTCCTTATCACCAATTATTTTTGATAATGAGCCTATAGACTTCTCCAAGTGTGCAAAAAATTTAGGTGTCCTTATAGACTGTAATCTCTCTTGGAGCAATCACGTTGCAGAGGTAAGCAGGAGGGTGTACTGTTCATTTCAATCCCTTAAACGTCTCCAGAAATTCTTACCTTTTCAGACTAAAGTCACCCTAGCTCAATCGCTTCTTCTTTCTCACTTAGATTACGCCGACGTTTGTTTCTTAGATGCAACAGAGGAACTATTAGACAAACTTGAACGCCTTCAGAATTTGTGTATCCGCTTCATTTTTGGCCTCCGAAAATATGACCATGTGTCAGAGTTTCGGTTGAAACTGAAGTGGCTGCCTATTCGGAGGCGTCGGGACTGTCATATCTTGTCTCTTCTGTTCTCTATCCTTCACAATCCCAATGCCCCTACATATCTTCGCGAACGCTTCGAGTATTTGATACCTAGAGACAAACCCTGTCGTACTGCCACCTCTCTTCTTTTAAAGAACCCACCTCATGTCTCTAGTAAATACGACCACTCTTTTACCGTCCGTGCAGTGCGGTTATGGAATTCCCTTCCACACCCCATTCGCGCTTGTTCTTCTCATAACGCATTTAAAAAAAGAACAAAGGAGTACTTTTTGACTCAGTAATCATATTACATAATTTGGACATATAAGTTAGTTTATGTAGTATATTATAATTAACAATATGTATATAGGATTAAATATTAGTATGTAGTTGTATATGTATCTATTAGAGTGTATGTTTATTGATATGTACCTATTTACCATTCTGGTAGAAAATATTATTAGATTCGTCCGTTGTACACTAGCTATGCACTTTTAATCAAATGCTTCTTTCATAAGGTTTGCTGGAAGAAAATTCAGTATTGAATTAAGCTCGCCTTTGTACATGTTGTTTCCGTTGTATTAATTGTATGTTATGTATTTACTGTGTGCAATAAAGAATAAATAATACCCCACAGGTATGGGTGCGACGAAAAATAATATGGTTTTTAGTTCTAAGTATTTACGGGGAACCCCAAAATTTTTGTTTTTCTTTTCTATTTTTGTGTGAAAATCTTAATGCGGTTCACAAAATACATCTACTTGCCAAGTTTCAACATTATAGTTCTGATAGTTTCGGATAAAAGTGGCTGTGACATACGGACGGACAGACAGACAGATATGACGAATCTATAAGGGTTCCGTTTTTTGCCATTTGGCTACGGAACCCTAAAATGTCATGTAAGTGTGCAAAATCGAAGTCCATAGGAATGCCAGTTATTTAAATCACAAAGAAGTAGGTACTCTGTATGAATTAACTTAAAGTAAAACGACGACTGATCGGCGGGATATCTGTTTGGATTGCTGTGATTGGTTAGACAGCCTGGCCAGGCTTAGTCTCCCGCGCTGCACTCGCGTTCCATTCGCATCTATGTATCATATTGGAACCCACTAGATAACACAAGAGCAACTACTTCGCGTGCCTAGCTTACGTACAAAAATCGTAAGTGGCCACTTTCGCGCTCAGTCTGCATCGGTGTATAGCGCTAGTAGGTAGTCAGTTTAAAATATGAAAATGGTAAATTGTGCTGTTATTAATTGCAAAAACTGTACAAATGCGAGGAGAAAAAATAAAGTAAACGTTTCCTTCCATCGGTAAGTCATTTTGTGATTAATATTATGCGTTATTAAAAAAAACAATTATTTTTAGCAATTTTTAGTCTAATACCCTCAGTAATACCTGATAATACTAAATTTGAGAAGAACAAAACATTCGTATTACATTGCGGCTTTTACTTGGAGCGGTTGATGAAAGGTTTTTTTTAACAAGTGATGAATATCGAAACAAGCGATACTATCGTATATGCTTCGGTTTTGTAGTACAGGGACTTTTGTCAATTTTAGCGTTTAGTGCTGTTCATCATATGCAACACAAATCGATTTTCGAGAATCGATTTCGGAAACAGACAAATGATTTTGTATTATATACGTACTTATTATGTAGACAATTTTAATAAATAATCGTACCGTTTCGTGACTTTTTTAGCTTTCCCCATGTAATCAATAATGAACAAGCTAATATGCTTAAAACAACCAACGTTACAACTCAAGAAATTTATTTTAGACAGTTGAAGAACAAGAACAGTCACAGACAGTAGTCAGTACGTCGAAGTATACACCAGCATTACGAAATACTATCAATTTTGTAAAAAATATATATTCCTAACTGCCTTATAAGCCGATCAGGAATTTAATTTTCCTCTGTTTATCTCATTACTCTGTCATAAAATCGAAAATAAATCGATTTGAACGATTCTTAATAATTCTTTACTGTACACAATTACTCAATAAATGTATATCCGTGCAATAAAGTATTCAAAAAATGGCACGCTTTGTTTCATACAGATCATGATACTTGTGTTATCTAGGTATATCTATATCTGTGGTGGAACCGTAGGTACAGGTAGCCCGCGAAATTCAAATTTTCTTGTGTTTTTTGCTTATATTTTGCTAACATTGCACAAATTTAAGTTAGACATATATTAATCAAGTTACAAGCTGACACCAGACCTGAATTTTTAATTTAATAATAACTTTTAAAAGAAATATATATAGGATTTGATATTTATCTTAGTGTAAGTGAACAATCTCTAATTTATGTCATTTTTAAAGAAATAGCTATATTATTGTTCACCGGATCCTTGAGATTTTTAATAAAAGTAGGTGGAAAGTTCTCAGTAAATAATAATCCGTGGTCACCCTAATCTACATATTCAAGACGCATTGAAGATTTTGTTCAACAGCTCCTGAAATATAAACCTAGGATTTATTGTTGTATTTTTGCTAGTTTTGACAAATTCAAATCTAGGTTTTACAAAAAACTTCAGACCTCTGCGATGCTATTTCAGCGAGATATTGGCGAAAAACTAAATTTTCACCGTTTCGATGGCGCGGCCATGGGGTTTTAGTCTTACAGCTCCTGAAATATAAACCTAGGACTTTTCGTTGTATTTTTACTAGTTTTGACAAATTCAAATCTGTGTTTTACAAAAAACTTCAGACGTCTGCGATGCTTTTTCAGCGAGATATCGGCGATAACGTGTTTGTCGCCGTTTCAATGGCGCGGCCATGACATTTTAGCCGTACAGCTCCTAAAATATAAACACAGGATTTTTTTCTATATTTTTACAATTTTTTTACAAATTCAATCTACTATTTGCCAAAATTTCAGGTCTCTGCGACGCTTCGTTTTAAAGATCTCCATGGCCGCGCGGTTCGCCGCGTTTCGATGGCGCGGCCACGTTCAAACCCTTGTAACTTTTTAACCATTGCTTTGACAAATTTATGGTTTTTGGGAATCGACTTTTACATGTTTTTACAAAAACTTGGGATGATTTTTATTTTAAAAAAACGATATGGTCGCGCGGTCGAAACGGCCACGAATAACTTCGGAGTTATAGGCTTCGTTCAGTGAGTATGCTGGGCGTAGGTTCTACGCCCAGCATACTCACCTCAGTGCGCGAATATCGAACGAGCTATAGGTACAATTTACGTCTCAAAAAATTGTGCTTGAAATAGTGCCCAATATCAGTCCAATTTTTGCTTGACTTTTGACCTAGAAAACCATTAAATTTGATTGTAAACTTCTACATACATTACATTGAGTACAGTCGAATACAATATTATTAACTTTCTTTCTAACAATTTTTGTCTTGTGTAAATTATTAATTACAACTCTCTAATCCTTATCTATAAAGAAATATGCATATACGTCGTAATCACATTTGGGTATCGATAGTGGGTAAATTTTATGTCTCGAAATATGGTAGGTACCTACTTACATAAAAAATATCACCGTGCGTCGTACCACGCTATTTTAAACTACGCGTATCAATATGGTTGTGGCTAATATGAGTCATGTCATGCTCATGCATGATGCTACGACACAAAATTGCATTTGCCAAAAGCGCTTCGAAAAAGGACTGTATTCACTCTAAATTAAAGGTTTATTTTGGATAAAATTGTATAGACTTACAAAAAAATGGAAACAGACAATGGACGGTCGGTCTAGGAGCGGCCGGGACCGTCCATTGTTTATTGTAACAACACGTGGTATAAATTTTTTTCTTTCGCGCATCTTGTTTTTTGAATTACTTCTGGTTTACTATCCTTAGTTATCAGACGTGCTTACTTTTCTTGTTATTTACCTTACCGATGACTTTCGCTTGTTTACTGGACTCTCGTGTTTTTATCGATTTTGGTTTTGCATTTGTGACGATTTTGGCTGTGTAAAGTGGACTCTGATTTTGCGTTGTGACAATTGTGGCTTTGAACTGGACTCCGTGCGACTTCAGCCTGTGCACACATCTCTACTTGCCGTGAACTTCAAGTAAGATTCTTTTTTATACATAAGTTATTGTTGCTAATTGACGGGCCTGTTGGTCTAGTAGTTAGTGAGGTGGGTTCGATTCCCATGCAGGTCAAACTTTGTATGATGAGCACAATTGTTTATTCTGTGTCTGGCTGTCATTATCTATAATATATATACAGCCTTGGCCAAAAGTATTGAGCACCCATGATATCTTTCAGTTTTATGCGGAGTATCAAATAGAAATAAAACAAAACGTTTTATATGGGTTTATTTTACTATTTATTAATAGAAAATTAATATTTTGTGGGTCCACCCTTTGCCTTAATTACGGCAGAAATTCTTTTTGGCTTCTTAATTTGTTCCGACAACTCAGCAGCGAGCTCTGAAGATGTTTTTTTCCTATTTCTTAACGACTCTCTCAGTAACTGACGATCTTGACGGTCTGTGGTGATACGTTTGCGCCCGGTTCTCGGTCTATTTTCATGTGATCCGGTAGTAGAGAATCGCTGAATAGCATATTGCACGGATCGGCGCGAACATTTCACAGTTTTAGAAATCTCTACTTGTGATTTCCCTTGCTCATACAGAAGCTGTATCTGCACACGTTTTTCTAAAGAAAGTTCGTTTTGTTTTGGCATATTGCAACAATAACACTTAAAACTTCTGAAATAAAATACAAAAGGCGCACTAGATCACTGGATGTGTTCACAACGAGCGATGGTAGCGAACTGATAAATAAATACAAAAATTGTAAAAAACACATTTTATTGCACCCAGGTGTTTTATTGCTAGCTGTGCGGCGTGGGTCATTGTTTAAACCTTTGTAGATGGCCGACAAAAGAATTCTTCAACAATAGATTTGATTTACTCCCATACTTTCCGTGAACGAGCGAAATTTGTAAGGTGCTCAATACTTTTGGCCAAGGCTGTATATTTATAAAAGAAAATAGTAAATATGTATATTTATCGGTTGTCTAGATCCCATAACATAAGCTTATCGTACTAGTCATAAAATGATGAGTTTTTTCAAATCAAATCATTTTATTGTAGATCTACTGATAAATATTATGTAACTAAATAAGTATTATTACTAAATATAATCTATACGTCTATTACTCTATACAAATAAATAACATTGGAGTGTCTGTCTGTAATATTAAAATAACTGTTAAAACCTCCATAAACCTCTTTTGGTGTACTTTTTACAAATTAAAATAGACAACACAATGAAAAACACGACCAAAAATACGTGTCTCTTTTATTTTCGTTTCCAATAGAGTTTTCATTCTTTTGCAGTTTGAAGAAAATGGAATACCATTCTTCGAGTTCTCCGGAACCTGAACCATTATTTAGCGTAGATCCTTTTCTAAGTGCGCCAGTTCCTGGACCATCATCTGGCATGTACCATCAGAATCCATATATGGATATTCCAAGTTCGCCAATTCCGGGTACATCATCGGCCATAGATCCCGTAAGCGTGGAATTGGAACGAATGATGTCTCCTCAAGAAAGTGAGCAGTTATATGACATTCCAGGCTTACAGTTATATGAAGACGAAGAACTGTATGGAATTCTAACCGGGAATAACGAAGAACTCTTAAATGAGTTAAGCGATGCAAGTGCGAACGAGGATGCAAACATTGTCGATTCTCACGCCAATGAACAGAACGAAGATCCAGAGGAAGAGTCTTTAGAAGAAACAACTGGCTGGTTTCCGGGTAATCCCAGTCAGATGTTACAGATACCATTTACGGGGACAAGTAGTATATTGCAGCCACATGACGCAGAGGTCCAAAGTCCTTTGGATTATTTTTTTTTATTTATGAATGCCCGCTTTTTAAATTTAATATTAAAATGTACAAACAAGTACGGTAACAAATTGAAAGTAGAAGCGACAACTGCACGTTCTCGCTTTAGCAAGTGGACCGATCTAAGTGTCGCCGAATTAAAAACTTTTATTGGCATAATATTACTAATGGGCACCATAAAGCTGAACAGAATGGTGGACTATTGGTCCACTCATTATTTTTTCCGTCTTAGTCCACGCCTATTTATGTCTAGGGATAGGTTTTTTTTAATTTTAAGAGCTTTGAACGTACAAGATATCGAAAGGACGGAGAGTATATTTAAAATAAAATCTTTGATCGATTTGTTCAATGAGACAGTTGACGCCGTATATTACCCATTGAGAGAGTTGACAATTGACGAATCTCTTATTTTGTGGAAAGGGAGACTATATTTTCGTCAATATATCAAAGGCAAAGCCCATAGATACGGCATTAAGCTGTACATTTTAGCCGACGCCAACGGTATAATTTTAAAAATTCACATGTATGCAGGATCCCAAGACGTACAAGTAGGAGGTAGAAACCACGTTAAAAAAGTGGTGCATCTGCTCATGCAAAAATATTTTGACAAAGGGCATGCTTTGTATTTGGACAATTTTTATACCAGCGTAGGGTTGGCTGATGAGTTAATAGGCAAAAACACGTATGTGACTGGTACCCTAAGACCAAACCGTATAGGAAATCCAAGAGAATTAAAAATGTGCAAATTAAAGCCTGGTGAATCGTGTATATTACAAAACAATAAAAAAATTGTCGTCACCAAATGGCAAGATAAACGGGAAGTATTATTTATAAGTACTGAACACAAAAGTAATTATAAAGGGACTACTAGTCGCCGTGTACGCACAATAAAATATAAGCCGGCCGTACAAATAAAGTATAATAAATATATGCGGGCAATAGATCGACATGATCAGATGCTAAGCTATTATTGCTGTGAGCACAAGACCCTGCGCTGGTACAAAAAAGTCATAATACACATAATCCAAATATGTTTGGTGAATGGTTATTTACTTTTCAACGCAAAAAACACTACAAATAAAACTTCATTATATAAATTTATAAAGAGTGTAATGCAAGAATTGTTACCAATGCCCAATGTATCAGAACTTTCTCGTCCTCTATCACAGTCAAAAATACATTTACCCGCCAATTTACCAAAGAGAAGTAATAATACCCTAAGAAAAAGATGCAGAGTTTGTTACACAAAAACTAAAAAAAGGGTATCTGTTATAACTGGCTGTCCCGATTGCCCTGGATTCCCAGGCCTGTGCCTTAATGATTGTTTCAGAGAATTTCACAAATATTGAAATTCTATGTTAGTTAATCGGATCTGATGTAATGATTTTTAATAAATATTATCATCTAAGTCAAAATTTGGTTAAAATTAAAATTGTAATTGAATTAAAATTTGGTTTTATTTAACTTTTGTCCGGTCTTTATTTGATATTAAAATTACTTTTTTATTATATCTAATATTTTCTGCATCTTTATATTTCTTTCATATGGTTTAAAGCGCAATAATTCATTTGAAACCAACTGGCCAAAATATTTACATCCATGGACGTCCAATATAGTCGGGCCATCATCTCTTTCTGTGCATGTTGCACTGTCCACCATTTCTTTTTTTGTGTACGTTGAAGTATCCTTACATGTTTTTTGGTTTGGTATAAATTCCTGTTCCCAGTTTTCTGAGTCTTCCCAGCGTTGTGAATTCTGTACTATCTCTTCGTCATCGTCGCATTGAGTTTCATTTTCTGTATCGGGAATGTACTTTCTTTTTCGCTGTAATTCTTAAACAATAAATAAACATTATCAGTATCTTGCCAAATATTATTTTTTTCTGACAATAATAATTTTCACATTTGTTGTGTATCCGTGAGAACGTTTGGATGTTTTTGTTTTTTCACACAAAAACTACTGAATGGATTTCAATGAAATTTAGCATAGGTGATAAGTCTTGGTCTGGAATAGCACATAGGCTACCTTTTATTCCGATTATAGGTTCCTGTGGGACAACGGGAAACAAATTCTACGCGGGTGGAACCGCGGGCATCGGCTAGTATCAAATAATCATATAAAATAATTATATATTAGTACTACTATCATTATTATTACTATTTAATCTAACTTAGCAGTTTTTATTTGCGTAGTTTAATTATAAACAATTGAAATTTGTTATGCAAAAATTTTTAGACCCAATTTAATACCTCATAATCAATCAAATTACTAGGAAATGCAAAATAAGTTGAAAAGGTTGAGCACATCTGTATTAAATAAGTCACTTACCTTCCATTTCCACAAATACACTTGTTTCGCCACTTTTTATCGCTTAAAACAACGTGCCTGACCGTTCACGTTAGATTTCACATGTAAACTAAAAGTATTCGAGCTTTGAATACGTAAAAAAATGTCAAAACACTGTTTTCTTTTCCGCATGGCTGAAGACACAGATGAGTGTCATTTAATCGTATGGCGTTGGGCACTGATCAGTGTCACGTTATTTTTGTTCGACGCCACGGCTAGAAGTTAGTGAAATTAGGCATCGCAACGAATCGGTTAATTACAACTCTCTAATCCTTATCTATAAAGAAATATGCATATACGTCGTAATCACATTTGGGTATCGATAGTGGGTAAATTTTATGTCTCGAAATATGGTAGGTACCTACTTACATAAAAAATATCACCGTGCGTCGTACCACGCTATTTTAAACTACGCGTATCAATATGGTTGTGGCTAATATGAGTCATGTCATGCTCATGCATGATGCTACGACACAAAATTGCATTTGCCAAAAGCGCTTCGAAAAAGGACTGTATTCACTCTAAATTAAAGGTTTATTTTGGATAAAATTGTATAGACTTACAAAAAAATGGAAACAGACAATGGACGGTCGGTCTAGGAGCGGCCGGGACCGTCCATTGTTTATTGTAACAACACGTGGTATAAATTTTTTTCTTTCGCGCATCTTGTTTTTTGAATTACTTCTGGTTTACTATCCTTAGTTATCAGACGTGCTTACTTTTCTTGTTATTTACCTTACCGATGACTTTCGCTTGTTTACTGGACTCTCGTGTTTTTATCGATTTTGGTTTTGCATTTGTGACGATTTTGGCTGTGTAAAGTGGACTCTGATTTTGCGTTGTGACAATTGTGGCTTTGAACTGGACTCCGTGCGACTTCAGCCTGTGCACACATCTCTACTTGCCGTGAACTTCAAGTAAGATTCTTTTTTATACATAAGTTATTGTTGCTAATTGACGGGCCTGTTGGTCTAGTAGTTAGTGAGGTGGGTTCGATTCCCATGCAGGTCAAACTTTGTATGATGAGCACAATTGTTTATTCTGTGTCTGGCTGTCATTATCTATAATATATATACAGCCTTGGCCAAAAGTATTGAGCACCCATGATATCTTTCAGTTTTATGCGGAGTATCAAATAGAAATAAAACAAAACGTTTTATATGGGTTTATTTTACTATTTATTAATAGAAAATTAATATTTTGTGGGTCCACCCTTTGCCTTAATTACGGCAGAAATTCTTTTTGGCTTCTTAATTTGTTCCGACAACTCAGCAGCGAGCTCTGAAGATGTTTTTTTCCTATTTCTTAACGACTCTCTCAGTAACTGACGATCTTGACGGTCTGTGGTGATGCGTTTGCGCCCGGTTCTCGGTCTATTTTCATGTGATCCGGTAGTAGAGAATCGCTGAATAGCATATTGCACGGATCGGCGCGAACATTTCACAGTTTTAGAAATCTCTACTTGTGATTTCCCTTGCTCATACAGAAGCTGTATCTGCACACGTTTTTCTAAAGAAAGTTCGTTTTGTTTTGGCATATTGCAACAATAACACTTAAAACTTCTGAAATAAAATACAAAAGGCGCACTAGATCACTGGATGTGTTCACAACGAGCGATGGTAGCGAACTGATAAATAAATACAAAAATTGTAAAAAACACATTTTATTGCACCCAGGTGTTTTATTGCTAGCTGTGCGGCGTGGGTCATTGTTTAAACCTTTGTAGATGGCCGACAAAAGAATTCTTCAACAATAGATTTGATTTACTCCCATACTTTCCGTGAACGAGCGAAATTTGTAAGGTGCTCAATACTTTTGGCCAAGGCTGTATATTTATAAAAGAAAATAGTAAATATGTATATTTATCGGTTGTCTAGATCCCATAACATAAGCTTATCGTACTAGTCATAAAATGATGAGTTTTTTCAAATCAAATCATTTTATTGTAGATCTACTGATAAATATTATGTAACTAAATAAGTATTATTACTAAATATAATCTATACGTCTATTACTCTATACAAATAAATAACATTGGAGTGTCTGTCTGTAATATTAAAATAACTGTTAAAACCTCCATAAACCTCTTTTGGTGTACTTTTTACAAATTAAAATAGACAACACAATGAAAAACACGACCAAAAATACGTGTCTCTTTTATTTTCGTTTCCAATAGAGTTTTCATTCTTTTGCAGTTTGAAGAAAATGGAATACCATTCTTCGAGTTCTCCGGAACCTGAACCATTATTTAGCGTAGATCCTTTTCTAAGTGCGCCAGTTCCTGGACCATCATCTGGCATGTACCATCAGAATCCATATATGGATATTCCAAGTTCGCCAATTCCGGGTACATCATCGGCCATAGATCCCGTAAGCGTGGAATTGGAACGAATGATGTCTCCTCAAGAAAGTGAGCAGTTATATGACATTCCAGGCTTACAGTTATATGAAGACGAAGAACTGTATGGAATTCTAACCGGGAATAACGAAGAACTCTTAAATGAGTTAAGCGATGCAAGTGCGAACGAGGATGCAAACATTGTCGATTCTCACGCCAATGAACAGAACGAAGATCCAGAGGAAGAGTCTTTAGAAGAAACAACTGGCTGGTTTCCGGGTAATCCCAGTCAGATGTTACAGATACCATTTACGGGGACAAGTAGTATATTGCAGCCACATGACGCAGAGGTCCAAAGTCCTTTGGATTATTTTTTTTTATTTATGAATGCCCGCTTTTTAAATTTAATATTAAAATGTACAAACAAGTACGGTAACAAATTGAAAGTAGAAGCGACAACTGCACGTTCTCGCTTTAGCAAGTGGACCGATCTAAGTGTCGCCGAATTAAAAACTTTTATTGGCATAATATTACTAATGGGCACCATAAAGCTGAACAGAATGGTGGACTATTGGTCCACTCATTATTTTTTCCGTCTTAGTCCACGCCTATTTATGTCTAGGGATAGGTTTTTTTTAATTTTAAGAGCTTTGAACGTACAAGATATCGAAAGGACGGAGAGTATATTTAAAATAAAATCTTTGATCGATTTGTTCAATGAGACAGTTGACGCCGTA
Organism: Nycteola revayana; assembly: GCA_947037095.2. Taxonomy (NCBI): domain Eukaryota; kingdom Metazoa; phylum Arthropoda; class Insecta; order Lepidoptera; family Nolidae; genus Nycteola; species Nycteola revayana. The sequence goes on from OX344844.2 coordinate 4,854,312, forward strand.
TATTACCCATTGAGAGAGTTGACAATTGACGAATCTCTTATTTTGTGGAAAGGGAGACTATATTTTCGTCAATATATCAAAGGCAAAGCCCATAGATACGGCATTAAGCTGTACATTTTAGCCGACGCCAACGGTATAATTTTAAAAATTCACATGTATGCAGGATCCCAAGACGTACAAGTAGGAGGTAGAAACCACGTTAAAAAAGTGGTGCATCTGCTCATGCAAAAATATTTTGACAAAGGGCATGCTTTGTATTTGGACAATTTTTATACCAGCGTAGGGTTGGCTGATGAGTTAATAGGCAAAAACACGTATGTGACTGGTACCCTAAGACCAAACCGTATAGGAAATCCAAGAGAATTAAAAATGTGCAAATTAAAGCCTGGTGAATCGTGTATATTACAAAACAATAAAAAAATTGTCGTCACCAAATGGCAAGATAAACGGGAAGTATTATTTATAAGTACTGAACACAAAAGTAATTATAAAGGGACTACTAGTCGCCGTGTACGCACAATAAAATATAAGCCGGCCGTACAAATAAAGTATAATAAATATATGCGGGCAATAGATCGACATGATCAGATGCTAAGCTATTATTGCTGTGAGCACAAGACCCTGCGCTGGTACAAAAAAGTCATAATACACATAATCCAAATATGTTTGGTGAATGGTTATTTACTTTTCAACGCAAAAAACACTACAAATAAAACTTCATTATATAAATTTATAAAGAGTGTAATGCAAGAATTGTTACCAATGCCCAATGTATCAGAACTTTCTCGTCCTCTATCACAGTCAAAAATACATTTACCCGCCAATTTACCAAAGAGAAGTAATAATACCCTAAGAAAAAGATGCAGAGTTTGTTACACAAAAACTAAAAAAAGGGTATCTGTTATAACTGGCTGTCCCGATTGCCCTGGATTCCCAGGCCTGTGCCTTAATGATTGTTTCAGAGAATTTCACAAATATTGAAATTCTATGTTAGTTAATCGGATCTGATGTAATGATTTTTAATAAATATTATCATCTAAGTCAAAATTTGGTTAAAATTAAAATTGTAATTGAATTAAAATTTGGTTTTATTTAACTTTTGTCCGGTCTTTATTTGATATTAAAATTACTTTTTTATTATATCTAATATTTTCTGCATCTTTATATTTCTTTCATATGGTTTAAAGCGCAATAATTCATTTGAAACCAACTGGCCAAAATATTTACATCCATGGACGTCCAATATAGTCGGGCCATCATCTCTTTCTGTGCATGTTGCACTGTCCACCATTTCTTTTTTTGTGTACGTTGAAGTATTCTTACATGTTTTTTGGTTTGGTATAAATTCCTGTTCCCAGTTTTCTGAGTCTTCCCAGCGTTGTGAATTCTGTACTATCTCTTCGTCATCGTCGCATTGAGTTTCATTTTCTGTATCGGGAATGTACTTTCTTTTTCGCTGTAATTCTTAAACAATAAATAAACATTATCAGTATCTTGCCAAATATTATTTTTTTCTGACAATAATAATTTTCACATTTGTTGTGTATCCGTGAGAATGTTTGGATGTTTTTGTTTTTTCACACAAAAACTACTGAATGGATTTCAATGAAATTTAGCACAGGTGATAAGTCTTGGTCTGGAATAGCACATAGGCTACCTTTTATTCCGATTATAGGTTCCTGTGGGACAACGGGAAACAAATTCTACGCGGGTGGAACCGCGGGCATCGGCTAGTATCAAATAATCATATAAAATAATTATATATTAGTACTACTATCATTATTATTACTATTTAATCTAACTTAGCAGTTTTTATTTGCGTAGTTTAATTATAAACAATTGAAATTTGTTATGCAAAAATTTTTAGACCCAATTTAATACCTCATAATCAATCAAATTACTAGGAAATGCAAAATAAGTTGAAAAGGTTGAGCACATCTGTATTAAATAAGTCACTTACCTTCCATTTCCACAAATACACTTGTTTCGCCACTTTTTATCGCTTAAAACAACGTGCCTGACCGTTCACGTTAGATTTCACATGTAAACTAAAAGTATTCGAGCTTTGAATACGTAAAAAAATGTCAAAACACTGTTTTCTTTTCCGCATGGCTGAAGACACAGATGAGTGTCATTTAATCGTATGGCGTTGGGCACTGATCAGTGTCACGTTATTTTTGTTCGACGCCACGGCTAGAAGTTAGTGAAATTAGGCATCGCAACGAATCGGTTAATTGTCTATGTAAGGGAGTATTTACTTTAGAATCGCAATATTATTAATTACACATTATTTTAATAATACTTTATAATAATATGATTAAGCCTTCGCGCGTCGCATGGGACCCGGTAGCTAGGAACAATGATTTTATATATTTTGTCTAGATCACGGCGCTTGAAGGATTAAGATATCAAATGAAGTAAATCATGCATGAAAAATAAAGTTGCTGTTATTAAATACTAGATGGCGCTGCCCTAACATCTTACGATTATTAGACAAGACTGATCTGTATTTTGAAGGTGATAAGGGTCCATTTTGTGTCACAAAGCAATCGAAACGAACAAGCGCTTCTCAGTTTCTTTGTTTGTTTACTTCGTCGCACATCATTATAATAACGCCGGCTTTTGAGTTTGACTACATAGTGGGTTGCAAAACCAAACAATGTGTTGGTGATGTCATTATTTACCTATATAAAATTGTGTATCTAGTACGTAATCAATATAGGAGCTGCACCCAAATCAGTAAGTATATTTCAATTTATAATAGTGGCATTTAACTAAATTGATTTTACACTCATTCATTAATTGCACTGTAAAACTAGGTAGCAAGCGAGTTGTTTTTTACAAAAACACGTTCATTTTTTCGTTGAATATGACACTGTACACTTAAAATTAAGGACATGCTTAAGAAGTTTTAAAAATGGGTACCTACTTAGTTACTTTTTTAAAGGTTTGATGTAGGTAGGTACACACATAATAACGTAATGTAACTTGTTTGTTTATCTAATTGGATCTCAAATACCTATTTATATACCTACTTCTGCGGAGGCCTGGTTTTATCCTCCAATTCTACTGGAAATGAAACACTGTCTTATTTGCTAGGATATAATTTACTTTTCTTCAATTTCGTCAGGATCTGTTCTCGTCTTAAGTTCACGTTAGTTACATTTCAATATCGAAATAGGTAGAATCAGTCAGCGCGAGCGTCGGTAGTAAGTATAAACGTAACTATAGAATTAACACAGATGTATTTTTTAGATAATATGACGTGAAGTGAAGACTATTACCGATTGTCATCCGGCGAATGCACTTAAACTTTTAAGTGTCGTCAACCTATTCATCACATTTTCTATGGGAGTTGTGACTTCGGGAAATCGTCTTCAGCCTCGTGTTTTGCCCCTTCGCTATTTATAATAGAAATCACGCTAAAATAATGGAAAACACGTAAGTGCTTAAGTACCTTTAGAGCAGTGGTTCCCAACCGGTGGTCCGCGGACCACTGGTGGTCCCTGGAAGCACTAGAAATGGACCTGAAGCTGCCCAAAAAATATTGCGACGCAGCAAAATATCTATTCACTGAACATAAGATTTTCTAACACCCAGAAGTTATTGTAATAGTGTTCATTTTAGGGTGATTACGCAAAACAGGTGGTCCGTAACGACATAAACATTTTGTAAAATGGTCTTTCAGTGCTTAAAGGTTGGGAACCACTGCTTTAGAGGAAGGCTGGAGCCTGTCATACCTATATTAAATTATTTAAATACGTGTTATTTTCAGATTATCTTGAAGACACAATGTTTACCACGTTAGAAGACAACTTTTTCTGACTCGTACTGCGTGAGCGGTGGGGCCCGTTATGTTTTTTACATCTATAGTTGGTATTTTCAGGTAATATAGGTAGTATAAGTACACAAGTGTTCATAATGTTATTGATGTTGATTTATATGTTAGTTAGTTAGTTGTTATTTCATATTATGTTAATATTGAAAACAAATGGCATAATAATTTGTGATAATTCTTGTGAATCTAACGACATGGATCAGCAAGGAAAACGAGGGCCTAAACCAAAGGTTTCATTAGAAACGCAAAAATTAGTAATTTCAGAATTCAAAGATGACTTTTTTTAAAATATTCCTTCCGCAAATGACTCAATTTATAAACAAATTCAAACACGGTTAAATTACAAAATGAGTATTAAATCAATCATATTAAGCATAAAACGAAATTACGAATACTTTTTTGGTGTTGATAAAAAAGAAATAATTCGTAATAATGATTCTAATTTGATAAATCAAAAGTCTACATCGTCATCAAACGAAAGCATTAATAGTGTTTCGGAGAACACCAGTACGCATACATTTTATATGGATACAATAACTTGGGATAGTATTAAGCCTCAAAGGTATTTTTATCACCGAAATAGCAAAATCGCCCCTGGTAGTCTGTATAATGTCAGACGTAAATTAAAACCAAACCAATGGACTAATGTAATTCAAATGCATCTATGGAAAGAAATAAGATCTTTATGCACTTGGTGTTTTAAAAATAATATTGTGAAAGACAATTACGAAATCAAATGCACAGGATATTGTTATCAATGTCACGCAAAAATAATTATAACAACTAACTTAGAAACGGAAAATTTAATTAAACTAGAATGTTGCATAATTAATGAAAATAAAAAGTACTCTCATAACACCAGTAAAAAAAACCGATTACGGTATTACCAAATAAGGGAATTAGGTGAAAAATTACAACACGAAGCAGCAGCTTCTATAAGATATAAATTAGCCTCAACTTTAATGAAGAAAAATGACAAGGAACCTCCAGTATTGCCAAAATTACAAACACTACATCGAATTAAACATGAAAATAAAAAAGTTGATGTTTTCCATCCCAACCCAATATTGTCACTTACTTGTATGTGTGTTTCACCACCTTTTGATAAATGTGTTAGATATGTTTCTGCTTTTCCATTTTATACATTTTACTGGACGGACGATCAAAAGAATTATTATAAAAAATGCCAAAAAGAGTTTAATTATATTAGAGTTTCTATAGACGCAACAGGTTCTATATTTAATAAAAATCTTCGGCCTGTCGTCAATGAACACACACAACTATCTCAAGAGTCGCAAAGTCCTATATTTTTGTATGTTATGATGACAGATACAACCGTTAAAAGTAGCGTGCCAATTTCACAGTGTATATCAGAAAGTCACTCTTTAGATACTATTGCTAGCTGGTTACAATCTTGGTTGGCTAATGGAAAACCTCCAAATGAAGTAGTAACTGATGATTCCGCAGCTTTAGTAGGTGCAGTGGTAAAAGTATTTTGTGGTTATAAATCCACCTCTGACTACTTAAATACATGTTTTAATATTTTAGAAAATAGAACCAAAAAAATTCCAACCTGTTATGTTCGCCTTGATACTTCGCATTTCATAAAAACATTGTACAATCAAAGTATTTTCAAAAATATAGACACTAGAGTAACAAAATTTTTTGTTGATTGTATGATTCTGATTAAAAAATGTGTTTCATACGGAGAGGTAAAGAAAATTATAGAAAATGTTTATATTATAGCAAATAATAAACACCGCGGCAGTAGAAATGGAAATTTAACACGGTGTGAAACGGCGATTTTAGAATTAAAAAACCGGATCAAAACTAATTTGCAGGAATGTGAAATACAAAATGTAGATTCGGAAAATCACGTTCCAATTAAACATTCTTTATGGGAGGGATTAGATAAAGAAGAAAACCCGCTTCTGAAAATGTATAAAGATCTTGAGGAGAAAGAAGATTTAATTAAACAATTGTGTGATCAAGAAACTGAAATCGAAAATATTTATTACTTGCCGGAAATAAAGGACACTTTGATTAGGATTCTTAAAAAACTTCCACTATGGGGAAATATAATGATGACTTATTTTAACAGTAATTATTGTACTCCAACCAGTTCAAATGTAGAAAGTTATATGAAAGACGTAAAAAAGTTATTTTTTAAAACAAATTCAAATAAGTACCGCGTAGATGAGTTTATTATTAAACACGAGCCTTTGATAACCGGTTCCATACGCTTAGCCAAAAGTGACTTGATTGATGTTCAAGAAGGAACTGAAAATATTGTCGATGAAAAAAATGAAATAAGTGACCATAACACACCACAAATAAATACTCTCGTCAATGATGAATCATTTTATGAAAACTCAATTTTTAGGAGCGAACCAAATTATATTGAAGACTGGCGGGGACTGGTGTCTAAACAGAAGAAAAATAAAAAACGAATCAATCGTCGTACAAAATTACATATTTTACAAAACGGCAGTGTTTCTACTTCAGGAACATACAGATTCACGTTTATTAATACGTGTGCTTTTGATTCCGTGGTCCAAAGTTTTTCAATTGCATATTTAGATAGACCTAATATTAGAAAATATATCAATGATAAAAAAAACGATCTTTCACAACTGACCAGAAGTTTGATCACGTATGACAATCTAAAGAAAATCACTAAGAAGGCTAGAAAACCAAAAGATATTTACACTACTCGTTCTAAGGTATTGGCTAAAATATATGATACTGTGGAATCCGATTTTAGTAGTTGCAAAAATTGTGAGTGTAATGTAACTTTTATAATAGATAACATACAAAGTTATGGTTTTTATAGTGCTAATAGATACTTAAATTGTACAAACCAGAACTGTGAAATCAATAAAGGTTCTGGCACAAAATGTAGTTGGATTCCAATAAATGTAAACATATTGACGACTCAAGGTATTGGAGCCCTTAATGAAGCTCTATTAGTAAATGATACTGAAAGGAAATGTAAATACCAATTATGTAACGGTAAAAACGCATACAAATATGAAGTACTAGACTTCGTATTTATTGAAATTAATACTTCAATTGAAATAGAAATTGATGAAATTCCTAAAGAGATCATAATAAACGGTGACACCTTTAAAATTCTGTCGGTAATAGATTTTACAAATGGTGAATCAGGACGCATGGGGCATTACAAGTCAAAGTGCTATCGATTGCTAAAGAGAACTTGGAACTGCTATGATGACCTTAGTAAAAAAGTTTGTAGTAATTCCCAATATACTGTACCACACTGCATTATTTATACGCGAATGTAAGATGAAGATCGGTCCTAACTTGTTAGTTCCTATTTTGTTATTGTTTGTTTGTTTTTTTTTTGTTCTTGTAAAAGTTATTTTATTAATAACTTACAGAAATGTGATTATAAACTGTGATTGTTAATTTGTAATTACTATAGGGTATTTAATATTAATAAAAAAAACGTGATTATAAACTGTGATTGCTCAATTTATACTTATTTGTAAGATAATTTTATTGTGATTAAAACGTTGTAGCAGTAAAACAAAGTACAAGTACCTACGTGTTATATTTTAGAAAGTTTTACCAATATTTGGCTAAACATTTTTTTATATGTATATTATATACAATATTAAAACTACAATTTTTTCTATTTACATTGATTATATTATGAATGTTAACAAAAGCTGTGAACTAGTTAACTAGAATTCTGATTACTTTGGCCCTTTAAATAGTAATAAATAACGTAAGTAATTAAAAATGTTTTTTATTGCTAAACCTTTCATTGATGAAACTATTGGAAAGAGTTTTAAAAATTTGTATAACTATGTCACAGTACTAGTTTTGACTGGTTATAAGTTTTGCCTGCAACATATATACAAAAAGAAACTGTATAATTTCCTTTTTACAATTTTTCAAGATATGGCTGCAAATGACTGTTTTTATTCAGACAAACACACAATGCAATGAAGTAATAGACTTCATTTACGCTTAAAGTTTCATTCATTTATTATTATTTATAAAATATATAATAATGCATTTAATCGAAAGTTTTTGACATGTGAGAAAATACCATAATTATTTCCAATAACATGAAGTCTACAATTAGAAAGTTTAATATTTTTGTCCAAAAACATGTGTCGACGACTGTACCCCATTTTACGTTAGTATGTAGAAGTTTACATTAAAATTTAATGGTTTTCTAAGTCAAAAGTCAAGCAAAAATTGGACTGATATTGGGCACTATTTCAAGCACAATTTTTTGAGACGTAAATTGTACCTATAGCTCGTTCGATATTCGCGCACTGAGGTGAGTATGCTGGGCATAGAACCTACGCCCAGCATACTCACTGAACGAAGCCTATAACTCCGAAGTTATTCGAGCACTGTTTTTTCTTTTTGGGCACCGTTTGGCACTATTTGGGAACTATTTTTTGAAGTATGAATTATGTTTGAAGCGTATACAGATTCTCCGGACGGAGGTGAGTATGCTGGGCGAAACCTTCGTCCAGCATACTCATCGAACTATGGCTATAACTTCGCAAGTACAAGAGCACTATTTTTTTCCTTTGGGCACTATTTAGCACTATTTCAGAACAGTTTTTTGACATTCATGAAATATCAGGATTCCATGGTGAGTATGCTGGACGAAGGGACACGTGAATAGAAATATTCTTGGGAAAAAGTAAAAGCCTGATATTCGAAAACTACTATAAAATCGCAATAGTGTTTTTTGTTTTTACAATGGCAACATTTTTTGTTGGTCTGACAACATTTGAATAGTACCGTCAAACGGGGTGAATAGGCACAGAATTGAACTTTGAACACATTTATGTGTGTGTGTGAATAGCCGGGTCCACACCGGACGATCCATCGCGCTCGTGTCCGTTTCGACCGCGCGGCCACGGTGAAATTTAAAAAAAAAAACCACGCCAAGATTTTGTAAAAATTTGTAGAAGTTGATTCCCAAAACCATAAATTTGTCAAAGTTATGGTTAAAAAGTTATAAGGGTTTGAACGTGGCCGCGCCATTGAAACGCGGCGAACCGCGCGGCCACGGAGATCTTTAAAACTAAGGGCCTGTCCACATCACCACGGCACGACATCGTCACCGTAGAACGGTGCGGTGTCGGGGCGCGACGCGTTGCCGCGCCGTGCACGGTACTAGCACGGTACGGCAACGCCGCCGTCGAACGGTGCATAGGACGGCGTCGTCGTAAGCCGGTGACGTGATACGATGCGCCCGATCAGTTGATGTGTTATTGTCTTAGCGATTAGTTGTACGTGTGAATAAAAGATGTCGGAAAACATAGATTGTGATTTATTGATTTCACTTGTTGAAGAACGTCCAGTATTATGGGATAAGACAATAGATGATTTCAAGAACAAAAACTTAAAAACAGAAGGCTGGAAGGATGTTTGTCGAAACATTTTTCATGACTTTGACGACAAAAACGATAAAGAAAAAACAAGACTAGGTAAGCTCATATTTATTAGTTACATTAAGTTATAAGTATATTATAATAAGTATTAGTTTATTTATTTATTAATTAAATTAAGGCTTACCAACTAAATACATAGGTACATAACATTGATTTGCAGTAAATTATATTTACTAATAATATAATATATTTATTTTCTATATGATATATTTTCGACCTTTTCTCATGTTTTAGATTCTTTTGTGGATAGTTTTAATAGGTGAGTACTATAAAAAATACTACTAAAGTACGATTAATAAATCGAGTCAATAAAAAATGACAAGTGCAACTGTCACTGATACAAAAAAGGGTGACCCGCTACAATAGTGATGTTCGGCAATCTCACTACGACGACGACATTTAGTCATACTTTATTTTATTAGGTATCATAGCGTTTTTTATTGAAAATATTTAATACATACCGTATTCAATAATACGATTTTAGAAATATGGACACATTTTGTCTTCGACTTTTATGGCATGGTTGATGCACTGTTTCCAGTTTTCAGGCGTCCTTTAGGCCTTCTTCATATTATTATAACTTTTTTACATATTTTATTTTAAAAGATTTTATGTTCCTGTCGACGTACCCCTTTGCTTGAGCAAAGCAAAGGGGTTGAAATTGGGTTGAGCTCACAGTAAATATTAAATATTAATTTTAATATTTTTATTTATATAAAGGGAATTTGATATTGAATAAAAAAAATGTAATCTCGACTAACCTTTTGATTGTAAAAAGTAGATTCTACTACATTACTATTTATTTGCGACTAAAATCCTGTACCACTGGAAATGTCAATTTACTGACTCGAATTAATAATCGTACTATAGTCGATTATTATATTTTAGTTAATTGCCAACTAAGTGCTCCAATATCGCTATTAAAATATTTACAGAATTCATTCCTTATGTTGACTGGGTTTGTGTTGTTTGGAAATTCGTCATCCTCTGACTGTTGCAAGTTTACAAAATTTTCTTCTATCATTAGTTCCTCAGTTGTGGTAATTCCATCTCTATTAATAACAAAGTTATGCAAGACACAACATGCTTTGATAATATCTGTAGCAAAATCATATTGAACATTCAGTGGTCGGTGAAATACACGCCATTTATTTGCCAGAATACCAAAAGTACATTCAACGTATCTTCTCGCACGACTCAAGCGATAGTTAAATACTCTTTGTTGTACAGTCAAATATTTCCCTGGGTATGGGCGCAATACATTATTTGTGAGTGGTAAGCCTTCATCTGCTACAAAAACATGGGGAACTGGTGTCTGTAGACCTGGTAAACATTTTGGCTCTGGTAAAGGCAGATGGCCTTGTAGTAATAATTCGTACAGTTTCGTATTGTGAAAAACAGTCGAGTCGCATTCCTTACCAAATGCTCCTATATCAACATACACAAATCTATATTTGGAATCAACAATTGCGAGCAAAATTATAGAATTATAACTCTTATAGTTAAAAAAAAGAGACCCACTATGGGCAGGACTCCAGATCCGAATGTGTTTCCCGTCCAACGCCCCTATACAATTAGGAAAATTGGCTTTCTTGTCAAAATCTTCAGCTGTTTGTTTTAATAACTCCTCTGTTATTTTCGGAATACATTCACTTAACATGATTTTCCATAAAGCTTGACATACTTCTCTTACTATTTTTGCGATTGTACTCTTTCCACGATAATCCGTTAATTCTAAATCTCTAAAACTACTTCCTGTTGCCAAAAATCTGAAACAAAAATCCGGGTATAACATCATAAACATTCAAACATCCATAAACTTTTACGTTTATAGATAATATTAGTAGGAAGTAGAATGACAAAATTAACTGATTTTTTTCCCATAACAAAGGGGTATCAACCTAGTAAATACTCATTTAGCGTACCTAAGTAATTTTTAAAAATAGGAATTATAATTAATTTGTGGTATAAAAGCCGCTGGTATACCTACATGAGTACTATCTCTGTATTTCAGTTTGATACTCAGCCCCTTTCCGTCATACACTTTAAATTTTATTATAAATGCGAAAGTTTGTGAGGATGTATTGCTGTATTTATAATACGTATGTTTGTCTTTCACTTAAAAACTACTGATCCAATTTTTGCTAATAATACACGTTTTAAATATTTTGCAGGTAATGCTGTGGTAAAGAAATGGACTCATATAAAAGATAATTTTACAAAATACCTGAAAAAACTTGAAACTTTAAATAAATCGGGATCTGGTGCAAGCAAAATTAAGGAGTATCATTTGTATAAGCAACTTCTGTTTCTAAAAAAAACCGCTGCAAATTTAACTGACTCAAGCATAATGGAAGAAGATGAAGAAGACGATATACCATATGAAAAAAATGATTATAAAAGATCACGTTACCAACCAAATCCACGAAAAAAAAAAAACAATGATGAAATCGATTATGAGATTCTCCAAACCCTAAAGGAAACAGAAAATAGACATCTGTCATTTTTTAAGGCCATATTACCATCATTGAACACATTGAATGAACATCAAACTCTAATGTTTCAAAGTCGTGTTTTACAAATCCTAACTGATTTACATCAGATCTCATATCAGTATGAAACATCAACTGGTTATCATACAGCTTCTCAGGATAGGTACCAAAGATCACAATCATCATATACTACTAATTATCAACCAACACAAACATTTACATACCAATCAACAATGTCATCAAACGTTTCTAAAACACCAGCACCAAGTACACGCACTATATATCAACCATCGACTTCATCAAATTCCAAACCACCAAACTCAACTTTCGAAGAACTATCGAATTATTGCGAAGATGAAGCAAGTGCATTGGAATCAACATATGATTTTTCTTGAAAATTAAGATTAAAAGAAATATTATATTTTTTATCATAATGATAACTACGTAGTAAATTTGTTGAATTATTTATCTTATAATTGAAACGTTGGTAGATCAGCCACTCAAAATCTGTGATTTTATCTAGGTTATTAAAGACTGTTATTGTTTTTCTTAGTTATAACTGTAATCTTACGGGCATACAAGCCAGTAACCTCGCAAAATCTGTGATTATAATTAGTTGTTAGGTTAAACAGGCAAATCAGCCGATTGAAAACTGTGATTTATAAGTAGATATTAAGTTATTATTATGTGTTTATATAGATGTAGGCATTTTTGCAGCCAATATCTGCTGTTCTTAATATTTTAAATTAAAATATTAATAATTGTACTCGTACATACTCGTATGTACCTACATCATTATGAATATAAAAGAGGTTTGATTGTGATTTACCTAATTGTTTTTCTAATGTTTATTGTTACTGAAAAGCAAATCGTTCATTCGAAAACTGTGATTTTTATACTCTAGATTTAGTAAATATTAAACTTGCTATTATTATCAAAAATAAAGCACATCAAAAAATATTACATACATATAAATTGTTTTCATTACTTACCTTATAGTTAATCCTAACTTCTCCAAAGGCCCAACAGGTTTTCTAAATACAAATTGTTTTTGTATACGCGGTGCAACTCTTGTTAGTAATTCTTCAAAACTTGATACAGACATTCTAAAATAACTGTAAAATTTATGGTCACAGGTTTTCAACGCTTCATATTTTCTAGTGAAATGATTCCCATCACTATTCATAATTGAAAGATATGGATTCACCCAGTACTGTCTTTTTAATTTTTTTTTCTCCATCTTATCTCTTCGTCTTTTTAATAACAACAGAAGCAGAATACGTTTTGTGCGGTCCATATCTACAACGAGACTGTTATTTATTTGGTGAAGAATGTAGCGAAAGTTTACACGGCACGGCAACGTGTAACTTTGCGGTGTCGTGACGTACATTTTTATGGTACGGCAACGTAAATTCCCACGTTATGGCAACGTGCCGCGCCACGGCACCGCACCGTTCCACGGCGACGACGTCGTGCCGTGGTGATGTGGACAGGCCCTAAGCGTTGCAGAGATCTGAAATTCAGGTAAATAACAGATTGAATTTGTAAAAAATTTGTAAAAATATAGAAAAAAATCCTAGGTTTATATTTTGGGAGCCATTGAAACGATGAAAAATACGTTGTCGCCGATATCTCGCTGAAAAAGCATCGCAGGGGTCTGAAGTTTTTTGTAAAACGTAGATTTGAATTTGTCGAAACTTGTAAAAATACTACAAAAAATCCTAGGTTTATGTTTCAGGAGCTGTAAGACTAAAACCTCATGGCCGCGCCATTGAAACGGTCAAAAAACACGTTATCGCCGATATCTCGCTGAAAAAGCATCGTAGGGGTCTGAAGTTTTTTGTAAAACCTAGATTTGAATTTGTCGAAACTTGTAAAAATACTACAAAAAATCCTAGGCTAATATTTCAGGAGCTGTAGTACGGTATCGCGTAGAAATAAGTCGTGATTATTTATCGAAGAAAGTAATTGTAAAGCGAGTTTTTTGTAAACAACACCAATTAATATGTAAAACTACCGATACTAAAAACATGTATTTTTTCGGTATTTATAACTTTCAATACGTTTTGAATATTTCGATAGGGTGACCATGGCTTTTTGTTTACAGAAAACTTTCCACCTATCGTTTTGGAAATTGTATCTCAAGGATTCTAAATTAAATTATAATGAAACGACAAGATACAAAAAACATATTTATATTTCTTTTATAATCATATAAATCACAGATTATTTACTTACCCTAACACATATATTTCTTTCAAAGTCACAAATCACAGATTATTTACTTATACTTTCTTCCAAATTCACAAATCACAGATTATTTGCTTACACTTACTTACACTACTATATAGGGTGACTGGTAAGCAGTGATCGATACTTAAACACGTGAATTAGCTCATCATTATGAACAACTTTTACTATGGGACCAAACCTGAAATCGCGAAAAAAATATCTGCTGTTCCATACATTTACGATCGCATAACTCGTCAACATGTATGGAACAGCTGATATTTTTGTCGCGATTTCAGGTTTGGTCCCATTGTTGCCATGTTCATAATGATGAGCTAATTCACGTGTTTAAGTATCGGTCACTAATTACCAGTCACCCTAAATATATTTCTTTCAGTCACAAATCACAGATTATTTGCTTACACTTACTTACTTTACTATATATATTTCTTTCAAAGTCAAAAATCACAGATTATTTACTTAGAATAAGATATTTTTTTTATTAATACGACCTCAGGGCCAAGGACTTTCTGGAACATTTGTCGAAATCTTGCAAAAAATTGACATTTCAAACAAACCAAAACTATAATAATGAGGTACTCGCCAATATTTTTGGGTCATGAATAAAACTTGTTACCTATGGGAGCTTATTCCCACTGTATAGTTTAATTTTACCCTGTTTTTTATTATTTAATCATCATCTATTAGACCATATGTTAAATTATGAATTGTCAGAGGTTGTTCAGAACTTGCGTGCGTTCCGGTTTTATTATCGTCGTAACAAATCATTATGGAATTATTTACTAAGCAATGACACTTGTAATGACCAATCAGACCTACAACCGGGGGGACATATTCCACAGCACCTATCAGTCCATATTTTTTTTGCTTTATTTTGATGTAATGAGGTGTTTCTTGGAGCATAATTTTGTCTGTGCCATTGAGATCAAATAAAATAATATTACTCAATTCGTACGTAAATCTCTTGGTTTCGTTATTACATTTTAAACAAATTTTTAAATTGGAGTCATCGATAATGACGGCATCTTCCAGTCCACCGATTCCGAATAAATTTATGATTTCCATATTAATTGACAAAAATACTATGGTTCTTTTTGAGTGGTTGGCGCATGTTTCGATTAAACATTCTTTAGTTACATTGGCACTGTACAAATCCTCTAAAAGTATGTGTTCAAATATAAAAGCCATATTACTATCGCATCCATATGTATTGTTATCCCTTTTGTAATATTGAGTAATGATTTCCTCTCGTAGTTTATAAGCACTATTTAAATTTAACGATTCTGCTAATATTTTTATAAATCCGCGGATTAATTTGTTTGTGCATGTATTAAATATTTGTTGAATGTGCACGTTTTTTTGGTATGCAAATGCTAACAAAAAGAAAACTGAATCAAACGCACACGTATTCGTAACATTCATACTTTTATTGACAGAATTTACTAAATTCCCATTTCGCAAAAACAATACTGAGATATTCTTCGCAGAATATCCCTCTCCACCCCAGTTTTCAGTATATGAAGGCTTTTCTGTAAATATGGAATCAGAAGAAAATGATTGTTTTGTGTTTATTTTAATTTTTTTACACTGCTTATTATTATTTTTTTGTAATTTCCTTTTTCGGCCCTTGATTGTTTGCTTTTTTGTATTTGCTAGAGTTATATTAAGATTTGTCGCAGCTATTTTTGTCTCCCCTAATATAAAATTGTAGTGAATTTTTATAAATTCATCCACGTTGTATTTATGCAGACGTGTTTCAAATAATAAGTGTTTTAAAGTTTTGAAATAACTTTCAATAGCTGACGATGTTGGCGACTTATTTTCTGATTTGTAAAAAGGACACATGACATTGCTCCACAGAGGCAGTTTGATCATTAACCTTTTAAGAGTTGATACTAGATTGGGTAAGTAATAGTCATTTGGTTTTTCTGTTTTATTCTTTGTTTGATCCAACATTTTTTCTTTATTCACAAGTTCATCAAACCAATCTAAAATATTGTCATCGTCGGTTATTATAACATAATCATCACAGAAATCTTTTTTGTCGTTTTTTTCAACTGGGTCTTCTATCTTGACCAACAAAGATTTGAGGTATTTCATAGAAATTTTACAAGTCTCATTGTTTGTGAATTCATATTTGAAAGTACAAATTTTTATAATATGACAAAGCACATTTTTTATTATTTCAAAATTTTCGCACTCTTTCACAAATAAAATACTGCGAATGTAAAACATTTTAATATTTATATCAACGTTATCGAAGCATTGCAAGTTGTATACGTTTTTGACAAAATGACTTGTGTCTAATCTTAGGAATACTTGAGGCAAATTGTTACTTTTACTCATTAAAACTAGAAATGATTGTCGTAGATAGTCTCGGACTGTTTGAAAATTAGTAAAAGCCTGAACGTTTGCTGCTATTAACGCTGAAGAGTCGTCAGTTACAATCTCGTGAGGCGCAGTAGGTACTTCGTTGTGCCATCTTTTCAACCATGACAATATAGAATCCGTTGTGTGGTTATCCGTAATCAATTGGCAAATTGCTGTAGACTTAATAGTTGAAGACGTTACCATACCAACATAGAGGAACATCCGTTTCGTTAGCAGAGATCCATCTGGGAGTTTGATCGTTCGGAAGAATGATCCAGTTGCATCTATAGTCATTGTGACATGAGGAATTTTCTCCAGATACGCCTTGTAGTATTGGATTTGTTGCTCACACCAATAGCACAGATGGAAGCTCGGTAACAGGGTGAACTCGCGAATGAAATTTTGGTATGTTGCCATTATCGACATCATGAGAATGCTCATAATTGGATCAGAGTGCAATCGATTACTTTGCCTTTTCTCGTGTTTCATTTTCCTCAAAGCTTCCATCGTTGGTAGCACTGGACAGTTTACAGTATCATCATCTTTGATGACTACGGAAGCAATTTCTTTGTGAACTACTGTTGCGGGTTTATATTGCAATTTTTTTGCTAGTTTTCGTCTTTTGTACGGAGTGAGCTTTGTCTTCTTGTTTGGATTGTGTGGCATTCTACTATTATCGGTATTAAATAGAGTGCAGGTCACTGCCACTATTTTATCTGTTGCTGCCTTGATCGTTATTTCCGAGACGCAACTACATTGTGAGCACTTTCCTTTAATCAGAACATTCTTGTCTTCGCCGACCCGCTTAGTTTTAAAAACCCATGTGCATGGAAGCCTTGTAGATTCCCACAGTTTCTCTCGTAGTAAGCAAGCCCATTTGTACTTTGGCAGTGTATTGTACTTTTTATGTGTTGAGGTAGTATTAGGATCACGCCTGAAGTAATTAACTGAGACGGGTTCCACTTTCTTCCAGTCATATAAATCCAGTAAAAAATTAAACTCTTTAACAGTTTCAACTTCTTTTGAGGTACATTTCACAGGTGAAGAAACTGTGCTTCGGCACGAAGGCGAAGTTGAGGTGCTTTGTGTGAGTGAACTTTCTTCAACATATCGTTGGCCAAAAATCGTCTTGAAATTTCTCTTCAGTCTCATGAACAATGAATACGGCGTTATTTGATTGTTCAGTTCTTGAGCAATAGTTATAAATATAGGATTATTGTATGATATTTTTTCATTTCTACAAGTAGCTGCATACTTAAGAAACTTGTTATTCAGTTGCACCGCATCAATTTTCGGTTTTCTACCTCTGACCATGTTTCTGTAACAATATAGTAATAACATTGACCAACATCTCTACTTCTTAATCTTTTGTTTTATACATATTTGTTTGACCGCGTGAGAACGATCAGCCAACAATCACGTAGGTAATAAAATTATTTATTGTTTTACGAGTTTCAAAGACCGTTACCGTGCTAATGAAAAGAACAAAGAGCAGTATAATGGCAGCGCCGAAACTACGGTTTGTCTTTAGTGGATTTTCAACTTTATGCCCTAGAGCATAAAGTTAAAAATGTATTAAAGACAAACTGTTTCGGTACTCGTCGTCGAGACAGTTTGTCTTTAATGGATTTTCAACTTTATGCTCTAGAGCACATAGTTAAAAATCTATTGGGGACCAAACTAGTATCGGCGACGAGCTCGTCGTAGAGTCTTTTAGAGAATAGCATAGCAGAATTCGTTGAACTAAACAAAAGAACGCCTAGGTAAACATAGCTCGCATAGACTATCTACCTACGCCCCGCTCGGTAAAAAAACAAAAAATACTTTTTTTAAATATTTTAACCATGTATTCCTACAAAACTAACCCTCAGTTAGCAATATCTTTGTTCAAGCAATTTAAAAATTTGTTCAAGCAGTTTCTTAGAGAGAATTTTTGGTGCCAGAGTCTATGTCTTTTTAAAAATAAGTATAGTAGTATAAGTAGCACTTTTTCCAGAGTTCTAAAAATAAATACCTAGCAAATACACAATTTGGACACCTTTCCGCATAAAAATATCATCACGATAGAGCAACCAGTATTAAAATAGGTACCTAAGTAGGTACACATTATCATTACAAGACTAGGTCAACTAGGTTGATAAAAAAATAGGAAAAGTATTAAGTGGTAAGAGAAGAGAGTAATTAGTATGAATTACTTACCTTGATAAGAAGTATTAATTTGAAATCAAATCCTAAGGCTTACGCCTTACGCTTTCGAAGTTGTAACAGTAGAACGTAGTTTTCCAAAGATAACAAATGTCCGAAACAGTGCACAAATTAAAGTCCGTAGGAATGTCAAAATTTAAAACACCAACGAGCAATCCGTGCGAATTAACTGAAAGTAAAACGACGACTGATCAACAAAAAAGCCTTTGGCGGGAAGACGGGGTGCAGCGGCGGGGATATCTCTCACACATTGGACTGCTGTGATTGGTTATACAGCCTTCGTCTCCCGCGCTGCACCCGCGTTCTGTTCGCTCCTGTGTACTGTAGTGTGTGTGGCCTTATGGTTAATTCCTTTAGTGCAATTCAATGTTGGAATGCATGAGTTAATTACACGTTACTTATGACATAATACTGTTAATTACAGGGGGTTATTTCTGGCAGAATTTAGTCTTAGACATAAGTTATGTGTTTGATTCCACAATTATTCATCAAATAATGCTATCTTACAGGAATTACGAATGTTGTGCAAAGTTATCTGTTATGGTTCTGGCACGTGTACTCAAAACCACAGTATTGTCAAATCAAGCAATGATTTAAGTGAATTTAAAAGAAATAAACATATGATTTTGTATTTTATCCGTTTCATTTTAATTGAATTTAGAATTCTTGAGATACAATTTCTAAAACGATAGATGGAAAGTTTTCTGTAAACAAAAAGCCATGGTCACCCTATCGAAATATTCAAAACGTATTGAAAGTTATAAATACCGAAAAATACATGTTTTTTGCATTGTATCGGTAGTTTTACATATTAATATGTGTTGTTTACAAAAAAAAAACTCGCTTTACAATAACTTTCTTCGATAAATAATCACGACTTATTTCTACGCGATACCGTACTACAGCTCCTGAAATATTAGCCTAGGATTTTTTGTAGTATTTTTACAAGTTTCGACAAATTCAAATCTAGGTTTTACAAAAAACTTCAGACCCCTACGATGCTTTTTCAGCGAGATATCGGCGATAACGTGTTTTTTGACCGTTTCAATGGCGCGGCCATGAGGTTTTAGTCTTACAGCTCCTGAAACATAAACCTAGGATTTTTTGTAGTATTTTTACAAGTTTCGACAAATTCAAATCTACGTTTTACAAAAATCTTCAGACCCCTGCGATGCTTTTTCAGCGAGATATCGGCGACAACGTATTTTTCATCGTTTCAATGGCGCGGCCATGGAGTTTTAGTCTTATAGCTCCCAAAATATAAACCTAGGATTTTTTTCTATATTTTTACAAATTTTTTACAAATTCAATCTGTTATTTACCTGAATTTCAGATCTCTGCAACGCTTAGTTTTAAAGATCTCCGTGGCCGCGCGGTTCGCCGCGTTTCAATGGCGCGGCCACGTTCAAACCCTTATAACTTTTTAACCATAACTTTGACAAATTTATGGTTTTGGGAATCAACTTCTACAAATTTTTACAAAATCTCGGCGTGGTTTTTTTTTTTAAATTTCGCCGTGGCCGCGCGGTCGACACGGACACTCGCGCTCCGATCGCGCGCGGCAGCAGCGCGATCCAAAGATGCAGGCGGTGTGGACGTGCCGCGCGCGATCCATGCGCACGTATTGGAGCGCGCGCTCCCTACCTCGCGAGATCCGTGTGCGGTCGGTTTTTGTGCCAGCCTCAAAGGTGCCTCAGTTGCGTGATGCGCGCGGTGTGGACGGTTGTGTTGGTTCGCGCGATCCACCTCGCCATGGACATCTCAGAAAGTCGCCGTTTGATATCGCTTTATAAAGAATTTAAATGTTTATGGGATCCCAAAGATTCTAATTACACCAATAGAGGTGTTAGAGATGATGCTTGGCGTCAGATTTCTCGTGAAATGGGGAATAAGTCGATCGAGAACCTAAAGAAAAAAATGCGATCTCTGGCGGGAGGCTACAGAAGGGAGAAACACAGAGAGAAGCAAAGCCGTATAACTGGATCCGGTAAGAAAACAAAGCTACTTTTTATCTGTAGGTATTAAAATTATATATTTTATTATAAGTAATTACATCATAATATTTACTGTGGATTTCACGTGATTTCGCTTTTTACATTTAAGCTGTTAGAAATACACGTGGTTATTTTAATGAGTAACTTGTTTATTTCAGGTGCTCAAGATACATATAAATCAAAGTGGTTTGCGTATGATGACTTCGACTTTATGGCGGATAAAAATGAACCCGGAACCACACGCGATACATTGGAACATGTGAGCTATTAGTTTACTGATATTCATTTTGCCAAACTATTGTATGGTTTGTAACAAAGTGTCTTGCTAAGTGGGACCGTATTGTAGTGGCATTTTCTGTTGCTCTTCTTGGTACGACGGCCATCGGTTGTAGCGATTGTGATGGCGGTTCATTTCGCCAGCTTCCAGGTATTACATCTCCATTCTCCTGTACTGTATCAAACGTTCCTGGCGATATAAAGTTAGGATTACTGCGTAAGTAGTTATATAGATGAACCGTTGCCAGCACGACTTTAGTCGCAGTTTCTGGTTCCAAAAGCATAGGTTTACGCAGGACTCTGTAGACAGAACTAAGTACTCCGAACGCGTTTTCAACTACTCTACGTGCTCTTGACAGTCGGTAGTTGAAAATTCTTTCACAAGAACCCCTTTCCCGTGTACCATCGTATGGTTTCATAGTATAATCATTAAGCTGAAAAGCTTTATCACCTAGTATATAATAGGGTACCTCAATTTTATAGGGAACTTGCAATATCTCCGGTGGAGGAATATTTAGCTCTTTTTTTTCAAGTTTTTTATATAAATTTGTGCTTTTGAACACGCCTCCATCTGATATTCTGCCTTTAGTCCCAACATTCACATACAGGAACCTATAATTTGCATCTACTAATGCAAAAAGAACAATACTAGGAAATAATTTGTAATTATCAAAGTCGTTGCCACTATTAAAAGGCGATTGTATAGCGACGTGTTTGCCGTCCATCGCTCCTATCACGTGTGGGAAATTCCACTTATTCTCGAATTGCTGAGAAACTGTACGCCATTCTTCTTTAGTTGACGGCACCTGAAAATAAAGGAGATCTTAATTATAATATAAAGCTGAAAATAAGAATAAGCAGTAAATAGTAATAATAATTGTTGTTACAGGTAGAATCTGATACGACTGAAGGGGAACTTGAAGTTAATACTACAGTGAGCGAAAACGAGAACAGTAACATTACTAGTGACACACAACCGGAGAGAGCCAACCACCACACAGATCAGAGTAGAGAGCAGAATGATCAGAATGCACAATCCAGTGTCCAAACAACAAACAAAAGAACAAAAAAAAGAAAGAAAACTACTTCTAATAATGCAGATGACATATCAGATGAAACTCTTTCAGAGGCTTTCCAACTTCTGCAACAATGTGCTCAGCCACCACAACCGGAAACTGATTCTTACATTGCTTTCGGGCAGTATATATCTACTGAATTGCGGAAATATGATGCAGTAACATTAGTTAATGTCAAAAATGCTATATGCCAAGTTATTTTTCAAGCTGACACAGGAAGATATGGGGATAGCAATTATGGATATTACACTAATTCATATCCTGGCACACCAATAGCATACACTTCATCACAGTCCCAGTCTCTACAACCTCAAAATTATCCAGCTCCAATTCCACAGACATCACCGTCTGCTCATCTAGCCTCCAATTCATCGCAGTCCCAGTTTCTGAAACCTCAGGATTATTCACTTCCACAGTCACCACTGAATTAAATAAGTACCTACCTATATCATGTTTTCAAAAAATAATTAATAATTGTAAACATGTTACTTCTTTAAATTATGATTGTAATACACTACTTTTTTATTGAGTAATAAAGTATGGTTTTACTTACCTTTACATAATCATTTAACAGGTCAATGATGGCTTCACAAACTTCAGGAATAATTATCGATATAGACTGTTTGGAAATGCGGAACAGATACTGCAAACTGACGTACGAATCTCCAGTTGCTAAAAATCTTAATGTTAGTAATAATCTTTCCTTCACAGTAATGGCATCTCTATAATTTGTATCATTCTTTCTTAGCTTGTTATTTAATAATGAACACAATATCTCAAATTGATTAGCATTCATTCTTGCAAAATTGTGTTCAACTTTATCTGACACTAACTCTGCGTACAGCTGAGTCCCAGATTCCAAGCGATTTTTGTAAATTTGTTTCACCCAAAACCGTCGTTTTCTTTTTTGTGATTTTTTGCGCAAGCATTTAAGCAAAATAAAAGTTACTGCTGCAACGGCAAGACGCCGCCGTTGTACGTGTGACTCCATATCGTACAAGAGTTAGACTGGCTGAATCACGGATCGCCTTAGGATCGCTTGGAGCGCATATTTGGGATCGCAAGTTTCCAAGAGTGGATCGGCCTAACACGATCCACGATCCACGCTCCGCGATCCTGGATCGCGGATCGCGGGATCGATGGATCGTCCGGTGTGGACCCGGCTAATTGAGTGAGCACCCTAAATAAAATTAATAATATATACTAGTCATTTAGTAAAAGGTGTGAAACAATTGGACCGATTTATGCAAAAATGATCCAACCCACAATCTCGACAATTTCGAGTTTTTGTGACTTATGTACTCTAAATAAGGTATATTTTAACATATCAAAGACTCGGAACTCTATGTTAATAATTGACGAAAATCCGTATGGTCCAAACCACAACTGTCATAGCGAACATCATTTTTTCATAATGCATAAATGTTTCAAGCTATTAGAATCATTTTTGCATTTTCTTGGTTGCCCTGAGGGCATAAACTGCGTTAAGCGTGCCTCTCGCGTGTCCACACAAAACCGACCCGCGCGTGCCCATGCGCGTGCACACGCTCGTGAGCCCGTCGGGCGCCCGTCGCGTGATACTTCCGTGCAACGGGGCACGCATGCACGCGACGTGATCACGCATCACGTTGGACGGGTCCACGCGCGAAGCCCGCTAGCGGGTGCACGCGCGTGCTTGTTCAGTTGACAGCGCTATCTCGAACCGACCGCACGCGCGTGCCCGGCCCATAACAAAAAATGACAAATTTTGATACAGAAAGGGTAATTGTTGAAGTTCAGTGTCGTCCTGCCATATGGGACCAATCTAGCGAAATATTTAAAGACCGGGACGCTAAATCAAAAGCATGGCTAGACATTTGTACAGTACTGTTTCAAAATTTTGATGACTGGAGTGCAGCAGAAAAAAACATACAAGGTAAGTACCTACACTCTTTATTTATTTTATAATAACGTAGGTTAGGTAAACTATTCTTTGCGCCAAATTTTTATTTTTAATAATCTATGCAATTAGTTATATATAATTAGTTATTTCAATTGTATTTGTGTCAATTAAATGTTTTCAACAATTAATCCAACTATAAAATTAAAACTCGGAATATTTACAATAATTTACCTATGTAAATATAAAATCATGCTTATATTCAAAACTAGTGCAGAGATACTGCGTATTTCTGAACATTGTGAAATTCGTGTGAACAATGTCCCATAATATTGGTATGGTTTTATATTGCTCGATAAATTCCAAAGTTCTTTCTTTCGGCCACGCGGTCGCCGCCATTTTGCGCGTCACGAGACAACCAGTACCTATGTTCACGACTGCGAGCTTCACACTACTTCACACTATCGGTGTATTTAGGGTTCAAAATCATTTTAGGGCAGAAACAGTGGATCGGTAGGTAAATAAATAAAACAATTATCAACTAAAATATTTATTATATTGGTTTTAGAATTGGGCTAGTAACTTTGTAAAATAAGCGTGCGTTTTGTAGTTTTGTAGGTTTTTCTTTGACATCTCTCAACTTTAGTTTACAACAATCTAAGTTATTTGGTTACATCCGATGAATTTAACAAATAAAATCATTAGGTATATTATTAAAATATGCCTGCTATGTTAATAAAAAATGTGTGGTAACAAACCGTGAAAAATCAATTATTGAATGTACATAAATTATAAAAAAGCCAACTATCTTCAATAAATACTGCGATCTTGCCATGACAGCTGTCCGTCTGCAACGAAATAATCTGCGAAGTTATCGCGTAATGTATACGAATCTCTGTGGGTATTTCCAATTAACCCCCGAACTGAACGTATATGGTCTGGTATAATGACAATATCATGAAAGTCATTAATTTGACTTCTTGATCTTATAAAATTATGCAAAATACAAATTGTTTTAAGAAAACAAATTGCTTTGTCTTTTCCAACGTTCAATGGACGATGGAGTATGCGAAATTTATTAGCCATGATACCAAATGTACACTCAATATAACGTCGCGCCCTCGTTAACCTATAATTGAATATTTTTTTTTTGTAGTTTAAATCGAGAGCTCGAGCATATGGCCGCATGACATGGCTAGATAACCCGAATGCTTCATCTCCTACAATAATATAGGGCAAAGCTGCGGTTGCAGCAGTGTTGGTTGGTTTATCATTGTGTATTACGGGCAATGCTTTGGCAGGAGGAATATCTATTAAGTCATTGTTGATTTGTTCGTACAATCGGCTTTGTGTGAAAATTGCGGAGTCAGATTCTTTCCCCTGCACTCCCACATTTATATAGGTAAACTCATAGTTGGCGTTACACATTGCAAGCAGTACAATAGAATAGTAATGCTTATAGTTGTAATAGAGGGAACCACTATGTGGAAGTCTTATAATGCGTATATGTTTTCCGTCTATTGCACCTATGCAGTTAGGAAACTGGGCTTGCGTTAAAAAACCTTTTTCAGTCTCTACCCATAGCGCACGGGAAAATTTTGGTATACATTCTTCCTTTAACCTTTCAATTATAATTTGACAAACTTCTGTTACTATTTTTCTGACCGTGGTTAGTCCTGTCTGATACGCCAGATGAATATCGACGAAGGTATGTCCACTAACTAAATATCTGTAATAAAATAAAATACCTGTGTTATTGTTTCAGTGAAAAAGCTGCAGCAAAGATGGAAAACTGCAAGAGACACTTATATAAGAGTGAGGTCTACTAAAAAAAAACTTAAATCAGGTTCCGGTTCCAGGGCAAATAAAACATACATTTACTATGACATGCTGTCATTTTTAGATTCAAACTCTCACTCGACTCGACTCAAGGAGAAGAATCGGCAGACGATTTTAATCAGTCAGTAGAGCAAAACGCGTCACCGAGAACTTCACAAAATAATACGATTATTGAAGAAGATTTGATTAATGTACCTAGCACCAGCTCCAGCGTTACCAAAGAAACACGATCTTCCAAGAAACGTAAGTGCGAATCGCCAACTGATTTCGAATTAGAGTTGTTAAATTGCGTGAAGAATAACACTGCAGATAATATGGACGAAGACTTGAATTTTTTTAAGTCATTATTACCAACTGTGAAAAAATTGAGTTGCTTTAAAAAATTATTATTTCGTACAAAAGTATTAGAAGCTTTAATTGATATAGAAAAAGAAATTATTATTACCATTGATGACCTTTCATTAACGCAAAATACGGTAACGAATGATTTAGAATCCTTAAATATAAGATCAGACACGAACAATGAATAAATAGGTAACAAGAAAGACTGAAGATTTGATTAAGACTGTTTAATTATTAAGAACAAAAGAAAGAGAAGAACATGAAGAACTATTTAAGTTAGTAAAAAGCGCAATTTTATATTTATATTTTTCTGGTCTCATGTGCAATTATTATGATATACAAGGGCATTCGCCAAAAGTTTACAAGCCTTGAGTGTAATGTTCATAAGGAAAGAAACGGGGTCGATTCGGACACTTTTATCTTAAACCCTATTTAGGGTCAAATAAAAAAGTGTATCAATAGACCCCTTTTTTTACTTAATGGACCTTTTTTTGAACCTACTCATAACATTGCTCCTTCATATATCCTCTTCTTAAATTTAATCTTTTATGTAGTAAACTGTGATTATGATTGTGATGATAAATAAGAATTTAAAATAATATTAGTACCCGATCTAGTAATAGAAGGGAATAATTAATAAGGGAAATATTCGTATGTAAAAACTTGCAATCAATATGCGTCATTATAATTAATACTTTGTAAGGTAGGTATATTATTATAATTAAGACATTTAGACTTATTGTACTGTTTTAACTGTTATTGTGTTTTTTATTTTAAACTTGAACCTGTGATTTTATTAGTGTATTTCAAATGAATAATCAAAAACTAATTGTAACGTAACGTTTATGCAAGACACTGTGATGACTGTTGTGATTATATAAAAAAATAAGTAAATAAGTAGGTATAGATAAAAAAAAACGAAAACGATAAAACTGTGTAATTTAGAAATAACAAAATATAATTAATAAATGTAAGAAACTGTGATTAATATGATGATTAATAAGTGTGCGGTTATGTGTTTCGGCCCTAAGAACAGAGTGCACCACATCAAGAAAAACATTTTAAGCCATATTCAGGTGTCACTGCCGAAACAATAAGAACTTCTTCTTCTTTCTGGCTTGATGTGGCTAAACAGTAGTGTGACTTACATAAATTGGCAAAAAAATATGAGTGTTCTAAACTTTTGTTAAATAATTACTGTTTTTTTTACATGAATAAAGATGATTATTAATATCGAAATGTCTTTACTTACCGCAATGTCATTGCAAATCGTTCCATTGGTGATACGATTGACGTAGATTTCAATCGTAGATTGTTAGTCTTCAAATAGGGCTCCAGTTTTGAATATAATTCATCATAGACTTGTAATGAAACTTTAAAATATTTGAAAAAAAACCTTTCATTTTCTCTTAATATACCAAACTTCACCACGAATTCCCCGCACAGTAACCTAGATTCAACGTACGGGCTTACTGGCTGGCGTCTTTTTTTGGCAATTCGTCGTCGCCGTCGTCTGGATAAATAATACAACATTAATTTATCCATAATTACTCGACTGTACACCTCCAACGTCAAAATTGTACTGAGAAAACTGACGCGCCGATGCCCGCGCATAAGCACGCGAACGTGCTCACGTGCGTGCACCAGAAGCGTGGCCCGCGACGTGCTCACGTGCGTGCACCAGAAGCGTGGCCCGCGACGTGCTCACGTGCGTGCACACGCGTAACGCAGTTTATGCCCTGATATAGGTTTTTTGTTTTTTGCTATAATGATTCAAACTACTTGGAACAATAATGCTTTTTATACAATATGGAAAATATTATAAAAATCATTCTGCTTAAATGTTCCAATAACCTTGAATCATTTTAACTCAATTCCAAATAACATTCGACTACAGAAGTATACTGATTCAGACCACATGACTATTCTATTTAATTAAAGAAAAACGAAAAATTCAATTCTTAAAAAACGATTCACGGTTAAATATAAAATTATCATTAATATCTCGGCTAAAAAGTAAACAAAATATTATTTTTATACCGAAAACTTTAATGAAATACGTATATAACTATTTAAACCTTCTATCTTTTATTGCATTTTTTTGTACCTGCAATAAAATTGTATGTTTTGCATGAAATTTATTCTATTTTTTTAGAATAATGTGGTCATGTAGACAAACTTATTGAAGATCATTTTTGCATATTTCTAAACCAACCATTTCAAATGCGCTAAAGTTTTGCAAAAAAGATTCAAGTGAGGTGGATCGTTTTTGTAAAACTTTAAGCGCAGTGAAAAATTACTGTTAAAGTTTTACAAAAACGATCCACCTCACTTGAATCTTTTTTGCAAATAATGCTGCTGCGTGTTTTCTTCATTTAAATTTTAACACAAAATGAACTTCAGAGCTTGAAACGTTTTTGCAATTTTGAAATGAAAACTATATTATACTTTAATTGAATAAACAAAAAGGATCCACTTCGCAATTTATGGCAAATTTGTTTATTAAGTAATTGTTGAGTAAATACTATTGTGTCATTAAATATTTTTCAAAACAAAAAACTGCACTCATTGCAAACATTATTACTTTATTAGGTTGTGGGTAGGTACTTTAAATAAACTTACCTACTCGCGCCGCTGCAAACGCGTAATATGTGCGGCTGCAGCGGGCGGAGTGGGGAGCGGGCGTCGTCATTTCGTACTGATCTCGTCTATTGAAACGTTGTGTGAAATTTATTGCTGCGTAGTAAAAATAAAGAAAAATGCATGAGTAACATCTCATTGTAATTGAATTTGTTAAATTGTGTTTTGTAAAGTTGGTGATTCGAGTTTTTATCAAAAGTTTAGTCTTAAACCTAGAAATGAATAGAAAAGATTCAATATTAAAAAGTGTACGTAAAAGAACAGATGCAGGGCAAAAAGATGATGGTAAGTAATTTTATTATTGTAGATAGCTACTGGTAATAATTATTAATATGTCTCGTAGATATTTTACGATCGCGTTGTGTTTATGTACCTACTCATATTCTTTTAAATTGTTTTCATTGCAGTAACTTCTGTGGTTTATGTATTTTATAATCATATTTTGTTACAATAATTACTATTACGTGCAGGTGACATTATCTACTTAATCTACGGATGAACTTTTAGGTATATTTAGCCGCTAAATAACCTTTATGCCCGGCTTGCTACCTATACATTTTACTCAGAATAAGTTGGTAGGTACCTAGAAACACAGCTATAGGTGAGCTCCAAATTATTTGGAACTAACCTACCTACTATCTAACTACAGCCGACCGTACGTACCTACTTACTTATTATTTACCTATTTGCATTTTTTTTGTTTTGCCGTAGAAGGTGGCGGTTCGCTTCTTAATTATTCACATCTCTCAAAGAAATGTAAGAGGAGTGATAACATTATAAGGATGGTTCAGAAAGACTATTGCAATAAAAACTCTCGTCAAACCGCTCAAAGTAAGCTAGGTAAGAACACATAATACTAGGTATCTACTTATTTCCACATTGTTTTTAAAGTGTTTTTTAGAAAAAAAAACAGCTGTTTTATACAAAATGTTTATACCTACTTAACCAAAATGTGTGAAACAGCTGATTTGCTTTTTCGCGCTTTGTTTGAGACCCTATATTGAACGTGGCCCGACGTAATTTTAAATAGGTGGAACGTAAAGAGTTAAAGTACTTATCAGGGATACAAAAATATACACGACGGCTCCATATTGTTTCAGATGACGAAAATCAACAATCTTGTACGTCATCGCCAATCAGAGAAATGTCTCCAGAAACGGAAAAAATTTTCAACATTTTGACAAATGAGATGCTTGAAGAACCTTGTGAAGACTCTTTTGTTGAACGGTGCTCTGAAAATCCACTTCAGGGGATTGTTAGTATTAAAGATAGTTCACATTTTAATGAAAGGCAAACATATGTAGAAGCAAGCGACAGTAATGATGAGGAAACGGTATGCCCTTTTAAGCCAAAAGATGTCATAAACTCTATGTCGGGGTCAGAATGCACAGTAGTTCAGCGCATTGACAATACTCAAAGTCGACAAGAAACATATATCGAGGCAAGTGATGACGAGGAATTAGCCTCTTGTTTACAGCGAGATTGCACGAATGAAGTACGTAACTTGAAAGATCGGGAAAGATCTTTTATTTTAGAGAATGCTATTGAAGAAACCGAAGTTAACAAATCGCCAATCAATGTTAGCCAAATGGCTTCTGGTGAAGTTTTCCAAAAACGAATATCTGAAGGTAAGGTACTATTTAATACCAGGACAGTAAAATGTTCGTTAGACTAAAGTTCAAAATACAATAATCAACATCTTAATTTTATTGCAATTAATCTTTCAGATAATGATGATGTCAGTAGTCCAACGCTACTATCCAATTTGTCAATTCCTCCGTCGTCATATTCACCTCTGACTCCACATATAACAAAGAGTGTTCCTAATGATGCGCACATTGCTTTTGACCAAATAGTTGAAGAACCAACATCACCGAGATTAGAAGGTACTATTATTTACATTAAAATTCCTAAATGATGACTGTTTTATGTATGTATGTATGTATGTAAAATTATTATTATAAAAACAAAAAACCCGACTGCTTAAAAATAATGAACTGAAAAGGGAAAAACAAGTCTCACAATGTATATTCAAATTAGTTAAACTAAATACTTTAAGGCGCTGCAGGCGGGGACAAACAATACTTTGTTACCTACTGGCACAGAAGGATCTAGCAAAACTACGTTTAAAGCAATCCCGATTAATATCATATTATTGTTAAGAAAATTAAATTGGATTGTCAGAACCACTTATTTTTCATGTTTCAGATAATGATGGCGTTACTAGTCCAACGCTACTTTCCAATTTGTCAATTCCTCCGCCGTCATATTCACCTCTGACTCCTTATATAATGAAGAGTGTTCCTAATGATACGCACATTGCATTAGACCAAATAGTTGAAGAACCAACATCACTAAGATTAGAAGATAATGATAACCTAACATATAACAGTGACGATAGCGTAAGAGATCCAGATTTTATAGCACAAGATACCACAGATTCAGAAAGTGACACTGATTGTGATGAAGTAAGAATCAAAACCACACAGGCATTAATCCATTCTCCGAGTACGGCAACTGAAAAAAGAAAATCAACGGAGAGACTTAATGTTGAAGATGTTATGGAAGAAATAGAACGTGAAACAGAAAATAACACCGAAGGAAGTGAAGAAGCGGAAAAACAAATTAATTACCGACAAGAAATTGCTAACGATATCGTATGCAGTTTAGAGAATGCACCAGAAAACGAAAATGAAGGTCGTAAAAAAAGAGGAAGGAAACTCAAACAAAAATACAGTCGTCAGGAAATTAAAGAAAGGAAATACAAAAATTTACCTTACCAAACTAAAAAGAAGGAGTATCATCTAAAAAATTCATAGATTTTAAATGTTCATGCAAAAAAGATTGTGCTAATTTAGTTTCAAAAGAAGATAGGGAACGAGAATTTCATAGATTCGTACATCTTGAATCGTACGCAGCTCAAGTTTTGTACATAACATCTAACATTACAGAAAGCAAAAAGAAACGAAGTTACGTTACATTATGCTCCCCGTCGAAGAGGAAACCTCGCGAATTTATTCGCACGTATACACTTGGCAATATACCTGTTTGTCGAGACATGTTTTGTAGAACTCTGCAAATAACACCTCAAAAAGTTACTGTCAGTCTTCGAAAAAAACGCAATGACAGAGAAATAAAAGATAAAAGAGGAGAAACAGCAGGCGGATGGAATAAAACGCCACAAAGACATATTGAGCTTATTATCGATGTTATCAAAAGGTTGCCAAAATACGAGTCACATTATCGTAGAGAAAAGAACAGCGATGCTTTATATCTGCAGCCAGGAATGACGGTACCAAAAATCTACGAATTGTTCAAAATAGAATTCGAAAAAGAATTTGGAAAAGATGAAAAATGTCCATCCTTCAATGTTGTTAGACATATTTTTGTACAAAAATTCAATTTGAGGTGCAAGAGCCTTAAGAAAGACACGTGTAACAAATGTGATCTTTATGAAATGACATTGAAAAATTCTACTACCTCAGCTGAAAGAGCAAATGCCCAAAGAGAAAAAGAAGAACACCAAAAAATTGCCGAAGATTTAAGGAAGAAGCTGAAGGAAGATTTTGAACAGGCTAAAACTTGTGAAGAAACTGAATGTCTGACTTACGATTTGGAGAAAACCTTGCCTTTACCTAGAATACCGACCAATATAGTTTTCTACAAAAGGCAGTTATGGGTATACAACTGCGGTATACACTCGGCTTCCAACGGTGTTGGGAATTGTTTTGTTTGGGCTGAAGGCGAGGCAGGCAGAGGGGCCCAAGAAGTGGGTTCATGTTTGAGGAAATATATTAAGTGCGTGCTACCTCCTACAGTAAAAAAATTGATTTTGTGGAGTGACTGTTGCGGAGGGCAAAACAGGAATATCAAAATCGTTTTGATTTTAAAGGCTTTATTAAATAGACACCCCACTCTCGAGACAATCAGCTTTCGTTACCTAGAATCAGGACACACTTTCCTACCAAATGACAACGACTTCGCTAAAATTGAGACTCGACTCAAGCAATATGAAAGGATATACTCCGTGGATGATTATATTGCCATTATGAAACAATGCAAAAACAAAAATCCTTTACAGGTCCATAAAATGGAAAGTTGTGATTTTGTTGGATCTCAAATTCTAGAAAAGAAAATAGTTAATAGAAAAATATTTAATGATAAGAGCAAAGTAAACTGGCTCAAAACAAAAGAAATTTTAATCACAAAAAAGACTCAACATTCTTTGTTCATGAGAACTTCCTTTAATGAGGACTACAAAGAACTGAATATTAAAAAGAAATTAAAAGGTGTTGATTTGGGTGTCATAGAAGAAGATTTGCAAGAATTATGGCCTTCAGGAAAACTGATTAACAAAAAGAAGTTAAACGATTTGAAATCGTTATTCCATCTCATACCAAATGATTGCATTGGTTATTATAAAAAACTGAAGGGAGACGATGCAATAATAGACGATATAGATGGTTATTGTGATGAACCCGACTTTGATTTGGATGAGGAGTAGGGTAACATTTGTGTTTTTTTAAATAAAATAAAAATAATAAACATTTTTAAGCTTTTATTTTTGTCATAGTTTGGAACATTTTTGCATTTTTCTTTCCGCAGCCTACACAGCTAATTCCATACAAAATGTATTATGTAATAATGATCCACGCGCAAGTTTTCTTGAATATCTACGAAACTATTAAAATTTATTTACTAAATACATGCATGTAAATTAGTTTAGAACACTTAGAATAACATAAAATTAAAAACATAACATTTAGAACTACAAAGCCAGAGAAATACCGAAATAAACTTTAAACTCTATTATCTCGAAATGAGGTTAGTGTGGACTGAATCATTTTTGCTTAAATCGGTCCAATTGTAAAAACAATCTTACAATTTGTAAAAAGATAAAACATGAGATATATCAGTTAATGAATGCTCACTCAGTTCGCACATACGACCACCCTGAATCTCAGAACGTATGAAGATTTCATGTAAGATTTATGTACTACTCTTTAGTAAAACCTTTATAAAGTTGTCGTTTTAGATATCAATCGCCAAGGGCCGTATAAAAAAAAATTACAAATACTTTCATATGCTATGTACGTCAGGCTGGCCCGGCCCCATGGAATTTAATAATGAGATTGTTATCAATCCAATGTACCCGGGTATACTAATATATGTAACACCTTCATTTTCAATGTAACTCTTTTTAAAAGAAATTACGTGCACTTCTTAGTGGCCGGGCCAGCCTGACGTTTTCAGCCCGGCCACCTTGTTTCCCACTAATCTACAAAAAATACTGGCAATATTGTGCTACAGATGAAATGTACCCTATAATTTATGCATATGTAACACAAAATCGAATCCTAAAATGCAATAGCATACGAAATATTAGCGGTTGCAGGTGGCCGGGCTGAAATTATTTCGTTAATATAAAACAGTAAAACTGCAACACCTACCAAAAACTAATACCAGTACATAATGAGATATAGAGATATAGAATACATGTAACGCTTTCATTTTAAATTATAATACATATTTAGAAAGAATAATCACTTGAAATTATATTTCAGCCCGGCCACCTAAAAGCGGTAATATTCCCTAAAATCTTATGCCAATTTGTACAGTAAAACCTGATACAGCTATGAAATGAAAGTTACATTCGTTTCGTTTTAGTCGTATACCTTTAAGCCTTCTGTTTGACTAGATTATCAAAATCTGAGAAACTTGCCGAAGAGTGACTATCATTTATTAACTAATTTCAGGACATTTGGTTTGTTGAGTGAAACAAAATGCGTTACTATGATATTTTTATTAATAAACTAAGGGCCGATTTTTCAATCCTCAGATAAACAGTTAGATAGTACTTATTAGACAGATAGCGAAATATTGCATTTTTCAATCGTCAGATAGGCTATATCTGGTCAATAATGGCCCTAACTGAGGAATAAATCTGTCTGCCCCTTTGACGGCCAGATAAACGTCTATTCAATAGATACAACTAGATCCTTTGACGTTTAGTTTGAGGTTATTTCTTCTTTTTTTCAAAATTATATCAAACTTATGGAAATTGTCGACACTGTTGACGATCTGCCAATTGAATGAATTAATATTTAAATAATGAAATTCAACAAAGAGTAATCAGACCAAGGCCCCAACAGTTAGCTATGTGAAATTCAAAACAGTTTCATCGCCGTTTCAGACTTTCATATAAATCTGGACTATATTTGCTTCCCCTGATAAGTGATAAAATTAAGCACGAAACACCAAAGTAAGTTCCAGCTAGTTTTTAAAATAAATAGGCTATTATTTATTGGTCACTACATCTAAATAGGTAGGTATAGGCACCTAGGTATACCTTCCTACAAAATACAGTTGTTAAGTGTACCTAATATCCCTAACTAAATTCCTAGCCACATCTGTATTAGTGACCGCATCAGTATTCTTATTTTGCCACAATATGTTTGTTCTTGTCTACTAGACTAACGAGCAATTCTACTTCAGCAAATTAACAGCGCGCTCTCTTTTCTTTGATTCCATTATTATCATATAAAATAATAACAAGTCACTGACAATAAACCAAACTACAACATCACCACCCAACAGAAAAAAAAGGTTTAACGATACACGGGATGCACCACGCATTTGCTATCCTCTTCTAACACACATTACACCGTATGCGTGTATCACGCTCCCACAATATTACAGTGAAGTTGGCAACTAAAGACCACAGATAACTATTCGGTTGCTATCTGGCCATTGAAAAATGCAACGATTTTATTTGTCCTTTTATCAGTCAGTTAAGTTAATTCGCTAGATAGTTATTAGTTCAGTTATTCGATGATTGAAAAATCGGCCCTAAGTAGTATAAATCACACATAATAATTGTTGGATACATAATACCTAAACCTATATATATTTTCTCCGTTTTTGGCTTCACAACATAACCATACAAAGATAATAGTTCACAGACGCTACCACCGATTTTTAGACGGCGCCTGTGTCGCGTCCCAACCTAAGTCGTAAGATATTTTCCCCGAGTAGACAGAATAGATGCGCAAGAGCCGTGTAGTTATCAACACTTCTGACATAATATTTTACGTTTTAATATTACTGTGAGTGTAAAATTTGATCAGTTGTTGCAGTGTAGTTGTTTGTGATGTGATGTTTTTAAGGTAAGTCATAGTTTTGATAAATTAAAATATATCGACAAACAATGTTAATGGGTAGCTAAGTAATTATTTAAAAAAATATACAGGTAAAGTAAAGTAAATCTAAACACTCATTTACTTAATAATAAAACTCCATACAATGCCATCAACTAAATATATTTTATCCTTTCGTTTATAGTCAATAGGTAATAATTTTGGTGATTTACTAACAGTAAGTGTTTAGTTTTTGTGAATCTTATTGTTGTGTACCTACCCTATGTATTTACTTATTATTATTGTGTACTTATTTATTTCGTGAAATCAATAATTAATCAGTTTCTTATTAATTACTGTAAGATTTATATATTGGATTTTAGTGAATTATTCATTGTAATCAGGCAACCGTCGACGGTGTTCGTCTGTACCCGCGCTTCTTGTAACTCCCCCTTGTACGGCCTGCCACAGCGATCCACGTCCCTCGCTCACCGCATTCTTTTCCTCGTCCCGCGACACGCGCCCCTCTCCCCATCTCTATTCTATCTTATATATTTCTAATGTCCCAAAAGTTATAAGTTTTGTGAAAGTAAATTTGATTCTTATGAACATTCTTTGCTTTCTTTCTTTCTTTCTTTCCTTAGGTGCTAAAATATTTTTTAATAGATTTATGTATATACTTGATAATGCATGCAAATGTTACTGCATACACTTATCTTTTTAGGGAATTTGTATTTAAATAAATATTAATGTAGTTATTTAGCCTACATGAATACCTATTACGAAACCATAGTTAAAATGAATATATTTTATTTCAGTTGAGCGTGCCTACACCATGGGAAAACGTAGTGCGTTAGATATTGTGGCTCAAAAACAAATATTTGAGAAACATAAACGCTTGATCACCACGACAAGATATAGTTCTATTATATACAATACCATAGCAAAAGATATAAACTATGTGATGTCACCAAAAGCACTATATCTCAGCTTTAGAAGAAACTTTTTAAACAACCAGAACTCACCTCGGGCAAAAGATGAGTGCTTCATTAAAAGAAATGAAGATAATACCAATAGTATTATAATTTCGTCAACATCATCATCAGGGTCTTCTCCAGTTATTCAACAAGCAAGCTTACTTCATCAAATTAGTTTTAAATTTCCAATTGATGTTCATGAATGGAAGAAAATTGAACCCTTAAGTTATACGTATAAACGACACGATAAAAATAAACCTAGTGCAAGATATCAGACGTACAGAGCTATTCCCAAATTTAAGTGGTCCGGTCTTTTAAGAAAAAAACTCTGGGAGTTTTATAAGTTACCTTGTACTGTAGCATTTAAAAGACATGTTATTCAAGGCGCTAACATTACATTCTACGGACGTTGCACTCAGTGTCAAGCAACAGTGAAAATTCAAAATAAAGATAAGACTGATCATATTATTGATTTTTTATGTGAAATTGATCAACTTCAACCAAATTTTAAGCATAATCCTTTAAAAAAAATACGACTCACTCCGTACTCAAGACGAACATTATCTAAGAAATTAAAATTTGATTCAGCAACAATAGTTAGAAAACAAATAGCGAGTCATGATATGATATTTCAAGATAAGGAACCACCTGTATTGCCATCAGTCGGAGCATTACGCCAAATACGTCATGAAACAAGGAAGCAGAAATGGTACCATACCAATCAAATATTATCTGTTGTCATTATGGCAAATACTTCAACATACTCTTCCGTAATTCAGGAAATTTTAATGAAACCAACTTTTCATATTTACTACTGGTTAGAAGAACAAATAAAATATTACAAACAATATGTTCAAGAGTATGGTCGACCAACCATATCATTAGATGCCACAGGCTCTATAATTAAACCAATTGTGTTACCTAATGGGACTAAATTTACTAAAAGATTATTCTTATATGTTATATTAATAACTGCTGATAGCTTTTTAAAATCTATTCCAATTTCACAAATGCTTAGTGATTCTCACACTAAAAATAGCATTGCGGATTGGTTGGGTAAATGGGCCAGTAATGGAATTATCCCTCCTGCAGAAATAATCACGGACGATTCCTCAGCTTTGATTGCTGCTACAATCCAATGCTTTACTTCATATAAATCTACAAAAGATTACTTAGAAGCTTCTTACAGTGCATTGGAGGGACATACAAATAGTTTGCCTGTAGTATATACGCGAATAGATACAAGTCACTTTGTCAAAACTATTCATAATCTTTCGTGCTTCAATAATACAACAGAAAATGTAAAATTTTTCTTTGTTCGTTGTATTCTTTACATTAAAACAGCAGAGTGTATCGTAGTCATAAGAGAGATAATTGAAAATATGTTAACTGTTATTTTAACTAAATTTTATTCAAAAATTTGCTTTGATGCCCACTGTAATTTGAAAAGAAGAATTCAAGGTATTACAATTGATAAAAAAGATTCTAACAACGCACACAATTACGTAGATGAAGAAAGATTCCTAAATGAGGAGAATGTTTTAGATGTAAGCAATTTTATGGTATGGTTTGATAATATTGTTGCTTGTAAAAATAAACAAGAAGAGGAATCTTGTGGACGCCCCAACAAATTATATTATCCGCCTCTAATATCTACTCTAAAACGTTTATTGGGAAAATTGCCCATGTGGTCAAACGTTATGGCTCCATTATACAATTCAAAAAACAAAAATCCATCGTCTAGTGCATCAGAGGATTATTTTAAAACAATAAAACATTTATTACTCAAAACTAAAGTAAGAAAATACAGGATTGACGAATTTCTAAACATACATATTAATCATTTAAATGGAGAGCTTAATATCGCTGCTAGTGAACTACAAAATAATGAGGCACCGCCCCTTCAAGAGCGAAAGATTAAAATCAAAAAGAATCGTCAAAAAAGAACACACCAAAAACGGTTATTTCCTCAAGATTCTATTTTCAGTGATATGCCAAGTTTTGTAGAAAATTGGAAAGGACAAGCTGAAGAGCCAGTTACCGTACCGATTTATAAAATGTTAAAATTTATAAAAAATGGAAATATTGTAACTGGTTCCACTTTAACAAATACATGTGGTTTTGATGCTGTTACATATTTAATAGCTTATGGTTATATTGCATTTAATAACTTTAAATTAGAAATAGATCAGACTGAAAATAATAATAATATGTTATGTAATTATATACAATTTATAGGTAACAAAAACATATCTGAAGCCGCAGTATACGAACTAAGAAATACCATATGTAAAAAGTACTACAAACTATCCTCGAAAAATACAATAGATATAAATTGTGAATGCAATGTCGCAAATTTGTTTGAACAAATGATTTTAGAATTATTTTATAGCGCTCTATTTACAAAAATATGTACCGAAGAAAAATGTGCATTTCAACTTCAAAGAACAGTACCATTTTTACCCATTAATATGAACGTAATTAAAACATTTGGAATATCAGCCCTAGAAGACTCAATTTGTATAGACGTTATTTCGAAGGATTGTGAACACGATTGCCCGGGCACTGTTTTGTCCAGCTATAATGTAAAGAATATTATATCTTTTGATTTAAATGGAACAGATCAAATAATATTGAACGATATACCTAAAAAACTAAATCCAGCTCTAGATATTAACAAAAATGCTTATTACTATCCGCCATTTATTCCTACTTTTAATAGAATATTAATGAAACTACCTTTGTGGTCTAATTTATTGAGATTTCTTTTTGAATCTGAAAATAAAGCACCGTCCTCTTCAGGAATAGAAAGTTATTTTAAAACTTTAAAACATCTTGTATTTAAAACAAAATTTAAAAGATATAGAATTGATGAGTTCTATAAGCTATATGCGGAATATTTGGAAGGGGAAATGAAATCTGCATTATGCGCCCTAGATCAAGATATTATAACTAAAATTAATCCTAAACGGAAATCGATGAAAAGAGTAAAACTATTAAATCCTAAAAAGCAGAAAATTTATAAGACGGTTTACAGGCGCTCTATTACTGAAGATTCCATTTTTTCGGATCAACCCTCTTATGTCGAGAACTGGAAAGGAGAAGGTAAAATTAGTATATCAAAACCAAACACGACGGTAAAATACATAAGAAATGGCAATTTATGTTCATCTGTTTATATCAACGGTGAATATGTAAATCTATTAAACACCTGTGCCTTTGATTCTGTTATGTATTTGTTTGGTATCGAGTATAACGAAAACGAAAAATTTAGAAATATTATAGATACTTTTGATGAAAATGAATCTATTCCGCATTATGTAAAATGTCTAAGTGACACCAATTTCAAAGATGATGATTTAAATAGCCTAAGAGCAAAAATAATTATAAAATATGTTCAAAAGCCAATAACCACTAATTCTAGCTCTTACGATGTCGCCTGTAATGTTGCTCGTATCTATGAACATTTTCTTCTGGATTTGAATTTTTTGCATTCCCATCCAATCATTATTTTATCATCTGATTTTATATTACCTATCTAATGAAAAGGTTTGTTGCAGGTGATATGGGTACTAAGACTGACCATTTTTAGACATAATAATTAAATATTCAACTTTTGAAATAGATTTCTCTACATAATTACATTAATGGTAAATAACATTAACAATTAGTACCGGGATCAACAAGCTTCGCTCGGTATTCTGTTTTCTAAGAATGAAATGAAACCTAGTTGAGTGAATGAAATTATTCCGTTTTGTCATTCATTCCTCGCTCAACATTTTTATCTACCTACTAATTTGACACACATTTCATCACACGATTATAAGCTGGTCAGCCAATCGGCGGCGGTGGCGGAGGCGCCAAATTCAAACCGGCGCGGCGCTAAAGTCTACTACAAACAAGAATCCTATATAATAATATGTTGGTAGTGTGCGAGTTACTCATCCGATCCAAGCAGGAGTGCCACAAGGCTCAGTACTTTCGCCACTCCTTTTCTCGCTTTACACAAGTGACATCCCGAAACCCAAGAAAGCCCATCTGGCACTCTTCGCGGACGATACCGCTTTATACTACTCGGGCCGCAGTCCTACCGCAATTCACGACGCTCTACAATCCGCATCAAATGCCCTAGGCAAATGGTTCAGAAAATGGAGAATCGAAGTCAATCCGACAAAGAGTGCCGCTGTACTCTTCTCGCGATTCAACAGTCCACCGGTCATTCCACCGGTCAAAATGTTCGGCGAACCAATCCCTTGGGAACGGCAAGCCAAATATTTAGGCGTAATCCTTGACCGAAAGCTAAACTTCAGAGCGCATGTAGAAACCGTTCGTGCACGGGCTTTACTTACGCTTAGTCGACTACACTGTCTTTTAAATTCACGCAGTAAACTATCACTTGATAACAAGGTTAGGATTTATACCACGTGTATAAGGCCGATTATGACGTATGCGAGCACCGTATTCGCTCATACAGCGTCTAGCAGTTTGTACCGCTTACAAACTGTTCAAAGTAGATTCACTCGACGTGCCACCGGGGCACCGTGGTTCATTCGAAATCGCAACTTGCATTCTGATCTCCAACTGCCCTCCATCAAGCAGTGGATGAAAGAGGCGTCGGAGCGCTTCTTTGAATCCGCGGCTCAGCACCCAAACCCGTTGGTTGTTGCAGCATCTGACTATAGGCCTTTGCCCACAAAGCGTCGTAAACACCGTCGGCCTCGGGGCGTCCTTGACGACCCGGACGACGAAATCACAACTTACCAACTAGCAGTACAGAGACTGCAAGAAACTAGCACCACTACACAGAGACCACTCTATCCGACCCGCCGGAGAAGAGTGCGCCCGCGAACGCGACGCGTCCCCCCTCGCCCTCCCGACCCTTAGTTTGCTAAGAACCTTCCGATGCCCTCGTAGACCCGAAGTCCGAGAGGCCCGCGAACTGTAAAGTAGAGCGACAGTTGCACAAAACTCCCCTAAACTAAAAGCCATAATCCCTCAATCTCCCCGTCAGCGACCGCCCTGAGCCGAGGTCCAAGTCCCACAGGGGACGCCCTCTTGCGCAGGTTGCTTAGTTTGTAGTGTTTAAACCATTTATCTAGGCTGGAGCTCTGCTCGCCTTTGTGCCCGGTGAAGTAGCAAAAGCCTCAGGGCTAACTACATATGTCCGTCCGAAAAAAAAAAAAAAAAAAAAAAAAAAAGTGTGCGAGTTAGTTTTCTTTTTTAATTATTGGCATGGCTACAGAAGCCTATTTATCTTTAGGTACTTAAACAGATTAGATTCGTTCCATACCACAGATGTTGGGTCGACGTTTTACGTAGCCTGTCTATTATTCTACAAAATATGAATTTACCTACGTCATTCAGATATATCTACATTATAGATTAAGTATATTTACATTATAATAAGATTAAGTACTAAGTGTCTTGAGTACGGAAATAAAACAAAAATATTAAAGTTCATTATATTTGTATCGGCGGGGTGTGGCTAAAGAAAGGTTTTATCTTAAGCCACACCCCGCCTTTAAATAATTATATTTTCTTTACGCCACCATGGGATCCCGGGTATGTCGATTGGTGGCGAAGGACGGAGTGGTTTCCACGTCAGTGGAATCGGAGGCAATGGACGTCCGCCACCGCGTCTCCGCAGACCCCAGCGCCTCCGTTCCACCTGCGCCGTCCTCCACGGCACCAATCGGTGTTCCTCATTTCGGCTAAAAAGTAACAATTTTAACTTTAGCAGTCTAGCACTAATCAGCTCCTTTTTATGGTATATTCTGTACTTACAATGTTGATATCTAGTGTAAAAACTCGAATCAAATTCTATGATTATCTTCAATGGACTACCAATGATTGCAATCAGAATTGTAGTCATAATCGTGCGGACTACCCACTGACCAACCCTTTGCTATATAAATATCATTAGAACCCTGTTATATTAGGTACTTGCCTAGGGCTTTTGTTTTTTGTCAAAACATGTATACCGACAGGATTATTATTGTAGTTGAGAACATTCTATTCGCCTTTCGGCGGCACCTTTGGATGCCGTGGTCGTCAACGGGTTAAAGTTATAAAACCAAGAACACTTACCGGAACAGGGACCCCAAAATCCAAAAAAATGTGAAAAAAAACATGTTTGCCATTTCACCGGCATTGAAAAAATACGGTGTCAAAATTTTCTTGTTGTGGTTAAAGGCTCTGACTGCCTGGCCTTTTGAGCCTGCGCCTGCGCGGTGTCTTAATCCAACAGTATATTTCACAAATTCCTTTTTAAAAACTTATTTCATAAATCTACTCATCATCAAATCATTACTAACTAACGCAATAGATAATTAATACATAGTGTCAAGCTAAGTTATAATTTAAAAAAAATTGAATCTTTCGTAATTATATACGAAAAATTAAAAACACAAATGAACCTCAATAAAACACCTGCAGACGCGTTTTGGTTTTTTTTATATTTTAATACGAAAGTATAAAAACACTAATCACCGTCACTAAAACACGTGCCGACGCGCTTTATTTTGCTATACACGAGATTATACTATGCGTCAATGTCAATACTACACTGGCAAAGCTTTGTTTTTTATAATAAACAAATAATTTTATTTATTTGTTGCTACCGACAAAGGCAATACTAATAATATAGTTTCATCGCTGCCGGCGGAGGTCTATTGTCTATGACCAAGTAATGAACGGGTTAATAATAAATAAAAAAAAACTGTCATTTGAAAATTTTCGTGAGCGCCAAAACCAATCTTTATTGAAGTTTAATGGAACATTGGAAAATCAAACATGTGAGTTTTATTCAATTTACCTATTTGTTGTGGCGTAACAAATTAATTTGATCATGAACATCTGCTCAGTGCAGTACACTGCTGAACTTAGGCACCATTACTGTTGATAAAATTAATTGACGATAAATCGGTATACCTAACTAATTATTTCTTTATTAAAATAGGGAAGACGAAAACACTTCGCCCAGCGATTGGTGCCCATCAGCGGAGATAAAGGAGGAGGAGGAGGAGAAACCTATCGCTGGCGGCAGCGATACTAGCAGAGCGAGCCTGTCGGATTTGCTCCGAGCTGCCAGGTCTCAGGCTCTGATTGTCCCTGCCAAGAGACGGCACAGCTGGCAGGAGGAGGAAGCCAGCCCAAGCACACCACCAGTCCAAAACCCCACGCCTAAAGGGAAAGGCGTGGGAAAAAAAACAAAAAAATAATATGATCAATAAGTACCATCTTTCATTTATAAACCTGTTCGTCGTTCATCACATTCTCAACCATTCCACATTGAAAATAATGATTTGACTGGCTTCCGTTTCTTTATCCCACGGGAACTTTTCCGGGATCAAAATTAGCCTGTGTTAATCCAGGATGTAAGCTATCCTGGTGCCAATTTCATCCAAATCTGTTCAGGCATTTGAGTATGAAGGAGTAACAAACATACAAACACATATACACAAACTTTCCAGGTGTTTGAACTAAGAAGGGTTTTGTCGCCATTTTCTTAGTAGCTTCACATTTTAGTGTTGCCTATCGATATACTATCGATATTTTATCGATAGTTGACGTCATATCAAAAGTATCGATAGTCTATCGATATTAGTGATAGTATCAATACTATCGAAGACCAATTTATGTTTAGGATCAATAATATCGATAGTATCGATAGTATTACTTTAAAAATATCAATACTATCGATAGTATTATAATGTAATAATATCGATACTATTGCTTCCAATCAATAGTATTAGTTAATTTGTGATATATATATCGATACTATCGATAGCACTATCGATATTGTTACTATTTTTCGAGGTCATCTATCGATAGC
Source organism: Nycteola revayana (assembly GCA_947037095.2). Classification (NCBI taxonomy): domain Eukaryota; kingdom Metazoa; phylum Arthropoda; class Insecta; order Lepidoptera; family Nolidae; genus Nycteola; species Nycteola revayana. Next base: position 4,898,907 of record OX344844.2, read on the forward strand.
GAAACTATCGATAGTTGGGCAACTCTATCACATTTATCCAGCCGTTGTACGGTGTTTAATTTTTGGGGCTGCCACACTAAGAATAATTTTACCCTAGAAGTAAAATGTGAAGCTTTTACCAGGTTCGAACACGAATAAGTTTATTTGTAAATATTAAATTAGGTTCTTGATAAATTAATTCATCGCATTTTAATATTATAAAAATCATAGGTAAAATATTAATTCCTACTTGTGTGAAACGAACACTATTTGTCGTTAGACAGTAATTTTATTTGTAAGGTGTTGTTTTAATAATAATGTGTTTGAATTGGAATAGATTCGTCACTAGGATTAACATTCTTTGTTTACATTGTTTATTACTAGTTTAAGCCAAACGTTGTTAATCCTTTTATGACCAATGCCGCCGTGTCATGTCAGTGTAACATGTTACATGCGTAAGCGAGATAGAAATAGTATTCTCTCTCTGTTTTGGATGTGTTTTTACGATAACGAATTAGTCTTTTGCAAACATTTGTGGAAGGCGCACCTCCGTTCTCCTGTCGTGTCGTGTTTTTGTGATTTTGTGATTCTTCTGTTTTGACCCCGGCTTGATTCACTGTATTCCGATTACTCTTCTACTCTTGACGACCCCAGCTTGTGTTATTCTGTTCTGATCCTGTTATTCCCGACGACCCCGGCTTGTGTTATATTGTGTACTGATTCTGTGACTCCTGACGACCCGGCTGTGTTTTACTGTGCTTCTGATAGTGAAACTCCTCACCAGATTTTAATGTAAGTACTTTACATATATACTTACTTTTGAACATAATGATGGTTGGTTCTCGTGGCCGGAAATATGTATTTATTGAAACACCCTAGTAATGTGTGCGTCAGGATTGAGGGCCCATTTTTTGAACTTTTGTGAAACGAAACAAGACTTTAAGAAAAATTAGTTAAAAATAGTTAAAATTGAAAGCAAAGGGCCACAAATTTCTTAAACGTGAATTTAAACTGTTATGATTAAATAACTTGGGCCCTCAATCCTGATGCATTCATAAAGTGGCATAGTCTAAATCTCTGTAAGTACTATCTCTGGGTTTATAATTTTTATTTAAAAATAAAGAAAACTATAATGTAAATAGCGAGCATATAACACTTTTAGCTGCAAATATTACTACTTTCCGACTGAGCTTTACTAAACATATAGGTACTTACTTTCTATGAACATTATGGTCACCCTTCAATATTTTCTCTTATAAAAAGTTGAAAATCAATTTTCTCTTAAAGTATGTAATTTAGAGGAACGAACGATATGTTATATTTTAGTTAAGTAATAGTTAAAACTTTTATTATTATTTGCGATAATCTAACAGGTTGAGCCTAATCAATAAAGTTGAAAATATTGGGCTCTCAGTTCTGATATTTTAGTAAAATTCAACTTTCATTTACTTCTTAACCATTGACTTTTGTGTGTCAAGATCACTTGAGCATCTAAGTAAAATATGTTGTTCAGATAAATTCATGTTTTGCAGATTCCTCAGTTCAGACAATAATTAATTGAGGGCCCTATATATACCGCTATAAATCTGTAATGAAATATTCTGCAGATTTGAGAATTTCTTAAAATATTTAAGAAATTCTTAAATAAAAATTATAAACCCAGAGATAGTACTTACAGAGATTTAGACTATGCCACTTAATGCATGCTTCAGGATTGAGGGCCTAAGTTATTTAATCATAACAGTTTTAATTCACGTTTAAGAAATTTGAGGCCCTTTGCTTTCAGTTTTATTTAATTTTCCTAAAAGTCTTATTTCGTTTCACAAAAGTTCAAAAAATGGGCCCTCAATCCTTACGCACACCCTAGTAATTATGGTATTATAATATTTCGGTCTAAAAAACTGTCCATTTCGTTTAGATGGATAACGTTGAAGAAAATCTGGCCATGATATTCGGCGAAGAAGAGGTTGAAATGTTCAGGCAGGAGAGACGTCGCCGTACTGCAAGTACGTCTTCAGAGGCGACCTTCCATGAGTCTGAACTCTCCGATGAAGATGATTTGGACAGGTATTTTAATTTTAATATACATTCTTTAACTCCCAGTTCTTGTCAAGATTTACTTATCAGCCCATATTTGGACATTGTTTGGACTTGTATTGCTTAAAAAGCCAGTATTTAAAATTACTAACTGGACAGGTCCAGTATCTCGGCTGCGACTGCTGGTAGTTATGTGACGGACGTCGAGGATGCCGAAGTTTACCAAGCGGATTGGGTGGAAGACTCGGATGTTCCAGTTGCGCTCCAATTTGCGCAAATACCTAGACTTCTGTTTAATAACAGAGACATGTCGGCTTTCGACTATTTCAAAATATTTTTTAATATTAGTTTTTTAACCGATTTGGCCAAAATGACCAATGAGCATGCACTCGATGTAATAAATAAGGGGTGTAAACCCCAAAGTCGTTTGAAACGGTGGAAGGAAACAAACGCCGAAGAATTACTGATATTTTTGGGGGTTCTCTTTTTTATGGGGACAGTTAGGCTCAGTAGAATTAATAACTACTGGGCCAAATCACATTTTGTCAAATTTAATTTAGGGCAATATATGAGCCGAAACAGGTTTTTACTAATTTTAAGAATGTTGTATTTTCAATATAAAAACACAAGCAACAATATATATGACAAAGTCGACAATCTAATTAATTATTTTAATTGTACTATGAAAAATTCCGTATACCCCGAAAAGGAGCTATGCATTGATGAGTCCATGGTATTATTTAGAGGACGACTGATGATACGCCAGTACATAAAAAATAAAAGACATAAGTTTGGTGTAAAATTATATGTATTAGCTGACCCTAAGGGACTTGTACATAAAGTACATATGTACAAAGGGTCAGCTGATAGTGAAGTTGGTGGTACTGGCCATGTCAAGAAGGTCGTCCTCAAATTAATGGAGGACTATTTAAATGCTGGTCACTCGCTATACATGGACAATTTCTATAATAGCGTAGAATTAGCCGAAACGCTGCTTGAACAAAATACATATTGTACGGGTACTCTTCAACCCAAAAGAAAGGGAAACCCTATAGCAGTGACCAGCAAAAAATTGACCAGGGGTGGTAGTATTTTTAGGAAAAATAGGAAGGGAGTATGCGTCATGAAGTGGAAAGATAAAAGAGATGTTCTCACTCTTTCCACAGAGCATACTCCTGACCACGGTGAAATCACCAATAGGCGTGGTCGTGTCGTGTCAAAACCAAAAATTATTTTAAATTATAACAAAAACATGAAAGGTGTTGACCGACACGACCAAATGCTTGCCTACTACCCCTGCGTGCATAAATCCACTCGGTGGTATAAAAAAATAGGAATACATTTATTTGAAATTATGTTTTTAAATTCTTTTTACATGTACCAATCGGGGACTGGCAAAACTTTATCCCTTGAAAAATATAGGAATGAAGTTTTGTCCAGTCTTTTACCCCCAGCAACTAGAACACTTCCTCCGCAATTGCCCACTCATATGCCCAAAGAATTAGAAAGAAATTCGAATGGAGTGCTCAAGCGGAGGAAGTGCACTAGATGCTGGGCGTTAAATAATAAAAGAAAAGACAGTGGCATGTACTGCCCTGATTGCAATGTAGGGTTATGCATTGCGTGCTATGGTCCATACCATATTGAAAACAAATTGTTACCGTAGTGTAACAATTTGTACCTTGCACTTTTTACATTGCAATCAGGACAGTACAGTCAACGTCACATCACAGGATATATCGGGGCATCTTAAGTCTTCGTAATAAGGACCATTTTCCAATAAAAATGTATCCTGTGATGTGACGTCGACTGTACATTCCACTGTCGTTTCTTTATGTGTGTGTGGTGTGACTGCCTCTTTGTTAAAACTCTTTGAAAATGTGCTTAGGATTTAGTGAACATTCCCAAAGAATTGTGAACGTTGGAATCAGATTTTGTGAAACTCAAATAACCTAGTTATGGACTGTACAGTTGGGCCCTCAGTGCTCACATAGAGGATTGAGGGCCCGTCTGAACCTGATAAACTATGGACACTACAGAAAAATACTTTATGCCAAAATCTAACTGAGGGTCTGGACTGAGGGTCCGAATTTTATCAAGGTCATAACTTTCAAACAACAAGAAGTGGTGACCTGTTCTTGCTTTCACAAAATTTCACAATTTATTAAGTATCTTATAGGATTTTAAACCGTAGCTGTAAGTTAATGATTTCATTTTATTTGCGTAGTAAACTTTGACGTGTGTGAGAATTGAGGGCCCATTTTGTACGAAGATATACAAAGTAGTACAGTGTTTTGCGATAATATCTTGTAATCACAAATTTTGTTTGGCATTAGCTTAGATTTTGGCATAAAGACTTTTTCTGTAGTGTCCATAGTTTATCAGGTTCAGGTGGGCTCTCAATCCTCTATGTGAGAACTGACGGCCCAACTGTACAGTCCATAACTCGGTTATTTGAGTTCACAAAATCTGATTCCAACTTTCACAATTCTTTGGTAATGTTCACTAAATCCTAAGCATATTTTGAAAGAGTTTTAACGAAGTGGCCCTCACACCACACGCACATGTTTCTTTTGCTAGCATATTATTAAATTACACGTATCCACACTATTTATACACTGCTAATCCTAGCAGTGTACAAATAGTATGGATAAACTAATAATTTGTTTGTCATTATTAAAAAAAAAAATACAATTATTGATTGAATAACAATATCTCGTTTCATTTCAAACCTGACTGAATTTTCCCTAAAAGTAGGCAATTTTTAAGCTGTTGGCAACTTTTTAATTATTTACGCGGTTTGCGACTGTTATTTCAAGTGAGAGCGCAACTGATTAATAAACGGGTGAGATAGTCCCAAGAGATGGTCGACCCATACAACAATTTTGAGTGAAATGGCGTTTCAATGTGTTTATTAAATAACGATAGTCTTGAGAGGACGACTTCACCATAAGACTATCTTTTCTTGACACTTCTCTTGAGACTTGTTTCTAAATACGGCTAAGTGGCGCGCGTCAATCTTACAATAATAAATTATTCGTTTTTGATCAGTATGTTCAGAAATCATTAAATAAACTTGTTTGGAATACGTTCGATTTTTTTGAATAAGTAGCTATTGACAAATATTTTACGCGTTACCACTTCTTCACCGAACATTTTATGACATCAAAATGAGTCTGCGTAACAAAACTGAGTAATAATTATTATAATGGTCAAAAACTACTGTGTCAAAATAACCACAGTGGGTAAGGACCCTTACTTCTGGTAGGTACTTCTATTTTTTATACGATTACTGTACAAACGCACAGACGCGGCAACGGCATGTATCGAACGATTTACAAGCGCACAGACGCGTTTCAGGCATACTTAAATGGTTATAAATGAACGCAATAGTGTGGGCGAGGCATTGTTATAGTGTATTTATCTTAGGGCACCGTAAAAAACCGCTGGGCAGTGATTGCGTAATACGTTATATGTGCCGCAACAGTTATTGTGAATTCATAATAACAAATAATATATAGATGTGGATAAGGGGCCGTGCTGGAAAAAATCATTTTAAGAAATATCTAAAAAAGACAAAACATACTTAGCCAAAAACTATTAAAAAATAATTGATGTTTAGCAAGTAACATATGTACCGCATTGATTTCTCATACAACTTGTTATATTGTGAAAAATAAATCTATTTTAGTTCATTCAGCACGGCCCTCTATAGTTGCCTATATCTTTTTAAATAAGCCGTGTATGTTTACAAAATTCGACTTCCTGAATAATATATAGGAGTACATTCCTTTCAACTAAATTGCAATTCTGCTGTATCAATACTTTAGAAGATAAATTCAATCTAAAATATACATACATTAAAACTGATGGGGTGACCATGATTTCATATATTTGGTAGGTAGGTACATAAATGTTCTATATTTATGTACTTATATTAATTAAATTATGTGACTACATTGAAATAAACATTCTTTTTACCCGACTGTACCAGAAGGACGGTAAGGTTTTTCGAGTGAATGAATGTAGATATGTAGCAACCTTCATTTCTTTGGCACGCTTTGTAGTCTAAACGGCTTTATTAATTTCAACTTGAGAGATGTCGTTAGATTCGTCTTAATTGTGAGAATGACACAGGGTAGGTATATAAAAATAAAAATAACTGATTCTTGGCGTCAAGTAGGTAATTAATCGTTTTCTTTTCCTCAAAGCCTATCTATATATTTGCCCTTGTAGTCTGGGGTTAAGAATAAGACTACGGTATCTCCTGCCTGTCGTAAGAGGCGACTAAAAGGAGGCTTTTCTTGTGGTAGAGCCACGCTGTTCGCAGCATGAATGGGCCGGCTCGACCGGGAAATACCACATCTCTCGCAGAAGATCGTCGTTTCAGTAGTAGCGTTTAGCTACTGCTATTCGTACGGTGAGCGAGATGTCCGGTGGCCCAACACCCCCCCCCCTCCCCTTATCTAACCATGGCAGCGGAATTAAAAGATCTTGTACCCCAGGAGGGTACCAGTTCGCTCCGTGCTGGAGAATCCCTCCCTGAGCACCCTCGCTCAGGCTGCCCTGCGTATTCTGGGGAGGGCAAAATCCCGCTCGCAATTTCTGCTCGAGGCAAGAGCAACAAAACCGTGGCGCCGTCCCCTGAACTTCATGTACACTTCTGCAACATCAGGGGATTGCACTCCAACCTTAACTCTGTCCACCACCATCTTGAGACTGAGAAGCCAGCCTTGTTCTTTTTAACGGAAACTCAGATCTCGTCTCCTGCTGATACGTCATACCTAAATTATCCAGGCTATAAAATTGAGCACAGGTTTGTGTCTCGAGCTGGAGTATGCGTATACATGGGAGACGATATCTGTATCCGCCGCCTAAGCAATCTTGAAGGTAGGGACCTCTCCATCATCTGGCTGCGCGTAGATTGCGATGACCACCCGCGCATATACGCTTGCCTTTATAGGTCCCACAGTGGTGACGCAGAAACAGACCGACTCCTCGAGCACGTCGAAATGGCCATTGATTCCGTGCTAGAACAGATCCCGTCCGCCGCGATTGTGGTACTCGGCGACTTCAATGCCCATCACATTGAATGGCTTGGGTCACAGAAAACGGACCATGCGGGTAAATCTGTTCATGCCCTTGCCATGGCTTATGGTTTGACACAGATGGTTTCCTCATTTACACGAGTTCCAGATGTGGAAAACCATACGCCTTCACTGTTGGATCTTCTGCTGACCTCTCATCCGGAAGGGCTTCAGGTAACCGTCGATGCTCAGCTAGGCACGTCGGACCACTGCTTGATTCGGAGTGTGGTGCCACTCATGCGTCGACCGCGGTCTCGCATTGCGGGCTGCCGCCGTGTTTGGCACTTCAGGTCAGCGGACTGGGATGGGATGCGGACCTTCTTTTCATCCTACCCATGGAAACAAATTTGCTTCTCGCTAGAGGATCCCAGTGCAACTGCCGACTCCGTCGCTGATGTGGTGCTGCAGGGCATGGAACTCTTTATTCCTAGCTCTTCAGTGCCCGTTGGTGGCGGGTCCCAGCCCTGGTTTGTTTCTTCTTGCAAACTGGCATCTAGCCAAAAGCAAGAAAAATTTCAAGCCTGGGTCGATGCGGTAGCAACTGGGAATCCGAAAGCTGACCAGATAAAAAAGGAGTATAATTTTTCTTCCAGATCCCTCAAAAGAGTCCTAGCCATGGCAAAGGCAAAGCACATCGGCAGAATTGGCGAGAGATTGGCTCGTCTTCCTTCAGGCACACGTGCTTTTTGGTCTCTCGCTAAGGCTGTCGAAGGGAATTTCTGTCGGCCATCTTTTCCACCTCTGCGCAGGGAAGGTGATACGTTGGCTCACGATGCAAAAGAGAAAGCCGATCTTCTGGGCTCTCTTTTTGCATCCAATTCCACTTTGGATGACGGGGAGAAACCACCGCCAACCATTCCACGGTGTGACAGTACTCTAGTAGACATTCGGTTTACTCAAAAATCCGTCCGAAAAGTACTTTTCTCTCTGAACATCCACAAGTCAAGTGGGCCAGATGCTATCCCTCCTATTGTGCTGAAAACATGTGCTCCAGAGTTGGCTTCTGTGTTAACGCGCCTTTTCCGACTTTCCTACAATACAGGGGTAGTCCCGCAAGCGTGGAAAATGGCTTTAGTGCACCCCATCCCTAAAAAAGGCGATCGCTCTGATCCGGGTAACTACCGGCCAATTGCCATCACCTCCTTGTTCTCAAAAATAATGGAAACCATTATTAATCGCCAACTTCTACGGTATCTAGAGGAACACCAGCTAATTAGTGACCGCCAATATGGATTCCGTCAGGGTCGGTCAGCTGGTGATCTTCTAGCCTACCTGACCCATCGTTGGGCGTTGGCGATTGAGAGCAAGGGGGAGGCCATGGCTGTGAGTCTGGACATTGCGAAAGCCTTCGATCGGGTGTGGCACAAGGCGCTTCTTTCCAAGCTTCCTTCTTACGGGCTGCCCGAGAAACTTTGCAGATGGATTGCCAGCTTCCTCATGGAGCGCAGCATCAAGGTCGTTGTCGACGGTTCATGCTCCGACTCTATGCCCGTGAATGCTGGCGTCCCACAAGGCTGTGTGCTTTCGCCAACCCTGTTTCTTCTGCACATCAATGACATGTTACAATCAGATAACATTCATTGCTATGCAGATGACAGTACGGTAGATGCCTCCTACTTTGGCCGCTCCAACATTTCTCGGGCACACGTCCTTGAGGGTCGGAACAAACTTGTGTCTGAAATTGAGACTACCCTAGACCAAGTCTCAAATTGGGGCCATCGTAACTTGGTCAAGTTCAATCCCCAAAAGACACAGGTTTGCGCGTTTACTGCGAAAAAGGCTCCCATTGTCATACCTCCTCACTTTCAAAGCACTCCCCTTAATATCAGCCAGAGTATTGGGATTCTCGGCGTCGACGTCGAGAGTGACGTCAAATTTCGCGGTCATCTGGAAGACAAGGCTAAATTAGCCTCCAAAAAGCTGGGTGTCCTCGGCAAAGCCAGGCAGTATTTCACGTCGGCGCATCGCCTTCAATTGTATAAAGCGCAAATACGGCCGCATATGGAATACTGCTGCCATCTCTGGTCCGGGGCACCACAATATCAGCTTCTTCCTTTTGATCGCGTTCAACGTCGCGCAGCTCGAATCATCGCCGGCGACGAGGTTCCCACTAATCGGCTTGATCCTCTTACCTTGCGGAGAGACGTAGCGTCTCTTTGTATTCTCTACCGCATTTATCACGGGGAGTGCTCTGAGGAATTGTTCGAACTCATACCTGCCGCTGCTTTCCGCCTTAGATCCACTCGCCAGAACTTCCACCAACATCACCTGGATGAATGGTTGTCCTCCACCGTGCGTTTCTCGAGAAACTTTTTACCGCGCACGACCTCTCTGTGGAATCAATTAAAAGCGGAGGTATTTCCGATCCGGTATGACATGGCAACCTTCAAGAAGCGAGCCTATTCCTTTCTTAAAGGCCGGCAACGCACTTGCGACTCCTCCGGTGTTGCGAGTGTACATGGGCGGCGGTGATCACTTACCATCAGGTGACCCACTTGCTCGTTTGCCTCCCTCTTCTATAAAAAAAAAAAAAAAAAAAAAATCTAGTGGGATAATATATTAAATAAACGAATTTCTAAGTGGACTAGCTTTAACTTACGGTTCGGCTCGCGTGGTAGAAATAAAAAATATATAAAGCGTGCTTATAACCTTCCCCTAGAAAAAACACAACTTATAATATGTTTAAATAAATGTTATTCAGAATGAGAAATGCTAAAAAAAAACAAAATATTCAATGTTTCTCAAAGTTTAAAATTTGTCCGCTATTGGGTAATTTATTTAAATAATTATGTGTTTATTCATTACATCTTAAAAAATAATCATTAAGTATAATAATATATTATCAGTTAATTTTGTCGTGTGCGATCGCTATTAGTTCACTGACGCTACCGTAATTTTTAATGTGGCGCTGGTGTCGCGGTTACTTCATGTTGCGCTTGAGTGTTTATTGACAGTCACATCTCTACGCGCATAACAGACAGTAGTAAATATAAATACTGCTCAAATAATATGAATATTCATGGGTCGTGTGTTTGTGCAGTGAATTCTATTTCAAGGACGAAAATGGATTGTTAAAATAAACGGGTAAGTAAGTTTTAAGTTATAATATAATTTATTTGTATTTAAAAAATAGATTTGATGTAGAATCTAGGTAAGTGCATGTAGGAATTGAACTTGACCCTAAAGAAGATTGCGTAAATATTAAAGTTACACGTTGTATGCACATAAGATAATGCAAAGCACATTAAATCAGTATGCTAGATTTATTTAATGTTATTTAAAAATACCAAAATGTATGAAGCACCAGCTTACGACACAAATCTTTGCAAATTTTCTTTTTTTACAAATCTTTGCATGAGTAGTAGACATGCGCATAACAGTGCATCGAAAGTCAATGCCATATGATATGCACCGGTTCCAAAGTACATCAACTTTTGATATGCACTTTAGTACATATCAACCGGCCATGAGGGCGGTCGATAAATACGATTTATACACTATGCACTGCGGTTGATAATAGCAACCGCAGTATATAATATATACTGCGATTAATAGTACATAGGGCATACCCATGTCACTTACAGACATGTGTATACACTATGCAGAACATCACTTCTTGAGATATAAACTGTAACGCAATGGAATAGGGTTCATTTTAACTTGTTGTGGCTAAGCTATGCTTCGGTCTCATTCACTCTCATTATAATTTGTATTAGCTGTCGCGGGTAATGCGTTTCACGTCAGAGTTGGCGAGCCATACATATTACATGCACTCTTTCTCTCACTCATTGCCCGTGTGATACGAATGAATGCGATGCCATAGTCCAGTGGTTCCCAACCGGTGGTCCGCGGACCACTGGTGGTCCCTGGAAGCACTAGAAATGGACCTGAAGCTGCCCAAAAAACATTGCGACGCAGCTAAATATTTATTTACTGAACATAAGATTTTCTAACACACAGAAGTTATTGTAATAATGTTCATTTTAGGGTGATTACGCAAAACAGGTGGTCCGTAACGAGATAAACATTTTGTAAAATGGTCTTTCAGCGCTTAAAGGTTGGGAACCACTGCCATAGTCAATGCGGTGTATAGTACATATCTCGATATCTCGGGCAATGCGAGTGAATGTATACACTGCTCAGTGAATATGTACTTTGTGATATCAACCGCAGTGCATATCCATGTCTAATGAGTAGTTCTATTATTAATTATTTCTTACATTAAATTTATTTTGCTAACCATAATATATGATAGCAAACTGTGTAATGAGCCTACGATTATTATGTTACCTTACATAATTAATCATAGTTTTTGTTTAATTGTGTTCTGTTCATTTACAAGCAAAACCCAAGAGTGCTTCGTAGTTATATAAAAGAAAATACTTGTGTATCTAGTAGTATTAAGCCTTTACAATTATTAGGAGTTACATTTCTGTTGATTTTACGCCCAGAGTCCATAGAAATTTACCTACCATCTTTTAAAATTTTAAGGAACTCTTCAATATAGTGGAAATATACCTACTTTACCCACTATACACACATATATAGAGTATACACACTTACACACATATATAGAGTACGTAAATGTGACACGCAAAAGTTGAGATATACAATTTTCGGACGCTATTTTAAACTTAAAGCGGCCCGTTGGCAGCATCGTTCATTCATTCAGCATTTTTCACTTAAGAATTGGTGTAATCATACTGAGCAGTAATTATAAAAAATGTTGAATAATTAGGGTATCAAAAATAATTATCACTTTATATTAACCGTTATTTATTAATATATTTAGTAAATAAATAGGTAGCAAAATTATATATAAATCTAAAAAGAAGTTACGTAATTCACTATAAATATTTGTACAGATTTTTTTTTCTTCAGATTGATACAATTAATGGTGAGGATGGGCAAGAAAAGTGATGTAGCATTAGATGTACAGAAACAACTATTTATGAAAAATCGACATCAGCTCAAAGGACCGAAATATGATAGAAATGTGTACCAGAAACTAGCTGAAGAGCTTAATTATGCTATGTCTCCGAAAGCATTGTACCTAAGTTATAAAATAAATTTTCTGGGCACTAATGACCTCACACCGGAGCCAACAAAAATTGATGACAAACTAGGAAACATTAGTGTTGGAACGACACCTTTGAATTCGTCTAAGAAATCGACACCTTTGCCTGAATCATCCGAACATAGTAAAAACGAAGATAGAAATAGAGTTATTTTTAAATTTCCTGTGGATATTCACGAGTGGAAAAAAATACAGCCAATACGCAGCACTTTTCGACGAAACGATAAAAAGAAGCCATACCTGAGATATGAAACATACAAAACCATTCCTAAGTATAAATGGTCCTGCCTTTTGAGGCAAAAGCTTTGGAAACATTTTAAATTGCCATGTACAATATCTTTTAAAAATTATAACATTAATAGCAATGGAATTACCTTCCACGGAAAATGTACTCAGTGCAACGCAAAAGTGCGTATTCATGACACCGAGAAGACAGACAAGGTCGTCGAATTTCTTTGTGAAATTATCAACTTAGATAATAACTTTAAGCATGACCCACGAAAGAAAGTTCGTTGTACTCCGTACTTGAGACGAAAATTATCAGATAATTTAAAAGAAAAGCCAGCAGCCATTGTTCATAAAGATCTGGCACGTCGCACAATGACATTCGGAGATACAGAACCACCTACATTGCCATCTCTTGGAGCACTCAGGATAATCCGTTATGAATCTAATAGTCAACATTGGTATCACAAAAATGAATTAATGTCTTTGATAATTTTAGCTGAGAGCGTCGAGTTCTCTAATATAATTCAAGAAATACTTATAAAACCAACATTTCATGTACACTATTGGTTAGAAGAACAACTCAATTATTATAGACACTATTCTAAAGTAGTTGACAGAATAACTATTTCCCTAGATGCTACTGGTTCTATTTATAAAACTAACAACCTAACCAAGAAATTATTTTTATACGTAGTAATGTTAACTGCTAATAATAGCTTGAAATCTGTACCCGTCGCCCAAATGGTTAGCAATTCCCATACCAAAGAAACTATTGCGGATTGGTTATCTAAATGGGCAAAGAATATCACTTCGCCCGCAGAAGTTATAACTGACGACTCATCGGCTTTGATTGCGGCTGTAATTAATTGTTTTACAAAATTTAACTCAACCAAGGATTATTTAGAGGCTTCTTTTAAAGCATTAGAAGGCAACTTCATTGTACCTAATTTATATATGAGAATTGATACGAGCCATTTTATTAAATCTATTCGTAAAATTTCTTTAGAAAACGCACCAAAAAAAGTGAATTTCTTATTTGTTCAGTGTATTCTTTACATTAAAAAAGCAGAAAATATTAATGTCATCAAAAACATCATCGATAAACTGCTAGCTATAATCCTGTCTAAATATCATTCCAAGGATTGTACTGAAGCCCAATATTACCTGAGAAGTGTACTTCAAAATGTAAATATTAAGGAAATACATGATAATATAACTGAAGATGACTCTTTATCAAGTGATGACCGTTACTGTTTACATGATGACGTTCATGTTGATACAACGTTTAATGAGCTGAATTTCGCGAAGTGGTTTGAGGAAACTGTTACACATCATAAAGAAGAAGTTTGTGTAACTGGCCCTCTAAATGATTTTTATTATCCGCCCTTATTAACGACAATAAAACGACTACTGCGAAAATTGCCCCTGTGGTCGAATGTCATGATGCCATTATATAAATCAGATAATAAAAATCCTTCGTCGAGTGCATCAGAGGATCATTTTAAAACTTTAAAACACTTGCTGCTGAAATCTAAAATAACAAAACATAGAATTGACGTTTTCCTGCAAAGACATATTAATTATTTAAAAGGAGAGTTAAATATTGCAGCGAGTAAATTTCATATAGAACCTAACACTGTAAAAAAAACAAATCGCAGGACGACAAAACCCATAAGTAAAAAACAACAAAAACCGAAACGACAATTTGTTCAAGACTCAATATTTAGCGATCAACCAACATTTGTAGAAAATTGGGGAGGTCAAGCAGACAAGGCCGTTAATGTAAAGCCACATACCGGTATAAAATTTATAAAAAATGGTAACATGATTCAAAATTCAACAGTCGTTAACACATGCGGTTTTGATGCAATAATGTTTTTGATTGCATTTGGCTGTCAGTCGTTTTCTAATTTCAAAATGGAAATTGAGTCAAAAGATAATAAACTTCGAGACTATATAAATCTCATGTTAAATGAAAATGTTGACAAAGGTACTGTGTATGAAATGAGAAATTACGTTTGTCATGAATATTTTGACCGGCCAGCGCATGTAAAGATAATAACAGATTGTGAATGCAATGTCGCTAATTTGTATGAGCAAATGTTTACCAATTTATTTTACAGTGCTCAGTTTATAAAAGTTTGCACAAAAGAAGAATGTCAATATTATGTAGAAATCATAAGACCTTTTATAGCTTTGAATATTAACATAATTAACACGTTTGGTATTTTGGCATTAGAAGAATCACTTGCTATCGAAACTACTTCTCAAATTTGTAAAAATAATTGCGGTGGAACTGTCATTTCAAGTTATAAATTACAAAGGATTATAACCTTTGATTTAAATGGAACAGATGCAATAGTTTTATGTAATATCCCGGTCACTATTAATATTCAAAATCAAATTTATGGTGTCGTTGGTGCCATTGAATATGTAGGGAATTCAGAGGGAACTCTGGGCCATTATAAGTGCCATACGCTTAGCCATGATCTGTGGCTATGTTATGATGATTTGGCCTTGAAAATTAACAACAGTACAGTGGAGTCGATATTTTTACACACTCTTACTTACGTTTTAGTGAGTGATATGTGATATTTTATACAACTAAAAATAATAACTTTTACGAATATTCCGCTTTCACGTCGGAGCGGAGCTCAGGGTTTGCTGAATATGATCCTATGAGTGACGGCTCTGGTAATTACAGTGAAACCAGAATATGTTTTTGAGCCATGGTTTTTAAATAAATGTATTTTGTAATAATTTAAAGTTAATTTTACACTATTTAAGAATCTGGTAAAGACTAGTTGCTAAAAATATGCATATGAAACTGTGAACTGTTTAATAAGAAGTCAATACTGTTTTAATGTCATCTGTGATTACTTTTAATAAGTTAATTTATGTACTAGTTTTTCTATGATTATTCCATAGGTAACATAATATTAGTAACATAAACGAACAATATTCTAATTGTTATAGTCGTTGAAAAACATCTGTGATTACGTGGATTTAATTAATTGCCTGTGATTATACCAAATAATTAAAGCGATTCATGCAAATTAATATTAGTGTAATGTAAGGTTCAATCAATATGATTTATTGAACGCGTCTGTGATTTTTTAAGATTTTTAAGCTCTGTAGTGTTATTGAGACATAGGTTGTTATTCCATGTAAACGAACTAATCTGTGAAATGTAATGAATCTGTGATTTTATTGTAATGTATGATTTTTAAGACTTTGAGCTATGTAGTCTTAGCGACACTAACTTGACACTTGTACGATTATCGACCTATTATGTATAAGTACCTAGTTATCGTTTATATAGTTTACCATATTGTTGATTTGTTTATTTTATTAAAGATTTACTCAATTTAAGCAGTATTTTTTATCCTATTTTCATGTAGAATCATGGTCACCCCATCAGTTTTAATGTATGTATATTTTAGATTGAATTTATCTTCTAAAGTATTGATACAGCAGAATTGCAATTTAGTTGAAAGGAATGTACTCCTATATATTATTCAGGAAGTCGAATTTTGTAAACATACACGGCTTATTTAAAAAGATATAGGCAACTATAGAGGGCCGTGCTGAATGAACTAAAATAGATTTATTTTTCACAATATAACAAGTTGTATGAGAAATCAATGCGGTACATATGTTACTTGCTAAACATCAATTATTTTTTAATAGTTTTTGGCTAAGTATGTTTTGTCTTTTTTAGATATTTCTTAAAATGATTTTTTCCAGCACGGCCCCTTATCCACATCTATATATTATTTGTTATTATGAATTCACAATAACTGTTGCGGCACATATAACGTATTAATAGAGTACATTTCTTGAGTTATAGACATTTGTTAATACGGTATGTATTATTCAAGTTACATGGGGGGCCGTGCTGAAAGCGTTTGGCTGGCACGGCCACCTTTTTTTGCATATTTCTTCAAAAGTATAGAGGTACATTGAAAAAGAAATCGGTACATATACTGCTAGAGGCGAGTACATTGCAATGGTGTACACCATAAATGCAAATTCTGAGGGGCCGTGCTGGGCAAACGTACATGAAAATATAGTATTGATTTTGGTATTAAAACTTGAGTCGCGTTCTGAATATTATTAAGAAATTTACAGTAAATTATAAAAAGCATCCAGTATTAATAATATCTTAAAATTATAGGTCGTCCCTATTTAAACACAACATGGGGTTAATAGGGACGATGATTGGCATTATAGGGAAAAACCGTTAGGGCTGTCACAATTTTATTAATATAATTATTTACTCAATTACTTTAATGCATTTTGGTGCGTGCGTTTTGTGTGCAACGCACATTACGCCGCGCGCGAATATGAGTTGAAGGATCATGATTTAGTGTTAGAATAAATTAAAGTATGTAAATGTTTGGTTTAGGGAAGGTACACAAAACTAGTATTTTATGAACATTTACTTTATTAAAATAAATAATCTTAATACAACAAATATGACAGTCTCAAAATCACCTTTTTTGTCTAAAAATCAGTTCTACCTTATATAAAAATCTGGATATTTATCAAACTAAAAACAGCCTCTTGTACTTAATAAAGAAATAATTATACAAACAACAAAAAACTAATCAACTATAAAAATAAATCTTAATAATGTTATACTTTTGTCAAGTAACAGAACATAATATAATTATTAATTATCATCCATGAGATCGCTACTTTACATAAAAATCATAAAAATTAAAATAAAAACAGCCTCTTGTAATAAAGAAATAATGATATACATAAACAAAAAAATACTAATCAACAATAAAAAAAATCTTAAAAATGTAAAACTTTTCAATCAAGTAACATAAAACATAATGTAATTATTAATTATCATCCATGAGATCTCGTAATATTTCTATTTCATTTCTGTAAAACTTTGGTTGTTTACTTACAATACTATCTGATAAGTTTATTTTGTGTAATTTATTTATTTTTATCTTCGGTTTATTACTCGTTACAATTTCCTCCGATATTATTTTGATTTTTTTATTAGGAGAGACAGGTTCCTTTATTATTTGTCTCTTTTGTGCATTTATGTTTTCTTTGTTCGCTTCTATCTTCTCCGCCTCCATTGTTGCAAATGAAGGTAATTCTACTTCTTCATTTACAGTAAAAAAGTTATCAAAAACTACAGGTAGCGCATTTATATCTAGATTATTATAATCTAACTGATTATTATTATTTGGCGGTGGAGTAAAAGGGTTTTTGAATATCGGTTCTGGCACGTAAATTTTTGCGCAATCATTAACTATATATTCTGCATTATCTGTTTTCGTAACATCTGTTTCTATTTCAGCTTTTTTTACATTCGACACTCTTTCTGACTTTATTTTAGTGTTTTTCACAAGCGATGGATTGTTGGTTTTTTTGCCCGCAGTTTTACAAGTTTGGTTTTCAACTTCTGTGTTAAATTTATTGTATGTTAGATTACTTTTTTCCTTTAGGCTCCTACATGCTTTTTGTGCTGCATGATTTTGCTTCTTTGTTAACTTATTATTACCTTTTTTGCCTTTGCTGGGGCCAGGTTCTTCCAGCATGTTTAAATTAAATCTATTTAAATTATTATCTCCAATATCTTCTGTATTACTCTCATAATCACTTAATTCTTTTGCCTCATCAAGGTCTGCGGATTCTTCTGTTGAAATTATATTTTCTACGCTTCTTCCTGGAATAACATCGATTTTCTTTTTTTTGTTTGATTTTTTGACGCTACCAGTGCCGTACCTCATTTCTTTGAGCATGGACAACACCGTTTGATCAATTACTTCCTTATAGTTTTCATTTCTAGCTTCTAGATTGACACTTGGCAGTCTTTCTAAGACCTTATGTCTATTTATGGGACTTATGCCGCACTTTTCGAACCCTGCCATTACATTTTTATGTACATTGCATTCTATTTCTTTCATAAGCTTTTTAAGAAGCGACGGAAATATATTTTTGGGTATAGTAGCCTGCATTCTCCCATCGGTCTTTTTCCAATTATAGAGTATGTTCCGCCAAGCACTCTTCAGAGGTCTGAAAAAAGCTACGTCTAAAGGCTGCGTAAGGTGGGTAGAGTTTGCCGGTAAAAAAATGAACCGAATATTACGTTTTTCACATTCACTTATTATTTCTATTGAAAGATGAGAGGCGAGATTATCGCCTATAAGAATTTTTGTATCAGATTTATCTTCAAAATATTTGAAAGCAATGGTTCTCACCCAGTCTTCAAACGTTATTCCATCGAACCAGCCAGAACTAGTGCTATTATAACGACAATCTTTTGGACCGTTTTGTCTCCACGTGTCGTAAACATGCTGTGCTTTATATACTACATACGGTGGTAATAAAGTCCCATTTGCAGCAGCAGCCATCATAATGGAGGTTGAACCTTTCGTGTGATTCATTATTCTCTCTGGGTATTTAACACTCCGTTTTGCTAGAATCCTTTTTCTTCCTGGATCATCCACCAAATTGGTCTCATCGTAGTTCACAATATTGCATAAAGGAATTCCTTGTAATGACACTTCTAACTCACCAAAATATGCTTCTATTACCTCTGGGCTGACTGCTGCTCTCGATCGTTTTATATTTTGGCTTAGTCTAGTGGTAATTTGACTTTTATGTCGTTTCAAAAAGCATTTTACGAAGTCAGGGCCAGGCATATTGTTTTTGAATCTTTTTATTTCAACTCCTAAATTGTCCAAGTACCCCTTTATTAATAATCTGAAATCTATTATTTCAAGGGGATATCCCCATTCAGAACAAATGTTTATGTATTGTATAAGATATTCTTCTGTATCCGGTGATAAAGCAGTTTGGCCACCTTGCTTCTTCATGACAAAAGTATTGTGTCTATGAAGGACTGATTTAGAGATATTGTATTTTTGAGCAATCTCTATTAACGACTTGTCAGTGCTGTTATATTCATTTAGAGCCTGTTCTATGAGTAGCTCGTCATATTTTTTATAATTTTTTTCTCGACTTGGTTTATACGTACGCGGCATTATCGATAGTTGGGAATCTGAAAAAAGGTTAATGAAATAATTATAATTGTATCAAGCTAGCATGCTATTCAAACATTGTAAATTTCCTATAACAACCTTACACCAATAACGAAAATAGCTTGCGATCTTCTAAACAGCAAGTGGTAGGTACCAATAATCGCATCGAAATGGTGTTATAAAACTTGGCAGCATAGAATTACGTACAAATAAATAGGCATAAACTTCAAATTATTAAAATGATTTTAATTTCTACGGGAGAAATAAATTAAAAATGTTAAATTACATCGCGAGTAGGTATGTACAAGTTTTTATAAATGACTTCATAAATGAAGTGACAACCCTGTTCCTATAGTCCCTTTACTGTCTCTTGACACACTGCGTCGTCCCTATTTATTAAATATGGCGTCCCTATTGACCCCTCACTCGTACCTAAAAAACCCCAACGCGTACCTTAAAACCTCGTAGGAAGTAAATAAATTCTTGCTCATAATAAAATATAATTATACAATTTAAATAACTTTTCAATTGTACTTACATTACGTTAAACAGGCACCAGAATAAACATCAACCACGTAGATAGTCGTTAAGATACTTATTTAACCACAAACACCATGAAACTTTTTAAAATAAAAGACACTTTGATAGCAGGTAATTCAAACACGAAATTTCAGAATACTGTTTTGACAATTTATTTCTAACTTCACGTGAAATGAAAGTTACCAGTTCAAAAAAATAATATTCTATTTTTAATTCTTGCCATTTAATAGGCTGTAGATAAACGATTATCTGAGTTATTACCATGATAATTTCAATCCCAATTTTTTCCCTATTCACCCCGCGATTCCTATTCACCCCGTTTGACGGTATATTCTGGCGGGAACTTTAACCCATTCCATGCCAGTAACGCACTCGTATGCGTTTTAGTGTTTTTTATTTGTGTGCCTACAACGCACCCGTACGCGTTTCGTGTATGTTTCACTAAGGTGTAGTTTTTTCATAGTGCGTTTCATTAACCCTTAACCAGGCTTAGGTCATCACGCTCCCACATCGTAAATGCTTAGGCTGCCTTCACACTAGCGTTTGTCCAGCGTAAGCGTTCGATGAACGTATGCGCAGCGCAGACGCCGCGACAACGCGGCGCGTGCGTCGCGTTGTCGCCGCTTCTCTACTGGAACAATCGGTACGCTGCGATAGCGCCGCGTGTGCGCGACGTATGCGCCGCGTTACTGCGGTGTCATGTACAATCCTGTTCGTATCCGACCTCTCCTCACCTCCCGCTCCCCGGTGCACGCGTTGATTCTTTCATTCGTAGACAAGCGCCCGAAGTAATACGACGTAAAATGAGTTCAACAACAGAAAGTACTTTTGACATCGAAATGTTTATTCATGCCATACAAGAACGTCCTGTAATATGGGACATTTCCTTGAATATGTACAGCAACCGCATTTTAAAAAGAAAAGCTTGGGAAGAAGTTTGTAATCAATTTATTAATGATTTTTCAACGAAAACTTCAAAACAAAAAAGTGAAGAAGGTAAGTTTATATTTGTATATCGTGGGTAACGTCAAACAATCAAGTACACGGTGCAATAAAACAATTAAGCGCTGGGGTTGTACCACACGCATTATCGATATTTTGATTGACTATACCAAAAGTCATGAAGAAGTTGACTGCCTCCATGGCTCAATGGTCGTAGTATGGGACTGCTGTGCACGAGGGGTTGTGGGTTCGATTCCTACACGGGATATATGTATGTACTTTGCGTGATCCATGAAATATTTGTTCCGAGTCTGGGTGTACTTTGTGTTCGTTAATCATATGTTTGTAAAGTCCCCCGCGACACAGGGCATGATCACCAGTGCGGGAGCTGTTTTTAAAAAAAAACTCAAATAAAAATAAACTCAATTTATTACTGCAAGTATTGACAATGTGTGTGGAGCATGACATGTGTGGAGTTAGGGCCAGCGCCCATATGGTGGAGCGTAGCAATGAGTATTTTTCCCTGTCAAACTATTATCGACATTCTGTTCTCATTTAAATAAGATCCAAAATTATTTACACGACAGACGCGCAGACTCGCGGATCTGCGCGTCGTAATTCGCGTAATTCATTTTAGATATTATTTCAATGAGGACAATGTCGTTAATAGTTTGACAGTGAAAAATGCTCTTGGCTGCGCTCTGCCATATAGGCGTTGGCCCTTAGGCTTAATTGTTTTATAGCCCCGTGTGCCAGTTTGGTTGACGATGTTTACCTATAACATCAAGTCATTCTATGTTGCCATGGTAACGATCCTACATCGGAAACAAAATAATCAGCAACTTTATTCCTGACAGCAGTGACAGCATTGCCGCCTGATGATTGAATATCTCCATTAATAAGTGGATTATCAAATAGTCCAATGACGCCCGGTATGTCTTCTTCGATTACAGTGTTTGGTGTGTTGTTTCTAGATCTAATGAAGTTATGTAAAATGCAGCAAGTTTTAATTATTTCTTCAGCAAAACTAACTCCAACATTTAAGGGTCTATGAAAAATTCTCCATTTACTTGCCATAATACCAAATGCACATTCTATGTATCTTCTTGCACGGCTCAACCTGTAGTTATATACTCTTTGCTTTTGTGATAAATTGTTGCCTGCATATGGTCGCTGCATGTATGCTGATAAAGGGAATGCTTCGTCCCCCACAAATGTTAAAGGCAGTGGATCACTACTCTCCGTCAGCTCAGCTAATTTGCGAATATTTAAATTGTTCTGTTCAATGTCTGTTCTCAAGGAGCTATTGTAAAAAATAGTCGAATCCGAACTCTTTCCATAAGAACCAACATCCACATATATAAATTTATAATCCGAATCACATACCGCTAATAAGTTTATTGAAAAATAATTTTTATAATTAAAATAAAGGGATCCACTATCACATGGTCTGATTATTCTAATGTGTTTACCATCAATTGCCCCAATACAATTAGGAAAGTTTCTTTTAAATCCATCCGCTATTTTTATCCATTCATTTGCTTGGGTGTGTGCAAACATGATATAAGTTTTTTATAATCGCTTGGCAAGTGGTTCGCACAATGTTTTGAATTGTTGATAGTCCTCTTCTATATGAATAATGAAGTTCTGTTAAAGAACATCCAGTAGCTAAGTATCTGAAAAGTATAACAAATATTTTTATCATTACAGCATTACAATTACAAAAGAAGTGGAAAAGCATCAGAGATGCTTACACAAGATCAAAAAACAAAAAAGTTAAAAGTGGCTCTGGTGCATGTACTAGTCGAGATTATATATATTCAGATATACTTTCTTTTTTAAATCCATTATCAGAGACTCGACCACCACCTTCACTTATAACTGAAGACACATCTCAATGTCATACTACGCCAATGCAATCGAATCGAAGAAAAAGACATTGCCTGTCTTTTTCCTTTTTTAGAGATGATATTAATGAAAGAGATGATGCACTTATCGATATTTTAGCTGAGAGGATGGCGAAGTCAAAAGAAGAAAGTAATCAACCAGATCGTCTATTTTTAATGTCGTTAGTGGAAGAATTTGGAAGCATCCATCCAGATTACAAAATGGATGCGAGAGTAGAAATATTAAATACTATAAAAAAAATTAAGCAAATGTCGAGAAGCTCGGTACAAAACAACCAGTGGCAGTATAGTAACCCAGGTTACTATACTGCCACTGGTTGGCAGTTATCTTCTTCGTCGACCCATATTCAAACATCAAATAGAGATTATATGCCGCCAACTCATTCGCCTAACTTCCATAGTCAACATCCATCACAAAATGTGACGATTCCACCACAACCATCGCCTTCTGAACACAGTGGAGAAGCGTCTCAAAATTCCAGTCAATTATTTGATGACTTGTATGAATAATATTTTCTTTTTGAATTTTAGTCGCCGTTCTTAATAAGTCCTTATAGTGTAGGTATAATACAGAAAATAAACGTAAAATATAAAACTTGTATTATTTTTTAAATTAAATATATTTACTCACCTTAAAGTAATGACAAGTCTTTCTTCAGGCGATACACAAAGCCTCAAATGTGTATCCTGATATTGTATATCTCTTTGTATTTTTTGTAACAATTCATCAAATATGGGTTTCGCCATTCGAAAGTAAGAATAAAAATAATTTGAATCATGTTTTATGTGTTTAGAATAAAGCACAAAATAATCACTTTCACTTGACCGTACACTACATAATGGATTCTCCCATATCCTTTTATTTTTATTTTCTCGTTTCCGCTCTAATTTTCTTTTTAAAAGCAAAGCCATAAAGAGTGTTTCCTCGTCAGAATCCATTTTGTTAATGATAATACCGAAACGACAACGAAATTGTGTAACGTCTGCGCCGCGCTAGCGCAGCGTTTAATTAACTGCAGAGGAAACGTTACGACAACGCGACGCACGCACCGCGTTGTCACGGCGTCTGCGCTGCGCATACGTTCATCGAACGCTTACGCTGGACAAACGCTAGTGTGAAGGCAGCCTTAGTTCTTACCAGGTTCCGGTTTTACTACAACCGCAAGCTAATAAAATGTCATCCCAAATATATTATGTATGAAACGAAAGTGACAGATCTTGACACGGAACGTAAATGTCACAGTGACAGCCATTTGAATTCGTGAAGCCGTTCTGTGTGTGCGTTTTTGACCCAGCTGAGACATTTTTGCAAATAATGTCGAAATCACGAAAGGTAAGTCGTGCAATTTTTTTATATGTTGTAGTTTATGAGTTTTTATTGTGGTATTGTCAAATTTCTGTGTAGAATACTGGATATTTTTCTTATAATTACCGCTTAAAGTATGTGGGAGAACTGTGTCCATTGCCTGTGTGTTCCTCTGTGGCCGGACCACAGTTTAGTACTCAGATGCTCTAGTTCGAAGTAATACCTACCTAAAGTCTACTTTCATCGGAATATACAGGGTGTCCAAGAACCTGGCGTCCAACTGGATTCCCACGATGCCCCAAGTTCTAACAGTACTCAGAAAAATATTTTAAAAAATCCACCCCATGTACTTACAGAATTATACTGATTTAAAAAAAAAGGAGAAATGAGCACCCTGTGACATACTTTTGAATGCTGTGACTGCTAATGCTGATAATTTCGATATTTCTTGGAGGTTTTGTAATCTAGGGTATTGCTGTGTCTAAATAGAATGTAAAAATAAAGTACTTATTGTACCATTTTAAAATAAAATATTATTTTAACTAAAGGTGATATGGAAAACTATTGAATTTCGCAACTTTGACCGACTGTAGTGTAAAAAAAATGTACCAAAATAGTATGGCAAGTGACGTCAAATTTTGACGCGTTTATTCCTCTTTTTAAAAAGGTATAATACTTACACATTAATTTGAAAAAAAAAATTTTGATAATATTTTTACTCAACAACCCAATTTTTACGATGTCTTACAGAATTCTTAGAAAGAAAAATTTACGACGAATTGAATCTAACCTCTAAAGAATTACTATTGTATGCTCATAAAAATAACAACAGGCCTCTCAAAAAACAGGTTAGACCGTAAGGGACGGTATGTGCATGCATCTCACCATAGTGATTCGTTATTACAACAGGAGGGAGCAAGACAGAAACTATCTTTGCGATTTGCTGGTTCTTCTTTATGGTACCCCATTATTCAGGTAAGAGTGAGGGAGAAAAAGGTTAGAGGTGCGAGTGAGATAGATAGTGACGCTATCTGGGATCGTGCTATTTAGGATAACAGTACGGTCAGTACGCGTCACTGCCTCCTGCCGTTACTACGCACCTCTCTCTTATTGTTACCATTGATCACGTACTACGATTTAAAGCTTTGTTTATTGGACTCGATTACTCTTTGTGCTCTGGACTTTGAAACGAACTCTTTACGACGACCTTTGCCTGTGTTTGGACAGTTTGTGTTTTGTGTGTGCTACCATGGCGACCTACACTCCGCAAGAATACGCAAATATGCACTACATTTATGGAGAATGTAGAGGTAATGGACGAGCTGCAGCGAGACTTTACAGAGAAAGGTATCCGAGGGCTACGCGATATCCCGACCATCGAGTTTTCATTAATGTGCACAGATCACTATGTGACGGGCGGTTCCCCAATCAAGTAGCTGGTGAAGGACGACCCGTAAATGACTTCATACGCGATGAAGTTTTAGAGGCGGTGTCGGCAAATCCAAGCATCTCTGTGCGAGGAATAGAAGCTGATACGGGGATACCGAAGAGCACAGCACACAGTATTCTCCAAAAAGAAGAATATCATCCGTACCACGTACAGCGAGTGCAAAGTCTTTTACCTCGAGACTATCCGAGCCGAGTCGCGTTTTGTGAAACAATCCTGCAAAAACATCGAGAAGACGAAAACTTTATCGACAAAATTTTGTGGTCAGATGAATCAACATTTAAGAAGGATGGCTACATGAACCTACACAACTTGCACGAGTGGCATGTGGAAAATCCGCACTTGATGCGAGAAGATAGATCCCAGTACCGGTTCAAAGTGAACATGTGGACCGGTATTCTCTGTGGGAATATTATTGGTCCATTTGAGATGCCCGAGAATTTGACTGGCGAATCATATTTAAATTTTCTTCAAAATGATTTGCCAAACTTACTAGAAGAGACCTCACCAGATATGTGGTTCCAACACGACGGCTGTCCAGCACATTTTCGCGTATCCGTTAGAGAGTTTTTGGACGAGCAATACCCGAACAGGTGGATTGGGCGATCAGGAACAATCCCGTGGCCAGCCCGCTCACCTGACTTAAATCCGCTGGATTATTTTTTCTGGGGAACTATGAAGGAGCTCGTTTATGCGAAGCCCATTAATGACATCGCTGACCTTCGTGAGAAGATAACACAAGCAGTGCAGGTGATACGTCAAAAAAGTTACTCGCGAAACATAAAGCGGTCCTTTTTAAGGAGAGTGAGAGCTTGTATTGCCGCGGGTGGTCAACATTTTGAACATTTATTGTAATAAAATATCTTTAAACTAACATTCTTTGCTTTTATTCTACTGGGAACCCATCTACCTGTGTGTATTTCCTTCTTGCTCACTCTTGGAACCGAAGTAAATAATAGTAGTAACATAACAGTTTCTAAGATAAGAAAGGGTCCGACAGTTACCGTTAGTAGGTAGGCACTTCGTAAAAATTGGGTTGTTGAGTAAAAATATTATCAATTTTTTTTTTTCAAATTAATGTGTAAGTATTATACCTTTTTAAAAAGAGGAATAAACGCGTCAAAATTTGACGTCACTTGCCATACTATTTTGGTACATTTTTTTTACACTACAGTCGGTCAAAGTTGCGAAATTCAATAGTTATCCATATCACCTTTAGTTAAAATAATATTTTATTTTAAAATGGTACAATAAGTACTTTATTTTTACATTCTATTTAGACACAGCAATACCCTAGATTACAAAACCTCCAAGAAATATCGAAATTATCAGCATTAGCAGTCACAGCATTCAAAAGTATGTCACAGGGTGCTCATTTCCCCTTTTTTTTTTAAATCAGTATAATTCTGTAAGTACATGGGGTGGATTTTTTAAAATATTTTTCTGAGTACTGTTAGAACTTGGGGCATCGTGGGAATCCAGTTGGACGCCAGGTTCTTGGACACCCTGTATATATATTTTTAGTACCTCAAGAGATAACTTTTTAATTAACAATTTATGTGGTCCGGCCGCCAGGCAGTGCTCTCTGGCCGCGCCACCTCAAATTAAATAGAGTATAATGAACTATTAATAAATCAATATCCCGAAAAAAACTACCTAAAGAGTACCTTGCATACGACAAATATGGTCCAATAAACCCCTTTAGTTAAGGAGTTATTGGTCGTAGGGTTCGCAAGTCAATTTTGCCATATTTATTATTAACTACCCATAAATCAATTTATTTAATAGTACCTTTTCTCTACTCTCCGTTGATACTTTTGTCTATCAAGAAACTATTCATTTTGATTAATTAATCTTTAAAGTATGTGGCGCGGCTAGGGAGGATTACTTTCAGCATATATAACGAAATATGCTTTATTTCTTTATGCCAACAAAAACTGCATAATAAGTACTTTATAAAAAGACCTGGACTTCATCTATAAACTTTTATTTTTATTACCAACAACGATTTTGAAAAAGGCGCACTTTTTGGTTTTTGTTTACCTATCTACCTAAGAAGGTAGTTAATTTAATGAAATAATGAATTTATTCGGCACTTAGGTATTTACATACACTTGTACCTACTTGTCAACATCACAATAAAAAAGAAATATAATTAATAGGCTATTATTCTTATTATATGAATAAAACTACTTGGGTAAATATAACTAGCAAATGCAACCTGTGAGTGCTGCTAATTGTAGGACATTACAGACAATGTACTCCGTCTGTCCGTGTGTCATTAATTCCTCTACTCATAATAAGTTCATATTTATATTGAAAAATTAGAAAGCATACAATTAAGTGACACACTCTTGGGGGCACCCTTATGGGGTTAGGACCACAACCCAGAGGTGCCACTGAGATCAAAGTCAGATTTGTGGATATAAGAGGAAGTGATCGCTGGCACGGCCTACAGGCGCTGGATCACAGGGCAGGGGTAGGGGCACAACGCGGTCCTCGCCGGCGAGAATCCTACCCAAGCTAACCTGCAAACTTTCACTAGCTACCTAGGTGGACGACCCGGAGAAGAAAGGGAGAAAGAAACTCCGGGATTTTTCTTTTCATCATCTTTTTTATCACAGTATGTCTAATTTTTTTTTTACATTTTAGTTTTCTTTACTATATTTCATTTAAAGTGAAACATGTGCGCTAATGCACGCTCTAGACATTTTCATAGATATAGCTAAATAATTATTAAAAATCCTCAAGCAAAAAGTAAGCAAAAGCCTCATAAGCCTCTAAAACTAGAAAACGGAGGGCGCATCCACACACATTACCAAAGAAAAAGCCATGTGAGAAAATTATCGTCTTAAGCGGTCACACACTAATGTTTTAACAACCATCTTAAATTATTTATTATTATTAATTAAACCAGTAATTTATTTGACGAAGTAAGTGAAAATTTTGGTTTAAAATAAACAATAAGTATACGAAAAACAAATATATATTTTCATAATCATCATTATAGATGAAGTCCAGGTCTTTTTATAAAGTACTTATTATGCAGTTTTCGTTGGCATAAAGAAATAAAGCATATTTCGTTATATATGCTGAAAGTAATCCTCCCTAGCCGCGCCACATACTTTAAAGATTAATTAATCAAAATGAATAGTTTCTTGAGAGAAAAAAGTATCAACGGAGAGTAGAGAAAAGGTACTATTAAATATATTGATTTAGGGATAGTTAATATAAAATATTGCAAAATTGACTTGCTGCACAGTATACCTTCCAGCCGGACCACACCCTACGACCAATAACTCCTTAACTAAAGGGGTTTATTGGACCATATTTGTCGTATGCAAGGTACTCTTTATGTAGTTTTTTTTCGGGATATTGATTTATTAATAGTTCATTATACTCTATTTAATTTGAGGTGGCGCGGCCAGAGAGCACTGCCTGGCGGCCGGACCACATAAATTGTTAATTAAAAAGTTATCTCTTGAGGTACTAAAAATATTTATATATTCCGATAAAAGTAGACTTTAGGTAGGTATTACTTCGAACTATAGCATCTGAGTACTAAACTGTGGTCCGGCCACAGAGGAACACACCATTGC
Organism: Nycteola revayana; assembly: GCA_947037095.2. Lineage (NCBI taxonomy): Eukaryota > Metazoa > Arthropoda > Insecta > Lepidoptera > Nolidae > Nycteola > Nycteola revayana. The sequence goes on from OX344844.2 coordinate 4,928,069, forward strand.
CTGGCTAGTGGTGGTGATAGTGGGAGATATATGTCCCCAGCCTGACAATGCTTTTTATTATTACAGGGACCTATAAATGACTACGAGATTGAGAACATGCTCCAAATTTGGCAGTCATCGGAGGAGGAAAGTAGTGAAGATGAGGATTTTCAAGCTACTGGAAGAGACTTTATTATTCAGTCAGTAAATACGTTACTGGATAAAATTCAAGGTTTGTCGAATGATGATTTACTAAATATATTAGAGGATGGTCCCTTGCAAAATCCACCAGCATGTGTACCCTCACCTCCGCTTGATACTTATTTAGTTGGAAATGAAGATCTGGAATTACTCCCCTATAATGACAGAGCTGGTCCTTCTCAGTCCCAGAGTCCACCAACACGGCCACTTACTCCTGAACATGTCCCAAACTTACATGAAATCGAGGACCTGGAAGAACTCCCACACGATGTCAGGGCAGGTCCTTTCCAGCATCCATCATCACGCACACTAACTCCTGTGCTTTTTACTAACTTGCCTGAAAATGAAGATATGGAAGTACTCCCTCATTATGCCAGGGCAGGTCCTTTCCAGCAGCCATCATCTCGCACACTAACTCCTGAGCTTTTTATTAACTTGCCTGAAAATGAAGATAGGGATCATTATGCCAGGGCAGGTTCTTCCCAGCATCCACCAACTCATCCACAAGCTCCTGAGCTTTATTCTAGCTTACCTTAAATGAAATTGCTGCTGCTGGTGATGGTGTGTTACATAATCCTGAGTTTGAGCAAATGCTTGAAGGGCCAACTTATGCTGAATTACAGTCCAAACCTAGAGAGTGGACTACTCAGATTGAGAACTTTGAAACTCACCATTTTAACGCAGAACTGCAATCTACAAAATTTTATAATCATAAAAGCACTCCTATTGACTATTTCAATAATATGTTTCCAGAAGAATTATTTCAAGTTATTGTGAATAATACCAACAAATATGCAAGACTAAAAAATAGTAAATTTTGGAAAGATGTAGACATAAATGAAGTAAAAGCATTTTTGGCCATAGTCATTCTCATGGGAATAGCCCCTCAATCAGACATTGAATTATATTGGAACTCTGATCCCTTTTATAACAACCCAGAGATATCTGGAACAATGACTTGTAAAAAATTTAAAAAGATATTGGAAAATATTCATGTTTGCGATATAACTACCCATTTGCCACCAACTCATAAAGATTATGATAAACTCCAAAAAATAAGACCAATGTTGACTATTCTAAATAAAACATTCCAAGAAAATGCTACCAACTCTCAGGCTCAATCTATCGACGAGAGCATGGTTAAATTTAAAGGGCGTGACAGCAAAAAACAATACATGCCCCTTAAGCCCATTAAAAGAGGTTATAAAGCATGGTGTAGATGCGACGCCAAGACTGGATATCTTTACCAGTGCGACATTTACTGTGGTAAAGATAATGAACCCAATGAAGAAGGTCTGGGGTTTAGAGTTGTCAAAAAATTGTGTGTAAATGTACCGAAAAATACGTTAATAGTCTTTGACAACTTTTTTTCTTCTGTAGCTCTTGTGGAATACCTCTACAATAAGGGGATATTCTCCATAGGAACTGTTCGAATGACGCGGAGAGGACTTCCCAAAGATTTTGAAAATAAATTAAAACCAGGTGAATTTACATACCGATTCTCCCACCCCACTGGTGTAATAAAGTGGAGGGATACAAAAGACGTCCATGTAATAACAACGGCAGTAAACCCTAGAGACATAGAAATAATAGAAAGGAGACAAAAGAATGGTGAGAAGAAAAAGATGTACTGCCCATCAGCCATTGCAGAGTACACTCGAAACATGTGTGGTGTAGACTATTTCGACCACTTCCGAAGCTCATATTCTATCGGACGCAGATCCAAAAAGTCGTGGTTAAGACTATTTTGGTTTTTATTCGAGTGTGCTATTATAAATTCATATATCATGTACAAACATAAAAATGAAACGAGAGAAAATATACATCGAGACTTCCGTTTAAGATTGGCTAGAAGCTTGAAGTCTGGTTACATAAATATCCAAAAGCAAAGCCCTATTGTTTTCAAAAATAAAAAAGGGGGTATTTTCGGGGTACCTGATGAAATAAGGTTAGGTCGCATAGGACAGCATTATGTGGAACCATCAACATATAAGAGGTGCAGATTCTGCAGCACTAGAAAAGAAGAAAAACGCTCAAAGTTCATGTGCAAAGTATGTAAAGTGACTCTTTGTGTATTCCCTTGCATGGAAAATTTCCACCAAAACCAAAATTTGTAATTTTTTAATAAATATTTTTTTTTATCACAATATATGTTTTATTTCTAATATTTACCTGCCTTCCTACTACTTTTTCTTTCTACTAACTTTTTTACCATATAATTACAGGTGATACACCTGATGTAAGTATAAGGAAAAAAAAGTGAATATAAGAAATTTTCAATATTTAAAATAATAGTAACTATATTATATATTTACAAAAAAAAAAATTTGAATATTTTAGGTTTAAATATTATGTAGTCGCAGTAATATTCTTCATTATCTTGCCAGGCACCGGATTATATTTTCCCACACGATTTTATCTCTTGCCAGGCAAAGGGATTATGTTTTCCCACGTCATTTTCCTTAGTTTTCCATCCATTTTTCCAATTTTCACTGACTACACGTCATACAAGACGCAAATAGTAATTTAAATCCATAGAAACCACTTGCCCAGCTCCAGCGGTTTTCTTGGGCCTGGTTAAGGGTTAATAATTGGGCAGTCATTCTGATGTCAGGATGACTGCCCACATTCAGAATCTCCACCTAAGGGCTCCAAAATTTCAATTCGCCTTTATAAAAATTTAGTACCTATTTGATACCTAAACATATATTTTTTCTAGATTTTTAGGGCAAAGCATAAAGATTTTTTTTTATTGATTGACTAGCCAAAATGACCGAGCAACTTTAAAAGATTACTAAAATCTAATACCTAATTACTACTTTTTGATACCTTTGTTTAAATAATTGGTACCTAATGAATAACCGAGAAAATGAATTTAATAATTGGGCAGTCATTCTGATGTCAGGATGACTGCCCACATTTAGAATCTCCACCTAAGGGCTCCAAAATTTCAATTCGCCTTTACAAAAATTTAGTACCTATTTGATACCTAAACATATATTTTTTCTAGATTTTTAGGGCAAAGATTTTATTCGAGATTTTTTTACTATGGTAAGTAATACAGAAAGTCAAGCGATATTTTCAATTCTTTGCAATTAGGTAGTTCAATTTACACAATTATTAATAATACTACTAAGCAATAACAATGTCCGACTACGAGATACTGATAAAAGCTAACATGTGGGTAGAATTATATTTTTTATGATATATCGTTGTCATCGATAGTTGCTGCTTTATGGAAGCGTATAACTAGTTGATTTCTATGTAATATAAAGTAATTTGAGGCTTATTGTATTAAAGACAGTTACTGAGTCGTTTAGTGATTACCTAAAATTTAATTGACAGTGGTTATTTTTGCAAACTCACCATGAATAGGGGGAGGAAATCTTTAGTGTCTTTAGAAGAACAAAAAAAAGCGTTATGTGAATTCAAAAAGTATTTTGCCAGTAAAAATGACATCCCTTCACCGTGTGATCCAGTGTTTGAGGAAATCAGTCAGTTATTATCGTATCGAATGTCGACAAAAGCATTGTATTTATCAATGAAAAAAAAATATGACTTTTTTTTTGACTGTGTTGATTCGGATACTTTTGCTGAATATAATATTAAAGACAGCGGCGATGAAGAAATCTTAACAAAGGCGCCTTGTTGCAGTAAAAAGTTTGAATTCTCGATCGACATTTATCAATGGGATAAAATCAAACCTATCACACAATCTAGCAAGCGAACAAAAGGCACGTTATCTGATTTTCGCTACAGGAAAGTACTTCCAAAACACCAGTGGGCTGATATGCTTAGAGAAGAAATATGGAAGAAAGATCGTGGTGAGTGCAGTTGGATATTTCGTGATTACTCAATTACATTTGAAAATAATGTAACATGTTTCGGGTCTTGTAAGCAATGCCATGCACAAATAGAGGTCAAAATTTATTGGCCAACTGATAAAATCGTCCGATGTGTTTGCAATGTACATGACATTAAACAGAATTTTAAACATGATTTAATGCAAAGAAAAATCAAAATGTCACCTTTTAAACGCTGTGAACTTAGTAAAGAACTAAAATATGAATCAGCTGTCACGGTGCGAAATCGTTTGGCTAATAATACAATGGACAGTGGTGATTATGAACCGAGCCACCTACCAACAGTTGGTGCTTTAAGGCAAATAAAGTATGAATCTCGTAAAAGTTCGTATTACGACCCAAATCAAATTATGTCTTTGTGGATAATGTCAAAAATACCGAATCTGTAATTTGGTTTATAACACTTTCCCCGTTCTGTATTTACTATTGGACGTCGGATCAAGAAAAGTATTTCCAAGATTATAAAAAAGAAGAAAGGACTGTGCTAAGTATCGATGCCACCGGTAGCATTTTCAAGCCTATTGGATTAAATAAAGATCTTATTTTAACTAAATCGATCTTTTTGTATGTGTGCGTTATGGTTTCAGTTAACAATGACCGTAGCGTACCTATTACACAGATGATAAGCGATAATCATACTATGGACGCTATATACAATTGGCTTCACGCTTTTAATAAAAATCAAAATAATGAAACCCCACATGAAGTGGTCTTAGATGATTCATCGGCTTTGATCGGCGCTACAGTGAGAGCATTTACGAAGTGCAATTCAACAAAAGAATATGTAAATGAGTCTTATAATAAATTGGAAACTAATCAGCAAACCCCTCATCAATGCTATATTCGAATAGACACAAGTCATTTTATTAAGATTATCTTTAATTTATCATGTTTTAAGCACATTGATCAGAGAACTAAATTTTTTTACATCAAATGTCTCTTAGAAGTAAAACGCTGCGACGATTTTAACAAAGTAAAGCAAATTATCTGTGACATGATTACAGTTTGTCTAAATAAATACGATGGACTAGATATTCAAGGCAAAAAAACGAGATGCGAAGAAGCGAAAATCAGATTAAAAAGTTTGGCTCCTTTTCAACGTACAAACGAATCAGAAATTGAAATTGAGGACATGACTAAAATCCCAGAGCCCTGTAACAAATCTATATTAGCTGAGGATAAACAACAAATTAACGCTACTTCAAAAATGCCTACATGGTTTTACAACACTATTGATGCCGAAAAATTAATAGTCGCTCTTACTGAAGGTGATGCTGCTTCACATGATAATTTATACTATTTTCCTGAATTTCTCACAACTTTGATTCGACTAATGGGACAGCTTCCACTATGGTCAAACATAATGAGATTGACTTATGATTCTAAAATATTAAATCCCACCTCATCAAATGTGGAAAGCTACTTCAAAACTTTGAAAAGATATTTATGCAAAATTAATACCAAGACAGACAGATATCGTACTGATGAATTCATAATGACACATGTAGAATTTCTTTCTGGAGAATTAAAGGCTGCTCATAGTTCGTTAAACTTGGGCCATAAGAAAACTATGCTGAAGAAAAGGAAATTACATAAAACTGAAGAAAAAGAAGGAAAAACGATAGCAGGGATAGTAAGAGAAGAGTCCATATTTGCTGAGAATCCTTCATTAATAGAAAATTGGAAAGGTTTGACTAAAATAAAAGGGAATAAAAAAATTACTAAAGAAAAAACCATGATTCAAAAAATACCTTTATTGAGAAATGGTTCTGTAACAAATGCAGGTAAAGACACTATTATTTCGAACACGTGTGCATTCGACTCTGTCTCACAAACGCTTGCTGTTGGAGTGGTAGACGATTATAAATTTAGCAGAACTTTACGCGATACTGATGATGACTTTTTTAATTTTATTAAGATGATTGCTGCCAATGATAATATTACAGATATATACAAACAACGTAGTGAAATTTTGAAAACCTTTTTTCATACAAATAATATTGACGATAGTGGGAAAGCTTTCGTAACTTGTGAATGTAACGTTGCGTACATATTTGAAAGAATTTTAATTGATAAAAATATATATAGTGCTGACATACAAGAATCATGTACAAATTTGGAATGCCCTATAAACAACGTTAAAAGAAAATGTGCATTCTTACCTCTTGATTTTAATAAGAAGACGTTAAGCGAGTCTGCGGAGTCGACATTAATAACTGAAAACAACATGTCGACTTGCAGAAAGTTTGGTTGCAATGGCACAAAAACTATCGATTATAATTTAAAAGATGTGATTGCTTTTGAACCAGAGCCTGATAAAATAATAATACTTACTGATTTGCCAAAAACAATGATTTTAAAAGGTACTGAATACAAAATTTTGTCTGTAATAGAATTTGTACCTCCACCCAGTTCTAACTGTATTGGACATTATAAGTCTCATTGTCGCAGGGGCACAAAATGGCAATGCTTTGACGATTTGTCCACTAGAATTACAAACAGCAATAAAAGCTTCTATGCTCATACCATTATATATGCAAGAAAAGATTAATCTGCTTTATTGATTTATTTTTCATCCTAATCCTAATCCTAACTTCCTAATCCTAACTATCCTAATCCTAACTTCCTAACTAATATTATAAATGCGAAAGTCTGTTTGTTACGCTTTCACGCTAAAACGGCTGAACGGATTTGGATAAAATTTGGCACATGGGTAGTCCATGACCTGGAATAGGACATAGGATACATTTTATCTCGGCATTCCCACGGGATCGCGGGTGAAACCGCGGGGCGCAGCTAGTTGTGTTTAAATATGACTTTCTGTATTACATAGTAACAAAAAACCTATAATAAAATCTTTATTCTTTGCCCTAAAAATCTAGAAAAAATATATGTTTAGGTATCAAATAGGTACAGTCAGCATCAAAAGTTGATGACCACATTTAGATTTCCAAAACCGCTGAACACTATATCACCCATAAATCGCTGAACGAAATAGGCGCCAGTATTGAATGAACATCATTAAAGTTCAAAATTAACTGAACACTACTCGTCAAAGGTCACTGAACACCATTTTGTCAAAAATCGCTGATCGTTATAATACCCGAAAATATCATAACATTCAGTTTTACAAAAGTCACTGAACAATATAAAATGCTTGTTTTAGTTTTCCAGTATAATCACGGCAATGTCCAAAAATAACTTAACATAATAAAATAACAAAAGTTACTGAACTTTTTTATTTAACTTGCTTTGTATGTAATTTGTTTGGGTGGAATCTTGCAACTAAATTTTGAAGCACATACCCTCAACCGATTGAGCTGAAATTTTGCAAGCATATGTATATCGCGTGACAATGCAATAGTACCATGGAGCTGATCTGATGATGGAGTCGGAAGGTGGCCATATGAACTCCTGTACCTACTGAATAAGAAAGTCGAGTTTGGGCTCGTTTGTTTTGGGTTTATGAGCACTTTCCATTGCTCATGATGACGAGGGTCTGATGAGGAGCAGGAACATTACCACCGGTACGCCCTTAATGCAAGCGCTAAGATGCTCGAGTTTGGGCTCGTTTGTTTTGAGTTAGTGAGTATTTTAGATTGCACATGATGACGGGGGTAAGATTAGGAGCAGGAACATCACCACTGGTACGCCCTTAATGCAAGCGCTAAGATAGTCGAGTTTGGGCTCGTTTGTTTAGTGTTTAGGAGTACTTTCCATTGCACATGATGACGAGGGTCTGATTAGGAGCAGGAACATTACCACTGGTACACCGTTAATGCAAGCGCTAAGATAGTCGAGTTCAGGATCGTTTGTTTTGTGTTAGTGAGTATTGTCCATTGCACATGATGAGGGAGGTCTAATGAGGAGCAGGCACTTTACCACTGGTGCTTGCGTACGTCGTAATCGGTCGTACACACGTGGTGTAAATCTTAACCTTCTTATCATGTGAAAGTCTGCTGCGTGAATTTAGAAGACAATGTAGTTGACTGAGCTTAAGTGCTTTACTAAGATGTGCGTGTCACTAAGATAAATGGAAAAGGAAATTAAACACATAAGTCCGAAGGCATATTTATTCGATAAAAAAAATGGGAGTTTTGGCCAGTATAGTTTTCATTGATTCATTTTCATCGAAAATTAGTCCTAAACTGTCACCGCGTGGACGTACACCCAGCTTATGTTATTTTATAATTATATAGTGAAATAGGCATGAGGCAAGATTTTGAAATCCTCTTGCGCAACGTGGGTAGTCATTTTCTAAGTACGAAAAACACAATATTTCGGTAATAAATTCAATTTAACGAAGTTTAAGCCATATTTCTATTAAATTTTAATTAGCGCGCGAAAAAAGGCCTCAAGTGTCATGGCGTCGGCTATGACGTCACGCTATTGTAAAAAATGTCATTGAGTCCGCCAAACCTAACGTAGTGGTTAAATTCTCTTTGATGGTTACAATATCGTGACGTCATGCGCCGTGATTGGTGTTTCAGTCAAAATGACCGATCGTAGTATTTTAATCTTTTATTTATTAAAAATCACATTAATCTCAAGGTTATACAGGGTGTCCCAAAAGATTACGTAGCTGGGAAGGGGGGTGATAGGTATGGTCACAAGGGTCACCAGAAAAATATAACAAATTCCCTCTGGGTGTTTATAAAAATAAATGGCATTTTTTAAAAGACTAAAAATTGTACACCTTGTGCTAACTGTACCTACAAATATGGCTGTATTTAAAAAAAATGCTGTTATGTAATCTTCAATAACAACAAGGTCATCAACATCAACATCAAAAATAACAAGGTGTAAAATTTTAAGTTTTTAAAAAAATGCCATTTTTTTTAAATACCCAGAGCGGATTTTATTTTTATTTTTCTAGTGACCATTGTGTCCACCCCTGTCACCCCCTTTCCCAGCTACTTAACCTTTTGGGACACCCTGTATATAAAAATAAATAAGTGTAATAATTTCTTTTTATATGTACTTTCCCCTAAAAACATTAAATCTTTAATTTTTGGATACTGTCGTCACGCCTATTAGTGATAGCTTTGATTTCCAAATCAGATGTTTTTGATCTTCGATTTTTATAAGTCAACAGGAAATGCCCATCAGACCGAAAAACTTTTGCTAAGACGTCATTCCTATATATGTTATAGTGTAGCTGGGCTCTTGGAGTTCCACAGCAAGTGTTCCAGATCTTCAATTTTAATACGTCAACAGAGAGTGCTCATCAGTCTGAACAACTCTTGCAAAGACGTCATTCCTATATATGTTATAGTGTAGCTGGACTCTTGGAGTTCCACATCAGGTGTTCCAGATCTTCAAATTTATTGTCTCAGCAGAAAATGCTCATCACGTGGAACAATTTTTGCTATGTACCATTTTTATATCTCTTATAGTTTGGCTGGTCAGTTGCGGTTCTGGATCAGGTGTCCAAGTTTCCAAGATAAATTATAGCCTATATGTTACCCAGAATTAATACCTATACAACAAAAAAATCATTCAAATCCGTCGAGTAGTTCCGAAGATTAGCGTGTACAAACAAACAGACAACAGACAGTTTTTTTTTTTGGATTAGTGCTCATTTACTTTTTCTAAAGCCCCCTCAATTTTTTTTTTTATGTATTCAATGTATAGACACAGTTTTTTTACTGTTTTATTATATGTATAGACTAGTTGACCCGGCAGACTTCGTACTGCCTCAATCGATACATAAAAGACCTAAACATTTGTATAAAATAAACTGGGCCGTAGAGACTTCGTTTATGCGGTACTCCTACCCCTACACTACCCCTACCCTACACTACCCCTACCCTACACTACCCCTACCCTACACTACCCCTACCCTACACTACCCCCACCCTACACTACCCCTACCCTACACTACCCCTACCCTACACTACCCCTACCCTACACTACCCCTACCCTACACTACCCCTACCCTACACTACCCCTACCCTACACTACCCCTACCCTACACTACCCCTACCCTACCTCTACCCTACCCCTACCTCTACCCTACCCCTACCCTACACCTACCCCTAATCTACCCCTACCCCTAATCTACCCCTACCCTACCCTACACATACCCTACCCTACACATACCCTAAAAAATCTTAGCAAAAAAATAAAGCTCAAATTGACTCTACATTTTAGTTAGAAAACGTTTGTATGGGAAAAAGAAAAAGGCTGTTTTAAGGGGTTTTCAGACAACTACTAATAAATTAAAAATTAATTAAAAAAACATTGTCCAGCGGACAAAATTGTGAATCTAAACCATTCCCAGATCCCCTTGAACACACACAAAAATTTTTATCAAAATCGGTCCAGTCGTTTGAGAGAAGTTCAGTGACATACACACTCACAGAAGAATTATATATACAGGGTGTCCCAAAAGGTTAAGTAGCTGGGAAAGGGGGTGACAGGGGTGGACACAATGGTCACTAAAAAAATAAAAAAAAATCCGCTCTGGGTAATTTAAAAAAAATGGCATTTTTTTAAAAACTTAAAATTTTACACCTTGTTATTTTTGATGTTGATGTTGATGACCTTGTTGTTATTGAAGATTACATAACAGCATTTTTTTTAAATACAGCCATATTTGTAGGTACAGTTAGCACAAGGTGTAAAATTTTTAGTCTTTTAAAAAATGCCATTTATTTTTTTAAACACCCAGAGGGAATTTTTTATATTTTTCTGGTGACCCTTGTGACCATCCCTATCACCCCCCTTCCCAGCTACGTAATCTTTTGGGACACCCTGTATAAAGATATATATAAATTATAAAAGCTTGAGGCGTTCATTACTATATTTCAGTGCCTCAAGCTATTACAATTTATATATTTTGATATTTGAAATTGTACTATGAGTACACATTATTTTTTAATAAAAGCCTGTTTAAAAAAATATTTTTTTACTTTTCATTTAATTTTTGACTTTTTAGACTTAAGCTTGTAACCCTATTTACAACGGGTCACGCACGGTCGAGGTCATCATATGCAATGGAAAGTAGGTACTCATAAACACAAAACAAACGAGCCCAAACTGGACTATTTTATTCAGTACAGAAGTGAGTTCCTATGACCACCTTCCGACTCCATCATCAGATAAGCTCAAGGTACCATATTATTGCATTGTCACACAATATACATATGCTTGCAAGATTCCACCCGAACAAATTACATACATACATTGCAAGTTAAATAAAAGCTTGTAAAATACACACACATATTAAACCCATTTTTTTTTTCATTTTGTTCAGGGACTTATGAGGTAAACGATGGTATGCTATTTTTGTCAAAAAGTTGTTCAGAAACTTTAGAGACGAAGAATGTTATGCTATTTTTACTATAATTTTGTTTAGCGACTTTTGAAAAGTGATGGTCACCTACTTATGGCCTTTTATGATAATCATTCATATTTGGCGCTTGTCATGTTGAGCGATTTAGGTATAATACGGTGTTCAGCGGTTTTGGAAATCTAAATGTGGTCATCAACTTTTGATGCTGACTGTACTAAATTTTTGTAAAGGCGAATTGAAATTTTGGAGCCCTTAGGTGGAGATTCTAAATGTGGGCAGTCATCCTGACATCAGAATGACTGCCCATTTTTTAAATTCATTTTCTCGGTTATTCATTAGGTACCAATTATTTAAACAAAGGTATCAAATAGTAGTAATTAGGTATTAGATTTTAGTAATCTTTTAAAGTTGCTCGGTCATTTAGGCTAGTCAATCAATAAAAAAAAATCTTTATGCTTTGCCCTAAAAATCTAGAAAAAATATATGTTTAGGTATCAAATAGGTACTAAATTTTTATAAAGGCGAATTGAAATTTTGGAGCCCTTAGGTGGAGATTCTAAATGTGGGCAGTCATCCTGACATCAGAATGACTGCCCAATTATTAAATTCATTTTCTCAGTTATCCATTAGGTACCAATTATTTAAACAAAGGTATCAAATAGTAGCAAATAGGTATTAGATTTTAGTAATATTTTAAAGCTGATTGGTCATTTTGGCCCGTCATTCTGATGTTCACTGAAAAATTTGAATAGGCGTCAGTTTTCGTACTGTGATTTTTGCTAGTAATGTGAATCAAGTTTTTGCAGTGATTTATGTGATAACAAGTAAGTAAATGTGATTATTTAATCAAATTTAGTCATTTAATTATTACAATAACGTTATTTTAAGTCTACTGATAATATTTTGGATATTATTTAGAGATCAAAACATACCAACGATAATGGTGCGTTCAATGGCATTTATGAATGACTTTGTTCGTGGATGGCGTTATAAATCGACATTAAGGCCCGAATTCCTCTGTCGCTGATGTCGGTCGCGCGTACGAATATACGTTGTGTTCTATGAAGCACCACACTGTGACGCTGACATCAGCGGCACGCGAGTTGCTACGCGCCGCTGATGACGCGCGTCGGTCTCGCTCGTCAGCGCCGCGTTCGTCGGTCGACTGACGCGCTATAGAACGCTATGAGCGTCCTCACTCTGTTCCCGACCGTCGGCACGCGCGCGTACAGTCGCCCGCCACCATGAACATTGATACCGAACGTGTGATTGCCGAGGTGCGCCGTTGAGGCCGAAAAGTTCTCGAATAGAGACCGCGGATCGGCAAGCGTAGCGTAGGACGTCCACCTACTAGATGGACTATATGGATACTAGATGGAGATCTATGAGGGAGGCATAGGTATGTCCAGCAGTGGACGTATTACGGCTGAAATGATGATGATGAATGATGAGAATAAATGAATAAATTAAGTTTCTACCCAATGCCAGTTCTACACTACACACTAACTAGCAGTATACAGGATGAAGGCACAATATTCGTTTGGACTAATACATCGGCAGCACGCGACGCCACACGTGATACGATTGTAAATGAATAATCTGCACTATTAACTTGTTAAAGGGTGCTTGATGTTAATTTTATAATTAATCATTTATTTTTTATTGCTGCGATTTTTTGTTTTAGTTTTGTGGTAGGTTCAGTGGTTATTGATGTTACATTAAAATTAAATACTGGTATAAATAAAATGGTAGGTATGTTTACTAACAACTTACTGTGTGTAATTTTTTTTTCTATTTTTTAATCAATAGTTGATATTGATAAAAAAATAGAAAATTCATATTTAAAAGTATTTTACACATTTGAAATCTGAAACAAAAGACACATGTGTAAAAAACTTTTCCTCGTCCTGACGTAGCTTTTCAAATAAAGTAGAAAATTCACCATTCGTCACCCTATCAGCAACAATTGGGTGAATGTGATATCTTTTTTTTCTATATTGACGCCGTCTCCGCTTGCGTAAGTATGCTGCAGCAACTAAACAATTTATAAACGGGTTCATAATAATATCCTAAATTCAAACTCCGCTTCACAAATCCACTTGGAGACGCCTGTACCGTGGAGCGGTCAGTATCACACTACGGATGTTTTCATTGGCGCTGATGGTCAGCGCGCTACGCGACTGACGGTAGGCGACCGACGTCAGCGACAGAGGAATCCGGGCCTAATCGGTCACTCAATATTACCTACTACTGTTATTATAACTTAATTTTATTACTTGAGATATTTAACTACAGTCATCGTATTACATACCTACCTAATGGTATTCACCGTTGGCAAAAAAAAATTAATGGTATGAATTTTGTAAAGCTTACCAGTATTTTCGCCTTTCTAGGTATTTTTGTTTACTGTTCAAGTATATCAAACAATAATAGAGGTCGTCGCTTGGTTGAATTATCACTTAATATTGCTGAAGGTACTTCACAAGCTAGAAAAAGTAATTCACAAGATAGGTGAGCTATAATACAGACAGTTGATCTTTATATCTATTTAATATCAATATAATGTTTTTATTATTACAAACCCAGCAAATCGGATGACAAAAATGTTTCAGAGTTAAAAGTAGCACATCAGGTTTAAAGCGGAAAAGGGCAAGATCTTTAAATACGGCACTAGAAGTGGAACCTAAGAATATTCGGCGAAACTCTATTGAATCCCGATGCTTAAAATTGCCATACCCACATTATTTTCAAAGGTACACATGAATTTCCTACCTTCAGTTTTGAGAGTATTTTTAAGTTTCGATTTTCAATAATATTTTGTTGTTTCAGTAAACAACAACTATTCAATCAGTCTCCAGTACTTTGCACATCTAGTGGCGTAGTTAAAACTTGGTCTGTCGAAAATGTGTCAGAATTATATTCAACTTCGAAGGCGATTGTTATCGATATGGTAGCCCAAGAAGACTGCGAAAACAAGACTTCACCAACTGAAATTAATTCTGTAACCTCGTGTAATGAACCTTCCACCTCCTATAATGAACCTTCCACCTCATATAATGAACCTTCCACCTCATATAATGAACCTTCCACCTCATATAATGAACCTTCCACCTCATATAATGAACCTTCCACCTCATATAATGAACCTTCCACCTCATATAATGAACCTTCGACATCGTTCGAAAACATTGGAATGTCATTGTCTATCGGAAAAAGCAATAAACGATGTGTAAGAACAAGAGGGGGACACGTAGGAAAAACTTTAAGGGACGGAAACAATTTGAAACAAAAATCAGATACTGAAACAGATGTAGCTGGCCAAGGAAAAAGTCGAAGAGTTAAAACTAGAGGAGGTTCCGCATCTTCTAACAATCACCACTTAAGAACTGCTCGTGACTTGTGTCAAATGCAAAGTGTAAAAATGCCTATTGAGGAGCAGCTTTCGGCAATGTTAAATGAAAATGATGATGGTGCCCGAGAAAATAACGCAAGTGACCAATTTCAGGCGCAACAACTTTCAGATCAACAACTTTTGAACATACTTGAAGCTTCTGATGAAAATTTCGATGATGAGGTTCTAGATGAAGACTTTCTTCACAATTTTGAAGATTGTGACTCAGATGATGATAATATGATACCAACTGAAACTTTAGTACCTCCAACTAGTGATGGCGAGTATTTAAATTGGTCAGACCAATCATATCCCATAAAAGATATTCCTTTTGAAGGAAATCCAATGGGATTAAACGTACCACTAGAAGCATCTGAACCAATCAACTTTTTTAACTTAATTATGACTGATGATTTAATTCAGGATATAATTGAAAAAACCAATCGTAATGCAAGCAATATACTTGCAAAAAGCTTACCAAGGAGTCGAATACAATATTGGAAAAATGTTACAGTTTCAGAGTTCAGAGTATTTCTGGGGTTACTTTTCCATATGGGTACGATAAAACTAAATAGGATACAAGATTATTGGAAAAAGAACAGATTATTTAACCTATCCTGTTTTCGTGAACACATGAGTCGAAATCGTTTTTTACTAATTCTAAGAGCAATGCACTTTGAAAATTTAGAATCAGGGGATAACAAATTGGCGAAAATTTCACCTTTGGTAATGTTTTTCAATAATAGGATGAGAGAAATATACAATCCTTTTCAGAATTTATGCATTGATGAGTCCCTTGTATTGTGGCGTGGTCGACTAATATTTAGACAATACATAAAAAATAAGAGCAATAAATATGGTATAAAATTATATATTTTGACCGATGCAAACGGCATTATACTAAAACAAATAGTGTATGCCGGCGCAGGAGACCCAATTGTAGGTGGAGTGAATCATTCCTCAAAAGTGGTTTTAAATCTATTACATGATTTTTTAAATAAAGGCTACTCTGTCTATATGGACAATTTTTATAATTCTGTAGATCTGACAGAAAAATTATTGTCTGAAAATACTTACTGCACGGGAACATTACGATTGAATCGAAAAAATAACCCAAAGGACGTTACCACTAAAAAGTTAAAGAAAGGCGAATTTGTCTCGCAGTACCAACAAAATGGTGTTTGTGTCATGAAATGGCGTGATAACAGAGATGTTACTATGATATCATCACAATTTAATTCGCAAATGATTACTACCACTACAAGAAGAAATACAGAGGTGTCAAAGCCTAAAATGGTCGTCCAATATAATCGTAACATGGGTGGTATTGATCATCAGGATCAAATGATAGCGTACTATTGCTGCGAACACAAGTCTATCAGGTGGTACATAAAATTGGGAATCCACCTATTCCAGCAAATGATGTACAATTCATTCACCTTGTCTAATTTGTTTTCTGGCAATAAATTAAGTTACTACGAATTCAGGCAATCAATTATAGAAAATTTACTTCCCGAGAAGGTTCAAAATGTGGAAGAGTCCGCAGCAGAAGGAGTAGTACTTAGCACTATTCATGTAATTCAGCCTTGCCCACGGAAGGGAAAATCAATGCGCAGAAGATGCAAATACTGCTGGGAAGTTAATAAAATACGTAAAGACACACCATTCTTCTGTCCAAACTGCCCTCAGCAGCCTGGGTTTTGTATTGTTGATTGCTTCAGGTTATACCATAAATATAGTGCATGAGCTCACGCACACATAAGCATTCACATACAAACACACACACATTCTATCAGAATACATTACACAATATTTTAGCATTTGTTTTATATTTTTCACATAACTATAATTATGAAAATACCTACTTATATTATAATTATGAAAAATGAGAATTAAAAGACTGATTTGAATTAATATAAGTATTTTTATTTTTGTACCTACACCCTAACAATTTAGATTCTTTGTTCATGTTTCGAATCGTGCATAAAGCCATCCACTATATACTCTCAAAGGTGCGTTCTCGGATCTCGCGAAAATCTTTATTCACCTTGTGCCACCCACGCACCATATGCGTTTGGTGTTTTTTTTCGTATTTATCAACAATTTTTATTAATATTATTATTAATTACACCATGAGTAATCTATTTTGAACCATAATACACAATAAAAACTTATGGCACCTGGTCAACAATTTTTTTTTAGAGGTGGCATCGAATGGGTTAAAAAAGAGCGCATCAGAAAAAGTTTCAAATTCCTTTTTAATTAAATAGGTATATGCTAGTTTAACCTCTCGTCTGTCGGAACGTAGATCTTCGCACCGAATTGTGTACCCGTTGTCTGTCGGAACTTAGATCTGCGCTAGATCATCGCCAGTTGGAAATGAGCTCATTGTGCGATAGATATAGTTCAAATTCGCTTAACCCTTTGAATGACAATGGCAATTTATATGCCATCATGTTCTCATTTTCACATTTTCGACAGTACAGACGAACAGATTGTGGTTATTTGACTTTTGCAACAGAGAACGAAGCACTAAATCACTAATATAGTACTAACATAGATGGAGGGTTAAACAGCAACCAAAAACGGTTATATCACGCTATTCTTACATATGACCTTCATAGAATACCAGAAAAGGATGCATATATGGCGCCCCTTTCGTAAATTTGTAGGTTGTCACAAGTTTGCGATATTGTCAAGGATGCGATAGTCGATAATTTATATATCGATAGAACTAGAACTCGATTTCAAAAATTAATCGATCAAAGTATCAATCAATCACTTATTTGAATTAAATGTTAATTTTTTATTTTTAATATCACTGTAATTGACCCATCATCGGTACGATCGATGCGTAAACATTAATAATGAAAAGTTTCGTTTTATTTCAAATTTTAATCATTATCCTGCTATTTATTTCGAAACTATTTTTACGATTTACAGAAATATCTCACCGTAACAATAATAGGTACATTATATTTAGATGAGGTATATTGAATTAAAAAGTCCCTGAGGGAACGGTAGCTACGCGAGCGAATTCGCACGGGAATGTGACATAGATATAAATAAGAAAAACTATTTAAATAAACAACATAAATGATTTTATTCGGCGCTTAGTTATTTATACTTGTCAGAATCATAATGTTAAAACTATAGCTTAAATTATTCTTGCTTAATTTATAAATTAAGCAACTAGGTAACTTTAATATTAGGGCATTAAACACATTGGTCATCAGGGCATCCCGCGCCTACCGCACGGTCGCGTTTGACGCGGCCTGCCTCCTTGGGAGGTCTCATCCGTGGGACCTTGAGGCGGAGGTTTTGGCCGCAGCATTTGGCCGCTGGAGGTGTGAGGGGGCGCGTTCTGGCCGCGATCCCTTCCCGAAGGGTGTAAACCCTCCGGAAATGGTAGGAGCGGCTAGAGGCCGCGCCGCGGAGGTGGAGGCGATTCGGCCCCATCTAAATAAATAATTAATAATTTTATCAAGTGATCTATTCTTTTACCCTTGAATTTAAAATGGGCAACTGTAATATAGACAAAGCATTATTTTTTAATCGCCTCCATTTAACATTTGTGTTAGAGATTAATTAATTTACATAAAATAGTTGAAATAATTCGACTGTGTTTATTCCATTTCCAATCCTATCTAGCAACAGTAGCAACACGTCGTATCCACTTATTTCTATAATTTTAGTTCTGGGGAAATCTGTATTAAATAAAACATAAACTACCATTATAACTTCTCTATATATTTATACAACTTTCCTACTTACTGCCTGTTAAATAATAAAGTGGCAAAATCTTAACAAATAAAATTTTCTACTACTTATTACCTTTAGATTAATAAAAATAGCGGTTACCGCTATTTTGATTTAATCTAAGTTTTCAATTTTTACCATATCGATACTTTCGATACCTACATCACTAGTAACAGTAGTAACCTAAAAACATTTCGAATCAAATATACGTATTGTGCTTAAAATCCCATCTAAGCTATGTTTTACATATTGAAACTTGAAATATCCATGTTATATTATTATAAGATATAAGATTTTTCGACTTTATATCATACATTTACCAAATAATAAAGATATAAACTTACCGATGAAATGTTACACAAACAGGATCATTTTGCTTCTTTCCGGAATGTGAAACGCATCCTTCAATATTACACGATATTTTATTAGTTATAATCTACAACATATACCTACAATAATTGTAATTTAATTTATTTTCGTCGCAAAATCGTTAAAATTATTCACTGCTGCAGCGAATACACAAATGTAAACAATGTACATAAATAATGCGACTAAAATCAGTTTAAGTCACCTTGTATGACGTTTATATGTCAAGTTACTACTTTCATGCACAGCCGTATAATAAGAAGTCACAAATGTCAAAAAAGAGGTCTTTTAAATTTGGCGTGGACAACCTTGCAACAATGTAAGCTAATAAAATAATCACTGACTCTTTCGCTCTTAAGTAAAACATGTATTAATTAGAGCGAGACCAAAAGAAGATTTTTGCTGTTGCTACAAACCAAAATTAGCCTGGTTTCTATGCTTATACTTATTCTGAGCACTAAATAAATAAAAAATATGACATGCGACCTCATTGACATCTGTCACTTGTCAGAGAAAGACTTTCGTGACGAAGTACGTATTTTGTGGTTTTCAGTTACATCTCGATTTATCTCGAAATCTGGAGTACCTTTTTGTAAGTAATTACATTTATTCTATGAGTTGTTTATTATTCTTGACGAATCATTGAATATTTTTGGAAAACAATAAATATTATTTACGTAATTTTCAAAAATCATGTCGGCAATATATATGCCACTGTCTGTATACCGTAAGTGCGAGTCCACACGGTGCGTTGCGTCAGCGTTGCGTCGACGGGGTTATTCCCAGTTGTCGCCACTGGTGACGCCACCACTGGCGACAAATGGGAATATTTTTCAAAAAAAATCCCAGTTGTCACCAGTGGTGGCGCCACCAGTGGCGACAACTGGGAATGGCCATTCTTCTAGTTCCCAGTTGTCACCAGTGGCGACAGATGGGAAATATAAAGTGATACGCCTCCGGTGGGGGCGATGCTAGAGCTGAATTATAGTGATGGGGTTTCATTATTGTATCACTAACGAAGTTTTAAATAGGTATATTTTATATTTTCTTAAATAAAACTTTTACACGTTACTTGGGAAGATATATATTTTTATAAATCACAATATTTGTATTCATTGAGATTAAAACTGCACAAGTACAGTTTCCAGTACTACAACTATTACAGATCGTATAATTATTTTACTTAAAACTATATTATTAGGTTCTTATCACAAACTAAATAGTAATGAATATGTACATAATTGCAATATATTTACAATCAGCCATAACTTCCGCGCTCCGATCCTGTCGATCAACCCCCTCCTCTATGCTGTTGTCGGTTCGTAGACCAGTGACGTAACACTTACCAGTGCATTCCCAACAATGTCAGGGTCAAGTGCGTCGTGCAGTTCTGGTGAAGTTTCGTTAGTTTATATAAAAAGACGTCACGGGACTATTCTGCTTCGCGCAGGTTTCCAATATCATATAAAAAGGAAACATAAAAGTGGGTTAACTGTGTGGGAATGCATCAAACGAAAATACAAGTGTAAAGGAATTATAAAGATAAAAGTAAGTTTTCGGCTTTCATTTATTATTATTATTTATATGAAAAAACTTTTAACATAAAGCTCACGCCAACACGTTTGTGCACGCTCATGCCAACACAAAAGAGAAACAGGCGGCCATTTTGTGCACGTTTGTCACTTATTGTGAACGTTAATTTGTAATGAATTATTTTAATACACTTTATTTTATTTGTTTAATGTGCGCTACGATTACTTATATTTTTTATTATTTTAGGATAATAATGTCCTTCATGAAACTGCACACTCATGTACACCTGACTTTTTAAAAAATGAAGTAGATGAGCGACTTTACGGCTGTAAACAACAACTAACAAAAGAAAATTACCCAGCGGTACCACAATGTTACAATGATATGGTCGGGTCCTTTCAAACTTCAGGATTGGACTTAGTATGCAAAGTACCGAGCTTTGAAAGTATTAAATCATCTCTATATAGATTCAGAAATGCAGCAGC
The DNA here is from genome assembly GCA_947037095.2 of Nycteola revayana. NCBI lineage: Eukaryota > Metazoa > Arthropoda > Insecta > Lepidoptera > Nolidae > Nycteola > Nycteola revayana. The sequence continues at coordinate 4,948,943 of OX344844.2, forward strand.
CGGAGTAACACACCTTAAATCTAAACAAGGAATCAATGTTCAAATTCCTCCGGAATTTAATAATTTTGTATTGGCTGATTATTTTGATGGTGACAACCGTATTATAGTTTTTTGCACCAAAGAGGCAAAAAAGGTTATGAATGAAGTACACGATTTTTATAGCGATGGAACCTTTAAAAGCTGCCCCTCGCCCTTTATTCAACTTTAGAGCATTCACGGAGATTTGGGAAGTACTGTGAACCACACGAACATAGTGCCGCTTGTCTACGCACTTATGAGTGACAAGAAGATGGAATCATACATCATTTTATTTTCCATGATTAAATCCCAAATACCTGACTGGGATCCAAAGAAATATAAAACTGATTATGAAAGAGCTGCAATGAAAGCTTTAACGACTGTGTTTCCGTCTGTAATTATATCCGGATGCTATTATCATTTTAATCATTCCATTTGGGAGAAGGGTCGTAAGCTCGGGATAACTAAATCTAATGATGAAAACAAGATAAGAGAAGTGGCATTAAGCGCCGTATTGCCACTATTGCCGCCGAATGAAATTTTAAATGGCTGGAAATATATTACTCGCAAGAATACACAAGAAGATGACATTAAAAAATTTAGAGCATATATGAAAAAGCAGTGGATGATAGACGAGTTCATTAAAGTATGGTGTGTATACGGTGAACAGCATCGAACAACAAACGCTTTAGAATCATGGCATCATAAATTAAACCAAACAATTGGAAAAAAAAATCCTAACATTATACATTTTTTAAAAACCTTGGTCAAGGATTCGGCATATTATAGAGTTTCTAATAATATGATTAAAAATAAAAAGAAAATAAGAAAGAAGAAATATGTACTCAATGATGAGTTCATACAAGATATCCAAATGGAGTTAGTACATGGAAACATGACAGTGGGTCATTGTTTAGAATGTTTGAGGCGGTAGTTTTATAAAAACTGACGGCGATTGAAGAATATTAAGTATTATGTTAATATACGGGTAGGTAGTCTTAACTGCACGACGCACTTGACCCTGACATTGTTGGGAATGCACTGGTAAGTGTTACGTCACTGGTCTACGAACCGACAACAGCATAGAGGAGGGGGTTGATCGACAGGATCGGAGCGCGGAAGTTATGGCTGATTGTAAATATATTGCAATTATGTACATATTCATTACTATTTAGTTTGTGATAAGAACCTAATAATATAGTTTTAAGTAAAATAATTATACGATCTGTAATAGTTGTAGTACTGGAAACTGTACTTGTGCAGTTTTAATCTCAATGAATACAAATATTGTGATTTATAAAAATATATATCTTCCCAAGTAACGTGTAAAAGTTTTATTTAAGAAAATATAAAATATACCTATTTAAAACTTCGTTAGTGATACAATAATGAAACCCCATCACTATAATTCAGCTCTAGCATCGCCCCCACCGGAGGCGTATCACTTTATATTTCCCATCTGTCGCCACTGGTGACAACTGGGAACTAGAAGAATGGCCATTCCCAGTTGTCGCCACTGGTGGCGCCACCACTGGTGACAACTGGGATTTTTTTTGAAAAATATTCCCATTTGTCGCCAGTGGTGGCGTCACCAGTGGCGACAACTGGGAATAACCCCGTCGACGCAACGCTGACGCAACGCACCGTGTGGACTCGCACTTACGGTATACAGACAGTGGCATATATATTGCCGACATGATTTTTGAAAATTACGTAAATAATATTTATTGTTTTCCAAAAATATTCAATGATTCGTCAAGAATAATAAACAACTCATAGAATAAATGTAATTACTTACAAAAAGGTACTCCAGATTTCGAGATAAATCGAGATGTAACTGAAAACCACAAAATACGTACTTCGTCACGAAAGTCTTTCTCTGACAAGTGACAGATGTCAATGAGGTCGCATGTCATATTTTTTATTTATTTAGTGCTCAGAATAAGTATAAGCATAGAAACCAGGCTAATTTTGGTTTGTAGCAACAGCAAAAATCTTCTTTTGGTCTCGAGACAAATGCCAAAAACACATATTCTCAGTCAATTGACGAGTGTATGATAAAGTTCAAGGGGCGGTCTACTCTAAAGCAATACATGCCCATGAAGCCCATAAAACGGGGCTTCAAGGTTTGGGCTAGAGCTGACAGCCACACAGGATACTTGTATCAGTTTCAAGTGTATGTTGGAAAGACCGAAAACGTCGAAACAGGATTAGGCAGTAATGTTGTCATGACATTATGCCAGTCACTCATAAATGACACCTATATGGGTCATATAGCATTTGATAACTTTTTTTCTAGTCCAGCTTTACTACAAACATTATACAATAATGGTATATATGCAACTGCTACAGTCAGAAATGACCGCCAAGATATGCCACTAATTGTAAAAAAGCCCAAAGCGACTGGTAATAAAGAAATTGATGAAAAGATAGCAAAGGCTGTAAAAAATGCAAACCAAAAAACAAAAAAGCTGAAAAGAGGAGAATGGAAATGGAGGGTAAAAAATAATGTTGGCTTTATTATCTGGAAAGATAACAAATTAGTAAGCGTTTTGAGCACTGCATTTCATCCAAAGCAGAAAACATCTTGTGAAAGAACTCAAAATGATGGATCTAAAAAATCATTCCCCTGTCCGCTGACAATTACAGAATACACAAAGCGTATGGGAGGAGTGGACCGGTTTGACCAAAAGAGAACCCCGTACGCAGTCGGAAGAAAAAGCTCGAAGTGGTGGAAACGTATCTTCTATTTCCTTATTGATGCTGCTATAACAAACGCGTATATATTGTATGCTTCTAACAGACGTAACCACACCGTATTGTCTCAAAAGGAATTTAGGCTGACATTGTCTCGAGAATTAGTAGCAAACGCAACATTCCGAAAGAGACCCTTTGCCACCATGCCAAAGTTCGCGTCCAAAAAAAGTAAGTCTGTACAATCGGAAGAAAGTGAATCAAGGCAAAAGAAACTATTTGGAGTGCCTCGAGAAATTCGTTTTTCTGAGCTTGGAGCTCATTGGCCTGTAGAATTACCCACCTATAGAAGGTGTCGCTTGTGTAGTAGTGCACACAATAATCAACGATCCAGGATACAATGTGATAGGTGTCAAGTGCCATTGTGTGCAGTGCCTTGCTTCAAAAATTACCATCAAACAGATACATAAATTGGTAAGGCTAGACTGATGGTGGTTTATATGTTGCCATCATGTTTTTTTCTATCTAATAAATAAATAAAAAATAAAATAAAATGTTTAAAAAAAGTAAAAAAAATATATGATTCAAAGTAGTGAAGTTTTATTTCATTATCTAGGCTCATTCCCTCTACCAGTTAAAGGGTTAAACGACAATTGAGTTGTGACCTTTTGAATGACTGAACCATTTGAAGCACATTCTTCAACAATTTGGCAGTTACATTTACAAATACCTGTCATTCTTTCACACATTCTTCAGGTGACTGTCTTTTTACTCATAAAAGTTTTAAAAAGTGTAAAATTTTGAAGAAAGTTAGAAAACGGTAAGTATTTATTGTTCTTCTTATTATTTACTATATACCCTAATGTTTATGTGTCGAAAAAGTGAAAAGTACCGTACATTTTACGATAAATAAGGTATACAAATTGGTATCTACCATTTAACTGTTCGTTGACTAATTTTTGACCGCTGATCTATCGTAGTTCTTTTTACATGTTGTATTCGTTTTATATATAATTTTACAGGAAAATTTATAAAGATTTTAAAAATATAATTCATTTTTTGATACTTTGTTGTATTTTAGTGATATTTCGTTTTCAATCAGAACCTACAATAATTTCCGCGTACAGGATGTTCATAAATTCATCGTTACATTAAAGACAAAAATTATTTATTGAGTAATATCTAAAGAGAAATTAAGTAGAGCTACCATCCCTGCATGTATCTGCATTCAGTGGCACGACGAGGAATGACAATTCCTTCTCGTGCCACTGGTGGAACAAGTTGGTGGAACGACGAGGAAGAAGGGCATTTTTATAAGTTTTTATGGTAGCAAATGACCGTTTTATATTACATTTTAATTTCATTTCCCAATTTCAAACAATATAGGTATCTTTTGTTTATATTGGTAGATATTAAGTATCGTTTTTATGGAAGGTTATAAATGAGGTATTTATTGTCCTCAGGTTCAAAACGATTTATTCAACTACAACATGGTAGTCTTTATAGATGTAGATCGCTATCTGAATAAAGAAGATTATTTATTATGCATTCACGACTTAGAATGGCCTTGGAACATTACACATTTTATAAAACGAAATGAATGCATCATGTGCCGTACGCCTGCAAATATAAATCTACCCACTCATTTTATTTTGCAAATGACCAGCGATAACATCCGACAGTTATTTTATAATAGATATTTTTGGTGTCAAAACTGCTTCTTTACGGTCTATGAACATTACCCAGAAGATGAATGCAGTTTTTGTATTTGAAAATATAACGTTACCGTTTAAAAACCACGATGTCAATAGTTACTTATTTGTTAGGTAACTCTAAATAAAATTAGGTCTCAACATTATTACTCTTTTATTTATCATTGTATTTGATAGGATAACCCTTTCAGATTTGTTAGCATTTGAGTTTACATGATTAAAAAAATTAAAATAATGCAGATGGATCGAAACAATGATCCTGGTGGCAGTGGAAGACAAGATACCCCAAGGCTTCAAAATCAACAGCTGGATATAACAGCATTTATGGTCAACAGATCTCCTAGCGGAACTGTGCGGATATTGTCAAATGAACAGGTTATAGTAACTCGATCAGCTTCTGGGAATTTGTGTCTACCTATACGGTTAAGCGATATACGTCCAGCGCACCCAGTTGTACCATCAGAAGCTTTGCACTTTATTACACCAGAACCCCCGCACCCTGTTACACCACCAGAACCATCGCACTCTAGTTCACCACCAGAATTCTTAGACGCTGCACCACCAGAGGTAAGTGAAGTGTATTATACGTAATTGAATAAACTAGATAGTAATAGAACCACAAAAAAACACTATGCTGACTCTCGATTATATTATAGTAATTTTTGACCAACTCGTTGCGCAGTTTAGCTTAAGTTTTTTTTTTTTTAGGAAGTTAACTATAATGAAGATATCCTTCTTCCTTCATTAGCTGCAGAATTAGCTGTTGATTCAGGCAGTGAATGTGATGAGGAAGAACCTATATATACAGAAGATCAAATACGAGAAATTTTAGAAGCGAATGACGATATTGATGAACAAGTAGATGATAGTTCAGCATTATTATCAGATAATTTACACTGGTCTGATGACTTTTCGACCTTCACCGGTAGCGAAGAAATCTATGCAATTCAACCTGGGCCAACAATAACGTCGACTAATCCGATCGAACTGTTCACCGCCGTATGGGACCGCAGCTTTATGGAAAAAATTGTCAAGGAGACTAATGACTATGCTTGGCAAACCATTGTCAGTATCAGTGAAGCTGAAGGCCTCCATTCACGATCGCGGCTTAATGAATGGGAAGAAGTAACTGTCGATGAATTGTATAAGTTTTTTGGTATACTACTGTACATGGGTCTATGTTACAGAAGTCGTCTAGAAGAGTATTGGACCACTGGAGTTTTGGCGATGCAGGAATTTCGTAAAATCATGGGCATAAACCGTTTTTTGCTTATAATGCGATTCTTACATTTTGTGGACAACTATGATCTAGACATGAATATCCATGGAAACCATCGTAAAACAGCTAAAATAGACCCCGTTGTGCAGCATTGTAATGAGAAATTCGGACAGCTTTATACTCCACAAAGACACCTCAGCTTGGACGAATCCCTATTATTATGGAAAGGAAGGCTGAGCTGGGTGCAATGCATAAGGACAAAAGCTGCACGCTTCGGGATTAAGACTTACGAGTTATGTGAGGCTGAATCTGGCTATTTATTAAAACTTTATATATATTCTGGCAAAGAATCAGGATCAGCCGAGCCTCTACATGGATTTACGGGGGCCACCTCTAAAGTAGTTTTGCGGCTTGTGGAGGGATACTTAAATAAAGGGCATTGTTTAGTCATGGACAACTTTTACAATAGTGTAGCCCTTACACAATACCTCAAACAAAATCGGACTGATTCATTTGGTACGTTGAATAGACGACGAGTAGATACACCCGATGATATAAAAGCTTTAGATCAGAGGCGTATGCAAAAAGGGGACATAGTGGCTCGACACTGCAACAATATTAATGTGTTAGCATGGAAAGATATCAAATTAGTAACCATGATATCAACATATCATAATGCTGATACAGCACCCGGTCGGCGAGCAGGTGAAGCGTGTACTAAACCGCTTGTGGTTCATTCTTACAATAAGTACATGGGGGGCGTCGACATGAAGGACCAGAAACTCTCCATGTACTTATTAGAAAGAAAACGCGGTTTGAAGTGGTACATAAAGGTATTTCGCAGATTACTGAACTGTAGTGTTCTAAATACCTTTATAATACACCGTTGTAACTGCACAGCTAACGATCGCAAATTATCCCACCGTCAATATCGCTACGTATTAGCTGACCAATTAGTGAAACAACATCTGTCAGTCCAAAGAATCAGACCGTCTGCTATTGCAAATCCTAGTATAGTCCGATTGGATGGCATTGATCACTTTCCTGATCACATTCAAGTGGAAGCTCGTGGCAATAAATCGTCATCACGGTATAAACGAGGACGATGTGTACGATGTATTATTAAAAAAAAACGAACAGAAGTTAACGTCATTTGCGCTAAGTGCCAAGTATTCCTGTGTATTGGCCAATGTTGGCGTGAACACCACACACTACAACCCTAAGACTAAGTTACAATATGTATCTGCGTAACGTATGTGCATACCTAAGACTAAGAGCGTTAATTTTATTTAGATAAACTTGCAAAAATTTGTAATAATTGTAATTTAGGAACATCCTGTAAAGTCTGTGTCGGAACTTAGATCTACGCCAAGTGGTGAGTGTCGGAACGTAGATCTGCGTCCACATGTTCGTGCATAAATGATGATATTCAAACTCATCTTTCTCAAGTTTTTATATAATAAACCTATGTTTTTGTTATGTTCACTCAAAAGAATGTGTATTCTATTATAAAAATATATAAATAAAAGTCTAAAACATCTTGGTATTATTTTTTTATGAATATTTTTCTTTACAGTGTCATATTTATTGATAATGTGTGGGAAAAAATACTTCTAGTAGTCAAAATAAACATGCCAGGGAGTCAGTAAGGTAATTAGTATATAGTTTGGTTACCTAATTACCTTCATAAGTTACAAGAAAAAATTTGTGATAAAAACCTTATCCTGTATGACAGGATAAGGTTTTTATCACAAATTTTAATATCGAAAAAAACGGAGCGTCCAAGCCGCACGCGCGGAATTTTTCCGACAGACGGCGCCTTTTTCACGCTTTGCGCCCCGACAGACGAGAGGTTAAGGAGTCTACACACCAAACCCGCCGACCCGCCGACACAGCCCGGCGGCTTGGTGTCGGCGACTTTGCTTCAAGAATCATGTCGGCGACTCGTACCCGCGCGTGCAAGTCGGCGGCATGGCCGGCGACTTGCGTACGCGCACGCTCAGTTGCCCGCCGACACTCCAGCGATAGTGACGTGCTTGTGTTTTTTTTTTGCGATTTTCTGCAATAATGGAATGGGACGAAGAAACCACTCTAAAATTAATAAATTTGTAGGTATCATATAAAGGAATTATTATGGAATCCAAAACACTTGGATCACAAATGTAGACCTAAACGTTTTGATGCACTAAATGAGATGGCAAACGAATTAAATACAAATTTCACAGAAATAGAACGGAAGATAAAAAATTTGACGAGCCAATATTATAGAGAAAGAAAAAAGACGATTGAATCAAAAAAGTCTGGAACCAGCGCAGATTCTGTGTGTATCAGAATGGCGGGTGTAATTTCCAGATTTGCCTAAATTTATTACAGTTATTTGGTACCTTCTGTGTACCTTTACGTACCTCTCTTGAAAATCTGTGTACCTACACCCGTATGATGATATTTTAAAAATTAGGTACACCCGCCATCCTGATGTCAGAACCGCGGGGTGTGCGTTCGCCCAGCAAAAAGTATTGCCTTTTCAGCTGGGTACTGACCGGCGTTACGGGGCGTAATGTAACGTGTTACACAGCGAGCATTCATGCAGTCAGTAGGTACGTCGTGTTACGGGAAAACCAGCAAGCAACGAGCCGCTCGTTGCTCGCTTTGAGTGCTCCACCCGGCTGTCGGTTTTTTGGCGAATCCTTTGACTGTTACGCGGTTCAGTCAGTACGCCGTTGCGAGTCGTCACGAGCGCACGTGGACATCGCAAGTGATCACCCGTTATTCCTCTCGTAATTATATCAAGTTTCAAGAAGCATGGAGTGGAATAAAGAAAAAACTTTGTATTTTACTGAAAAATACAAAGAAGAAACACTGTTGTGGAACCCAGCTCACCCAGAGCATTATAACAAATTAAAGAAAGAAGACGCTTGGGATAGATTGGCTTCGTTACTCGACAGCGAAAGAGAAGCCTGTAAAAAGAAAATGACAAGTTTACTGGCATCATTGAGGAGGGAAAAACAGAAAACTAAACAATCAACTGGTACTGGAAAAGGTACGTAATTATTTATTAAGTTTAACGCGGGTTATAGTAGGGGGGGGGGGGTGGAAATTAGTGAGGGAAGTAGGTGTTTCCAAGCTAGTGTGGGGAAAACAATATAAACTCGGTATTAATCTGTATAGTGCTTCTTTTTATTTAAAATAATTCAATATTAATTACAAATTAAATTTCAGGTGCAGATGAAGTTTACCACAGCACTTGGTTCGCTTACAAATCCATGTTATTTCTACTGGATAGAAATACACCTCGTGACACAACAGATACTGTAAGTCCATTTTAAGCATAATTTTCTTGCCAACTTACAGACCCTTGCTGAATACAGTATTCAGCAACTTCATTACGAATATTGTGAGCAGATGTTGTAGCCCTTCGCGGTCTTATTTGCAAGGGTAACATACTAGTCATATCATTGTTACCTTCTCTCCAGTTTCCTAATCTGACCTGGCCGTTCAATTCTTCGTCAAAACTACCTGCAGGGGTATATACATGAGCATTATTACCTTTTCTTAAAAAATTGTGGAGAGATGTTATTGCTGTTACGACAGATGTCGCGGTTTTCGGTTCTAACAACATTGGTTTCCGCAAAACTCTAAACACTGCTGACAATATACCGAACACATTTTCCACTACTCTACGAGCTCTGCAAAGTCGGTAGTTATATATTCTTTCTTTACAACCACGTTCATGATATCCTGCATATACTTTCATCATATTTTGGGAAAGAGCAAAAGCTTCATCGCCAACGAAGTAAAATGGAATTTCTTCTGTTCTTGCTGGCAACGCAGTGGGCTGAGGGAGGTTTAGTGCATTATTTTTTAGTTTTTCGTTTAAAACACAGTTGTTGAAAACTCCTCCATCAGATATTCTTCCTTGACACCCAATATTTACATACAAAAAGTTATATTTCGCGTCAACAACTGCCAGTAATACGATGCTGAAGAAACCCTTGTAATTATAAAATTCACTGCCACTGTTGATCGGTGATTGCAGTAAAATATGTTTACCGTCGATTGCACCTAAACAATGTGGAAAATTCCACAAAGTATCATAGTCATTTGCTACAACCAGCCATTGCTCCGGTGTTTCTGGCGTCTGAATAATAATTAATATTTATTTTCAGCTACGTGGAGATGAAGGTGCTTCAGAACAACTGCCTGATGATTGCCCTCCGTCTGCCAAAAAAAGCGACAATGATTGCCCTCCTCCTCCAAAAAGGAAGAAATCAGTAGCCCCAAGCCCAGAAGAGATAATGGTATCTACTTTAAATATATTAAAAAAGAGAACCGAGCAAACGGAGGCAACTTCGCACAGACCTGACGAATGTGAAGCCTATGGTATGTTTTTGGCAAATAAATTACGATCTTATTCAAAGACAACAAAAATACATGTGCAGCATTATATATCAAATATATTGTTCAGTGCTGATCGCGGAGAGTATGACTATGTTGGAAATGGAATGAACAGCTACAGTTATTCAGGCTACTCTACACGACCAACAACTTCCAGAGTCTCATCGATGCCACAGACCGAAACTCCTGCATCAAATACGTCCCATCAAAATGACTATGAGCCACAGCAAAGCCCTGAAACTCCTGCATCAAATACGTCCCATCAAAATGACTATGGGTCACCAGCTATGAGTGAACAATTTATGTCAGAACTTGGTGATTTAATTTAATTTGATATGTAATGACTACATTTTCTGAATTAATACATACATAATACATACCTTTACATATTCTTTTAATGCTCCAATAAGGGCTTCGCTGACCTCTTTCACTATAAATCCTATTCGTTGTTTTGATATCTTGAAAAGATATTGCATACTAGTATAGGAATCTCCTGTAGCATCAAAACGAAGCGTTAGTGCTAACCGTTCCGTGACACTGATAGCTTTTCTATAATTTGTATCGTTTTTATGTACTTTTGGTCCAATTAAATTCAATAGTTCTTCAAAATCAATCGGAGACATGCGTACAAAGTTTTTATACTGTCCAGTAATCATTTGGTTTTTTAATATTGCTATTAATGACAAACCACCACATACGCCTCTATTTTTAAATAAGTTTGATGTCCAGTAACGTTTTTTCTTTTTCTTCACTTGGATGAAACAATAACTAAGTAGAATCAAAGTTCCCAATACGTCCTCGCTGTCGGCCATCTCGGAGTGAACTGGCGGCGACGGAGCACAGAGTTTTGACGAGCATGTTACGTCGATTTTAAGGACACTGCGTAACATGCTCGATGAGTAACACGCTCGATGAGTAACACGCTCGATGCGAATGTTACATTACACCTTGTAACGTTGGTCAGTACCCACCTTTCAGGAATTTAATGATGCAGATAATTAGTGCCTTATAGGCCCAGCGCACACCGCTGGAGGCGCGGCGGAGAGCAATTGAAGATAACAATTTAATATAAACCTTAACTACCTTGACATACGGTCAATATAAGAATAAACTCGCACGCGGTGCTCGGAGCGCCCTCAAGCTACTACAAGAGCATGCGCGCGACTGCTCTAGTAGCCGCCGTGCTGCTCTGCGCTCCGCCGCACTACCCCGCGCCCGGCTGGCTGGCGGTCACATGCCTGGCGAGTTTTAACTAGCGTGGTTGTGTGTTGAGCAAGATCATGGACGAGGAAAAGTTAATTAATTTAGTGCAAACATATGTATGTTTATACGATGTATCGTCACGTCATTACAGTGATAAAGTAATGAAAACGAATGCGTGGGAGGCGATAAGTAAAGAGATGGGTAAAACAGGTAAGATTTATTAATTTATTTTCATAAAAATTACGACTCAAATAGCTCGTTCAACTATACCGTTCTGCCAATGAAGTGATCCCGACGGCGAATTAAAGTATTGTTTGAAATTGTCACGAATAGCCATAATATTTTGTAGTTGTAAATTGTCATCATCATGTGAGTGTACATTATGTAATAAAGTATGATTTCGACCACGATGTGATTTGTCTTGAAGAATCATTACTGGGTCACTATCAATTATGTAGTTATGCAAACATGTGCAAGCCAGAATAATAGAATGTAAGTGTCTTGGTTGAACTTTTAGGCTTCTCTCAAATATTTCAAATTTCATTGTTAGGATCCCAAAGGCGCTTTCTACCGTTTGTCGTGACCTGCTGAAGCGACGATTAAAAACTTTTTTATCTCGATCTCCTATGAGTTGATTGCCAGGATAAGGTCGCATAATGTTTTTCGATAACGGAAATGCTTCGTCTGCTACGAAAACGTGAGGCAACGAGACATTCGTACCTGGTAGACATTTATTTGGTGGTATGCGAAGAGTTTGGTTCTGCAGTTTTTGACCCAACTTAGAATTTGATAAAATACCACCGTCGCTGTTAAGACCAAATGCGCCGCAATCCACAATAATAAATTTATATTTTGCATCCACAACAGCCAAGAGGACCGTGCTGAAGAATTTTTTATAATTGAAATATTGGCTTCCACTTTTATGAGGCGATCTTATAGCGACATGTTTGCCGTCAATGGCTCCTATACAGTTTGGAAAATTCCAAATACGTCTGAAGTCTTCTTCTATTGCTGCCCAAGACTCTTCAGTAGGTTTCGGCATCACAATAGGACGTAGTACTTTCCAGATAATGGCGCTTGTGTTGTGAACAATTGCGCGGACAGTAGAGAATCCAACGCGAAAATTGTGAGCAAGCGCCTTAAAACTGACGCCTGTAGTTACAAATCTGAGAGAAATATAATAAATTTATGAATGTTAAATTGTTCAAAATTTTATAATAATAATAAGCATTTATTTCGGACTATTACCGTCCATACCGTCCATAGTACAAACTAAAACTTAAACTTAACTTAAATTTAAACTTGCATAAAAGCTATTTCGTCGGCTTGAAGGTAAAACTCATTAAGTACATCTAAATTAATGAAACAGTGTTGTGTGGTAAATTTTATAATGATTTAAGAAGCATTCCAATGCATTTAGTGAGTTTTTACCTTTGTTATACCATATTTTTAACTACAGAAATACTAATATTGGTAACACAAATACACTAACACCTTTTTTTTAGTTGCAGTATGTAAAAAAAATTGGAAGAAATTGCGAGACAACTACCGAAAAGCATTAAAGTTGAGAAATGACAGAAGTGGTGCCGCCGCCGGTGGGAAACGTCGCCCAATTAGGTACAAAAAGGAATTGGAATTTGTAAAACAGTTTCTACAGTCACCAGAGGACCAGCAACAGTCTAATCTCGATTCCTCTAGTGAGGACACACAGAGTTCTGGTATATTGTTTCCGGAATCACCTCAACCAGGATCACGGACTTCAAACCATTCACAGTTAAAAACTTCAGAAATACTGGAACGCTACCTTTCTATTAAAGAATTAGAATCAGAAAAACATCCCATAGATATTTTCTTTTCATCCATGGCGGCATCAGCAAAAAAATTATCGCCGAGAACACAAGCCCAAATAAAGCAGGACGTGTTAAAAATTATAACCGATGCAGAAATTCGTGAATATGACAAGCAAATGAAAAAGTCTACTAGCCAAGATAACCAAGAAGAGAAATACGTACCAACAAGAATTGATAAAAATAAAAAAGCTGTTGAAGATGACACATTCATGTACATATCTTCTCCAAATCAAACCAACGAACAGTATTATACAAAAGAATATACAACAGAACCTACAACTAATGTAAAAATATATGACCCACCTACAACACCAGCACTACAAACCCAAACAATACGCAACGTCACCGACGCAGAAATTTACGAATATAATACACAAATAGAGAGGGCGAACATCCAAGTTAATCGAAAACAAGATTACATGCCAAATACAGTTACTGAAAACAAGACAACTATTCAAGATGATAGATTCATGTACATACATCCTAGAAAACCAACAGATCCACACTACCTAACAAAATATTATACCACCGGAAACTCCACAACCGAAACTGATACATTAATATACGACCCACCTATAACACCGGCAGGACAAACCCAAACAATGCATAACGTAATAGTGACCGATGCCGAAATTCACGAATTTAACAATGCAGCAAAGCAATAAGCAAAGCAATTTTCTTGAACTTGAATGCGTGTCCAGCTCGTGAGTGTGCGTAGATGCATTCGGTCTGTCTCGGCCGTACCACGTACCAAATAATTACTAATAAATAAATGAGTGATTAATAAAGAATAATTTTAAATAAATAAATATTTGTGTTTTCACTGTGTCCCTCACCATGGTGAGGTAACCCATTCTTAGTTCTAGTTCTCACCTAAAAGTACCGAAAAAGGGAAAAATAGTATGTACAATGATTTTTTATGTACCTATCTATAATCTCTATAAATCAGACATGCGGAAATCTATGACGGCTCACGTTTTCACTTACCTTAGAAATATCAGTAATCGTTCTTCAGAAGAAATGGCTGGACGATAGTTCGTGTTTTGTTTTCTAATATGAGGCCCAAGGAGATTTAACAAGGCGTCAAATTTTTCACGAGACATTTTAACATAATTGTAAAAATCTTGTCCCATTAAATTCTTTGCCATAGTTTCATATTCACCAGTTAAATTTCTTGAAAGCCAGATTTCGTTAACCCACATTTTTCTTTTTCTTTTCCATTTTTCTTCTTCTTCCTCTTCTTCTGCAAGCGCAGCAATAATAATCATGTCCCAGTCCATATCCATTACGAACCAGAGCGAGTTGTCTGTACAAAGTTTCGATCAGCACTAAACGACATGAGCGCGCTCGGAGTAGCTGCGCGCCGCCGCGCGTCTCTCTGCTCGAGGGCTCTTGGCGCCGCTCGGGGCCCGCGGAATCCGCCAGCGCTTTTCAAGGAAATGCGCTCCGCTGCGCCTCCAGCGGTGTGCGCTGGGCCTTATATGATGTAAATGTGCCCGAAATTTTATATTTGTGCGTCCAACGGCTTCAGAGTTTTTTAAGAAAAACGGATTCTGCTGAACGAACGTTCGCCCAGCAAATTTTTTTTTAACTGGTGGGTCTAGCTGTATATAAAATATGCAAAAAGATGGCTTAAATAAGAGCATAAAAGCCAAATTTGTTTTTTTTTTAAAAGACAACTCCCGCACTAGGGAAATAAATCCCTGTGTCGCGGGGGACTTTACAAACATTCATTTCACGGACACAAAGTACACCCAGACTCAGAACAACTATTTGTGGTTCACACAAATAATTGTCCCGGGTGGGAATCGAACCCAGAACACCAGATCTCAGAAGCAACTATCGTAACCACTGAGCCACCGGTGCATCATATTTGTGCCTCTTAAGATTTCAGAGATATTTAATTTTTTGCTGGGCGAACGTTTTGGCGATTGCTATATATCAGAAACGGCTGAACGTACAGTTATAATTTTTTTTATACAGATACAGTAAATTTGTGCATATTTGTGCCGGAATTTTGATTAACGAGACTAGCATGGTTCAGGAGCTATTATTATATTTCCTAGAAAATGGAAAAATGCTCTGGCTCTCGAACGAACAAGAGGAAGGACTTCGCGTTACTGCCGATTGGTACCCATTATATATTCACACGATCCTGTAAAGTTTCACCGGCCTACTACATATCGTTGGCGAGACCTTAACGATTTTGTCTTGTTTTTGAGGTTATCTGGAGTGAAATTATTTAGAATACGAAAACACTACTTTTCTGTGAGCTGGCTTATTACATGCTTCTACAATAATATGAGCACTATTTTAAGAATACGTATGCAAAAAATCATGTATGTATAGCCATTACTTTAGACAATAATGATAAAGAACCATTCAAAATATTTTTGGTAGATTACCAGACCAAATTCGAGTGAACATTAAAAAGCGACCGTATGATACTTTATGCTATCCTTCCTCTCTTGGTGGCGTTGTAATGAAATTTAAATAGTACAGATGCGTACAGAATTGTTAAGTTAGAAAATATTTTATAGGACATGAAATAAAATGTCAATTGTTTTATTTTTAATAATATACTATAATTTGTAATATATTATTAAAAATAATTTATCCGTAGACAACGGCACATCGGCGACCTTTTGAGATTATTATGAATGAATGATTTTGCTCCAAAAGTCGACACGTACATTATATACATTGATAGCTGACCAAGCTTGATAGGTTGATGTGTCAATGGCAGTACTTATATTTGTTTTTTTTTGTAGGTAGGTAAAGCAATTTGGATAAAAGAAGATAATAAAACAATATTGTTATTTTTTATATTGATTTATTTTTTATCGACTATAAACAATGAATATGCTTCGATACTGTTCTGTATGTGTTCCTTTGGAGCCGAAGATTATTTTCTTAAATAACAGGGGATACTCTTTAGGATTATCAGAAAAAGAAAAACATAATTATACTAACTACTTAATTATTTATTGAAAAGAGCAATGTTATATTATACTTAAACAACACTTAATTAAAAGAGCGCAAAAGTTTTTTTTTAATGACTATTCCACTTTTGTAGGCAACTTTCTCCAAACACTAAATGCTGTCATGACCATTTAAGAAGGTTAGCTCAAAGTATCGTGCGGCCGCTTTTTAATGTTCACTCGAATTTGGTCTGGTATTCTGCCAAAAATATTTCTAATGGTTTTTTATCATTATTGTTTAAAGTAATGGGTAAACATACATGATTTTTTACATACGTATTCCTTAAATAGTGCTCATATTATTGTAGAAGCATGTAATAGGCCAGCTCACAGAAAAGTAGTGTTTTCGTATTCTAAATAATTTCACTCCAGATAACCTCAAAAACAAGACAAAATCTGTAGATATGTAGTAGTAGATATGTAGTAGGCCGGTGAAACTTTACAGGATCGTGTGAATATATAATGGGTACCAATCGGCACTAACGCGAAGTCCTTCCTCTTGTTCGTTCGAGAGCCAGAGCATTTTTCCATTTTCTAGGAAATATAATAATAGCTCCTGAACCATGCTAGTCTCGTTAATCAAAATTCCGGCACAAATATGCACAAATTTACTGTATCTGTATAAAAAAAATCATAACTGTGCGTTCAGCCGTTTCTGATATATAGCAATCGCCAAAACGTTCGCCCAGCAAAAAAATAAATATCTCTGAAATCTTAAGAGGCACAAATTTGGCTTTTACGGCATATTTATGCTCTTATTTAAGCCATCTTTTTGCATATTTAATATAAAGCTAGACCCACCAGTTATAAAAAAATTTGCTGGGCGAACGTTCGTTCAGCAGAATCCGTTTTTCTTAAATAACTCTGAAGCCGTTGGACGCACAAATATAAAATTTCGGGCACATTTACATCATATAAGGCACTAATTATCTGCATCATTAAATTCTTGAAAAGGCGATACTTTTTGCTGGGCGAACGCACACAACCGCGGGTGTACTGCTAACCAATATATGTAGCCAAGCGTACTGTTTATGTAAATTTGGTACCTCCTGTGTACCTGCAGATAAAAGTATTAAATAAACGAAATACTGCAAGGTTGCTGCCGAAAATAAAAAAATATTTTTTTATTACACGACATTACTTTGTATTTTATAATACTAACTAACAATAGTAACGACGTCAAAGGATAATAACAATCTTCGGTAATTGAACCTTGAACCTCCATATTAAACATATTGCCAAGATACGCTTAATGTGTACCTAATACCTTTAATAGTAATCCCAAACCTCCGTGTATCTGTCTCTTGTTTCATTTTGATTCTGGAAACACTGATAGACAAACATCCTAATTCTATAAATCCTTCACAATTCTAAAATGGGCAATATGTTGTTTTTGTAATTATGTATACATATAGTTTTTTTTAATATTTAAGATAAGTTATCAATACGTAGATTGTTATTTTAAAAGATACGTTTTACGAGAAATTTTTATTTTTTATTTTTGCAGCAACCTTGCAGTATTTCGTTTATTTAATACTTTTATCTGCAGGTACACAAGAGGTACCAAATTTACATAAACAGTACGCTTGGCTACATATATTGGTTAGCAGTACACCCGCGGTTCTGACATCAGGATGGCGGGTGTACCTAATTTTTAAAATATCATCATACGGGTGTAGGTACACAGATTTTCAAGAGAGGTACGTAAAGGTACACAGAAGGTACCAAATAACTGTAATAAATTTAGGCAAATCTGGAAATTACACCCGCCATTCTGATACACACCAGATTCTGTTCATGAGAGCAAGTGGTTTGCCTTTAAATCTTTGAATTTCTTGCTCAATAAAAATAAACCTACTGGAACAATCGATACGGTATGTAACATTTCAGTGATGTTGTATTATTTTATTTCTAACCTAATTATTAGAGCACACAAGAATAATATGTAAGCTTGGCCCGAGTGAAGAGAGGCGCGCGGTAAATAAAGACATAGGTACTTATTTTATCTGCCTTTGTTGTTGCGCTGCCGCTATTGTTATTGCACCGAAATATTTCTAAACAAATTATTTCTTGGAATGGCATGTGCACAGATATAATAGTCATTGCAAATGTATTTTTTAAAAACTAACAACTCTTTTCTCAACAATCTTTTGATTTCGCCGAATTTCTATTATAAACCGAGAGATTCCGTACCATTTTCTTTTTTTTTCTTTTTAGGTTGTTTTAGAAATATTATTATTAATTATTATTTACATTGCAATGTAAATAATAATTAATAATAATATTTCTAAATATAATTTATGACCATTGTCTTTTTTTTCATATATTCCGTGCGGTGTACCTACTCGCGGGTAAAAGCTAGTGTATAATACATTTCATAAGTAAACTGTTGGTGATTCAAATAAAATATTATTTCAGGAGATAACAGCAACTGACAATAATGCCCAACATGCGGACAATGATGCTCAACATGGGGAAAACGATTCACCTCAAACGTCAAACATCATTTCCCAAGCGAATAAACGTTATAAACCTAATCCAAGTAATGAGATGGTGTCGGAAGCATTAAATTTAATGAGAACAGTCAGTCAACGGACAAATCAAAAAATAAAAGATGAGGACGATTTGTTTGGCGAATATATTGCGACACAACTTAGAAAATTTGATAAAACAACAAAGTCAATAATAAAACATCGGATTAACAATATCTTTTTTGAAACCGAAACTGGATATCGTTCAGACATGTTCGAAGCTTCGCCAAGACCTTCTACTTCCCATAGTCATCCAGGATATTATACAATGGATCAATGTGATGTAAATTCCTACTACTCATCATCCAACTCTGCCGTAACAAACCCTGTTTCACCGCCTCTTGGTGAACCTTCAACATCTTCAATTGAACCTTCGTTACGTGTGTCGCTTCAAGAGAGTGGTGATATTGAGAACATATTATCATCTATTGAGTCAGATAAATAGGTTTATTCCACAAATCCCCACCGTATGCACTCTGAGAATAACCCTATCACCTGATGCGAGATAACGTTATGTAGGCACAAGTATTTCGTCTTAATGTTGTTGTCATAGAATCGTCATAGTATACTCAAAATGCATAAAAACATCAGTGGGGATTTCGCGGTGGGGATTTATAGAATAACTCGGTAAATAAAACCACTTATAAATGAACAAAAACAAGTGATTTACGAAGTTTTTAATACAAATTATAATAAAAATACAAGTACTAATACAAGTGTGAGTTTCATTTAAACTTACGAGTTAGTCATTGATCATTCTGCCATGGTAATCTCCCGACATCGGAAAGAAAATATTGAACCAATTCTGTCCTTATAACCTCAGGAGATTGTGTCCTTGTAACCTCAAGGGAATGTGTATTGTCTTGTCTAGGCAAGTCAGCAAACAAATTATTTTCACGTGGTTCCCTGCGCCAATCTCCTGGATTGATTTCTCCCCTACTATTTTCAGTATCATATTCATTTTGTTGTATTATACCATGTCGTTTTACATAATTGAACAAATGAATACATGCCAATGTTACAATAGTAACTTTTTGTGGATTTAGCTGGATGGGTTTGTTAAATATCTTAAATTGTTTTGTTAACTGTCCAAATACGTTTTCAACTACTCTTCGACCTCGACACATGCGATAGTTGTACACTCTCTTGGGAGACTCTTTCGCATGATTACCATCATAAGGTTTTAAAATATTGGTTTGTAAAGGAAACGCATCGTCGCCCAAAAAAAAATAGGGTATTGGCATAATTCTTCCAGGTAGAGGTTTTTTATCTGGCAAATTTAAATCATTATTATATAACATTCTGCATAATGAAGAGTTAGCAAATACACCACCATCGGAAATGCGACCCTGGCACCCCACATTAGCGTATAAAAACTTATAATCTGCATCCACTAATGCAAACAGTACAATACTGAAATACATTTTATAATTAAAATAATCGCTTCCACTTCGTGCTGGACATTCAATTCTAATGTGCTTTCCATCCATAGATCCAACACAATTAGGTACATTCCATCTACTCAGATATCCATCTGCAACTTTTGTCCATTCGTTTGATGTTCGTGGAATCTGAAATCGGAAATGTGCTCGGTGATAGGATAGCCATTTGCCTACTTATATAGTAATTTTTCGGAACATAGTTTTTCTGGAAGATTAAAGAAAGTTAAACGCCCATATATGTACATACCTTCACATAATCCGAAAGTCCATCTACGATAGCTTGGCACACTTCTAGAATAATGTAGGAAATACGTTGAGGAGATACTTTAAAGGTGTCACAAAGACTGTTGAATGAATCTCCCGTAGTCAGGTATTTTAATGTTAATGATAATCTGTCCGTTGGTGAAATTGCACTTCTGTAATTTGTATTTTTTTTAACTATTGTGGGTCCAACAATGCTTAGTAAATATTCAAAGTCGGTAAACGTTAACGACATAAATGTCTTAAAATGTAGTCTTTTTACAATCAAATCGTCTGTTCTTAAATCTTTTATTCTGTCACTGTTACTGTAACGACTGCGACTCATTAAGCTTGGTCTAACCCAACACTGTCGTTTTCTCTTCAGGGACCCAGCTAAAATTATTCCACATGCTGCTATTATTAGATCAGCATCAGTATCCATGTTTATTGTAGGCTGCAATATTCGAGAAAAACAACACGTAACGTTCGTACACACTGCAATCACTAACTAAAAAAGTTGTACTGATTTCTTGCCGCCGACTAACTCACCGACACAGCCCCATGACACATGTTGGCGGGTTGGCGGGTTTGGGTCGCCGACACCAAGCCGCCGGGTTGTGTCGGCGGGTCGGCGGGTTTGGTGTGTAGACTCCTTGACAACATTTGAATAGTATATTCTGGCGGGAACTTTAAAAAAGAGCGCATCAGAAAAAGGCTCAAAAGTTGAGTAAAATAACAGTGTTTGGTGTACAAATCCGTGCAAATGGTAGGAAACGAGGGGGGCGGGGATAACCCGCCCTCCGCACCTAAGGGCTATTACGCACTGTCGACTAGTCGCCGGCGACTCAGTTGTCGACGACTGTAATATTGTATAGTTTAAATAGGTGTTTACGCACTAGTCACCGGTTGCCCGGGCGACTCGGCGACCCGCCGCGCAGTGGCGACGCACAGGCAACTGCCGGTCGCCGGCGACCAATAGGTTAGCGTCAGAATGGCTGGTTGTCTATGGCAATCAGCTCTGAAAGTATATTCAAGAATTGCTACACAATTGCTTATATTTGCTATATGTGTTCGATAATTGCTACATATGATACATTCAGAGAAATACGAATATTTTTTTGACCAGCCGTTCTGACGTCAGGATGGATGGTCGCCTCCGTGATCAGCATGAAAAACGCAGAATTTCTAAAAGTAGGTATGTAGTATCAATAATTGCTTACTAATTGCTACTTTCACGAATTTAAGTTTGAGCTTCGTACATACATTAGGTAAAAAAATATAGCTTTTATTAAAATTTGTATGAAAAAGCGCCTAATAATTTGGAAAGGCAATGTTTTACTACAGCAGCGTCTTGTTCAAATCGTACAGGCGTTCACAATTATGGGTCACCTACCCCATCTGTTGACGCGGAATCGAATTAGTTAATTGAAATTATTAATGACAAACAAAAAGACAACATATTATGCGTGTAGCTGACAATGGTTTGACCACCATCAGGGTTCATTGGTGGATAAGCCATTGTCAGCTACACAACTTATGCTTAATCAAGCAGTACATACCTACCTACAAAAGCATAAATATGAAACACGGGAAATGTATGAAAGAAAACAATCGTAATACTTCGTTAAATCTTTATATTATTTCTACGTGTACACAAAATCAACAAATTACTATTTTTTAACATATACAATACAATGAGGGATCATCTTCTTTGGACTTTTTGTTATCTTTGTAGATTGATCATCGTAACAATTCCACTGTAAATTTCGCCTGCAGTGAGCTTTATAGTGACCAATTTGTATTCCAGGTGACGGAGGAATAAATTCTATTATTGACAATAAACGAAATTCAGTGTTGTGCAATAACAGGTGGATCGGTGGATCATCTATCTATATATATAAAAGAAAGTTGTGTTTGTTACAACACTTATAACTCGAGAACGGCTGGACCGATTGCCATGGTTTTTGATTTGTTGGATTTGTTTCCGTCCCGAATAGCAGAATACATTTTAAAAACAAAAGAAAGTCGTGTTAGTTACACTATTTGTAACTCAAGAACGGCTGAACCGATTTGGCTGAAAATTGGTAGGGAGGTAGCTAAGAACTGGGAGAAGGACATAGGATACTTTTGGGTAGGGGTAGGGTAGGGTAGGGGTAGGGTAGGGTAGGGGTAGGGTAGGGGTAGGGTAGGGGTAGGGTAGGGGTAGGGTAGGGGTAGGGTAGGGTAGGGGTAGGGTAGGGGTATGGTAGGGGTAGGGTAGGGGTAGGGTAGGGGTAGGGTAGGGTAGGGGTAGGGTAGGGGTAGGGTAGGAGTAGGGTAGGGTTAGGGTAGGGGTAGGGTAGGGTAGGGTTAGGGTAGGGGTAGGGTAGGGCAGGGGTAGGGTATAAAAGTCCACCCGTGCGAAGCCGGGGCGGGCCGCTAGTCTACTGAAATAAAATCATTTGAATTAAATTCAAATGCAATTAGGTCTCGTAAGGCTATAGTAAACGATTTAATACCATGACAGTTATGTCGACGGCATTGTGTAATTTCTTCACAATTAATAAGTGTATTTGCGGCTTCTTGTAACTCCTTAACAGTTTTATTAACGTCTATATGTAGAACAGGTATTTTCCGCTGAACATTATTGATCGGGCATTCTAATTCTGTGCAATGTTCTCTTTCGTCCGCACTATATATGCAATCAATTAATATGCGTTCAAACACATTATTGACATTACACTCGCAACTAATCTCCACAGTATTAGCCTGTTCAACTTTGTTAAAATATACTTGAGCCATTTCTGATCTAACTTTGTACAATTCTTCTGTATTTTTCTCTGTCATTAGCCTAATAAGTTTACAAAACAAATGTTTGCTGTCCTGTATTGTTCTACTTATACGGTAATCGTCGACGTATGCTATAGCCAAAGCTTGACATATAGAATCCATAGCGCATGTGTTCCTCAAAATATATTTTTTATCACCAATCTGTAATCTGCTTCCGTTAGACAAAAGTACAATAGATTTTAACTTTCTTTTTCTTTTTCGTTTGTTTGTAGCTTTCTTTTCTGAACCAAAGTTTTTGAGACCTTTTTCAGCGTGTTTTTTGAATTATTGACCTCGACCTTTCTTTGGTGAGCTAATTTATTAGCAGCAACTTTTATTTCTCCTTTTAGGAATTCTAAATGTTTGGATATGAATTCGTCTGTCCGCAGTCTATGAGATTTTGTGCTCATTTGTAATAAAAGCCTTTTTATTATTTTAAAATATGCCTCTACATTTGAGGAAGATGGTGTGGTGATGTTGGAATCATAAATATTTTTCATTATGTTAGACCATAACGGAAACTGTGTCAGTAAACGCGATGAAGTTCCAATAATAGCGGGAAAATAGTAAAGGTTCTCATGGTCGCCAAAACTCTCAGTATCCAGTGTCACCAATAATTTTTCTGTATCAATTTTGTTTCTAAACCATTTATAGAAATTACTTTCTGTATTTTGTTTTTCTAATTTGATGGGATGTTCCGATACATCTCCAAAAACCGACTTTAGGTCAACTTTAGGCGTATCAAGTAATTTATCATTATCCACAGTTTCTATTTCATTGTCCGAAGTCTGAAATTGATCCAGTGACTTTAATCGATTTTTAGCTGTAGCACATCTAGAACGAGTGTTATTTTTGTCTAATCCATCATATTCATTTAATCAAACTGTAATTATATCTGCCAAAATATCTTTAGCTTTTTCATAAGATTCGCATTTTTTAAACTCTAATAAACATTTAATATAAAAAAAATTTACTCTGCTGTCGACATGTTTAAAACATGACAGATTAAATAATATTTTTACAAAATGACTGGTGTCTATTCTTATGTAACAATCATCACTACTTTTCTCTTGTTCCAGTTTTCTGTACGATTCTTCGACATAATCTTTTGTCGAGTTATGTTTCGTAAATGCTTTCACGCAAGCGCCAATTAGTGCCGATGAATCGTCGACATTGACCTCATCTGGTTTTGGATTGCATTCTTGCCAAGCTTCTAACCATTTATATATTGTCTCCAAAGATTGACTTTCCGACAACATCTGTGTAAGCGGGACGCTACTTTCATTTTCGATTGTCTTCATGACACATACATAAATGAAAATGTGTTTAGTAATTACGACTTTATGTGTTGGACCAAATGGTTTAAAAATACTACCGGTGGCATCCAGACTAAGGATTAACTTGCCAGTTTTCTTAAACAGTTTATAATAATTATCTTGGCAAGGATCCCAATAATACACATAAAAAGGATAAACTGAAATATGCTTAATGGCTTCTTTATAAGGCGATATTAGTGTCATTAACCATAATGAAAGAATTTGATTTTTATCTAAATATGAACTCTTGTTTACTTCGTGTTTTATTTGACGTAGGCAACCAACTGTCGGCAGATGAGCAGGCTCAGGATCATCGGAATCCATAATTTTATTAGCCATTGTGTTACGGTATGTTATAGCAGCAACATGTTTGAGATCATCAGATATTTCTGTACGCTTCGTAGGCGATAGTTTTGTTTTTCTAGCAAAAGTATGAACAAAATTTTCATCGTAATTTGCTATAATGCATTTGCATTGAGCAATTTTATTAGAAGGCCAGCTAATTATAACCTTCACTTTAGCCTCACATTGTTTACAAAATCCAACGCACGTTATGTTATTATTATAATACTATATATTAGAATACTGTTTAAATATCCAATTGTGTGCCTCCTGAACCTCCCAAATTTTTTCACGCATTAGATGCGCCCACTGATGCTTAGGCAAAAGATTTTTCATTCTAAATACAGTTTCTGCACCCTTATTTAATTTAATGCGTTTACTTATTGGTTGCATTCGTTCCCATTGATACGTGTCAATCATAAAATCGTAACATACTGTTTTTTTACCTTTGTATTTTTTTTAATTCATCACTATTCGAAAGAATTTGTTTTGGTTCTTGGTTATCACAAACCTCAAGATCATCAGAGTCACCAAAGAAATAATCAAAATTTTTCTTTACAGAAAGGAACAGTGCTTGCTTCGTAATTTTATTTGATAAAAAGGCACTTATTTCACTGAATAATGGATCGGTAGATGATGGTAAATGGGATTTATTGGAAAAATACTTTTTGTATTGCAGGAACGCATTTTTTTGATCATTTAGTGGCACAGTAAACTTTCTGCCTCTTTTCATTGTCACCAAACGTAAATCACAAAACACAGACGTAAGCGCTAAGTTTCACTATTGTTACATTTTTCTTTTGATGTACTTATCAAAAAAGTCAGAACAGTTTCAACGTTTAACTGATACTAGTAAATATTATGTTATGGAGGGTAGGTACCTACGTTTATTAAATACTCACCAAACGTCATTAAAGTCGAAGTGAACGCCTGCAAGATTTGAACAAGACACCTCTGGTAAAAAGAATTTGTTGCCTTTCTAAATTATTAGGCGCTTTTTCGTACAAATTTTAATACAAGCTATATTTTTTTACCTAATGTATGTACGAAGCTCAAACTTAAATTCGTGAAAGTAGCAATTAGTAAGCAATTATTGATACTACATACTTTTAGAAATTCTGCGTTTTTCGTGCTGATCACGGAGGCGACCATCCATCCAGACGTCAGAACGGCTGGTCAAAAAAATATTCGTATTTCTCTGAATGTATCATATGTAGCAATTATCGAACACATATAGCAAATATAAGCAATTGTGTAGCAATTCTTGAATATACTTTCAGAGCTGATTGCCATAGACAACCAGCCATTCTGACGCTAACACCAATAGGAGCACGGTTTCAAATGAAAGCATTCACACTGCGAGCAACTGTCGTAACGACCGGACGGCCGCGCACAATGAGTTTTGACACGGATAAATTTTTATCGGAAATACAATCCCGAAAAGCTATTTGGGATTTACTAAGTGAGGAATATGCTAATCGGGATTTGAAGAAAAAACAGTGGGAAGAAATAGTGGAGTTATTTGGAGGTGAAGAATTATCAGACGAAGAAAAAAAAAACTCAGGTAAGTAAGAAATGCCATTTATTTTTTATTAATTAATACTGCGAGTGTAGGTATCCCATCTGGCCCGGTGACTTGGCCCGGCACTGGGCCACATGGGACAAAAAAGTTTTAACTGGCCCGGTGATATGTTTACCGGGCCAGATGACACAAATCAAGTGCCATCGTCCCCGGAAAGGGGAGAAAAGAGGATACGCCTCGTAATTTGTGAAATACTAACTATATGCATCTATGAAAGGGATTGAACTTATAAATCAAACTGCTTAGTATAAAATAATCAGTTTTTATTGTGAATAACGCGATATATCTCTACTATATGTATACTTGTGTCATAAATCTCAACCTGAAATAGACTAGAAATTTAATTGCCTGTGACGTCTGTCAGTCGGTTACGGTCAGTCAAGGTTAATGTGCACGTGGTATTTATGAACTGCAACGTCTGCAACTTAGTAAGTGAAGTGATATTTGATTTAACATTTATTTTATCAAAATGCGTGGTTAAAAAATATTCGTTGCTGTAGTGCTACAGACTAAATAACACGTAACGATTTCGGGAGCTATGGCCGACGAAAATCCAAGATGTTCAAATGACTTATCGTCTTTAAAATATATAAAAAGAGGTGGCGGCACTGTCCTTCTTCATGCTGGATACCAGTACACATTGAAAGAAAAATACAAGAATGGGACAGTGGCATGGGAATGCATTAATAGAAAGAGAAAAAGATGTGGTGGCAAAAACACTTTGAAAGTAAGTACAAAAGAACATTCATCTTATAATGCTTGCTGACTTATTTATGATCTAAGTAGGTAATAGTAATTAATATCAATTTATCTTTTTTAGGGCTGCGATAAAGTAGGAGAGAAAAATCATGGGTGCATGCCAGATTTTGCTAAAAATGAAATAGACGAGAGTTTATACAAATGCAAAATTGAATTATCAGCGCCAGAATTTCCGACCGTTACTTCGGTATATAATGCTACAGTAGCTTCATACCAAAACTCGGGTCTCGATTTAATAAAAAAAAATCCAGAACTACACCAAGTTAAGAGTAGGTTATATAGATCGAGAAATGCTTCCGTTGGGTTGAAAAAAATTGTCTGCAAGAATCTGATCGAAGTGAAGGTACCCGAAAAATATTTAGATTTTTTGATGGCAGACTATTCACGTGAAGAAAAGAGAATTTTGATATTTGCCACTCAAAAGGGCAGACAACTTTTGTCTGAGGGTAAACTTTTCTTTGGAGATGGCACATTCAAAAGTTGCCCGGAGCCTTTTAAACAACTTTACAGTATACATTGTGCTATTGGTGAAGAAGAAACAAATATTGTGCCAGTGGCGTACGCGTTATTATGTGACAAAAGTACAGACACATATGAGGTTCTTTTTCACTTATTGAAAGCTCAAGTACCAGACTGGACCCCAGAAACTTTTAAAACTGATTTTGAGATAGCCGTCATGAACGCTATTGTATTAGTATTCCCTAATGTAATAACAAAAGGTTGCTACTTCCATTATTCGCAAGCGGTGTGGAAGAAAGGGAAGGAGTTACAACTCATTAAGTTAAAAACAACCCGCAGACAAGTAGCCCTCAGTGCTGTACTACCCCTTCTGCCACAAAACGAAATTTTTAATGGCTGGTGGTATGTTGCTGCTCAAAGTCCCGATGATAAAAATAGCAAGATATTTCGTGATTACATGTTAAAGCATTGGTTGCGTGACGATTTTATAAACGTGTGGTGCGTTTTCAGACAACGCCACCGTACGACAAATGCACTGGAAGCGTGGCACAGCAAACTTAACAAAACAATTAAAAGAAAGCAGCCCAATATGATCGAGATTTTAAAAGCGCTTTATACTGACGCATCTTATTACAAAACAAGATCAGTGCAAATTGCAAATAAGATACCAAGTACTCGACGTCATTCAAAGAAAGCCATGCTTCGAGAAGACTTTATTCAGGAGACAACCATGGAGCTCGTGACCGGTCAAATAACCGTCGGTCATTTTTTAGAAAAAATGCGATAGAGAATTCTGAAATGATTGATGTTCGAAGCATTTAATTTTGTTTGATTTTGGCTTCGTTGATTAGGATTATTATAAAAATATTGTTGTTATGTTCAAATTCAAAAAATCTGCTTACAGGAAGTCTATTTCAGGTTGAGATTTATGACACAAGTATACATATAGTAGAGATATATCGCGTTATTCACAATAAAAACTGATTATTTTATACTAAGCAGTTTGATTTATAAGTTCAATCCCTTTCATAGATGCATATAGTTAGTATTTCACAAATTACGAGGCGTATCCTCTTTTCTCCCCTTTCCGGGGACGATGGCACTTGATTTGTGTCATCTGGCCCGGTAAACATATCACCGGGCCAGTTAAAACTTTTTTGTCCCATGTGGCCCGGTGCCGGGCCAAGTCACCGGGCCAGATGGGATACACTCAATACTGCTCATCTGCCAAGATAATTGACCCTCAGTTGTAAAGTAATCAGCAAATACATCTCTGTATGATGCACCACGTCGCGTAGCTCTTTGGAAACCGTTTGGGACTTCTTCAAAGCCAGGAATGCTCAGGGTATCTTCAAATTTATATCCGTCTCTTTCTCGGACATAGTTGTGAAGAGCGCAACATGTTTTGATGATGCATGATACTAGATCTAAATTCACGTTGATAGGTCTGTGAAAAATCTGCCACTTGTTTGCTAATATGCCGAATGAACATTCAATATGGCGTCGTGCACGAGAAAGCCTATAATTAAATATTTTTTTCTTTGTTGTTAAATTTGATCCACCGAACGGTCGCATAATTTTGTCAGTTTGTCGAAATGCTTCGTCACCCACAATAACAAACGGTACTGGTATAGGGTTTGTCGATGAAATGGGCTTAGGTTCGGGTATTTGCAAATCATTGTTCATTAGCTTTTGATAAAACGTTGAATTTGTAAATATAGTTGAATCGCAATCCTTTCCATAGGAACCAACGTCTATGTATATGAACTTATAGTCAGAGTCACAAATGGCAAGCAAAATTACAGAAAAGAAGTGTTTGTAATTATAACACAATGATCCACTGTTGTATGGTTTTATAATTCTTACATGCTTACCATCTACGGCACCTATGCAATTTGGAAAATTGGCCCGTAAATGAAAATCTTTTGCTATTTTTAACCAATTTTCTTTTGTCGGTTGCGGTAAACACATGTCTTTTTGTACAACCCATATAAAATGACAAACTTCTCTTATTATTTCAGCTATAGTTGAA
The DNA here is from genome assembly GCA_947037095.2 of Nycteola revayana. Classification (NCBI taxonomy): domain Eukaryota; kingdom Metazoa; phylum Arthropoda; class Insecta; order Lepidoptera; family Nolidae; genus Nycteola; species Nycteola revayana. Next base: position 4,978,526 of record OX344844.2, read on the forward strand.
ATCCCAAGTCTGTATGAGTAATGTAAATCTACAAATTTACAACCGCTTCCAAGATATCTGGAATTAAAAAATAATTTAAATATATACATTATTTAAAGGTGCATGCACTTCAAAAAAAATGGAAAAATATAAGAAGCTGCTTTTCGCGAGAAGTACGAAGATTAAAAAATACTAAAAGCGGATCTGCTGCTTCCCATAAAACTCATAATTGTGTTAAAATCCCGTAAAAAATAAAGGTTAGGAATGAATTTTATTTGAATTGTCACTTACCTTAGTGTTATAAAAAGTTTTTCTTCCCGAGAAATACATGGTCGCATATTTGTATCTATGCCAGTTATATGTGGTTTTAGAAGACACAATAAGTCATCAAATGAACTCACAGACATTCTTGCATAATTAAAAAAATTACGAGGATATTTTCTAACGTCTTCATAAAATATTTTAAACATTCCCTTTGACCTCCGTTCTTCTAACAAAGGATGCACCCAATACTCTTTTGATTTTTTTTTATTTTTCTTTCTTTTTATAATTAGTAGCGCCGCTACTATTGCAACTTCTTCAACGTCCATTCTGCACGAATGTACTTGGAATACTGTCGCTCGGCTCGGTCTCCGGCCCTAGTTTCCCATGTTTCGGTCGCCGAGGGACTGAGTCGCCGGCGACTATATAGTCGACAGTACGTAATAGCCCTAAACGTCCTCGGCCTGAGGCCGAAGGTGGAGGGACTAAGAGCGCTTGTAGACGTCCGTTTTTTTCACCGGATAACGGACCGTGTTTTTTGCCGGATTCGCGGTGGTGTATGAATTATAATGAATGTGTGTACATGCACCGGACATCGGTCCGGCGAACAATTTACGCCGGATGCACCACCCCTTCCCCTCGGCGCGACGGACACCGGTCCGGTGTAAAGGTGCGTACGGATTGCGCGTACCCTGGTACGCGTACTCAGTTTACGCGTATCCGGAACGCCTAGTCCATACCTGCAGCTACGCGTTCACTCTTGGGGTACGCGTACCGCGCGAGCCAACTCGCAGCGCGAGCCACCGTCAGTCGGTTTTTGGTCGCGCGTCAAAGAGGACGCACGCGGCCGGCTACGCTATATTTGGACGGCAAAATGAATAAACACGCGTGTTCTTCGAGTTTCAATAATGAAAATATTATTAGATTGATTCAACTTTATGAATTTCACCGGGTCTTGTGGGATAGCACACTAACTGATTATCGAAATAACGATTTACGCCAAGATGCATGGAAGGCAATTTCAAATGAACTGAACATTCCAATAGGTGAATTAAAAAAAAAGATGACAACTTTATTAGCAACTAATAGAAAAGAAAGGAGCAAAATCAAAAAAAGTTTAGTAACAGGATCAGGTAAGTTTTTAAATTGTTTATTTACGCATTGTAGGTATGCATTGTATTTTCGCATTGTAAATTGACATATTTATAATAGCCTATATACTTTTATATCTTTTTTTTTACAGGAGCTAATGATGTATATATATCGAAGTGGTTTGCATCTGAATATTTTACTTTTCTAAATGATAAGGACAAACCAATGCCAACAACGGAGACTACTGTAAGTAATTACGATTAGTTATTAACGTTATTATATTTATACATACCAGCTGCTTTATGAGGCTTTTTCAATTTTATTATACATATATTACGCGCGTTAAATAGTGTTTGAAACTCGGTACGGTGCGCGGTCACACAATCGGCCAGACGCCGCGCAAGCGCCGCGCATGCGCTCCGCACACACGCCGCCGGCGGCGTCCCTCGCGCTCCGATCTCGCGCCCGACTCCCGAGGCCAGTCGCTAGTCTCAGTCGCGCGCGCCCGCTCCGCACGCAAGTAACGTTTCAATCGATTCCGCGGCTCTTGCTCGCTCCCGCCAAAAGTTTTGTTTTTTATGTATGTTAGAATATAGTTATAGTTCCAATAGTTGTACAAGTCACTGTGCGCTAATAAACTGTTTATGTGCTCTAAGCGTAGTGTCTTTCACTGAGTACAAACCTACGCCACCACCATCATACATATTATTTTAGCCTACGTTAATCCGTGTAGTTAGTACACGTTTTATATAATATAAATGTCACATTAAAACTTAGTGATTATTTTGCCACTCAAGGGGGGCATTATTAACAAAGTGTTCCGCCAGATGTAAACGTATATGAGTAGGAGTATTGGGCGATCTCCTAGGTACACTGTCTAAAGGAAAAAAAGAAGTTAATTGCTGTTGGTCTTGTCGCCATGCACCTGGAACAAGCTCTCCTCGCTGTTCAGAGTCAAATGCATTCGTATGTGCGTAAATATTTGATAGTCTGCTTTTTCGTAAAAAATTGTGTAAATAAACAGTTGCCAATACAATTTTTGTAGCTTTTTCCGGTTCCAAAAGCATTGGTTTTCGTAGTACTCGAAACACCGAACTTAGTATCCCAAATGCATTCTCAACTACCCTCCTTGCTCTTGATAGACGATAATTGAATATTCTTTCAATAGATCCTCTTTCTGGATTACCCGAAAAGGGTTTCATGGTATATTCACTGAGGGCAAATGCTTTATCACACAGAATTATATACGGTACCTTCACATTGTAAGGAGTTTGTAGTATTTCAGGATTCGGTAAATTTAGGCTTTTGTTTTCAAGGTTCCGGTACAAGGAAGTGTTTTTAAAAACACCTCCATCTGATATGCGCCCTTGACATCCAACATTTACGTACATAAAATTGTAATCAGCGTCAACTAATGCTAACAATACAATGCTAGAATATTGTTTATAATTGTAAAATTCCGTTCCACTATTTAATGGTGCTTGAAGGCAAACATGTTTGCCGTCCATTGCGCCTATTGCATGAGGAAAGTTCCACTTTTCTTCAAATTCTTTTGCAACGGCCATCCATTGATTTTCAGTCTCGGGTAGCTGTAACAAATTATTTCATCTAAGTTAAAGTTTTTCTTATTTTATTTTTCAGATAACTACCAGCAACAACACACAGAATGTGCATGAATCTATATCAAATGATGAACAATTAGCCAGTGATTCTGCCTCAACCACGCAACAAGTACCTAGTGATTTGACTTCATCCACACAACAAGCACCTAGTAATTCTTCATCGTCCATACAACAAACACCCAGGAATTCTGCCTCAACCACGCAACAAGTACCTAGTGATTTGACTTCATCCACACAACAAGCACCTAGTAATTCTTCATCGTCCATACAACAAACACCCAGGAATTCTGCCTCATCCACACAACAACAGCACAACACATCATTCAGAAATAAAAGGCGCCGTAATAACGATGACACTGCCACATTAACAGAAGCAGTGGGATTACTCAAGCACAGTGTACAATATCTATCCAAGGAAGAAGACTGTTACACTTCTTTTGGGACCCACATTGCGTATGAATTGAAAAAATACGACTCGCGAACATTTACACTAGTAAAACATGCTATCAATAATGTTATATTTCAAGCTGATATGGGCCAATTACCTGGTCAGTATGGGTATTATACCGGTGCCTATTCAACGGATTTAACCAACTCTACCTCACGCCAAAGCAATTACAGCGACACGCCAATTCCAGCACAAACTGCACCTACATCAACAGCGGAAACTCCAAAGGAAGCGGAGGATAATCAAAATGAAATTTCTGAAATATTACGTTACGTTCAAGAACAAGAAGAATAATTCAGAAAATTCTTAATTATAATTTAATAAAACTTCTTTAAGTACTTAAATTATAATTTTCTAAAATTTTAATTATCATAATAAATAAGCAGATAAACATAAACGTTTTTATTCATTAACTCACCTTCACATGATCCTTGAGAGCCTTGATAATTGCATCACATACTTCAATAATAATAGTAGATATGGACTGCTTAGATATGCGAAACAGATATTGTAAACTTGTATATGAGTCCCCGGTGGCCAAGAACCTTAACGTCACGGATAGCCTTTCTCTGGCTGTGATAGCTTCTCGAAAATTAGTATTCATTTTTTTTATTTCAGGTTCAACCTTTTCAAGAATTATTTCAAAATCTTGCAAACTCATTCTCACAAAATTTTTGTCCCCACTTTCTTCATAATTTATATCTTCCATTAGCCTATTTGCACACTGTAATCTTTCACGAAACAATTTTTTCATCCACCATCTAGGTTTCCGTTTGTTTCTCTTTTTTTTATTTAAAATGTGTTGAATAATGACTAACGCCGCAGCAGTGGTGGTGCACGCAACCGCTAAGTTTGTCGGAGTCATGGCGAATGACTGGGGCTCGCGGAGCGCTCTGGATCGATTGACCTCGCGTACAGGTTCGCGGCGGTCCGTACAGGAGCTGTACGCGTATTCAATGTACGCGTGGACAGTGTTTCCCAACTACGCGTAACACAGGAACGCGCTATCCGTACGCACCTTAAGAAATGGCGGTCATCCACGCCAGTGTATTGGTGCGTGTTGACGCTGCCGGACGTATTGCCTGTTTTCTGTTAATTGAGTGCCGTCTACCTGCGTTCTTTTAAAAATGGGTGATATTGACATGGAATTGTTAATAAGTTTGGTTGAAAATAGGCCTGTACTGTGGGACAAAACCCAAGAGTGCTATAAAAATAGACAGTCGAGTTTTGCCGCTTGGAGAGAAATTTGTCTTGCGTTAAATGAAGGTTTTGAAACGATGTCCGAGAAAGAAAAAAATGATTTTGGTAAGTAACATTTTATTTTCATAATTTTTATGCATGTTGATTTTGCCATGGTACACGCCCTACTGGTGACATGAAATACTCTGCATATTTGTTACGAATCATATTTGCTGTTACATTACCTCGTGTTGAATGGGAACGAGGCAAATGGCATAGAGTAGACACCATGTGTGAACTAGCAGTGTCAGTAGCATTATTAGCAATACCCTCTACTTTATGAATTATGTTTTGTAATAAGCAGCATGTTTTTACAATGTTAACAGCAGTATCTGTTGAAACATTTAATGGTCTATGCAAAATCCTCCATTTATTGGATAAAATACCAAATGCGCATTCGACGTAGCGTCGCGCTCTTGTGAGACGATAATTGAAATTTTTTTTTATTGAGTCAAGTTGATGCCCACCGTAAGGACGCACCGTAAGGATCCAGGTGGCAGGATCGTGAGTCATGAGACCTATCATCCTGGTTATTCGACGCAACGGCAAGTGATTGCTACTGAATATCCTGGACCGAGTTATAGGACAAACACGAATTATCAGAATGAACCTATTACAAGTAGTCCTAATTCTCCGTATAATTCTATGAATACAATGACATATGCAAGTTCTCCAAGCGACACACATGATTCACAGGACTCGGAACCACTTATGGATCTATATAGCACTTAAACATTAATGGCTTGTTTGTTTGTCTACATTTTTTAATAAAAATTACTTTAAAAATGTTCATAGTTTGTTTTAACTTACCTTAATGTTACAAACAACTTTTATTCAGGACTGATTGATTTTCTTAATATTGTATCTTGCTTCAACAAATCATTTTCACACAAAGTCAGTAATTCATCAAAGGACCTCACGGACATCCTCACATAACTAAAAAACTTATCCGGATATCTCTTCTTAGATCGTCGTATATGTTGACGAATTGTCCTTTCTTACAGCGATCGGCTAAATAAGGATGAACCCACCACTGTTTCTTTTTTCTCTTGAACTTTCTTTTCCTACGTACATACAGCAGTAGTGCTATCTCTTCGAGGTCCATTTTGATACTGTCTCAGTATGGTGTGGCGACTCTGGTGTCTGTATGGTGTCTAGTTTGGTAGCTTAACGACACCACGGTGGCGCAACTGGTTGCGCCGCCATGGTGTCCTGGTGAAATATAGCCCTAACCATATTTTACATCGAAATAATTATAGAAAGTTGCTACCTAATTGCTACTAGTTGCTACTTATCGTCAGATAATTGCTACCCCCGAATTTCTTTAACCCTTATTCAAACGCGAGCCTGTGGAGGAGTTAACCCTTATTAAAACGCTGGGAGCTATACTTCCCACATCTCAGATTGAAGTAAATCGTGTTTTATTTTTATATGCTTAAACCTAATGCAATGTAATATTTATCTACGCAATCTTAACATTTCAGAGAATCTTTTTTAATGGCAACACTTTTCAGAGAATTATAAAGCTGGGTATCCATTTGAGACAGCCTCGGGCCGAGCGGTTGCCTCGACCCGAGGCAGATCTAGTGGAGACCGTGCCGCGAGTCGAGGCTTGCCGCGACTTGAACCAAACGAGGCGGCCGCGCAGCGAGCCAAATCGTGTCGGTAAATGGCTATGCTCAAAGACGCCTCAGTGTGAGGCGTGCGTTCAGTGGAGACGGACGTACGTGTGCTCGGCACGCAGCAAAATGGATAATGAGAAATGTATCGAATTAATTAAGTTATATGAAAACCACCGACATTTGTGGGATCCAACTTCACCGCATCATTATAATAAACAATTGAAAGAAGATTCTTGGAAAATAATAAGCAAGGAAATGAAACTACCAATTTCCGAAGTAAAAAAAAAAAATTACTTCGCTTTGTGGATCTTTTCGGAGGGAAAAATCTCGGCAAAAAAAAAGTCTCGTCACGGGATCAGGTAAAAATTCATTGGTTTTTGAAAATTAGTTTTACCTATATTGCTTGTCATTTATTTTATACTCATTTTACTCACGTGTGTAGTGTAGTGTACCTCTAAAAAATATTTTTATTCTAGGTCGTAATGAGGTGTATATATCGAAATGGTTCGCTTATGAGCACTTTTACTTTTTGGCTGACAAGTTCTCTCCCCGTGAGACTCAAAACTCAATGTCTATCGACACATCGTCGCCTTCTGCAGCAAGAGACACAACAAATTCAGAACCGTCGCCTTCTGTAAGTATCCGGGGTCAGTAAGCTTTGGGCTAAAGGCGGAAACATATTTACGGAATTATATTTTATATTTAATATCTATGTTGCCATGTTATTTGTCCATTTGTAACGAAGTGTGTAGCCAAGTGTGACCGAATTGCTTTTGCGTCATTTGCAGACCTTCGAGGAATTGCACGTAAAGGCACAAAAGAAGTCGAATCTGGTTCATTCCTCCACGACCCTTGTACGAAATTTCCATCGATTTCAGAGTCCAAACTTCCTGGTGGTGTATAAATATTTCTGCCGTGATATATCTATAATGCTGTTATCCTCCAAGCCCGTAGTGGTAGATAACGGCATTATAGATATATCACGGCAGATTTGCCCTTGTTTTTCGTAAAAAGTTATGCAAATAAACAGTAGCCAGTACCACTTTCGTAGCAATTTCTGGTTCCAATAACATTGGTTTTCTTAACACTCTAAATACAGAACTCATGATGCCAAAAGCATTTTCTACTACCCTTCGTGCTCTAGATAGACGGTAATTGAATATTCTTTCCGGAGAACCATTGTCTGGGGTTCCTTCAAACGGTTTCATAGTATAATTGTTTAAAGCAAATGCCTTGTCAGCTAATATAACATAGGGCACTTTAATCAAATATGGTGTCTGTAATAAACAGGGTGCTGGTAACTTTAATTCATTATTTTCCAATGATTTATACAATGCACTGTTTTTAAAGACTCCACCATCGGATATGCGTCCTTGACATCCAACGTCTACATACATAAAATTATAATTAGCATCCACCAAGCCAAGCAATACGATGCTGGGAAAATTTTTATAATTTATGTATTCTCCGTGACTATTAATTGGTGATTGAAGAATAATATGTTTGCCATCGAGGGCCCCCACACAATGAGGAAAATGCCACTGGTTTTCAAAATCTTGTGCTACTTTTAACCATTCTTCTTCTGATGATGGTATCTGAAAATTATGTCACATATTTTACTATTAGGCTATTGTACTGCTAAAACATTATTTGATGATTTTATCTACTTTAATTTACAGAATGAAGAATTCTTCGAAGAAAATGAATCGATGCGTGAAACTGCTTCTTCCGAGCGATCATCTTTGCCCCGCGATGATCAACAACAGACGCAGCCCGAAACTTCAAGATCAAATAAAAGAAAAATGCCTCATGCTTGTGAAGATAATATAGATCTAGATAAAGCTATGGAAGTGTTAAATTATACAGATGATAGTTATGATACGTTTGGTAAACATATTACTGCAGAACTTAGAAAATATGATCCAATTACTGTAGCACACGTTAAAAGAGCTATGATGGATATCTTATTTCAAGCTGATACCGGGATGGTACCAGGTACACGACAACAAGGATATTACACGCAACAATACGGCCAAACTTCTGCGAACGCACAAAATTCCCAACAATATGGGCAAACTTCTGTGAACTCACAAGATTCTACTGGAAATACTGAACAATTTACTACTCTGTCATTATTGTAACTTTGTACTTTACTAAAATTTTGATTAATAAAGCATTTTTAACATACCTGAACATATTCTTTGAGCACTTTTACCAAGGCATCACATGTTTCGCGCACAATTTTTGAAATAGATTGCTTTGACACTCTAAAAAGGTATTGCAAACTAACAAACGAATCACCACTTGCTAAAAACCTCAGGGTAATGGCCAGTCGTTCTTTTGTTGTGATTGCTTTGCGAAACGATGTATCTTTTTTTCCAATTATTGGTTCAAGCTTGATACATAGATCTTCAAAGGTTTCAGAGTTCATTCTGGTAAAATTTTTAATAGTTTCTTCTACGCCTTCAAGGGTCATATCTGACAACAATTTTATTGCATGAACATTTCGCTGACGATATATTTCCTTAGTCCACCATCGATGTTTCCGTTTCTTATGTTGCTTCCTTTTGTAGTGACTAATTATTACTAATGCTGCAGCGACTTTACGTGCGTCAACCATGGTGGTTAATGAGGAATTGACAAAATCGTGGCTCGGGTTGAGGCTTGCCGCTCGATACGATATTATGTGTGCTCAAGTGGAGACGCATGTACTTTCCGCAGCCCGCGGCACGCTCAGGATGAGGCAGCTCGTCACGAGGCTGCGCAAATGGATACCCAGCTTTCCACTAATACCTGTTAGAATTTTGCTGAGCAAATAATCAAAAGATGTTGTTGACATACGCGTGTAGTTGAAGAATTTCTCTTCATATTTTCTAAGGTCCCAATAATTTTGAACAAATGACCCATTTAAAGATCTTGTTTGTAAATAAGGTTGTACCCAGTATCTTCTATAGGCACGATTTCTTTTAATTTGACCGTACACCAAAAAACCAAACAGTTAGTATAATGGCAGCGTCCTGAATGAGTTCCACACTCATCAAAACTATCGTGATGCTCAGTACTGCACGACCACCACAGAGAACGGCGAATAAATGAGAGCCGCCGTGCGTGAATCTACAAAACGCACCTGCGCGCGTGAGTGCGCAAAAAACCCGCACGATGATGCAGATCTGCACTCCCGCAGGAACGCGCGTAGGTGCGTCGACACGCAATATGCAGCATGATGCGGGGCAGTGTGAAAATCGCCAAAGGTAATTTCAGTAAAAAATCAGAGATGGCGTTATAAAAATTGTTGTGGCATTTTGATTCTTAAAACAATATCAATAGTGCATAGTGGCCCAGATCACTTGGGTCACTATGGTATTGCCGCCATTACGGCTCAGGTGACTTGGGCCACTCTGGTCTTTCATACGTACGTGTCAACATATTTGTTTTTGCGGTTATTTTTTTGGTGTTTTGACGAAATAAGTGTGTTTAGAATAGTTATTAATCTACGTGAACGTGAGGGAAGGTATTGGCGGTACAGCAATAAGCTTAAGAGGTAAGAAGACCTGTTATTAGTCAGATATTTTATTGTTTTCTCGTCGTCAATTGATTCTAACCTATAAAATAATTAACTTAATTTTTACTATTTTTGTTTTGGACAGATATAGCAGGAGCTTACAATGAGTGGAGCTGCTGAAAACATCGAAAATGACACACTAGGTAACACTTAGTTTAAATGTTGAGATTACGTTATGTTATTATTTATTTACTGTGTTTTTATTGACTATTTTTGTTTGGGCCAGGTTCAGCAGAAGCTACAATGAGTGCAATTGAGAATGAAGCTACTGATAACATTGAAGGTGACTTACGTGGTAAGCAGCTTACGTTTTTAGAGTTCCGTAGTAAAACAATGGGTCAGTGGGTCAAGTATATTGAGTAAGGCGTTCTTGGATAGATATTTTGATAATGTTTAGAGTACTTATGAGAAGCAGTTTTAATGTTAAGTTTTCGTTGGGTAGGTTACTTACTTTTTTATTTGTAAGTATGTTTACCTATTAATTTACTTTTTTTTTCAGATATATTTGGATTTAGCCCGGTGGAGCCCTACGAGGATTCGGGTTCGGAGTATGTCCCAAAACAACGTAGCAGGAGCTCATCAAGGAGTTTACAAGACATTCTTGGGGACTCATCTACTGAAGGCAATGAAGAGGGTCAGTCATCTGTTTCTACAAACAAAGATACAAGGAAGCGCATGCGCAAAGAAAATTTATGGAAAAATAATATGAGGAAAAATAAACGAGCTAGAGGTGAGGCATACGTAAATACTAAAGGCGTTCTCGTTCCCGTGAAACAAATAGATTCAGGTCTTCAATGCACCTGTAATGAAAAATGCCATGAGAAAATTGTACACGAAAGACAAAAACAACTTTTTTCAAAGTATTATGCCCTAGCAAATTTTGATTTGCAAAGTGCGTACCTATATTCACTCATACATGTTGTGATAAAAGCAAGGTCTTATGTGAGAGTCAGAGATACCTCATCGGATTTGGTAGCTGGAAACATCAAATCGAAGCCCAAGGAGTTTTCTTGATTGTATCACTTACCAGACGCGAATGGAAAACATATTCGTGTGTGTAAGTCATTTTTTAAGCAAGTTTTTAAAGTATCGGACGGACGCCTCACAAGGCTTTTGAAAAATAAGCCTCTAGGCGATCCCGCTCCCATTGATAAAAGAGGCAGGCATATTCCGTCAAATAAAACTCCAAAAACAAAAGTAAACCAAGTAAAGGATTTCATCAATACTTTTCCGAAATATGATTCTCACTACACAAGACACAAAAGTGAAACGAGACAGTACTTGCCTCCTCACTTAAATTTGTCAATTATGTATTCTGAATACAAAAGTAAGGTTGAAGGACCAGTTTCAAAATACATATTTGAAAAAATATTTAATGAAAATTTCAACCTCACATTTCATGCTCCTGTAAGCGATTCATGTAAAAGATGTGACAATCCTTATCTCTAAATCATGGCCAAACCCATGTCTTCCCACTGCACAATATTCTCTTCCTGGTTTTAGTCTTATCCGAAACGACCGTACAAATGGTGGTGGGGGTGGAGTTATATATCTCCGTACTGATATTTCCTTTTCTATTGTGGATATGTCAGCTCAGCCCCCACCTACAACTGCTGGCGGACACCTATTCGTAGAAGTTGAACTTTACCACTGTAAAGTTTTACTAGGAGTATATTATAGTCCATCACTTCGAATTGATTATTTTTCTTCGTTTGAAAACATCCTTGAAAACCTTCTACCTTCTTACAGTCACACCATAGTCATGGTCATAGCATGTGTTAAAAATGCCTTTTAAAAAACGACTTTCGTTCCTCTCGCCTCATTGCTTTACTTCAGTCTTATAATCTATTCATCTGTCTATTATTTAATGGACAGATGAATAGATTAAAATAGCTACAAATCATTTTCCCAACTCTGTCCCTTCACTTCTTGACCTTATGTTTGTTTCCTCTTCGCAACATGTCGCTAAGCACGGTCAGTGTTTAGCCGACGCATTCTCTCATCACGACCTCATCTATCTTTCGTATAAAATCCGGCCACCGAAGCCAAAACCTAAAACTGTATTGCAGCGTAATTTTGGTAGCATGAATCTGTGTCATCTTCTAGAGGATGCAAACTGCATTGACTTGCACCACTTCTGACAGCTACTAACATTAATGAAAAGGTCGATTTGTTCACTCAGAAAATAATTGCTCTTTACGACAAGCATGCACCAGTACGCCTCATTAAGATAAAACATCTACCAGCGCCATGGCTTACTGATGATATAAAAAAGTTAATTCTTAAAAAAGTATCAGCCAAGTCCCAACTAAAAATGCATAAATCGGATAGCAAACGAAACAGTATGTTTGCATTAGAAATCGTTGCAATAAGGTGTGTAGGGATGCACAACGCCAGCACATTCACGATTCTGTCCAAAACGGAGACCCCGCAAAAGTGTGGAAATTTCTGCGGTCTATGGGAGTCGGAAAATCGCGACATAGTAATATTTCTAAAGACTTAGATCTTAACTTGCTTAATCTTCACTTTACTGCTTCGTCCAATTTTGACAGGACCTCAAAAATTGCTACAATCACTTACTTATCTTCTCTTCCGACTCCCAACCATTCCAATTTTGTTTTTAGTCAATTCTCGGCTTGTGATGTTAAGAAGAGCGTTTTATCAACAGCATCAAATGCTATTGGTAGTGATAGTATTAGCCGTAACATGATCCTTCCTATCCTCGATGCAATCCTTCCTATTATCTATCACATCCTTAATTTTTCCATCAATAGCGGCGAGTTTTCCTCTTCATGGAAAGACGCTGAAATAATTCCATTACCTAAAAAATCACACCCTGAGTCTTTCTCTGAATATCGTCCTATCTCCATACTTTCTTTCCTTTCTAAAGTTCTCGAGCGATTGATCCACGACCAACTAAGTGTTTTCCTTCGCAGGAACAACCTCCTTAATCCCTACCAGTCTGGCTTCCGTCCTGGTCATAGTACAACCACATCCTTGATCAATGTTACGGAAGATATTAGAGCAGGCATGGAAAATGGCGATTTGACTGTTCTTGCATTGCTGGACTTCAGCAATGCCTTTAATACTGTTGACTTTGATGTCATGTTAGCCATTCTGCGTTCTCTTAACATATCTCCAACGGCAATTGATTGGTTTCGCAATTACCTTTGCGGTCGCCGGCAACGTATACACATAGAAGAGTCCTTCTCTTTTTACTGTAATACTACCACTGGTGTACCGCAGGGCGGCGTTCTATCTCCTTTACTCTTCTCTCTATTTATTAATGCTATCTCTGATCAAATTACTTCTTCCTACCACCTCTATGCCGATGATATGCAAATATACTTACACGCGCCACCTGAAAAGTTGTCAGAACCGATTCATTTTATGAATGAGGACTTATCGCGTGTAAGTAAGTGGAGCATGCGATATGGAATTAATGTTAATCCTTCCAAGTCACAATTAATTGTAGTTGGCAGCTCACGAAAACTTTCGTCCATTGATTGGTCTCAACTTCCTCCAATTGTTTTTAATGGATCTGTGCTACCGTACTCGAAGAAAGTAAAAGATTTAGGTGTATACATAGATACCACCTTGTCATGGGGACCCCAAATACAGGAAGTCAGTAGAAAAATGTATGCTGCTGCAGGGTGTCTAAGACGCTTGCGTAACTTTCTTCCCACAGCTACCAAAATTGCACTTGCCCAGTCCCTCCTTCTACCCATACTAGACTATGCTAATACCTGTTATCTTGATCTTACGGAAGACCAACTTGATAAACTTGAGCGGCTTCAGAACTTTTGCATACGATTCATATTTGGTTTACGTAAATATGATCATGTCTCAGAATTTCGCACTAAGCTCAAGTGGTTACCTATTCGCATACGGAATACTCATATACTTTATCTTCTGTACAACGTACTGTTTAATCCCTGTACTCCTTTATATCTTAAAAATCGTTTCGAGTTTCTTTGCTCAACCCATTCGAAGGTCTTAAGGTCATCTGAAAACTTGCGCCTTAAAATGCCACAACATTCCACCAATTTTTATGATAAGTCTTTTAGTGTTACAGCGGTTCGATTATGGATTGCTTTACCCTTACAGATTAGACAGGCGAAATAGTTATATATTTTTAAAAATATGGTAAGAGAATACTTTCTAACTCAGAATGGTCTCTAGAGCTATCGCGTTACATATTATTATTTATATTATATATTATTATGTAGGATTTTAATTTAATATGTATGTAGATATATATTTTATGTATTTATATATATGTAAATATTGTATAACATAGTCCTTTATGTAGATATACAGCCACTTTAAGTAATTTAACTACAGACTTATAATGCGTACTTGTGCGCGGAGTAAGTCTGCACATATATATTATATTTTATCCTTACGTACACCTTTTGCTACCCCATTCCTTCTACTCTTTGGTCCATCCACGGCATACGGTTGCCTGGAAGAGATTGCTTTTAGCGATAAGGCCGCATTCATCATTCATTCATTCAATTTCAAAGTTAAAATATATAAGGCTTGCGATAACAACGAGCTTTCTAAAAAAACCGAGCTTACTGTCGCCAAAGAACTTCATTTGAGAAAAGCAGAATCTGCGATGAAAAATTTAAAACTTGACATGCAAAATGCGAAGCAGGATACTACAGATACTACCGTCATCATCTTTGACTTAATGAAGACTCTCCCAACACCAGTAATTTCAACCGGTATTTGCTACTACAAGCGTCAGTTGTGGACCTACTGTTTAGGTATTCACAATGCTGGTACAGACGAAATGTTTATGTACGTCTGGGATGAATCAACAGCATCCAGGGGACCACAAGAAATAGGTTCATGCCTTTTAAAATTTATCAGAGAACATGTACATACAAAGAGGCTAATCATGTACTCTGACCAGTGTGGCGGGCAAAACCGCAACATAAAAGTTGCAGCGTTATGTATGCATATTGTTTCTAGTCCTCAATTTACAGTGGAAAATATAGACCACAAATTTACGGTCAGCGGACATTCTTTTTCATCTTGCGACCGGGCCTTTGGCTTGGTGGAAAAGCAAAACAAGTATTTTCCAGACATATACGTTCCCGAACATTGGAACAATGTGATACTAGCAGCAAGAAAAAAGAAACCTTTCGAAATTGTGGAAATGAAACGAGACGATTTTATATCCACCAAAGCCTTGGAAACTAATATCACAAACAGGAAGATCGGCGTTGATCGAAGTAAAGTTGAATGGCTTAAAATACAGTGGATTTTATACAATAAAAGCCATCCATTCTCGATGTTCTTTAAATACTCCAACGAACCAGAAGTTCTTTTCACGGAGGTCAATTTCAGCAAGAGGTCATCCCAAAATACTTCTAACTTTGAACTAGAGATTTTATTTCCAGAGGGAAGAAAAATCAGCCACGAGAAAAAAAAAGACCTTCTATGCCTTTTGGAAAATGTTCCACCTATCTATCACCCTTTCTATCAACAACTCAAGGTCTCCTCTAATGCGGGGAATGAACTAGATCGAGCTATTAGTGATTCTTCGACTGAGTAACTGTCTGGATAATTTTTAATACTATGTCATGTTACGCCTAAGAAAGTCTTTTGTTGAAATAAAAATTACATAGTAACGTAAAAGCTCCTATTAACGATCCCCTAAAATGAGTACTCTATTAACGATCTAATATTTTAATCACTCATATTAGACATAATATAGGGTTCCAGAAAGTCATACCTTAAAAAATGAGTTACGTATTTTTGTTAGACAACAAAAAGAGTAAGTTTGTGTTTTTAACTAGTCAGTGAAAGAAATCATTTGACAGTGAGTGAGACGCGCCCGAAGCAGACGCACGTTTCATAGTGTCGCGTCTCCAGCCACGTAAGTACACCTAAATAGTACTTAAGGAAAATAACACACTAAAAATGGATTTGTCTTCTTGCTATCACATTACAACTGTAACTAATATATTCGTTTTCTAAACTAACTCTTAATATAATACTTTTTATTGGTTTTTGTGTTATAAAATCATGTTTTAATTTAAGGCGGTAATAGAATCCAAATTTCAAAACTTGATTCTAATAACGACCCATGGCGTTGTTAAATTTTGAGAACATTTTGTATTTTAAAATAATATCTATTATAAACTACCTCATTTGATTTTATTTTATTCTTGTTCAATTCTTAAAATTATTTTACTGCGTTAGTTCTATTAACGACAAAGCTATTTCTTAAAGTTTTTGTGCAAAACTCGAATCAACGTTAGACAATATCCCTATTATTATAATGATATTATACTGTAAATAACCTTTATTATCTGAATTAAAGACTAACTGATATTCAAAGAAATAATTTAGCAATGAGATCGAATTTAACAGTATTCCATAAAGCGGATAATTTATCTGTTTATTATTAATTTTATTGGTCGCTAATAGAATATTGTAATCTTCATACTTGATTCTATTACCGACTCAAGGCTGTGATGATATTTTTAAAATAAAATGTATATTTTTGAACAAATTGGCTTATTTCTTGCATACGTGACGTTTTGAGAGATTTTGTCACAGGCCATATTAATAACTAAGTTAATGTAAAATAATGGCATTCATGGCATTGGCTATATTTCACATTCGAATCAAATAAAAATGGCGGGACGGAATGGGGGCCATGTAACTTTTTAAAGCTTCTTTCGAAGAATTTAATTCTATATATTTTTAAAGATTGTGTTCTTTTATAGAATCATGGAGCCGCAGAAGCGCAAGCGGTACGCCTCTGCTCAACTAGAAGCTGCGCTTCGAGATATAAATGACGGGACCAGCATATACGAAGCTTCAAAAACCTATGGCATACCGAGGACAACTCTGCGTGACAAGAGAAATAATAAATATATAAATGAACATTGTGGAAAACAAACTGTTTTAACGAAGGAGGAAGAAAAAAGACTGGTAGACTGGATTTTCTATCTCGGGAAGTCAGGTTTTCCTGTAACTAAGGACCAATTGAAACAGTAGCAAAATTGGTGGACAACTTAAATCGCTCTAATCCTTTTAAAGATGGTGTTCCCGGAAAAGGATGGCTTCTTAAGTTTATGGCGAGGCATCCTACCATTTCAAGGCGAATTACTCAGAATTTGCCTACAAGCCGTACACACATTACAGAGAAAGCTGTAAGAGCATGGTTCAATCGAGTACATAGTTATTTCGAACAAAATAACCTTCTTGATGTTTTGGAAGATCCTAGTCGGATTTTTAATTGTGATGAGACCGGATTCTTTTTGTGTCCCAAAAGAAAACAGGTTCTTGTTCGAAGAGGCAGCAAGAAAGTATATAGTAGAGTGGCCAACAACGAAAAGGAATGTTTAACAGTGCTAGTAAATGTGTCTGCAGATGCTGCAATAGCGCCTCCCATGGTCTTATATCCATACAAGCGTTTACCAAAAACATTGTTCCAATTGTACCATCTGGATGGGGTATCGGTCACACTGAGTCAGGATGGATGAATATGGCCGCATTTTATGAGTACGTTGCCAATTGCTTTTATCCCTAGCTTATTCAGCATAACATACAATTTCCTGTAGCTTTTTTTCTCGACGGGCACACTTCTCATATATTACTCCTTCTGTCAGTTTTTTGCAAAGAAAAAGGAATAATCCTAATAGCATTATTACCTAATGCAACGCATGTTCTTCAACCCTTAGACGTTGCTGTATTCAGACCTGTGAAAGGAACTTGGAGAACCGTTGTTCATGATTTTAGAGTTCAAAACAACTTTGCAAAATTAAGACGAACAGATTTTGCACCTCTAGTGGATGTTTCTTTAAAAAAGACTCTTGTATCACAAACAATTAAGAATGGATTCCAATGTTGTGGATTATATCCCTTTGGACCTGATAATGTAAATTATGATAAACTTTTGACAAAAAACGCTAATGCAACAAGTGAAGAAAGTGGAGACAGTGCAGATGATATTAATAAGCCATGGATCGAGTACTGTTACAGGCAATGAGAAATCTGTCAACGATACAGAAAAGTTTAAACAACAGTTTGAACGTCGCTTATCACCTGAAGTTCTCCTAATGTTCCAAAAATCGGGATCGGTATGGAAAGGCGATGTGACTTACAAAAAAATATTTGAGTTTTGGAGGGATATTAATCCTATAGACCATACACTTTTACAACAAATTTTCGATAACAATTTAGAATTGGGCGATACCACGCTTGTCAACAATATTGGTGAAGAAGAGACGTTGACTTATGAAGTCAGTGCAAGTGGATGTCTTGTTCCAAACCGTTTTTATAACGTTCCTGATAATGTTTTAATGTTTCCCATGGACGAATTGCTATCTCCAATTATATCTAAAGAAACAGATACGGTATCTTTATTGAGCACTCAGTCTGAATCGAATCTTTTGGAATATGTTAATGACATACCCCCCAAAATAATTACTACTTCAACTGATTGCGTTAGAGAGTTAAACAGTGAAGATCACAATGCAAGAACATCAACTCCTAAACAATCCAATAAAAACTTTAGTGATGAACCTATGCCGGTTTTTCCGGACACTGAATGTCCGGAAAAAATCAACTGAATAAAAGTCAAAGTGACGACACATTGTTCACTACAGTTAATAATGAAACCCCATGTAAGTCAATTCCAAATTTTAGTCATTCAAGGTTTATACCAAAAGAGCTCAATCTAACAACTCCTTTTAAAAATGCTCTATTCTTTCCTAAAGTTGACACTAAATCAAATAAAAGAGTTTCCAAAAAAATTACACCAACTGTTGCAATATCAGATGAGTTCATGGAATACCAGAAAAAAGTAGAAGAAAAAAAGCACAGGAAGAAGAAAAGAAAAAAATACGTAAAGAGAAATTACAAAGAAATAAAATAGAAAGAGAAAAGAAACAAGCAGATCTTAGGAAGGCAAAAGAAAGGAAAAATGTGGGAGCTGTGTCTAAACCAACAAGTGTGAGAAAAGATAATACATCAAAAGCGTTGGAAATACGTCGTAATACGACGTCAAGTTCAGAATCTGAATCTGACTCCGTATTAATCCCACGACAAAATAATTACAAGGTGAAAACTAAAAATCCAATACATTGAGGTCATGCTTCAACATCAGCTAGAGTTCTTCCAAATACATCATCATCTGATATTGATGAGTTACATGTACCAATAACTGTTGTGTATAAACGACATATTATTTTTCCATCTGACTTTGATTCTGATAATATTTTTTAAAACTACTTTATTTGTACATACAAATGTTGATTACTGTGTCTCTCTATTCTCTCTTCTTCGCCTCAATAATCCCAAGCATCTTGGGGTCGGCTTCTGCATTGAGCGAATTATAAATATGTGTACCTATTATAAAGGTTTTTTTGTGATTGTATTACATATAAAAGTATTTTTGTTACTGATTTATAATATCTAATTAGTATGTAGGTAATTAAAAAGTAAGCATTTCATTATTTGAAGACTGTTTTTTGAGACTGATTATATTTTGTATTAGGTTTAAAGAATCTTTATTCTCATAAGAACATATAATACGTTCACTTACATGAGAGATATTTAAAATTAATTAATGTATACATATATGGTTGTAAGACGAAGCATGCGATCCGTTAACAATAGTTTTATATTTAGATAAATTAAACAATTAATACCAATCACAAAAATAACAAAGAAGTTTCGCATTCGATTTAATAAGCAGGTGGGTAACTAAAAATAATTATTCTCCAATGTTGACCAAGCTGGCTGACAAAATCGGTAGAAATATCATGGTACCCTCGTAGTTCTCAGTTTGACGCCAAAGATGTGTGCAACCAGATATTAGTGTGTGTGTGTATGAGTGCGTACCTTGTAGCTAGTGTTGTTACGTTACATAGTGGTTTTTAATTAGAGATTATTTATAAATGTTTAAGTAGTAGGTAGATATATATACTCTCATAGTCATAGTGTTATTGGTGTAATATTATTAGTAACGGAATAGTTGACTTATTATTATACGATAATAATAAGCATGTTATATGGAGAAATGTATATATATACCTATGTATGTAATAGTGTTATATGGAAAATTATATAGGTATGGTATTGTATGGATTATAGGTAAAAATATATTTCATTTATTAAATTCAGATATTATAGTAGAAAAAGTAAATTGCAAATTATATATATTATATTTCATTTTCCTATTTTATTGATTTAGGCAACATATTTTACTATACATTTATCAATTATTATTATTTAAATTACTTATTTAATTCATTATGTGTTTACGCACACTACACAGTTTTAATTTATTCATACTTTTTGGAAGATGAGTGTCGCATCACTATGCGGACGTATGTGTGCATCATCGTACTGGCGATAAGGCAACGCAATATGCATGTTGATGTGTGCGTTATAGTTTAGGAGCCCGTGCTAATTATATTATTAGTATGAAATGAGTAATTAGTCATTTAGACACGTAATTTTGAAAAATATATTTATAATGGAGATATGACATTTTTATTTATTTTTTCCTTATTTTTAACAAGCAAAATTAAATATAAAGGTTTGGCGCACTTAATACGAATGTTTATACATATTTTTATCAAACATTTTGAGAAAGTAGGTGTTTTTTAAGTTTAGTCTTGTAGTTATTAATTGTTTGGCATTCTTTTATGTCGTTTGGGAGTTTGTTGTATAGTTGTGCCCCTTGGTACAAAATATTTTTTTTACCATAGGTGTCAGTTCTAGGAGGTCGTAATTCTAGTTTGTTAGTGTTTCTTAACATGTGTGTGTGAGTCTTTTTTGTGAATTTTATGTTTGTTTGTATACTATTATTTAATATTTTTCTTACTAGTAGGCTCATATTATAAGTGTATAATTGCGACAAATTGCATAATTTTGTTCTGGCATATAGCTGTTTCGTAGGTGTCAGATAATTGTAATTAAATAAACGTTTAATAATTTTATTTTGAGTGATCTGCAAATCTTTTATATTCGTTTGTGCTGCTGATCCCCAGATCGGTATAAGATATTCTAGGTGTGATTTCACTAGGGAGTTGTATATTGTATATTTTATTTTGGGTGGTATGCAGTTGGCAACCCTTCGAAGAGCACCAGAGAGTGATGTTAACTTAGATCTTACAAGATCTATGTGAGGTTTCCAAGTTAACTTATCATCCAAAATCAATCCTAGGTATTTTTCTTTATAAGATTGACTAATATTGTAGTTATTCAATTTTAATGGAGTGTGACGGGGTACATTTTTGTTTTTTGCGGCAAAAATCATGTAGGAGGTTTTAGATGTGTTTACTGTTAAAAGGTTATATAGAAACCATTCGCTTAACACATTCAAATCATTTTGGGCCTCATTTAGGATTTCATGTATATTTTTGCCGAAATAAAACAGACTTGTGTCATCTGCATACAGGGTTAAGTAACCTGTCAGCCCTATTTGGTTTATATTGTTTACATAAAGTAGAAACAATAATGGGCCGAGTATTGAGCCTTGAGGAATTCCATATGACATTTTTTGAGGTGTACTTTCGTGCTTACCTATTTTGACCACTTGAGTTCTATTTGATAAGTATGATTGTATCATTTCGTGAGCAATATCAGTGATTCCCAAGTTTTTTAATTTTTCTAAAAGCTTGAAATGAGAAACTGTATCGAAAGCTTTTCTTAAGTCAATAAATACTCCTAGGGACATATTCTTTTCATCTAAATTAGTTTTTATTGTTGTTATTAAATCTAGTGATGCTGAAAGAGTATTTGATTTTTGTCTAAATCCATATTGTTGATCAATAATCACTTTTTTATCACAAAGGTACCTATTGAGTCGGTTATAGATTACTTTTTCAAAAATTTTAGAAATTACTGGTAGCACTGAGATTGGCCGATAGTTGCTAGGGTCTGTTTTTGTACCTGATTTGTATATAGGCAACACTTTAGCCTTTTTTAAGCTGTCAGGAAATATACCTAGACTAAGATACTTGTTTATACAATTTGACAGTGGTAGAACTATATGATCTTTAATGCATTTGATGGTCTTTGTGCTAATGCCGTCTATGCCAGTACTAGTATTTGTGTCTAGATCATTTATTATTTCTGAAACTTCTTTAACTGTGCACGGTTGAAAGTGTGTGAGTTTTATGTCGTGTATGTGTCCATTTTGATACATAAGCGTATTACCTGAGTTGTCATGGTACTTTGAAGGTATCTTGTTAGCCAGCTCTGTGCCAATAGTAGAGAAGAAAGTATTGAAGATTTCACATATTTCCGTTTCATTTGTAACGGGTCTGGAGTTATATATAAGTTTCTTAGGGCCGTCTTCACTTTTAATTTTATTTATTGCCAGGGTATTAATAGTTTCCCACATTCTCTTCGGGTTTCTGTTACATTGTTGAAATAATTTGTAGTAGTAGTTCTGTTTGTCATTCATAATCTGCTTGAGGACTTTATTTCTTTCTATATGGAATTTTCTTTTCAGGTTTTCATCTCCTATGTTAGTCTTAAGTTCTTTCCATAGGCTGTTCCTATTATTAATTACTTTTATAATTTCTTTATTGATCCAGTCATCTTTTGGTGGATTCATAATTTTTGTTTTTGTTTTTTTGTTCTGTTTTATATTCGATTTGATGAAGTTCTCAATGTCCTCATATGTATTCTGTACATTTATGTAGGTGCTTTGGCTTATACTTTTACTTAGCTGGTCATAATCGATAGCTTCGTATTGGATTCTTTGTTTTGCTACATTATTGGATTTGTTAATTTCCAAGTATATTTGTTTATGGTCACTCATTGCAGAGTCCATTATAGCAACATAAAATGAGTTTTTTGTCATGTCTGTAGATATATGATCCAGAATAGTGTTTGTTGTTTCTGTTTGTCTTGTGGAGAAACTCTTGTGTAATTTATTCAGAATCTCATAGCCGTTTTCCTCTATCATAGATAGGTATTGAGTTATACTAGCATTGGTATTGAGTAGATCTAGATTAAAGTCTCCAAAAACAATAGACCTTTTACGTGCTTCTAGATGTAGGTTGTATGTTTCTAGGAAGTCTTTTGTATTTGAGCTGGGTGGTTTATAAATGGCGCCAATATATATAGCAAATTTTGAAACATAAACGCACAGATAATGGTTTCCGTCCGTATATTTATCTCCTGTAACTTCAAAACTAATGTTTATGTGTATATAGATTGACACACCGCCTCCCTTGCTATCCTTTCTATAGTTATAAACATGAGTATAATTGTCTAGATTATATAGTTTCGCATCTTGATCTGATCTTATCCAAGTCTCTGTAAGGATAATAACATGAACTGTGTGAGAAATAGCTTTCAGTATGCACTGGAGTTCTTCTAGCTTTCCAGGAGTTCGAATGCTTCTTACATTTGCATAGTAGAACTTAAGAAAAGATGGATGTGATGGCAAGTCTTCATACTTTTTTATAAGTCGATGGGTAACACTTCTAGGGGCTTGGGTGTAATTTAAATGATGTTGGTTTTTTATGAGTTTTTTGGGTTTGCTATCATTTTGGTAATAACTGGAACTCCCTTAACATATTTGATTATCAAATTGTTTTCTCCATTTTGTTGGCGCTCTTTTAGTTCAGATTGTAAATTCTGCATAAATAGTCTTTGAGCTGGTGTTTGGTCGGAATATAGTTTGATATCATTATCATTGATCTGTGACCTGTTTTTTAGTAAATACTTGGATGTTGCAGTAGCTTCGAAATATACTTTTATAGGTCTAATCTTGTCTATAACGTATTTTCCCAATCTAGTAGTTTTTAAAGGTTTAGGACAGTCTTGTTTAACCTTCTTTAGTATTTTGCACACTTCTTCATAATCGTGATTATTTCTTTCTATTAGATTTTCATATTTGCTTTCGGTCAAGCCAATCATAATAACATTTTTTTCCCGGTTTAGTCGTTCCTGTATTTCTTGTATCATTTCACTTTGTTTGTCGTAGACTGGAGTCTGATTTCTCTGTTCGCCATTTTTTAATAGATTTATATCACTTTCTAATGTTGTTAATTTTTCTTGCGTGATTTTTTGCTCGGAAGTTATAGTCTTTACTGTTTCATTCAGCTTTTGGTACTCTTGCGTTAATATTTCTGTTGCAGTTTTAAAGTCTCTGATTTCTTGTTGGATTTCAAGATGGATTTTTGTGATAGTTTCTGTTTGAGTTGCCAGACTACTGTGCATAGAATCCATTATTTCGTTTCGAAAAGCTTCTAGATCTTTTTTGAAATCATACTCCAGTGTGTGTGGTCTTCTTTTTCTGGGGTTTCTGTTGACTCGTTCTTGTTCATCATCGTAATTTGATGTAGATCCACCGCCACTCTCACTCGCATGAGTGAACATTGTGTGAGGTGGAGTACGTTGCAGTTGACTCATTGCTGTGCAGAGTATTTGATCACCAGCTCCTGGACTACGAAGGCGACGATGTTATAAACCAGTTATGTATTACTGCGTTACCTTGAAACGGACTGATTTTTAATTTTGCACTGTATTTAAACTGTATTAGGGCTTATTTTGGAGTTTTTTGATATTTTTATTTTTTGATATTTTAAGTAATTTGGTAGCACACGTCCACACTTACTATTAATTAAAATAACAAAAAATAAGTGCTCTAAGCGTTGCAATAAATAAATATGTTCATATTGTAATAA
Organism: Nycteola revayana; assembly: GCA_947037095.2. Classification (NCBI taxonomy): domain Eukaryota; kingdom Metazoa; phylum Arthropoda; class Insecta; order Lepidoptera; family Nolidae; genus Nycteola; species Nycteola revayana. Next base: position 5,003,032 of record OX344844.2, read on the forward strand.
TGTTGATCTCATAACTATTGTTATTATATAATAAATACTTTAAAAACGATTTTTTATTTTATTTAATAGTATAGAAAAAGTGACAACTTCGTAGCGGTCGGTAAAAGAAGTAGAAAAATCGGTAATAGAATCTTGCCGCATTCTATGGGTCGGTAATAGAATCAACTACTCTTTTGGATTAAATAATTATTAAGTAACTATTGTGTTATTGAATATTGAATTTAAGTACTGAATTGTAAAGAATACTTTATTGAGATTTATTATAAATTATAACATCTTTCCTAACATAACAGCTTATATCTATTTTTTTAAAGTGTATCCTAAGACAGCTAAAACTGGCGGTAATAGGAGCATTTACGTTAGTAAAGAAGCTAGTTTTAAGTTTAATTTGTACTATTTAAGTTGAAAAATGGCAATTTGCATTTAAATTAATAAAAAAAGTTACAAGATTCATACATATTGGCCTATTATTTATACACTGTTTATACATATATTGTCAATGCTAAGTGCCATAGTGGCCCATCTGCAAAAAAAAATGTACAAATAACAAAAATACTGATTATTTTTATAGCTCAAACTAAATTTTACCAATAACTAATATCACATTTTACAAATTTATCCATAGTGTCTATGTTTTTTTTTTAATTACATTTACTTAAAATTTCACCTTAACTATTTTGACACATATCCACAGAATTGTAGTTTGTGTTTGGGTCACTCTGGTTAGGGTAAATAGAATTGTAGTATGGGTTTAATGGAAACCTAGGAGGGAATAATAGAAACGCTTAATGTGTGAATAGCAACTAATGAGGGGTTAATAGAGATAAATAAATAGGTTTGTCAAATCCTTAATAACTACCTACTTTTATATTGTCTGTATTATTTAATTGTAAGTTCGTATTATTTAGATGAGATTTGTAGATTCAGTGATTGATATGTAAATAATATTTTTAAGTGATAATTTTCATTGACAGATACCTACGGTGATATGTATCACCGTAGGTATCATGCCGCGTGTATATAGACCCGATCCTTCCAAGTTGCAAATAATACGGTATATACAAATCGGTGTTGTATAGTCACAGTACCCGGGTTATGAAGCAACATGGAGGCCAAAGAGCTTTATCCGACGAAACTGAAATGTTCTTAATAGAAAACATAAACAAATGTGCAGAATGGGGTTAACCCTTAGTTACTTTGGATCCCACGTACATATTAAAAATGTATCTTGCTAAGATAGCTATAATCCATAAAAGATTTAAAGACATTTTTCCAGGACCGGATTTTGTGCAGAGCTTCTTTTTTAGGCACAGTAACGAGATTTCTAAAAGCGAGTCTTAAAGCTCATAAGCGAGTTTATGTATACGCGACTTTTAATTGAAATAATAGTTTTTAATTTTGTTATTTTATTTAATTCAAATAAAAATACGAATACCTATCTTGTGTGATTTTTTGAAAAGAGATAATATTTCGTAAAAATAATATCGATCAAAATATACGCATCCTTAATTATTTATATTTATACACATAAATGGACAAATTTTGAAATCCATTTAGCATTCACAAACCAAAACAATTTTTAAATACACGACCTTACATTTTTGCATGTTGAATAACTCATTTTTGGCAGCCCTAACAGTTTTTCCATTCACCCCTTTATGCATTTCTATTGACCCCAGTTGTCGGGTGAATAGAAATTATACATATTTTATTAAAAATCTACAAAACCTTTGCTTTAAGTTAAAACAATATTGGTTCAGCTCTTTCTTTATGGTACGGGACATGATATAAAATAACCCGTGATTAAAAAAATCAATAACTGACAACACATTCTTATGACAAAGTTTAAAATCATTGCTATTCACCCCGTTTTACGGTACGTCTTTTTTACGCGCCGTCGACGCGCGTCTGTAGCGATACGCACGCGAGTCAGACGCAGCCAGCAGACCTTTGCACACCTGCACGCTTATGAATCGATACAAACGCGCGTGTGTATCAATACAGACGCGATGCAAAAGCCACCAAATTGCTAAAGCGGTCTACACACCAAAGCTGACCCGGCGGCACGGATCGCCGGCCCAACCCGCCGGCATTATTTTGTACAATCATGCCGCCGGCTTGCGCCCGCGCGGGCAAGCCGGCGGGGCAGCATGCCGATGCCGACGGCATCCCTCTCCACTCACTCAGTCGGTTGCCCGCCGGCTTTCATAGAGTAGTGACGTATCACTTATTCATTCTCTGTTGTTGTGAAGTGTCGGCACTTTTATTTTTTATCAACTAACCAATATGGAGTGGGACGATGCAACAGTTATAAAACTAATAGACCTCTATCATTTAAAAGAAATATTATGGAACTCAAAAAACCGTGACTACAAAAGCCGGCCAAAGCGTTACGACGCATTTAATGAAATTGCCAGTGAATTTGCTACTGATGTTCCGGAAATCGAGAGAAAGATAAAAAAATTAACTAGTCATTATTACCGAGAGAAAAATAAAGAAGATAATTCAAATAAGTCTGGTGCGGGTACTGATGATATTTATCATAGTAAATGGGTTGCCTACAAATCACTAAATTTTCTGCAGAACAAAAATGTGCCTACTGGAACCACCGATACTGTAAGTAAAGATTTATTTATTTTTTTATTTATAATCAGGCAACTAGGGCCCCATAGACATATAATTATATTAGTTTATTTATTAGTGTATCTTTGTATTTACATTTTAACCCTTTCCCGGGCATTGGCAAAATAGTTGCCACTCAGGTAAAAAAAAATGTGTTTGAAAAAAAAATAATTGATATGTTGAAGACTTATTCAGTGCCTTTAATAAAATCCATAATAAAAAAATACACAATAAATGTTGATTTTGACTAGATATACTTATTTATTTTTTATTTAATAAAAGTAAAACGGCTAAACGGGCAGTCTTTCGTCTTTTTTCGCAGGACACACCGTCGACGAGCCACGATTCACAACGAGATTCAAAATCAAATCAAAATGCTTTACCACAGATGTCGCCAGAAAATACAACTTGGCAACGAAATAAACGTCCTAAAATCAACCCTAATAAAGAGTTGATATCCGAAGCATTGAATATTATGAAGAATGTCTCCCAACGACCAAATGTGACAAAAGATGAGGATGGTTTATTTGGAGATTATATTGCGGGTCAGTTAAGCCAAATGGATCGACAAATGAAAGCTATTGTGAGACATCGGATCAACAATATAATATTTGAAGCCGAAACTGGATATAGATCCGATACATTTACGGATTTTGCAAGACCAAGTAGTGTTTCTAGTTCACACAGTCATCCAGGATACTATACAGCATCTTCACTTCAACAGACGGTTGTAAGCCCTTCTTACAAATAACTTAACTTCTTCTGAATACTCTGCCCAAACAAACCCAGATCCACAAACAATTCAACCTTCGTCACTAGAAACATTTGCTGAAGAATACCTAGCTGTAAATCCTTCTGATAGTGTTATAAAGTAATCTTCAAAATATGTTATAAATATTTAATTTTCTTTTTGGTATAATAAAGGTAGCTATAGGTAGCCCCATTAAAGTTACATTTAAAATTAGTGTTGACTATTCCCTTCACACGAGTAGAGCTTGACATATGTGCGAAAGGAATAGCAAGGTTTTAATTTTAGTTTAGTGACACTTCTACTGTTACCAATAGTTAATATCATGTTATTGGTTTACAAAAACACATTTCTTATTTTGTTTAAAACTTTACTATACGAATCACAATAAAAGTGTATCTCACTATGTGTAATTTACGATTTTAGATTTAATGGATAATACATGGAACTACTTAATGATTAAAAATAATATTGATTATATGAGTTGAGTTATTGGTTATATTGCCATTCTAATCCTCCGACACTAGAAAGAAAATAATGAGTCAACTCCACTCTTGTATCCTCAGCGGTCACTGTAGTATCCGAGGTTTAATTGTCTTCTCCTGACATATTATCTAAGCAACTGTCGTTTTAAAGATGTCTACGCCATTCACCGGGAAAGACTTCTCCTTGATTATTTTCAGTATCGTATTCGTTTTGCTGAGTTGCAGCGGTTCGTTTAATATAATTAAATAAATGTATACACGCCAAAGTTACAGTAGTAGCTTTTTCTGGGATTAGCTGAATAGGTCTATGAAAAATCTTAAATTTGTGTATTAACTGCCCAAACACGTTTTCAACTACTCTTCGCCCTCGACTTACGCGATAGTTAAAAACCCTCTTAGATGATCCCATTGTGTGATTACCATCATAAGCCTTTATAATATGGGGTTGCAGAGGAAACGCGTCATCGCCCAAAAAAAAAATACGGTACTGGTAGATTCCTTCCGGGTAAAGGGGTTTTATGTGGTATATTCAATTCATTATCATTTAACAATCGACCTAATGCTGAATTATTAAAAACCCCACCATCTGAAATCCGACCCTGACATCCCACATTAGCGTACAAAAAGTTGTAATCAGCATCTACTAAAGCAAAGAGCACAATACTGAAATATTTTTTATAGTTTATATAATCACTTCCACTTTTTGGGGGACATTGAAGTTTTATGTGTTTCCTATCCATTGACCCAAGACAATTGGGTATTTGCCATCTTTTTAAATATTCATCTGCAATTTCTCTCCATCCTACCTGACTCCTTGGAATTTTCACATAATCTGAAAGTCCTTCAACTAAAGCATCACATACTTCAGGAATAATGCTTAAAATTAGTTGAGGAGATACTTTAAAGACGTCGCACAGGCTACTTAAAGAATTTCCGTTATAGACAATCTTTCCACTGGTGAAACTGCTTTTCTGTAATTTGTGTCTTGTTTAGCTATTTTGTGTCCAACAATATTCAGTAAATATTCAAAGTCGGTACTGGTTAATGACAGGAAAGTCTTAAAAGAAATGGGTTTGTATAGAACCAAGTCGTCTTCCTGTAATCACTTAATCTTTGACAAGTACTGTATTTATTGCGACTCATTAAACTTGGCCTAACCCAACACTTTCGTGTGTTGAGGGATCCACCGATAATAACTCCACAAACTGCTATTATTAAATCACTGTTATCGTCCTCCTCCATGTCAATCTGAAAATACTACTTCTGAATTATTCGTACACACACGTCCAATCTCTACGACTATTTGGCAATTACTAGAACACCACATGCCGCGGCTGTCGTGCCGCCGGCATTGCCGCCGGCAAAGTCGTTCGGCTTGGACATTCTGAAGCCGCCGGGTTAACCCGCCGGCACTAAGCCGCCGGGCTGTGCCGCCGGGTCAGCGGCTTTGGTGTGTAGACCGCTTAACGCGCGTGTGTATCGATACAAACGACAACAAACTGCTCTGTAGGATAAAAGCGCGCCGTCGACGCGCGTTTCTAAAACGCGCGTCGACGGCGCGTAAAGCTTTGGTCTGGTGATCATGACGCACAACGCTGCGGTATGCGCCGCAACGCGGCGTCACGATGTAGCATTTAGCGTCCCTGCGGAGAGGTGGTCAGTTGATTTTGCCGCAGCTACCAAGGTAGACGTAAACATGAAAAATTCCATATTACCCGCGACGCACACCCGTGACGCATACCGCAGCGTTGAACCGAGAATGACTGAATTATGATTATTAAAAAAACCATACAAATGTAATAAATACCCGTAAAGATAATATTTTAGTTCGAATGGGAGTGTCTAATGCAGCTGTACAACAATAAAATAAAAAACATTTTTATTTACGTAAACCAATTGCACTCGTAAATATTTGTATAGTTGTCATTAATGATTGGAAAATTCATTTATCATCTTTTATTTTATTGTGTATTCTTTATTGTTGTACAGCTGCATTAGACACTCCCATTAGAAATTAAATATTATCATTACATGTGTTTATTACATTTGTATGGTTATTTTTGTCACTAAATACGATAGGCACTAATTTTAAATAACACAGTACTTAGCTGTAGGCCATCGGTACAATATGATAGATTTATCGCCTACTCAAGCTTAACTGCAATGTTAAATATGAGATTTGCTTTATTTTTTTATCAGGCGCTAAAAATAATGATAAACAGCACTTTAGTCGATATCTTTATTGCCGTGATAGTTTCAGTATTATCGTTGTAAAACATTGAGAGAAGCAAATGGGAAGTAATTAATGGCCATCGTGAATTTCAATAATTCTATTTATCAGGGCCACTACGACGCTATGACCGGCCGACCTGATATCAAAATCAAATTTTTCGAATCCTCTTGCAATTTCCATCCACTCTTCTGTCGAAGGTTCTTTCATTACTCTGTCTTTTAACTTATTCCAAATAACATATACAGTTTTTTGAACGTTGTCAATTACAGTTGATTTCCCTAATCTATAGGCATAATGTAAGTCAGCAAAATAACAGCCAGTTGCTAAGTACCTGAAACAAAATTGAAAAATTATTGTTAAATTGTTAATTTCAGGTACTCTTCAAAAAAATTGGAAAGGCCTTCGCGACACATTTGTTCGTGAAATGAAAAAAACAAAGAATGCACCATCAGGATCTGGAGCTTCGAAGATTCAATATATATATTTTCAACGTCTTATGTTTCTCGAAAGGTCAGTACGTAATAAAAAAAACAGAAAGCAATATTCAAGACACCTCTGAAAACTCAGAGACAGGTAACGAAGAGTCGACAGCAGATGCAAGGGAAGACATAATGAGGCCGCCGAATCAAAACATTAAAAGAAATAAAATGACTGCCGCTGATGCTGAATTCCTGAATATAATTAAAAACAATATAAGCACTAGGAATCAACAACAACCACTGGTTTCCAGCGTAACGGAAGGTGATGATGACAAAATGTTCTGTTTATCTTTACACAAAGAATTACTTAAGGTACCCGAGGCCAATCGTATAACAGTAAAAATTTAATTAATGAAAATTTTGGAAGCGGCTCAACAATCTTCGCAATCAACTGTATATTCAAACGATTCGTATTCGTACTATACTAACAGTTTGGCTTCATCTTCAATTCCGGTTCGACCACGATACCATGCACAACCTTCAAGACCAAATAAATTTACTTTTCAAGAATATGACCCAGAAACGCCATCCATAACAGCATGGCAAGGCCGAAATTCTATTTCAGTGCCAAGATCTTCACAGGCAGCATTATACGTAAATTCTCCATCAACATCATCAAGAGATTCTCAGGATAGTGAATGTCTTGACCTCTTCCAAAACCATGACATTGTTTAATTATTATATTTAATCTGACACTACATTTAATTAGTTTTCATTAGTAAACCTGATTTTGTATCCTAAAATACTGTATTAGTATTATAAGAGATTATGAATAAAACAATACTTACCTTAAAGTTATCACGAGTTTTTTTTCTGCTGAAACAACATCCTCGCGCGGAACATAATTTGCACGTGGCGATTCAATTAATAAAAGTAAATCATCAAATGATTTCACAGACATACGAAAGTAGTTAAAAAATTTCTTCTCATGCTGTCTTAATTTCGGATACAAAGTTTCAAACATACCATGTGTCATTCTATCATTAAGAATTGGATGTACTAAATACATTCTATTTTCCCTCCGTTTCTGTCTCTTCCAGCGACGGTAAGCTAACCAAAACGAGACCGCTTCGTTCAACTCCATGTTTCGTACTGAATTCCTCCCCAAATGCTCGCGCGTTGGTACACACCTTGTGGACGCAACGGTCGCGCGTAATACGCACGAGAGAATCGCGGCGAAATCGCCCTTTCTGGACAAGCTCTAAGGGTCGATTTATACTAGCGCAGAGTCGAAGCGCATCGAAGCGTCTATCCAAAACTGAACATAACAAATTCAACCTTAACTCCTCAGTGTAACGCAGACATTACTTCGGAGATTTTAAAAAGACGCGCGCATTCGTCGGAATTCGCGCAACAACGCTGATTGGTGCGCGCGCATTCTCGTGTATCCACGCGCCCACTAGCGAACCAACGCGTCATCAGTCGGAAATTGGCCTGCGTCGGTGTTAATCACAATGGACGCGGACGAAAAATTTATTTACCTGGTGCAAAAATATGAATGCCTATTTAATCCAAAAGCTAAAAATCAAGCCAAGGATACACTAGGGGACAAATGTCCCACGACACGTGTCGCCAGCGACGTCGGGTGATGTAGCGCGACGTTGCCGGACTTCGCTCGACATGTGCAACATCATTATCCTGTGTTGCAGCCTAGCTTTCAGTTGTGGGAATTACATCACTGATTGCAGACACGTGTGCAACCACTATGTCAATAATGTGGACTAACGACGTAGTGCTGAAACTAATAGAACTATTCCAGTCGAACGAGTGTTTATGGGATACATCAAACAACGACTATAAGAATAAAAATAAAAAAAATGACTCGTGGGAAGAAATTTCTAATACATTACAAATTCCCAGAAGAGATGTAGAATCCAAAATTCATAATCTATGCAGTCAATTTATAAGAGAAAGAAAGAAGATAAGAGCATCTAAAAAGACGGGTAGTGGAACAACAGATGTCAAGAAAAGTAATTGGTTTGCTTATGATTCGCTAATTTTTTTATAAAGGGGGAAACCACATCGGGTGACATTGATACGATGACAGAACAAGTAAGTAATAAATACTTAAATAATTTGCACAAGTGTTATGATACAATTTCTTTATTACTGTGGCGATAGTACAATTAACTTAAAATGGTACATAACTACCTATTTTCGCACTCAATAAAGTGCAAGATTTTATATCGTACAGTCACGTCTAAAAGTATGTATACAAAACAAACATTTCCATCATAAATATCTATCTATTACTGACACCAAAATTTTTTTTTGATTAAACTGTTTCAGTATTATGTAATCACAAAATGCTTCAGAAAGTTGCATACTTAAATAAATTCTATTCAAATGTAGTCAAAACCTCGTAGTTAAAGTAAGTATATATTTTTAGATGTGACTGTACTAGGTGGGCTCTAGCAATATTGCGTTTCTAGAGGAAACAAACCTACACTACAATACTATACAGGTGTCCATTAAATAATGGATAACCTCCTAAACACAGATAGGTCACCTTAAGCTGGTCCAGAAAATCGATATTAAGGATAAGTAAAAGTTTCTTGCTTTTCGAGATTTCACATTTTTATACTACGGCACCGAAAAATTTAGAAGTTGAAGTGTGAAAATCTCGAAAGCCAAGAAACTTTTACTAACCCTTAATGTTGATTTTCTGGACCAGTCTAAGGTGACCTATCTGTTTTTAGGAGGTTATCCATTATGTAATGGACACCCTGTATAAGTTATATAGATGCATTAATATTATAGTGTTAAAGATGATTTTAAACCATTTTCTTTTATTATGCTTTGTTATTCTGCCATGAAACACTCCCTTCTTCACTACAAAAATACTCAGCAAAACGGTCTCTTTCATCAAAAGCAGATTGAGGTGTTGGAGCTGTTACTGCCGGTTGTTGATCATCTATATTGACGTTATTAAGGTAACATAATTCATTGCGCCAGGAACCTTCTACTAGAGTATTCTCAGCATTAACATCTTCATAATCCATCATCCCAGGTGGATTATATCTAGTACGCGAATGCGAATTACGACGTAAAAAGTTGTGGAGATTTGCACAGGCCATTACAACTACTTCAGCGTTTTTAGGATCGAGTTCAATCGGACGTCATAATATTCTAAATACGATAGACATCACCCCAAATACGTTTTCGAAAATTCTGCGGCATCTAGAAAGTCGGTAATAAAAAATCCGTTTTATATTCCCTCGTTCATAAATTCCAGGGTAGGGTTTCATCATATTTTGACTCAGCGCAAATGCACTATCACCAACGAATACAAATGGTAAACTAGGTCCGTTTTGTGCTATCGGCTTAGGTGGGGGTAAATCTAAGGTGCTCTCATTTAATTTCTTATAAAATATTGTTTCTTGATAGACTCCACTGTCAGAAGATTTACCTTTGGCACCACAGTTTACGTAAATAAAATTATAATTTGCATCAACAATTGCCAGTAATACAATACTGAAATGTCCTTTATAATTAAAATAATCACTGCCAGAATTAGGAGGTGCTAATATAAGTATATGCTTGCCATCAATCGCACCCACGCAATTTGGGAAATTCCATAAAGTTTTGAAATGTTCGGCTTTATCTTTCCACTGTTCTGAAGTGCCTGGTATCTGTAATCAAACGATTTTTCTTTTCAGACAACAAATCATGATTCGCAAGATAGCCTGGATGATCAAGCCTCGAATTCACAAGGGGATCGCGGTAATCTGAACGATAAGATTAAAAAAAAGAGACCAAGACCTAGAAGACCTAGAGAAAGATGATAAAATAGATGAGGCCTATGAAATACTGTTAGATGCTAAAAGAAAAATGAACGAAAGCTCAGTAAAAGACGATTTCGATGTTTATGTGCAGTATGTTGCTACCGAGCTGCGTAAGATTAATTCGGAACACGCGCTCATTATGACAAAATATTATATAAATAACATAATAATGGAAGCAAGGACGGGAAAATATGATAGAAACGCAAGCGATTCGTATGGATACAGCACTGTATCAACTCCATCGCAATCTGATTCGCGTATGTCGCAGTATGAGGACCAGAACACATCACATTCTTTGCAAGATAGAACTGAAGCGAGTGACATTACAAGTATTATAGCAGTGTTGGAAAATACTGTCCAAAATAAGTAAAAATACAAAAAAAAAACCTGTTTTTTTATACTAATTCAGTTAAATATTGTTTTCCTTTTTTTCTATAATTGTATCTATAGGTATAGATAATCCAAATGAATAGGGTTTTTTTATGTAACCCACGATTATAACATATAATATCTACAATGCGGTGGAAAAATTAAGAAACGCCCCCTCTTGCATGTACTTACATTACCATTGTTACGTCGTCTTTTCGGACAGTTCACAAATACACAGAAGAGGGGCTTTTCTTAAGTATTATTAAATTTATATCTTGTAAACTTGGAACATTCCATGAATACATTACTGAAATTATACTTACTTTTATTTGATCCTTTAACGCTTGTATCAGTGCCTTGCATACCTCTGGCACTATTCGGCCTATTCATAGCCTTGATATTCGAAATGTATACGATAAAGACATGTAAGAATCCCCACTTGCAAGGTATCTCAACGTCACAGCTAGCCTATCGTGAGAGCTTACGGGGTTTCGAAACTTAGTTTCCTTTTTATGTATTCTTGGGCCAATCATATTCATCAGTATTTCAAAGTCTGTTGATGACATTCGCGTAAAATTATTAAATGAACCATTAATAGCACTTAATTCACTGAAGACACTGTTGTTTCTTTGTTGTAAGTACTTTCTAACCCACCACCTTCTCGTCTTTTTTCTTTTTTTTCTTTGACTTTTACTTATAATTATGTACGCCGCAGCCAACAACACTACCTCGGCGGGTGTCATGATATCGACTGCCTTGTGAAACAAAACTCTGTGATGTCGCCAGGTATGTCGGGCGAAGTCTCCCGAAGTCGTACGACTTCGTGAGACGTCGCTACGGATATAAGTCGCGCGATGACGCCAGATATGTCAGGCGAAGTCTCGCGAAGTCGTACGACTTCGTTAGACATCGCTGCGGATATAAGTCGCGCGATGTCGCCAGATATGTCAGGCGAAGTCTAGCGAAGACGTACGACTTCGTTAGACATCGCTGCGGATATAAGTCGCGCGATGTCGCCAGATATGTCAGGCGAAGTCTAGCGGCTTCGCTTGACATGTCGCCGACACATGTCGTGGGACATTTGTCCCCTAGTGTATCCTTGGCTTTATAGTGACAAACATTCCAAAAATAATGCTTGGGAAAAAGTTAGCGGGGAAATGAAATTAACTGGTAAGTAAAGCAAGTATTTATTACTACTTTACTACGCAATATTATCGCTGTCGTGCGATGTTGCCGTTGTGGTGCGGCGCGGGGTGGCGCCAAAAATCGTGTTATCATTTCATTTTGCCATGGTACTGCCCCATGTTCAGAAATGAAATAAGTTTTGAAGTTCTCTCTGATATTCATCACGTCCACGTTTTGATTACCGGTTATGTCCATGTCTTGGCTGTCAAATGAATAATTTTGTAAAATGTTGTTATAAGACAGGGCAACGTCTTCAGACCCAAAATCTTCCAAAGTGTCATTATGGAGGCACGTGCATGCAAGAATCAGCGTATCTAAAAACTTTGGTTGCATTCTTATACGTTTTTGAAAAACTTCAAATTTCTGTTGTAATATTCCGAATGAACTTTCCACTAGACGCCTTGCTCGACTTAAACGATAATTAAAGATTTTCTTCTCGCTATCGTTTAATACCTGACTTCCAGGATAAGGTCTCATAATGTATTCACACAGAGGGAATGCTTCGTCTCCAACAAAAACATGAGGAACTGGTATTGTCGTACCTGGCAAGCATTTATTAGGCGGTATACCAAGCATATTATTTTGTAATAGTTGTCCAAATTTGGAATTGCTTAATATGCCGCTATCGTTGTTACGCCCAAATGCACCAACATCTTCTACAATGAATTTATATTTAGCGTCAGTAATAGCTAACAAGACAGTGCTGAAAAATTTTTAATAATTGTAGTATAGACTTCCTCTGTTGCAGGGTGCCCTTATATTGACATGTTTGCCGTCAATCGCTCCTATACAATTAGGGAAATTCCATAATCTTCTAAAATCTTCCTCTCTTTTAACCCATGACTCTGTCGTTGGTTTTGGCATAACAATGGGTCGTAAATATTTCCAAATTGCGGCATAAATTTCGTGTACAATCTTCCGAACTGTAGCATAGCCCATTCGAAAAGTATGAGCCAGTGCTTTGAAACTGATAGCAGTAGTTAGAAATCTGTAACAAATTAATGAAGCTGTTTTTTTTTTCTAGTGGCCGAATGTCAGAAACAATGGAAGAAACTTCGTGACTGTTACAAAAAGGCTCTTAGATTGAGACAATATAAAAGCGGTTCTGCGCGAAAAACTGAAAAACCAATTAAATTTGTGAAGGAGTTAGAATTTTTAAAGCCACACCTTCAGGATAGATCACAGACATCAAACCTTGATTTTTCTGATAATAGTTTAGACGTGGACACTGAAGACATCTCAATTATAGAGTCACAAACATCTGACGTCGGGGAAAGTTCACGCTCTGATTCGGCATTATCAAATCATACTACCGGAAATAAAACACTACCTGTATCGCAGAAATTATTCAGACAATATGTCGAGGCCAAAGGAAAGGAAGAAGATCCATTAGATGCGTTTTTTCTATCTATGAGTAAATCAGTAAAAAAGATGCCTATACGAATTCAAGCTGAATTAAAACGGGCAATACTTGGCCTGGTTACTGACGCAGAAGTAAAACTTGCCTCCGAGGAAAGTAGCGATACTACATCATCTATGACTAACAGCAAATTTATTCCTCACCATCAACTTCAACTTACATCCCATCCACTACTTATTGTCCACCACCTACTTCAACCACACCACCCAACCATACAAATTACGGCACTATATCCAACACAACATCATCTGCTCCACCATCGCATTACATACCACAACCTATTTCGAGAACACAGCAACAGCGGCAATCGAAAATTGAAGATTTCGAAGAATTTACATATGACTGATAATAATGATTAATGACCTTAATAACAACTGTGATTTCACATGGTGAATAATTATTTCAAATTTTTAAATAAAGAGTCTTGAAATACAAGCTTGTTTCATTATGCTATTCTATCTAAGGCATGAAAATATTGATATTTATGTTGAACAACCAAGAAGTGTTTAAACACTTTATTAACACACTTAATTAACTTACATAATTAACACACTTTATTAACTTACACGCAAGGTGTTAACACCTTGCGTATAAGTTAATAAAGTGCTACAATCGTAAGAAAGCATAAAACTCACCTTAAGCAGACTGATTTTCGCTCTTCAACGGAAATGGGTATCGTTAAATTTGTTTCTTGTTTCTCAATGTGTGGTCTCAAAATATTGACTAAGTTTGTAAATTGATCGTAGTCCATTTTATAATAGTCGTAAAAAAAACTCTGGTATCGATATAAATCAACGCAAAAAGTAGTAAATTCACCACAAATACGTCTTTTCTTCCACAAGTTGTGAACACTATAATTCCGCTTTCTTTTTCTTCTTTCTTCGTTTTCTTCTTCTTCAACTTCAGATATAAGTAATATCATAGCAAAATCAATGTCAACCACTTTACACACGTTTCAGCTACGAGAGTCAACTGGCAAGTGATTCAATAGCTCTGCTGTTGATGCCCATTACTACACGTGAGAGTGCGCGCGTATTCTGGCGAATACGCGCGCATTCGTGCGGCTTCGCTGTTGTTGAAAAAAATTTGACGCTTCGATGCGCTTCGACTCTGCGCTAGTATAAATCGACCCTAAGGGTCAGTAAAAACAACCCAGCTAAATATAGCTCTATTGTTCGTATACTTAAACTTCCGAACCAGTCCACATGTATAGCGCTTCTTATTTTTTTTCAGCATAAACAATTCAGACTTCCTGGTTCTGAACTATTATTTCTAATAGAATAAGTAAAACGATTCAATAATTTTGGTTTTTTTTTGCGTAATTGCAATTTATTCATATACTACAAAAATAATCTATTGTACTTGGGACCTTTTTGATGAATACACTTGCATCTAAATAATATAATTAAAACAATTCAGAACTCTTGGATCGTTTTCGATAAATTGATTTTCATTTATTATTCTCATAATAGTCAGTGGTGGCAACACTGAGTAGAACAGATCGATATCGCAATTAATATTTCTAATTAATACCTAATTTTATGTAAACTAGCTTCTAAGTGTTACAGTAGGTTCTTTGACGTACGCAACGGTGGTGACATCGTTTGTGACACAAAATAAAAACATCTGACTTGAAAAACATCAACAAATAATGACAGTGTTTGTGTTAAAAACTTCATGTTATTAAGTGAATACTTACTATGAAAGAAACGCTTACACCTAAATAAGACTTTGTTAGTGATACAACGGCAAATAATCGCAATAAGTGCTGAAAATAGTCTTAATTTGTTATCATCAATAACAATTCCGTTAGAAGTAAACAAATATTTAATTGTTGTTCGCCCCTCCCACTCTTTGACATTAAAGCGCGTTCCAGAAGCGACCTTCATTATATTTGAAGCTTGGGCGTGTAAGTCGCAATTGCATGGGCGTTTTTTTAACGCTTGCATATAAAAACATTTAATATTTATATTAAAGCTAAAAGCAATATAATGGAAGAATTAAATGTCAATACTCGCTCAAGAAGGGCACAGTCGTACGATTTATCTAGGGATACTTTTGACGAACTAAATAATACAAAAATTATGTTTGACTCCACTATGAATAGCTTACCAAATAATTCAATAGATGACTATGAAATTTTAGATTTAAAACTGCAAATAGAAAAAATTAAAGGCGATCTGAACATCGCACATAAAGAAATAGAAAATTTACTTATGGAAAACAATACTTTAAAAAAATCTTTGGACCAAAGTAATAAAAAAATTGATATCCTAAAAACCGCTGCGACAAACATAACACCTTCAAAAATCAGAAAAACTTTAGCAAAGAAATTAGCAACTGCTGGTACAAATTCACCAGTTACAAAAATAATAAGTCAGAAAGAGAAATCAAAAAAGAATGTTACGAAACTTGACTGTACTACAGAAAAATGTGCTCAAAAAACTGAGCAAGTAAAAAATTATAAAATTCTAAATATTTCCTCTTCCGCCGTTATGACGAATACAATTGATAATGAAGAACAAAACAATATAAGTTCATCTGAAGAAAAAATTTACTCAACAAACTTAAAAGAACTGGTGACTAATTCTAAATGTCCCCCTAATACGCTACCTATAAATTATAGTCAAAAAACGCATACCCTTCTGAAAGGCCCAATTAGTAGGAAGAGAAAATTATGTATAATTAGCAATAGGCGTCACTCAGGCCATCTGCATATGATAGAAGAATATTTTGAAAATCAATTTAGTTACTATCGATATTTGTCACCCGACTGTACAATAAAAAATATTTTACTTAATCTAAAAAGTAAAATATTAGAATTTGATATTAATGATTATTGTGTTATTATGCTAGGTGAAATTGATTTCAAAACTAACAATTGCAATTTAATTGAGCTAATTAATACTATTAGACACTCGCTCCAAGAAATGACTCATACCAATATAATAATATGTGTTCCAACGTATATACGAGGTTCGCTTATTTATAACTATACAATTGAAATGTTTAAAAATATGTTGCATGTAGAATTGCAGAATAATAATTATGCTTAGTTTTTTGACACAAATGCTAATCTGACTCTAAATATGTTTAATAAAATGACTGGCAAAATTAATAATAATGGACTGCGAAATGTTTATCAAAATATTATGAATAATTTAAATGTTGACATCGAAAATTTTCCATTTTATAACTTTATCAACTATGTAAATGATCATGACAACAAAAAAGCCATTGACTGTAGAACTAGCTATAATAATTTATTTCGTGTTTAACTTTGTTTATGTTCTTCATCAAAACATTGATGGCCTTATTAATAAATCTGATCGGTTTATGGTTAATCTGGACATGTTGAAAGATGCTGGAATGCAACCAGATATTTTATGCGTAACTGAACACAATATGACAAATTAAGACCTGCATCGATTGAACATAACTAATTATAAATTAGCGTCTTATTTTTGTAGATCCAATCACAGTGGTGGATCTTTCTTTTTTTTTGTGAAAATTCTTATGACTATGAAAATGTTACTGAATTAGTTAAAGTATCGATTGGCGGTATTATTGAGTGTTCTGCCATAAAATTGATTCAGCATAAAATATATGTGGTGTGTATATATACCTAGGCCCCCTAGAAATAATATTGACATCATGAATATTTTTTTAAATAGACTAGATGAATTGCTCTGTGCTCTTCGGAAAAGAAGCCATTTTAAAATAGTCGTCTGTGGCGACTTCAATATTGACACTTTAAAAAACAATAAAATTGTTAAACGATTTAAATATATTTTGTCTCAACATGATGTGAAACTACAGTTCAATGAACCCACCAGGCTATGTAGTAATACTTGCCTAGATAATATTATACACAACATACGCGGATCCAAAGGAGATATATTGGAACTTGCTTTATCAAAAAATCATGTCGACTTAAATACTTGTACACATATAAACGCGACTTCTGTCCTGATAATATAAAAAAGTTTTATAACTATATCGGTAGCTTATCTTTCAGTAACGCTTACGAATCTAATGACCCAAATACTGCTTTCAATCTGTTTCATGATACTTTTACACTATTGTACCATGTATGTTTCCCAAAAATTAAAAAGAAGTATTACACAACAAATAAACCAAAATGGATATCTAGGGGTATAAAATTATGTAGTTATAAAAACCGTATATTACTCTGGAAATATCGCTTTTCTCCAACAAAAACGAATAAAAAATCTTTTGAGGATTACACAAAACGATACAAAAAGATAATAACACTAACTCAAAGATCACAAAACGATTACTACAAAAATAAATGTAATAATAAGTCAAAAGCCATCTGGAAAGTTATAAATAAATACAATAATAATTTGCCTAAATAACAGATCCGATAAATATTGCAAATAGCTTTAATGATTATTTTACTGATATCGCAAATAGTGTTAACTCCAATGTTACAAACCCGACATTAGATTATATATGCCAACCTAACTCTATGTTTATTTCACCTACTTTGCCGGTAGACATAAAAGATATAACACTATCTCTTAAGAATACCAACAGTGAAGGCTATGACGATATTTGTACTAACATAATTAAAAACGTTGTCGATATAATAGCACCAGTCCTATGCCATATCACAAATCTATGCCTAGAGCAAGGCATATTTCCAGATCGTCTTAAAATAACAACTGTTATTCCACTACATAAAGAAGGTGACAAAAAGTGCATTAATAATTATCGTCCTATTGCGCTTATACCCATATTTGCTAAAGTTATTGAGAAAGTTATTTATTATAAATTAAACGATTACTTCGAAACTAATAACATGTTGTCAAAACAACAATATGGATTCAGAAAAAACGAATCAATTAATACAGCTATGTACGAATTTTAAAAAAGAGCATTTACCGCCGTAGACATCCATAAAAGTTGTATGGGTTTGTTCATGGACATGTCTAAAGCGTTTGACATGGTCCACCATAAGACTTTGCT
Source organism: Nycteola revayana (assembly GCA_947037095.2). Taxonomy (NCBI): domain Eukaryota; kingdom Metazoa; phylum Arthropoda; class Insecta; order Lepidoptera; family Nolidae; genus Nycteola; species Nycteola revayana. Next base: position 5,021,350 of record OX344844.2, read on the forward strand.
TTATAAGCTTGAAAGATATGGCATTAGAGGGAATGTTAATAGACTGATTGAATCGTACCTGAGCCAAAGAAAACAAATTACTCAAGTACGTAGAATAAGCCCCTGCACTAATTGTGAGACTAGTTATACATCTAGAGAGAGGTCAGTTTATCATGGTGTCCCTCAAGGCACAGTCTTAGGACCATTATTATTTATTATCTATATTAATGACATGCCTAACACAAGGCACTACTTTTTAAATATGTATGCCGACGATAGTTCAGTTTTATTTACCCATGACCAAAATACTAATAACAACAATATACAACTTTACATTAATAATACATTGACTTCGTTAATAAATTGGCTGACATTAAACAAATTAAAAATTAATATAACAAAAACACACTTAGTTAACTTTAAGCAACGAAACAATGACCCACTGGATATTAATATATGTGATGCCGGTGAAACTGTTGCAGAAACTCACACAACAAAATTTTTAGGACTAAGTTTGGATAACAGACTAACTTGGACATTACATATAAGTCATATAGTACAGAAATTAAACCAAATCTCATACGCTCTTTATAAACTAAGACAGGTTTCAAGCGTCAAAACAGTTTTGACTGCCTATCATGGATACGTTGCCTCAATCCTCAGATATGGTGTTATGTTCTGGGGTAACGCCACTGACAAGCAGGATGTTTTTATAGCGCAAAAAAGATGTCTCAGATCAATGTTTGGAATAAAGCCAGAAGACTCATGTAAGTCCTATTTTCGCAGCCACAATATTCTTACATTACCTTCCATATACATTAGCGAAGTATCAAATTTTGTCAAAAATAATCCCGATTCTTTTATTAAGAATCCCGAAGGAAGTCGCCGTGAAGGTACATTAAAAAGAAATGTAAAATGTACTACTTGACTTTTAAGAATAAGTGTGTTTTGTATGGCACCTATAATTTTTAATAAAATTCCACATACTATAAGAAATCTTAACCACAAACAGTTTAAAACTGCACTCAATGTAAAAAATGTGTGCTTTCTTGTAAAAAAAGCATACTATGACTTGAATGATTTTTTAAATGATAAACATCTATAACGATAAAACTTTAAAATTTTGATTTATATACTTTAATTAACTTTTTTTTTTTACATTTCACGTATATCATGGACATCTATTTCTATATTTGTAATATTAACACGTTTTATTTTGTAATATTGTAATGAATAAAATTAATACCTATGTTAAACTTTATGTTCATACGCCTAAAGGCAAGACATGGCGCACCTCGATATCATTGTAACAACTGTACCTGTATCCACCCGTGTTTATGGACAATAATGAATTATGAATTAAAAAAATAAATCAGTCAACAAAAACGATCCACAGTGTTTGGTGACTTTTGGTTGATTCGATTTTCATCCAAAATCTACGAAACTTATTTCGCGAAAACAATCCTGCTTGATTTTAATATTTTTGTTGTAGATGTAAACTTGGAATTTTTTTCCTTTAGGGCTAATATTGCTATTTTTTTACTTACTTTTACTAATATACCAGATGATTAATAGTAGTTATTTATTAAAATAAGTGGCCACATGCATTAGCCGTTTACACGCATACACGTCTTAGTCGTGAGAGCATATTGTTAAGTGACTTAGTTATTACGTTGTACCTAAAATGAAGAGGATTGATAGAATTATGTTAAATGCGTTAGACGATTTAAAAAGTGTAACAGGAGATCTGAAGCAACGTAAGTAATTTCTTTATTTTACTTGTTTATAACCTAAAATGATAACTGATTTATCATTCATATAATACAAACACACCATTTTTAATTTGCTGGTGAAGAACTTAACGTCTTCTGTAGCTTTTACATGAAAAGACTACTTACTGGGCACAGTTTTGCTAAGTGTATGTAACTAAATATTAAGGATTTATGGATACTTTCTCAAAGGCTTTATAATCGTAGCACGTACGCATGTTAGGTAACTGGTTTTTATTTATATCGAGGCTTCTACATTGTTTTCTTATTTACTGGATTTCTTTAAAATACATAAATAATCCATAATATCAATGAGAATGTTAGGTACTTGTGGCATGGGACTGCACTTGGCGGGAGATTTAAATATAGTTTTTTACCGAATTTCCTGTCAAATGCAGTCACTTACCTCTCAAGCTAGGTACTTTAATTATTTCTCGTTATTAACAAATACTACCGTTTTATTTTTTATAGGTATTGATAATCAGCTAAAAGAGAATGTCAATATGTCCAGTAAAATAGATAAAAATGGTGAGAATATTTTGTTTATAAAATTATTAAGTATTTGTTTTTGTTACAAATTAACACTATCGTGTTTTATTTTGCAGCTGAAACCTCGGAAAAATTTGAAGATGATACAGAGTCTCCTGCAGCTCCAATATTTTTACCTTTGACACCACTGATATCAACTAAAAAGAAGGCTGAAATTTTAGATGAGAGTAAGTACTTACAGTTTTTTTTTCTTATTTTTACTTTCTGTAGGGAAAACATTTTAATAAAACTTACATCGATTTTACAGGTAGAGAACAAAACTCATCTCCTGTACCATGTATGTCTCCAAGCACATTAGACTTGTTTCAAACTTTAAGTGGTGCACAGAGTCCCTTGCAACAAGTTACTGGTAACTTGGATGAAATAATTTTAGAAGAACTAATTTCAAATAATGAGCACCTTGCAGTACAATCTTGCTCAAGGAATAATGAAGATAATTTTAGTGACTTCAGTGCTGATACTGATGCAGATTATGTACCAGACAGTAACACAGACTCATGTGATGATTTGGTAGTGAGATCTGATCCAATTAAAATTACAGCTATGGTCCACAATAATAATACAGAAAAAGAGGTGATTTAACTCCAAATCAAAAAGATTACATTGAAAGTTCAACTGGACGAACATTTTCAAATGAAAGTATAGAAAATTTAGACATTTCTATTGATGATTCTAATGCATATTAGATTGAAACTTCACAAGGACGTCCCAAAAAGGGTCGAAAAAGGAAGCATCCAATTTTTCGTTTATCTGAGGCCAAGGTAAGAAAGTACGCCAATAAATGTTACCTTACTAAGAAAAAGCTTGTAAAGCCAAAGGTGTTTAAAGACTACTCTTGCTCGTGTTCAAGAAAGTGCTACCAACTGCTTTCACTGAGAAAAGGCAGCAAGAGTTTCAAAAATTTGTAACTTTAGGATCTTATGAGGCTCAAGTATTATATATTGGGAAAACTGTGAAAGAAAGTGTAAAAAGCAGGTCTTATACTATTTTAAAAGGAAACAAGAGTGGCAAAAAAAGACCGAGAGAGTATGTACGGATTTATTCAATATGTGGTGTGGAAGTTTGTCGAAACATGTATATTAATAACTTTCAAATCTCAATTAAAAAGGTTGACATAAGCTTGAAAAAGAATCGCAATAATAATACCGTTCAAGACCAAAGAGGACAAAGAAGTGGCGGTTGGAACAAGACTAAAAGCGAGGACGTAGAGTTCATAAAGAATATTATAAATCAGCTGCCAAAATACGAGTCACACTACAGGCGGGACCAGAATAATGGTTGCAAATACCTCAAACTGGGAATGACGATGCAAGTTATATATGATTTATACTTAGAAGAATTAAATAAAGTTAATACCGACTCCGAAGTACCCAAAAAACCTGTTTCGTTCTCTACGCTTAAGCGAATATTCTGCAATAGTTTTAATCTAAGATGTAAGAGCTTAAAAAAGGACACCTGCAATAGATGCGACACTTTAACCATTAAGATAAAAAACGCCGAGTCAGATGAACGCAGAAAATTTGAAGAAGAAAAAAATTTACATTTGAAGAGAGCTGAAGAATTAAGAAAAGCTATGAACCAAGATATGAAGCGAGCAAAGTCTCAACAAAATTTTGAATGCCTTACATTTGATATGGAGAAAACGTTGCCTCTGCCCCGTATCCCAACTAGTGTAGTTTTTTATAAAAGACAACTTTGGTTCTACAACTGTTCAATACATACAGCATCTGATAATATTGGCCATTGTTATGTCTGGGTTGAGGGTGAAGCGGGTCGAGGATCGCAGGAAGTAGGATCGTGCATTACTAATTACATAAAACATAAACTGGATTCAAAAGTACAGCACCTTGTGCTCTGGAGTGATTGTTGTGGAGGCCAAAACCGCAATATTAAAATTGTATTGATGTTAAAAGTTCTTTTGGCCTCCCATCTCACTTTAAAAAGTATCACTTTTAAATTTTTAGAATCAGGACACACGTTCTTACCCAACGATACAGATTTCTCGAAAATAGAAACAATGCTGAAATATCATGAGAGGGTCTACACTGTAGAAGATTATATAAACATTATTAAAGTATGCAAAAGGAAAACCCCCTTACAAGTGTACCGGATGAAAAAACATGACTTTTTAGCACCCAAAAACTAGAAAAAAGAATAGTTAACCGTAAACAATTTGTTACGAAAGAGAAAGTAAATTGGTTAAAAACTAAAGAAATATTAATAGATAAAGACAAGAAGTTCGAAATTTTCATGAAAACTGATATAGATGCAGAATATCAACCTTAATATAGAAAAAAAAAATAGAGGCAATCAAATGGACATATCTGAGGATGATCTTAGTTTACTATGGCCTGACGGCAAGGAAATACCGCAAGCCAAGCTCAACGATCTAATGTCAATGTTGGATCTTATCCCAAAGGACTGTCAGGAGTTTTATAAATCACTAAAGGGGAATAATACAATGTCAGAAGATGTAGATGGTTACGATGGAGAGCTCGATTTTGTTCTTGAGACAGATGATTAAGTATGAATATAAGACTGATTAAGTAAGGACATTATTATAATAAGAAAAAAAATCCTTTTTTATGTTTTGATAACTGATTGTTGATTATTGTAAAATGATTTATTAATATGGAAGAATAAAGATAAGTTTAGAGAGTAAGATAAGTTTTTTAAGATTTTGTTTTACAAAATTATATTGAAGCTTTAAATAAAGTTTTATGGGTATTGTTTTGTTTAATTAAATATTATTTTATGAAATTTTAATAAGTTTTTTAACACTTTATTATGTGGATCGTTTAATGAAATGACGACTAGAGAATATACTATAGAAATTAAAATTTAACGAAAAGGATCCAGATCTATATATTTACAAAAAATTCTGAAAATATAACACTACAAAGAAATGTTAATATTTCACAATAAAATCGTATGTTAAATTCATTGTTAAATTAATATCAGTGAAGAAATGCATGTTTAACGTCTACCCTCAAAAACTCGACAATGACTTAGTGCTACTCATTTTGATAAATCACTACTACTTAACACCTGTCAGCAGTATTCATTGACTTAACTAGGCAAAGTGTAAAGTTTTTTAAGTATCTTGTATTTATTTTTATTAAAATATAAGTTTTATGTGATTATTTATTACGTGGATCGTTTTGCCGAAATTGAGACCAGAGCGTGCTCTATGGAGATAGTAATTTCACAAAAAGGATCCAGACCTACATATTTACATTTAACTCTGAAAATATGACTCTATGCATAAATATACCATTACCTATAAAAAAAGTGTAAATATTCCACAGAAAAAATATACTTTTTGTTAATTTTAAAACAAATACTAATGAAAAAATACCTCTTGAACTTCAAACGTCAATATCTCAAAAGTAACTGGGTGTGGATTGGATCCTTTTCGCTTAACTACGTCCAATTTTAACTCAGATTTGAGGTTAATAGACACGAGGAAGGGTTGAATAGATACGTAGTATGGGTTCAATAGAAACGTCATATGGGGTGAATAGAAACGAGCAAGTTGGAAAAGAAACGAATGAGGTTGTATGGAAAAAAATCCGTTAGGGTTGTCAATCACACGTACGAATCACTTCGCACCGTGTTTAAATGATATTAGATTACAACACGTAAATATATAAATTTGAGATATTTTCCTATTCACCCAATTTGCACAAAACCTGAACAAATATGGGTACCTAGGCACTCTTAGATCTTCCTCTTTAATTACTGTATCTATAACCTGGTAGAAAACTGCCTTAAAAATCTATTTAACAGGTTTTGAATACCTACCTACTTATACTCATATAGCAAACTGGCCCAGTGGATATCTTTGTTTAATAATTATATAGTGAAATAATAATAATGACGACTTTATATTAATTTTATTTGTTGTAGGTTTCAAAATGCCTCGTGTGTACCAACCGGATCCAAGAGGATCTCGATACAAAAAATATGATGAAAATATACTCAAAAAAGCTGTTGAAGAGTACGGATCGTCCGGAAAATCCCTGAAGTTTATAGCTGATAAATATAATATAAATAAGTCTGTTCTATATAGACACAGCACAAGAACAATGAAGAAACATGGTGGACAGACTATTTTGTGTGAGGAGGCCGAGAGTATAATAATAAAATATATTAACATTTGTGCCGAGTGGGGATATCCCATGGATTCCTTAGATTTAAGATTCCTGGTAAAAAAATATTTAAATAAAACTGGCAAAACAGTTAAAAAATTTAAAGAAAATCTGCCGGGTCCCGATTTTGTAAAAAGCTTTCTCCACAGGCATAAAGACATTATTTCACAAAGAAATTGCCAAAACATAAAAAGAAATAGGGCAGCGGTCTCCGTGGAAATAATTAAACAATATTTCAAGAATTGGAAGTTTCATTAGCAGATATTGATCCGAAAAACATTGTAAATTACGATGAAACTAATTTGACTGACGACCCGGGACGTAAGAAAATTATTACAAAAAAAGGAACGAAATACCCTGAACGGGTGATGAACCACTCCAAAGCCTCCACATCCATAATGATCTTAGCAACAGCTTCAGGTGAGTTATTGCCATCGTATGTCGTTTATAAGGCCCAAAATATTTACGATACCTGGACAGAACACGGGCCACCAGGAACGCGGTACAACCGTACGCAAAGCGGATGGTTTGATGCTACAACATTTGAAGACTGGATAAAAACTATAGTTTTGCCTTATTTTAGGGGTAAAGAAGGTAAAAATGTCCTCATTGGTGATAACCTTTCGTCACATCTGTCGTTAGATGTAGTTAAAATATGTCATGAAGAGAATATTTTATTCGTTTTTTTGCCCGCAAACAGTAGGTACTCTCTTGACGCAGCCATTGGACATAGCATTATTTCACCCTATGAAGATTGCGTGGCGAAACATTCTTGTCAAGTGGAAAAAGACTGATGGCAAGACCTAATCCTCTGTACCTAAAGGATGCTTTCCAAGGCTATTAAAAAAACTTATTGAGGACCTCAAAGATAAAGCCAAAGATAATATTTTATCACGTTTTAAAAAAGCAGGCATATGGCCCATAGATCAAAATGAGGTATTAAGCCGATTACCGCAGGAAACTGACAAAGAAGTACTAAATGAAGAGGCTATTGAAAAATCAGTCCTTGATATCCTTTAAGAGATGAGGTATGGTACGATAAATATAACAGAACCTAAAATAAAAAGAAAATTGGATGTCATTCCGGGAAAAAGCGTAGGTTATACTGAATCCGAAGATTATATTGAAACGGAAGAAGAAGCTACACAAATTAATAAAAAAGACAATATACAATCTATAAGAAGAAATAAATGCAAAGGCGTAGGGAAAAAAACGAAAAAACAAGACCAAGAAATAAATGAAATAGACGAAAAAGATTTTGATAATTTGAATGCTAACGAAGACCAAATACCAGTTGAATATACTAAAGAAGACGAAAAAATAAAAGCAACATTGAGTGATAACTTTAGTTCAGACTTAGTAGACAATATGCCTATTATTTACGAAGATATTTTGTCATATGGCGAAGAAATCCTAACAAATGAAAATGAACTTTCAATGAGCTTACTTCCTACCGTTATAATAGAAAACAAACATCAAAATGTTCAAGAAGCCATCTCGTCTAATACAAATAAAAAAGAATATTATGAAAGTAAAACACAGAAACCTGAAATAAAAATTCTTGCTGATGAAAAGCTATTTAATATAACTAGTAAACAAAAAATTGTATTAAAAAATTGCAAAAGGATTTCTAAAACTGAACCTGTTAAAGTTTTGATGAAAGTTAATGACCCTCGGCCAAGTACAAGTGGTTTAAAGATTCAAAAAACTATTCGAAGACCGAGTTATTATAAAAATGATTCTGTCATTCTCAGAGATTTACTGGACGATGGACTGTAGTTGTAATTTTTTATAAACATTCTTTTTGATGATTAGAAAAATTATTACATTACATTTCCAGTTACCTCGGTAGGTATTGAATAAAGCAGTGTACTTTTGTTGTGATACTTTCTCTTATAAGTGCAATTGAACATAGTTATTTATTAAGTGTGTTATTCTAACTTTGATAACAGATTTTAAGAAAGAGTAAATATTTAGTTAGTCCCATAAATGACGATCTACTGTTTTTTAGTAACTTAATATTTATCTGATTTCTAAAATTGGAAAAGGACTGATTTAGTCGCTTAATTTAATGTTTTAAACAATGGTTGCACCTTAGGGTTATAAAGAGATTTTTATGACTACAACTACTTAACTGTATTTTTAGTTATGTTTATAAGGCTGATTGAATTAAGGCTCATAAATACCAATAGATAGTTTGTGGTTGCACTTTAGATCAAAAATTGTTACTATTTTTGAAATTTAGGTGTATTGTGGTCCCTGAAACTGTTACCTAGTTTGTGCACACATTAAAGACTGATTTGTAATATTTCTGAGTTTTATTCGAACCAGATTCACATACTTTCTACCCATATTTTTACTTTAGAAATAGTGACTGATTTTTTTACAAAACGTTTAATTCTATTAAGAGATAAAAAAAATCTAATAAAATAATTATATGTTTAGGTTTTGTCAAAATTATCAGTTTGTGAAAATTATCGACTTATTTATTTATTATTTTTTATGTAGTAGCGTATGCATTAACAAGAAGAAATTCAGTCCGAAAGATAAAATACGTCTCTATTCACCCCGTTTTACGGTACTTTTGTATCTTTGTAAGCAGCGGAAAAAGAAAAGGAAAAAATATTGGGTTCATCCCTATTCCCTTGCTACGTGAAAGGCGAACAAAGGGATTATTTCATACATATTTCATCGACCTTCAGCAATATGATGACAAGTTCTTTAATTATTTGCGGATGAGCAAGTCTTCGTTTGAAGAACTGTTAAGAATATTAAGTCCATCAATCACCGGCATTGTAACTAAATTTCGCCCCTGCATTCCTGCCAAGGTAAAACTTGTTGTAACTTTAAGGTAAGCCTATGCCTATCTACTTTTATTCAAATTATTTCTTTACGGTCCCTGTGTCTGTTTTATGAAAAAGGATGCAGGTAGATAAGTGAAACAAGTAGGTACATAAAAGTATTTAAGTACTGTATTATCATAATCAAAGGTGCAGTTGTTCAATAATTATTAAAAAACGTTTCAATAATTTCTGAAACTTGCGAGGCCTAACTAATAATTTATGCTTTCTTTTAAAACCGAAACAAGTTCTTTTTGGATATCATTGTCTTCCTTTTTATTCTTTGATCTTGGTTGTCCTTGAGATACTGATTCGGGGGTGGAAGAGACTATATTTTCCGCATCATTTAAGTTCGATTCTGTTGTATTCGGTTCCACCGTATCTTTAAAGAACATTAGGTGTTGAAAATACACATAGGGAGATTTACGTTTAGCTGCGGCGCCACTTTTTGCGCCTTTGACACGTCGTAGCTCCCTGAGGAATGAGTCCCTTATATTTTTCCATTTTTTTTGGAGTGACTTACCTAGAAATGAAAAAAAAAGTTATCATAACGTGTTTGTTTGCTCCAGATACACTTTTTTAGTTCTCTGAAGGAGCATCTGGTTGCTCCTTCAGAGAACTAAATCATTCGTTTCGCATTGGACACACAACTGTTCGAGAAATTGTACTTGAGGTTTGCGTCGCCATTTAATTTTGGCAAAATATAAAAGACATTGTTTTTCCACAACTCGATAGAGACAAATGGCTAGAAATAAGTGAAAGATTTAGAAATAGTTCGCAATTTCCTAACTGTACTGGAGCTGTGGACGGAAAGCACATAAGACTCATTCAGCCGACCCATACAGGGTCACTATATTATAACTACAAAAAATATTTCTCTATTGTGCTGATGGCTATATGCGATGCCAACTACAAATTGATATGCATAGACGTCGTCGCATATGGAAAATGCAGCGATTCATCGGTATTCAAGAACTCGCATTTTTATGAAAAACTTACAAATAATGATTTAGACATGCCAGACAAGAGACCGATAACTGAAACAGGTGTGGCTCTGCCTTTTGTCATAGTTGGCGATCAAGCATTACTTTGTCAGAAAATATAATGAGACCATATGCCGGAAGAAATTTGACAAACAAGAAAATAATTTTTAACTACCGCATTTCCCGTGCGCGCCGTTACATAGAATGTACTTTCGGGATACTAGCCAACAAGTGGCAAATTTTTCTTCGTCCTCTTGATGTACACAGAGAATTTGCTGTTGCAATCATAAAAGCATGTTGCGTCCTTCACAACTATGTACGGGAGCGAGATGGGTACAAATTCGAAGACACGTTGTCGTTGTCGACCCCGACTATTGAAGGAATACCTCCCTGCCAGCCTTCAAGAGGAAATAGAACATCTACACAAAACAGAGATCTATTTGCTGACTATTTCGTGGGTGAAGGACAACTCCCGTGGCAAAATCGAGTAGCTCTGAGAACACAATAAAATAAACATTACCTACCGAGTTCGTTTTTTTCAGTTATTGTTAATTTTTCATCACTAAATATTTCTACGATCTCTTCCCACATCATCCTTTTCAAGTCACGGTTGGCGTAGTCTTCACAGGACGTGTCCCACAACGCCCTCCTTGTCTCAATCTCTGTTATAAACCTTTCCGTGTCGAAAGACATCGCGATGATCACAAATCACGCTGTAGTTCCACAATACGCCGCCGCGGCTAGTGCGCGCACACTGGTGATTTAACTACAATGCAATTGATCTCAGTGGCCGCAGCAGCCAGCGACTGAACATGGGCCGCTAATGCGTCGCTTCGATCTCGCTGGCCGCTGCGGCTTGGTGTGGCCGCTGGCCGCGTGCGGCCAGATGCGCGTGCTCTATGACGATTTCATACTTATGTATCTATCTCGATGGCCGCCGCGACCTGGCCGCTGCGGCCTAGCCGCTAGTGCGCTATTGCTATTATGTTACGTGTTACACTGTGTGGTAGGATTTAAATTTGAAGCTTGCAATATTTTTTCTATAATCTGGCAACACTCGATCATCCTGTCATAAGTATATAAAAAAAAATGTACTTCAAAACATTGGTCAAAGTTGTGTGAAATTTGCTCCGTAAAACATTTTAATTTTCTCTGATGTTTACTAGATTTGTACTAGAAATGAAGTTTTTACCATTATTTTCAGTTGTTTGGGAACGGATTAAGCTATAATGTAAGTGATATAATCGTTTTGTTTTTTCTTTAGTTTAACAAATTCTTAGTGTGAGATTACAGTGGGAGCGGCGCGGGTAGCGGAATCCGCTGGCGTGTAAGACAAGCACATACTTGTGTACCAAGGTGCACCAAGTACGGGCGGGGCGGGCGAGCGGGTATCGCGGCGGGAGAAGCGTGTGTCGCGGGCGGGGCGGGTGGACGCAAGTCAGTTTGCGTTTTCCGCTCGGATTGTTCAGACGTCATGCCGTTGTCGACAGAAGATTTAAATAAGTGCCGTATTGGCTCGGCCACCTTTGTGGAATAGTAGCGATTCAAATCATTCGAATCGTCAAATAATTAAAAAACTATGGGAAGAAATACAAGTAATAAGCGGAGATTCTGATGGTAAATAAAATTTATTGGTTATCTTGATGGTAATTATTAAAGTAATCTTTAAAGTCATTTCGTATTGTTCTAGCTCTCACCGTGGAACTATTGTTTTGTCTTGTACTTGATTCTAAGTTTTGTGAAGCTATTTGATTGATTAAATGCAAATGGCGACCGGCGTACACATCTTTGGCCATAGTAATGTTATGAAGCAAACAAGCAGTTTTTATTATTAAACGTGCATGTTTGACATTTGTTTCTATAGATTTATTAAGTATTCGCCATTTAGCACATAGAATTCCGAATGCACATTCAATGCACTTTCTGGCCCTTGACAGCCTCTTGTTAAATGTGTCTTGGTCAATATTTCGTTGGGGATATGGGCGCATGAGATATTCTTTTAATGGGTAAGCTTCATCGCCAATTAAGACCATGGGTAGCTGCTTGTCGGTGCTTGGAAGCACTTGAGGAGGTGGCATATTGAACGTTTTGTTTTCTAGTTGTCTATTTAATCTCGAGTAGTGAAACGTGCCACCTTCACTTTGTTTGCCTCGACCACCAACTTCAATAACGATGAATTTTTTATCAGCATCAGCAACTGCTTGAAGCACTAAATAAAATAACTTTCGGTAGTTAAAGTATTCAGATCCTGAATGTTTAGGTTTCTTTATACGACGGTGCTTCCCGTCAATTGACCCAATGCAGTTAGCAAAATTGCCATTTTTCATAACCCCTCCACTGTCGATCGACAATCTCCTGGCCGATATCTAAACGTGCGCATCTGTCGGACGCCATGTGCTGGTCGATCGTCGCCGCCGTATTTTAATTGCACAAATAACCGTTGAAACTGTATCTATACTGCTCTAACTTGCAAAACATACGGGGAATACGACAAGGATAGAATATACCACCACATGTTAAACAAATTCCCGTCGGTAACATGAGTACAATTTAGTCTCTGCGGAGCCATTTGTAGTACTTGTGTTTGTGCTGAAGACCCGAGTGTTTTTATTGTTTGAAGGTGTTTTTAGGTGAAATTGGACACTATATTGTTGACTATAATGGAAGGGTAAGTAATAAACAGTTTTTAATTCATTACTTGTGTTTCAGACAAAGATTAAGGGTAGAAATTAATCTGTTTATAAACATCGTCAGCCATACCGCGCGCCACCGCATTACACTTTGACTTGTTTTGCATATAAAATACTACAGTAACAGCCAAATGTTATTAATGACATCAATAATACATCTAACTACATGCGTACACAGCATTTAATTTGAATATCTTCGATAAGATTTTGCGTAAAGAATAAAACTAAAATACGCAACATAAATCGGCCACCTACTGGCATATCGACAGACGGGCTCAAGGTCATCGGCCTCAGCAAATCGCCATTTAGTTCGATAGTTGGATATTCAGTCATTAGCATTTGCATATTAGTCATTTGCAATTTTCTTCAAATGTTCCATTGTAGGTTGAGGCATGTGTATATGTACAGTCTGTTGTCAACATTATCTGACCCACCCTAAAAACAAACGAATTTGGACCCTCTGTTTGTAACGTTAAGGTTTATTCAATTTATATGAGCTTATCAGACAAGTGCACGAGGACTCGATGAATAAATATAATAATATTACAGACACGCAAATTTGATCTTTAACTCGTAACGTTAAGGTTGTCAATATGTCGGAGCCATCGGCAATATAATTATATCATTTTGTTAAGCTATTTTAATCATTATCTCGTTTACCTTAAAGTTGAAAAGCTTTTAATTCACATTAAATTACAAGCCAATCTTTAATTTCGCGTATTCTCACCAAGTTCTTGTGGCTTAGCGGTTTGATGTTGGATTGGCGACGAACAACATGTGGGTTCCAAAACATAGTCCACCTAATATCGGTTTCTTTTTTAATTTAATTTTATTTCTACAATATTGAGTGCATTATTAAAGAACGACCAATATGATTTACGCCTAATAACTTATCGTGTAAACAGGTGGGTAAATTACCAAGAACGGTTGGATACGAAGTAAAACATATATTTGCTTCGTGAGGTAGATAATAAATTCATCTAAGTGACAAAAGTTACACTACGCCTAATAGCAGTTACTGCGCACACACGTTTGTAAATCGTTTCACATAACTCGTTAAGTATTTTTAAGCTATTTGGTGTAAAAAAGCATCATGTTGCAAGTTAATGACTATACCAAACATATAATCATATTTTTACATGAGCAGAATGTTGGAATTAGAGAAATTGGTCGTCGACTTAATATAGCAGTAAGTATTTTATAATTTTTACCTATTTTTTTTTATTGATAGTGATTAATGAACGCCTAGTTGGCTATATTACCATTACATTCACTATTACAAGTTACATACATAGTTCCAAAAACTTTTTTTTTTGTTTTAGAGAAATACGGTCAGACTATGGCTAAGACGTTATGGAGACAATGGAAATATTCAGCGGATTCGTCCAGGAGCAAAAGCCATTAAGTATAGTCCCGAATTCGAACGCCACCGGGCCATTGTTTCAAGCCATGTTGAAAATCCATTTTTGCCCATTCGTGTTACTGCAATAAACCACAATATTTCGGTGGAAACAGTGAGAAGGCATTTACATGCTGCTGGGATAAGAAACTATAAACCGGGACAGAAAATTGCATTGTCACCTGCTCATCGAGAAGAAAGGGTCCGTTTTGCCCAGCAATATTTAAATTTTAATTGGGAAGAAAATGTTGTAATTTTCACTGATGAAAAATCATTTAAATCGGATAAAGATGGACGTAAAATGTTATGGCGAAGGAAAGGAGAACGTTACAATGAGAAGTGCTTGCTACCTTGTAGAACCAGCGGTAGAATAACCCTGGGCTATTGGGGCTGGATGTCGTCTATGGGACCTGGTGAATTGGTGGAAGTAGGTGGTAGGTTTAATAGTAGTTTGTATTTGGAGATTCTGCGTGACGTCATGCTACCGACTGTGCGAATTGTCTATCCAACATCAAATATATACTTTATCCACGATAATTGCTCCATCCATCGTGCAGGCATTGTGCAGGATTGGTTAGCGGCTCAAGAAGGTGTGACAGTTATAAATTGGCCATCTAAAAGTCCTGATTTGAACCCTATAGAAAATCTATGGGGTCAAATGGTTTTAAATTGGGACACGACGGAAGTGCGAAACAAACACAACTTGGCTGAGATCGTGACATCAACTTGGGAGCACATGAGAGGCAAAGATTTGTGTTGGAATATGGTGCGCGGTATGCGTAGCCGCTTACAACAAGTTATAGCAGGGGACGGTGCGCCACTCCGCTACTAATTATTCTAGTAGGTATTTTTAAACACACCATGTAAGTAAATGCTCAATGGATTGATTGTTACCATTAAAATGTTGCAGGTTATGTGGTGATGTTATTGTTATAAATAGATTATTCTATTTAAATAACATGTTTATTCACTACATATAGGCAGCTATAAATCTGTAAAGCATTTCACAGATTAATTAATTTTCTCGATAACATACTTCTAAGCATAAGCATGCCTTTTTTAATGTTTATAAATGGTTAGACTCGATTATGGCATACCAATACATATTGTATATTAATTTGCAAATATATGAGCATTTACTTACTTTATCTTACCTAAGTGTTTTAATGAAATAATAAACATTTTAAACTTGCAATTGTTTAGTTTTATTTATATACAAACTGCCCGTTTAAAAAGACAAGAACCTATGTCGTCCATTATGTAAAAAAAATGCAAAAAAAAAGTGTAATAAAATAATAAAAAAAATCAGCTGAGCAAAAAGTTATATTTAGGTAAAACTTGGTTTCGAACGTAGACAACGATGAACATCGCACTACCTTAGTGACCACAAGACCACCTCAACTCTTATAAGCCGCATTGAAATTTGATCTTAGTTGTAATGCTAGACGCAATATTCTAAAGAATTTAAACCATATTGTATACTTTCATAAAATTTATTCTTGCACAGCATAAGCAGCCAACCTTCTCCTCGTGCAAGTAGATTATTTTGTATTTTAAATAATCACTCCATTGACACAAATGATAATAAAAAAACGACCTATAAAATAGAAAATTTAGTAAGGCAAGGTAAAATATGTTTGCGCGTAGTCACTGCATTTGAATGCCAGTTTTATAATGAATAATAATATTTTTTTTCAACTACCCACTTATAACAAGTTATGCGAAAATATAAACATTTAAGAAAGTTTATATTTGAAGATTATCCGTCTATAGTTATTTACAATAAATGGAATTTGAAATAAATTCTATTTTTAAATTCAAAACGAAAAAATATCTTCGTCGCAGGATTTGATCTCGCAACTTGTTTTACTCAGTCTTATACACAGACCACAAGACCAGAATTACTTGAACGATATCATTAAAATAAGCTATTAGACTAATTATATCATAACTAGTAGTTATAACATATAACCTAATACTAACGTTATAAAGATCAAATTTGCGTGTCTGTATTATTGTTCTATTTGTTCATTTACAAGAGTTACCTTATGATAGATTCAAGTCCACTGTTAAGAGGATTCTAATAAAAAGGGCTTATTATTCAGTAAATGATTATTTAAACGACAATAACGCTTGGTTGATCAGTGAAACACAGACAACATAGTAATCTTAGTTTTTGAAACAGTTTATACATTGTTCAGCTAAAGGTTTAATATTAATAGACTTGTAGATATCCCCACTTTAGTTCGTCATGCTCCCGTTGTCTGTCATTGCTTGCGGTGGCGGTGTGGGGCGGGTCGCCACCTTCCCTCTAATATGGCGAGGGAGGCGATGGCTGCGTCACACGTCATACTCGTGAACGGGTGCTGCTTGTGGTGACTGGTCGGCTGTTGTCGGGGATATGTTATGTTAACTTTTATTTTATATTTTGTTTATTCATTCTTGTTATTGTTTATTGTTATAGGTATAGCCTTTGGTTGAACTTGTGTAAATTGTCATATTGTAAATGTGTGTGAATGCATCCGCCATTAGATTTCTTTGTAGGAGATTGTCTGTGCCTGAGTAAACTATAATATCTACATTATAGTATTTACATTATTATATTTTTTTTTGTCTTATTGAACACCTGGTCGGTATTAATTGACCAGGTAATAAATGGTATTGTGCTTGCATTCGCTCACATCATATATACATTGTAAAATATTACATGATTGTGAAAAGACTTGACATAAAAAAAAAAGAAACAGCAAAAGAGACTAAAAAAAAAATCTCGGAGTTTCTTTCTTCCTTTCTTCTCCGGGTCGTCCACTTAGGTAGCTAGTGAAAGGTTGCAGGTTAGCTAGTGTAGGATCCTCGACGGCATGACCGAGGACCGCGTTGTTGCTTATTCCCCGAACTGTGATCTCGTGCCAGCGATCACCACCACTGTTCGTAAATCTACTCTTTACTCCAGTGGCACCCCGAGCGATGGTCCTAACCCCTTAAGGGTGGATGTCGCTTAGATTTGGGCCGGATTCTTGGAATTTTTAGACCTGTTACCTCTAAGGTATCTTACTATAATGTGTACATTTGTTGTTATCGTACGACAGACGGACAGACTGATTAAAAATTCTGTAATATCAAATAATTTTAACAATGTTTTTAGCTACTTAAGTGATACTTTTGTTTGATATAGTCTTATACAGTGTAATTTTGACAAGTACAAGTGTATGTAAATACCTAAGTGCTGAATAAATTTCATTATTTCATTATTTCATCAAGTCCTCGTGCACTTGTCTGCTAAGTTCATATAAATTGAATAAACCTTAATATTACAGACAGAGGGTCCAAATTCGTTTGTTTTTAGGGTGGGTCAGATAATGTTGACAACAGACTGTACTAACTGATCCCAGATTGCTTCACATGTAGTATATATAATATTTCCAACAGTAGTAGCTCCTAGTCGGAAGGAAAAAGCTAGTGATTTGAATGACATCCCTGTAGACAAGTACCTGCAAATAAAACGTACAGTTAGTTACAGACTAAATCATATTCACTTTACCATTTTTTTTTACAGTTAACGTGTTGAAGAGTAAATGGAAGAACATTAAGGACCACTACAGAAAGGAACTAAAAAAAAATCCACCAACTCGATCTGGGGATGCAGCTACTGATTGTGTATCTACTTGGAAACATTTCCGCGAAATGTCTTTTATGAATGATCAAATACAGCCTAGCCGAAGTGAATCTAATATCACTACTCATCTAACTAGTGACAGTGACGAAAATGACGACACGCAAGACTCCATTATAAGTGATATAAATGTGGCATCGCCTTTATCGAGCATATCAGTATCTTCACCAACACCATCAACATCGGCTCCATCAAAATCCAGTCGAGGAAAAAAGAGGAAATCAGCTAACGAACTGCGCTCTGAATTCTTGGAAATAGAAAAAAAACGACGGTAGCGAGATTACCTAAAGATGTCATAGTTCAAATTTCGGATTTTCTCGCAGAACCGCCGCGGGCTGGGAAGTTTGTGGCGCTGAAAGAAAAGTTGTTAAATCTATATGAAGATTCAAGGGCCCGGCAAATTGAAAAGCTTATAGGAGAGATGGAGCTTGGAGATCAGAAGCCCTCTCCGCTTCTTCGACGCATGCGAGATTTAGCCCGCGATAAAATTACGGAGGACACGTTACGAGTTTTGTGGCAAGGACATCTTCCACCTACGATACGTGCAGTTTTGGTCGTGTCGGATACAGAGAGCCTTGACAGTTTGGCAGTTATCGCGGATAACGTAGAAGAGGCAACAAGGATGAACCAAATTTCGGAGGTCACCCACGAGCAAAGGACACCGGAAACGGCAAGGTCGAATTACAATTTGGATGTCGCAAGTATATCGGCCGAAATAGCGAAAATTAACGTCAGATTGAATCATTTAGAACACCGACGTTCAAGGTCGCGAGTAAATGGGAGCAGATCAAGACAAAGCTCTCGTTCGCAGTCTAGGTCAAGTCGACGTTCGCTAGATTCACCAAATTGGCTCTGCACCTACCACTACCGATATCGTCACAGGGCTAATAGATGTATTCCACCCTGTGCATGGAAGAACCGCAAAAATAAGACGGATGGCGCCAACCAGTCGATGTCGGAAAACTAGAGGGCGCGGTGCAACCTTCGGCTGTGGTCTGTGCCGTTTTTCCCTGCAGCCGATTATCAGTTTTGGACCATAACTCCGGATTGCGTTTCCTCGTGGATACAGGAGCTAACGTATCAGTATTACCGGTAACTAAAAAACCTTTTAAGCCTATACAGTGTACTGATTATAAAGTTGTACGCCGCCAATGGTACGGAAATTAATACATATGGTGTTAAAACATTAACTTTAGATCTTAAACTTCGTAGACCGTACCGTTGGGAATTTATTATTGCACATATTAAGCAGCCTATAATAGGAGCTGATTTTTAGCGCATCATAAGATTTTAGTTGATATGTTTAGGCGTAAGTTATTAGATCAAGTTACAAACATGAATGTACTAACATCAATAACAATAATACAACAACCATCTATTAATTCGGTTATTGAGAATCATCCGTACTACGATATTTTATGTATGTATCCCGATATTACAAAACCTGTGTCATATAAAGAGATACCTCCGCATAACGTATTACATTATATAGAAACTACAGGTCCGCCGGTACATGCACGCACAAGACCTTTACCGCCGGATAGGTATAAGAAGGTGAAAGAAGAATTTAGGCTTATGTGTGAATTGGGTATCTGTCGGCCCTCTAAAAGCGCATGGGCTAGTCCACTTCACGTCGTTCCCAAAAAGAACGGCGAACGGCGACCTTGTGGAGACTATCGAAGGTTAAATGCGATAACAAAGCCTGACCGATATCCCATTCCCAGATTACACGATGTTACTTACATATTGGCGAATAAGAAGATATTTTCTAAAATTGATATTAATAGGGCTTATCACTGCATTAGAGTTGCTCCGGAAGATATAGAGAAGACAGCAATAATCACCCCTTTTGGACTTTTTGAGTATACATGTCTAAATTTTGGGTTACGTAACGGTGCCCAAACGTTTCAGAGATTTATGAATAATACAGTTTTACAGGGATTTGATTTTTTATTTAATTATCTAGATGATGTAATAATAGCCAGTGAAAATGAGACCTTACATAGAGAGCATTTAAAGTTGATATTTGAACGATTCAATAAGTTCGGTATTACAATTAACTTAAGTAAGTGTTGTTTTGGACAGTCGCGTATAGAATTTTTAGGTCATGAGGTAAGTGTTGATGGTATAAGGCCGTTGAATGAAAAAGTTGAGGCTATCATAAATTTTCCTAAACCTGATACAGTATTAGCACTGAGACCGTTTTTAGGGATGTTAAATTTTTATAGACCTCATCTCCCAAATTTAGCAACATATCAGCAAGAATTAAATAAATATTTAGTAAATTCAAAGAAAAACGACAAAAGTAAAATACATTGGACAGAAAGCTCAGAAACAGCTTTTACAAAATGTAAAGTTGGCCTTCAGCAAGCTGTAACTTTAGCTCACCCATTACCAAATGTTCCATTGGCATTGATGACTGATTCCTCTAGCACTTGTTTAGGAGCAGTGCTACAGCAGAGAGTGAATGGTTCATGGCAGCCCTTGGGTTATTTTTCAAAAAAACTAACGCCAACAGAGCAAATGTATTCAACTTATGATCGTGAGTTGTTAGCTATGTATAAGGCGATTAAATATTTTAGAAAATTATTTGAAGGTAGACCTTTGACAGTGTATACTGACCATAAACCACTGTGTCATGCTTTTTCAAAAATTGGTAGGGATAATCAGGAAACACCTTGAAGAACACGACATTTGATGTTTATTAGCGAGTTTACAGTCGACATACAGCATATTATCGGCAAAGATAATGTTGTAGCCGATACATTATCGCGAGTGG
This sequence comes from Nycteola revayana, assembly GCA_947037095.2. Lineage (NCBI taxonomy): Eukaryota > Metazoa > Arthropoda > Insecta > Lepidoptera > Nolidae > Nycteola > Nycteola revayana. The sequence goes on from OX344844.2 coordinate 5,042,162, forward strand.
AGACAATTTTGTGCCCGAGTGTACTCGACTACGATGCACTTGCTGACGCACAAGCGAAAGACGAGTACTTGGTGCAAATGATGCAACGTGCTGATAATATTAGCAGTAATGTTAAACTTAAACGATTTTTAGTACCTACGTGTTGCAAACCGATTTATTGCGAAATTTCAAATGATATTATTAAACCTTATTTGACGGATTTTTACAAAGTAGCTTTTGACAGTATTCATAATTTGAGTCATCCAGGTGTAAGAACAACTAGAAAAATGGTATCAAAAAGGTATTTTTGGCCTGGTATGAATAAAGATGTAGGCCAGTGGGCTAAGGCATGTATACAGTGTCAAAAGTCGAAAGTCAGCCGTCTTGTTATTTCAGATTTAGGACAATTTTCCAAGGCCGCACGTTTTGAGCATTTGCATGTGGATATTGTTGGTCCTTTACCAACATCTCCACAAGGCTATAGATATTTAGTTACAATAATAGATAGGTGCACTAGATAGCCAGAGGCTTTTCCGGTACGCGAAATTACTGCTGACGAAGTTGCGAAGTGTATTTATGAAGGATGGATCGTGAGATATGGTTGTCCAGTACGAGTTACTAGTGACCAAGGTCGACAATTTGAGTCGAATTTATTTACAAAATTAATGCGTTTTCTAGGTATTCATAAGATAAGAACAACTCCGTATCACCCACAAAGCAACGGTGCCGTGGAAAGGTGGCACCGGTCATTGAAAGCCGCGTTAATGGCGCGTTTGCAGGTCAGTGGTGGTAGCTGGATAGACGAGCTGCCTACAGTTTTATTAGGACTTCGCAGCGCTGTTAGAACTGACAGCGGTGTAAGTGCAGCAGAATTAGCCTTCGGGAAACCTTTACGATTGCCAGGACAATCTTTTGATAGTAAAGAGAGTAGTAGGGACCCGAATGATCCATATAGTTTATTAGAGAAAATACGAGAAACTATTTGTAGTTATCGTCCGTGTAGAGATAATGTTAATTCAAAAAAAATATTTACACCACAAAAAATATTTACACCACACGTACACCCTGAGTTACAAAGGTGCGAATATGTTTTCGTTAGAGACGATACGGTACATAAATAATTGAAAACACCTTACGATGGTCCGTATAGAGTAATCGAGAGAGGTCCTAAAATTTTTAAGTTACAATTTCCAGGGCGCGAAGCTCATGTTTCAATAGATAGATTGAAACCAGCTTTCGTTGTTAAAGAGTTTGAGACACCTATTTCCATTAGTAATGAATATGATACGAGTAATATTTGTAGTGAACAGTTAGCAGATTCATCAAAAACAGTGTCACACAAAGATCGAATATCCATATCAGGTAGGTTGATTAGGACACCTGTGAGATTTGTTATAGGTACATAACATTATGTTAATTTTGTTGCTTATGGTTGGGCTACTGCATAGAAAGTTATACTATGTAACTACTATAAGAATGAAATAGGATATTATTGTTTTGATATTAGTGCATTTACGTTTCAGTAGGTATATCTAGTACCTATCTACTTAGTTTTATAATCAAATAATATCACGACTTGTTCCCTCTGGTACAGAATGGGAAAATATTTGAAGATAGTAGTTTATTATAGTTAATACCTAAGTAGTTAAGTTACATACAGACGTAAAACATTATTATTTTTATATAAATTGATATTGTTAATTGCAATTATTTAGTTGCGAAATAATATTCTAGTAAGTAAGCATGTTTAGTGTAAAAGAATATAAGTTAGGTAATAATATAGTACGTAGGTAAGAAGGTAGATACTTTTATTTAATGTAAAATAATTACAATAAATTACTATTACTTATTGTAATTATGTGTTGCGAAATGTATCTAGCGAATTAGCTTACAACTAGATAATTTTGTTGTAGGTTTTATAAGTTTTAGATATTATAATTAAATGTTTTGCATAGTGGCAGTCAGTTGATAGTTAGAACTTAAAGTAGTAACTACGAGTATAATCGTACATTGTTAAATATGGGAAGTTATCAGTCCAACGATAGTATAGCAGTGGCGCAGGCCCAGGTTATTACTGGAGAATTAAGTCAAAAATTGGACACTATGGGTATGGTGATAGTGATGGTGATCATTGTGATAGTCGTGGTGCTCTATGGCATACGTTTGATGTGTCATCGCCGCGTCAAAAGTTGGTTACGCCGTGAAATGGTTTCGGCGAATGTAAACCCGACCGTGGTGCGCGTACAAAGTGTACAGCAGCAACCTGCCGCTACCCCGGTCGCTACGGGATATGTATAGACTGATGTACTTATAACATGTAATGACGATACGCCACGTTATAACTAGTTTTAATATTATAGTTTTAACTAAAATATGGTGTTGATGTTTAAGTATAATGTTTAATATAATAGGGTCTGAATTGTAATTGGATTATTGTTATTTTATAGCATTATGTTTTTTTGTTTTTGTTAAGGAGGGGGAATGGTGTAGGGACACACACAGATGTAGAGTCATGTAAGTGCACATGTATGGCTATGCATATGTGGTATGTTGATGCACTATACCGTTCCTACTTACTTCAGTCCGGTTTGATTGTCTAAATTGTATTAACGTGTCTCGGAAATAAACATTAAGTACTAAAGTATCTCGTATTATTTAAACCGGGCTCACACTACAATAGTTAGATTTCTTTTTTATAATGAATGATCTAATGAATCTCATTTTAAGATGTTCTAAACGGTACGCGACAAAATCACCAGCGGGAATCTCAAAAATTTTAGCAGAATAAAAACCTGTCGCCCGTTAACAATGGATAAGTTAAAGACTTTTGTGGGTCTCATAATACATATGGGGAATATCAAAATGAACAGGTTAAATGATTTTTGGAAGTCTCATTACCTCTTCAAAACAGATATATTTAGGCAACACATGAGCAGAGACGTATTTTTGAATATTTTGAGAGTTTTAAATGTACAAGAACAAGAAGGCAATGAAAGTTTAAAAAAGGTCATAACTTTAATTTATACGTTTAATGAAAAAATGAAAGAAATTTATTATACAACTAGAGAATTGGCTATAGATGAATTATTATTGCTTTGCAGAGGTAGACTTATATTTAGACAATACATGAAATCTAAAGCAAGCCGTTATGGCATCAAATTTTATGTTCTCGCAGATACTTTTGGAGTATGTCAGAAATTACACAAATATGGCGGGTCGGGTGACCAGCTGGTAGGAGGACGTGGTCATGCAGAAAAAGGCTCCTAAACAATTAGGAAATTGAGTTCGATCGTGGAATAGTTTCGCAATCTCTAGCCATCTCTGCACCGTAAAAGCAGGAAAGCATTGACTTTTACATAGTTCCCATATTGATGTACAGGTTTCGTTAATTATAGAACGAATAGTAGATGCGCCAATCAGATAATCTTCTTCGAGTTCGACAAACGATGACCCTCGTCCTAAATACCTGCAAAAAAAAAATAGTTCAAAAACTATAATGAATACCTAACTTTTAGTAACCTACATATAATTATTTCTTTTTTATAGGAAAAGATATACAGACGAAGTGGAACTCTTTGAGAAGTTGCTTCCGAAGGGAACTCAGTGCTCAAAAGAATATTCCTTCTGGAAGCGGAAGAAAAAAGAAGAGAAAATATATTTACTTTGATTCACTGCTATTTTTGTTGCCATTTACAGTGGTAGAGAATAATGAATCTTCTATCGAAATCGAACAAAGTGCCGAAACATTAAACGTCACAGTGCAGAGTTCAGATACTGGAACAACTGATTCTAAGCGACCAAAGACGCAACCGAAGAGCAAGACTAATTGTTACGATGAGGAGTATTTAGAAATACTAAGAGAAGGCAATCAACTGATGAAAAACACCAACTTACGTCATTCAGAAAGCAGAACAATCTTAGTGAACAATTTCTGCGGTCGCTTCTGCCTTATGTCAAACAATTTTCATCAGACCAAAAGTTGCAATTAAGAATACAATTACTTCAGTTCAGCGTCTATTCACAACCAAACACAGCAAGTATTGGATATACCTAATGAACGATTAGTAATTATAACCGATCCATCGATGAGCTCAAATATGTCTAACCAATATGACACTGCTGAGAGACCGAGTACTGAGCCCCCTAACCACAGTGACATTGCAGAAGATTCGGAATACGTTCCCAGGCCAATCTCTTTACAAAACTCAAGCAGGCCAAGCGGCTCGTCATATGCACCCTCACCCGTTCATAGAGATTACGCATCAATAATTTCTCCCGAAAATGAATCACTTTTTTCTCTTGGCGACGACGACGACGTTGGCGAGGTGTAAAGTAGGTATATTATGAAAATATAAACAAAAAAAATCAATAAAAGGCTGATTGTGATTTAAGAAAATTAGTTAAGTACCTAATTGTTAAGCTAATTATTTTCCTGACTAGATACACCACCAATCAAAAGACTTAATTTCCCAAGGTATAGTAATAACATCAGCAATATTAATTGTGATTTAGTAATTAAGCTCCCAATTGTGATTAAGTACTTAAGCTCCCAATTGTCATTTAGTAATTAAACCCCAAATTTTATTTCAAAGTGACAATTCACTTGTTTTTCCAAAATGTATGATTAATAATAATAATCTGCCATAATAATTGTGATTTAGTAGTTAAGCCCCTTATTTTATTTACAATATAAGTGACAATTCACTTGTAATAGATCGATATTATTGTGTACCTACATTATTGTTTAAAAGTACAACATACTTAAAAATTTGCTGCCATGAAAATCCACGTAATTTAATAAAAGAAAATCTTTGTTCATAATGTTTTGGTTTAAATAATAAGTACCTCAGAAACCTTTTTGTCATTTGAATAATAAAAAACTTAGTTTGTTGCTGAGAGAAATCTATATAATAAAAATCAATTGCTGTTCGTTAGTCTCGGTAAAACTCGAGATCGGCTGGGCCAATTTAGCTGATTTTGGTTTTGAAATGTTTGTCGTGGTCCAGGGAAGGTTTAAACGGTGAGAAAATATGGAAAAATTGAGATGAAAATACTAAAAATGATAATTTTATTTTCCCATACAAATGATTATACCTGTCAAATGTTAAAGTTTGGTCCCGTCATAGATTGATTGACAAACCAAAAAGTGACATATACAATGCGTGCCAAATAAGAATAGGACTGTCAAGACGCCATTTTGTTCAGTAATACGTGCAAACTTCATTACCAAAGCGTATGGTGTGAAAAAAAATCAATAAAGAGATTATATTCAGTTTAAATATTTAATGTACGCTTTTTTGGTATTTCTTATACATTTCACGTCAAATTAATTATAAATGAGTAGGATTTGAAAATAAAAGAACGTGTATAAAAAAAATATTAACTATGTACCTATTTGTGTTAACTTTTCTTAATGAATACTGATTTCATACCTGTATTTATCCAAAATTATCCCTTAATGAAATTCAATAAATTGTATTTTATTAAATGAATATAATGTTTATACAATAATTAAATCTATGAACAAAAAAAAATTAGATGAAATTTCTTTTTCGCACTTTTTTTTTGCTGGCAGTACTAATTTGACAGTTATCGTGTGAAGTTGGCAGCAAGCGCGGTCCTATTCTTAGTTGGCACGCATAGTAGTCGATAGTATTTTAAAATCAGAAGAAGTACATTTCCAGACGAAAGTTGATCTGTCACCATTGTCAAATATTTATAGGTAGGTGGGTTCAGAATTTTATTTTGAAAAGAGTTAACGATATACTTTCGAACGTACACCGTTCATGTTGTGCTTCTGGCTTCTTTTGGTCATTTCCAATTATTGCTTAAACTCTTCCGCGGTGATATTGAAATCTAGAAAACTTAATCTATCGATGATCGATGACGTTAATGAAATTACGAATTTATAATTCCAATTTGTGTGTGAATTGTTTTTTTGTTTTATTAATTCTTTTTGTTCGACATGAACTGTGACCACATTTTGAACAAAATAAAAAATAATAACTGCTGCAGTTATTGCTTTGAATTCGTTAAAACGTTAAAAAAATGTTGCTACTATAAGAAATTCGTCGCTGTCGTTCAATGTCAATTTTTTTCCGGGTTGAAAATGCATTAGGCATCCACGGCCACAGTGGCGGGGTATGCAGAACTCCCCTGTTTATAGCGATGATATGCTTATTATATCACTAAAAGATGGTTTACCCACTTAAACTCAGGATGTTCCTCTAAATACCAGTAAATTGAGCACCAGAAACAGCTAATACATAGATATCCGGTACCGTGGCGATGCCTATTACCTAGCAGTCATGGACTCTCCTGAGTATTTTATTTTAGGGTCCATTCAATGCACCTTTCGGGGGCGCACGGAGCACAACTACAACTCTACTCATCATGGGTCGGCTTCTAAAATAAATTTGGACTATTTTCCCTACTCCTCGAAGCCGAGGCTCCGGGGACAGCCTGCTGTCTGTGCGCCTTCGGTGAAATGGGCAGGAGAGATCTTTCTCCTGAAATCACTCAGCGGACTTCTACTGTATGGACAATGGTCGGTAGCAAGAGGACGGATCCCATCACTCTCGCTCCACCGCCCAAGCCGGAAACTCCTCGCACCAATATGCCGTGTGCTGTCGCAGTGATGACTGATGACATTGAGTTTCCGGATCAATCTCCCTTTTTTCTTTTAGAACATTCTAGCATTTTGGGCTAGATCGCTTGAACCAGTTTTTGAAGATTGGATCAAAATACAAAAATATTTTAAGTGTATCGAATTGAAATTTTTCATAACTAATAGTAAGTAGCTGTAGCTGTAGTTCATATCACCTACCTACTATTAGTTATTAAAAATCATTGGCATATCATCAATCATGGATATAGTACATTTTTTAAATCTTTTTTATTGTAATCTTATGGTGTTTGAAATAACATTGACAGAATGCGCGCTACTCTTAGTGCACATCACGGTTAGTTCAGTGCTATCACGCCTTATTTTAAAAGTTCAATTAAATTTAGAGATTTATCTAAGACATTACAACGTCTGTCAGGTCAGCTAGATTGATCCAATCTTCAAAAACTCGAAAACCCCAAATAATGGAATCACTTAAAAAAAAGAAGGAGGGTGATTCGAGAGCCGAAAACTCAATTTCATAAGTCATCACGCAGCAGCACACTGCACACTGGTCGAGGGATTGGGCAGTTGAGCAAGAGTGATGGTATCAGTCCTCTTGCTACCGAACATTGTCCAGTTTGTAGAAAAGCCCGGAGCGTGTTCAGGAGAAAGATCTCTCCTACCTATTTCACCGAAGGCGCAGAAATCGCAGGCCTGGAAGAGTGGGGGACATAGCCCCACTTTCTTTTAGAGCCTGACCCGTTATATGTATTATAGAGACGTAGTGGTGCTCCATGCGCCCCCAAAATTTGCATTTAATGATCCCTAAAATAAATGCTTCGGGAGAGTCCATGACAGCAAGGTCATAGGTATCGGACGGTACCGGATGTACCGTGTACGGATTAGCTATTACCGGTGCTCCATTAACTGGCATTTAGGGGAACACCCTGGGTTCATGTGGGTAAACCATCTTATCGTGACATAATTGGCATATCATCGATCATGGATAGAGTAATTTTTTTAATTTTTTTTATTGTAATCTTATGACGTTTGACATAACATTGACAGAATGCGTGCTACTCTTAGTGCACATAAGCATGGGTAAACTGAATCAGAGGCATTAAAAAGAATCGTTTCACTACGGTGACGCGTTAGCTTAACTATTCCCTCTAAACCTTAACGATTCACTGATTCACCGATTCATCGAGTGTCCGCCGAGTGCTGAAGTGCCGACTGCGAGAGTTCGGAATCGTTCGGGTGATGTCGGGCGATTTCCGTTTCCGGACTACTCCTCTCTCACTTGGAATTAGAGTCTCTCTATCCAAAGATGATACTATACTCTATGGCCGACATTACACGCTCAATCTGGATCGAGATCCGTGATCGAGATCAATGATCTCAATCCACATTGACTGTTTAATGTGTGTGATTGACGGATCGCGACATCGGATCGCAAATTATCAAATATTTTGAAATCCATGATCTCGATCCGTTTATCGCAATCCAGATTGAGCATCTTATGTGCAACATATAATTCGAAATATACTATTAAAATTACTAGTACTTAGTAATAAGAGAATAAAAAAAAAATATTAAAATTAATTACTACACATGCTTTTTTTGTTCAGATCCATTTTGCAATTCGTCATCATCAGCCCGTATAACGTCCACTGCTGAACATGGGCCTCCTCCCGGGGAGGGTATTCGCCATAGTCACCACACTTGGCAGGCGGGTTGATGACCGCAGTATTATGTTGTACCACACAAGCAAAGGCTGCTGCCCGTTCCTTGATATACGATTATTATAGATGATTTTATAACAATCGGCCAACGGCTTAACGTGCTTTCCGAGGCACGGAGGGTAGTCCCTCAATCAACCAGACCCGGAAGGATATCTTAGAATTTACACAAAGATTTACTGCCCGGTGTGGGAATCGAATCCACGACCTCCTAGATTTAAAGTGAGTCAAATACCGCTACGCTATGGAGGCTTTCGCGATTGTGAACACACAATCTTCATATTTTTTTATTTATTGGCAATCAGAATCCCCTGAGCACTCGTCTTCATGTGATCATTGCGAACAGTGGACTGACGTCACGTCAGTCCGACGTGATCTGGATTAACTGTGTAATGTGACAACAATCCTAATCAGTTTATATCAATCTACCGCGATCACGGATCTCGATCCAGATTGAGCGTATAATGTCGGCCATTGAATCTGAGCTGTATGAGCATTGATACGGATAGTTGACTATTTTTTTGTTTGGGTTATACTTTAAAAGTACTTTGGTTGGGGATTTCCCCTTGTTTAGTTTGGCTGTTGAATTGTTGTTGTCTAAGATAATTCGTTTTGAATTGTTTTTATCCTAAATCCTGTTGAATATTAGCCATTTCATGTGATAATGTGTGACCGTGTAAATAGTGTAAAACACCGGAAGAAACGCAGTGCTATATGGGACCATTTCGATCAAATAGACAATAAAAAGGCCAAATGTAAATATTGTTTAGTGTTATTGAGTGTAGGACCAGGCTGTGGCGGTAATTTACTAAGACATTTAAAAACAAAGCATCCAACTTTATCCCTTGAAACGGAAAGACAACAAGTGCACGGGGATATCACTCCAGTAGCACCATCTTCTGATTCAGTTCCGAGTACTTCACAGACTTCACACAGCATTATCCCGGACCCGGACGTGTTAACTGATTTAACAACAGCACCCAGGACCACCACATTAGCTGATAGGCAACAACCTGGACTTTCTTCGCAAAATGTATCAATTCAACAATATTTTTATTCAAAAAAACCGTTGAATGTTCGAAGAAATAACGAAATTGACCGTCAATTACTAAAGCTCATTACCAAAGAATATCAGCCTTTTAGTATAGTAGAAGACAAGGAATTCAGAAAATTTGTTCATATATTGAATCCAGCGTATAGTCTACCAACAAGAAAAGCATTATCAGAAAGCTTGCTGCCAAAGACATACCACGAAATTTACGAAATAGTTAAAGAGGACATAAAGACTGCTGAAGCTGTATGTGTTACTACAGACGGATGGACGTCAATAAACAATGACTCGTTTATTGCAGTTACAGCACACTTCATAGATAAAAATATGAAGTTGAAGTCTTATCTATTAGGGTGCGTAGAATACACCAAAAACCACACGGCTCGTAACCTTGCAAGTTTTTTGCAAAATGTATTTATAGAGTGGGGGATAGAGCACAGAATAAGTGCAGTTGTTTCAGATAATGCAGCTAACATTTTAGCTGCCGTTAAAGAAGGCGGATGGAGATCTATTGGATGTTTTGCACACAAAATAAATTTGTTAGTCCAAAATGCCCTCGGTATGAAAAAAGATACGCCACCAGCACCGAACTCAATAGCGGAGACTATTAATAAGGTAAAGAGCATTGTGCAATATTTTAAAAAAAGTTCTCAAGCCAAAGCCAAACTTACTGAAATGCAGAAAAATCTGGGTACAACTCAGCTGAAGTTAAAACAGGACGTTCCAACTAGATGGAACAGTACATATGACATGCTGGACAGAGTTTTACAGACCAAAGACAGTTTAATTTCCACTATTGCGCTCCTACGCAGTGAGCTAGCATTGACGAATGACGAATGGAGTATTATTGAAATGGCGGTACCTATATTAAAAATATTCTACGAAGTGACAAAAGAAGTAAGCGGCGAAAAATATGTAACATTATCGAAGGTTATTATATACTGTCGAATAATGAAGAACAACGTTAATAAGTTGTCAATGGACACAGATGTTATTCCATTACAAATTGCAATGCTTATAGAGGACTTGAAAACAGGACTAGATGACAAATTTAAAAATATAGAAAACGAACATTTACACTCTGAAGCCACAGTTCTCGATCCTAGATTTAAAAGTAAAGGCTTCCAAAATGAGAGACATTATAACAGTGCAGTGAATCGCATAAGAGATCGATTAAACTATGTGAGAAGTGAAACAATCATCGAACAGCCCTCTACATCTACTGAAAACAGTGCAAATATCAGCAACTTTTCCATTTGGGATGATTTTGACAATGAAATTAAAAGACTTGTCCCTGAAAACCCAACGGCAGCTAGGATTCGCGAATTAGATAAATATCTAGAAGAAGATATTTTGAATAGGAGTAGCGACCCACTTATTTGGTGGGAAGAACGAAATACCATATACCCAATGTTGTATGCATATATGAAAAAAAGATTGTGCCTCTTAGTGACATCAGTGCCCTGCGAAAGGATATTCTCTAAGGCAGGAGGCATTTTGACAGAAAAAAGATCACGGATAACATCATTGAAGGTTAACCAAATCTTATTTTTAAATCATAATATGTAGATTACTACATTGTATGTAGATGATTATTATAGATGCCAAATTATTGTATAGGGTGAAATGTTAGTCACCAGCCAAATTTTTTCTAGGCATTAGGTATCATTCACTAAAACCAATTTTGAAAAAAAAACGATACCTAAAATTTTCATAATTTATAATTTACTCGAAGGAATTATCCGCTCTGCGTGGTCACCAAGTAAAATGTTAATAATACTACGTGCCGCGCGAACATCAATGAGAGCGCACGTCGTTACCCCCGCCCCCACTACCCCTGAGCGGCACTACCTATGATCTAGTCGGCCACGCGCACCCCTTCGCGGGCCTTTGTGACGTGATTTCTCAATATTTTTGTATTGAGTGATACTAAATGAAAAAACACGTATTCAATGATTTTTACTAAAGATTAACATATCAAAATTTGGCTGGTGATTAAAATTTCACCCTGTATAAATATCGCACTATTAAAGGCAAAACCAACTAACTCGATTTTTTTTAATTTTTACTTTTTTACACTACGCTATTCAGTTTTGAATATTCTATCTAGTGGTAAAACAAACTTTTCTCTGCGGTTCATATTTACGGAGTTATTGAGATCCAATTACAACTAATGACAGGATTCAAATTTATTTTTGAGATGCAGAAAATTATAACAAGAGATAATTATTAACATTCACCAAAATTTTCAGGCAAAATCAATAAACTAGTAAAATTTGGTTTTGTCTCCCTGTATCACCTTAAATCTCTAGAAGTAATAAATATTAACATGATGTATTTGCTTTTGGCGCTTAGCTTTTGTGAGCCAATAACCCGATCGTCTAGAAGCAAAACCAACTATTGGTAGTTCGCGGTAGTTTTCGGATATTTAAGTTTAAGTGTGACCATCATGTGACGCGTTTCTGTAAATTTTTCAGTTTTAATATGTATTGTATACCTACTAGTATTTAGTGATTGGTAATAAGTTTTACGTGAAACCAATCATAATATGGAAAGGTGTGGTGAGGTGTAACATACGTGTTTGGATAACATTTAATACCGAATAGAAGAAAACATTATTACGACGAATAAATAAATAAAAAACTGTGGTGTAATGTGACGATGATGATTTTAATTTATTATTATATTTTTATGATTTTGATATTATTATATATATTATAGGAGATGATTATTCAAGATTGTAATTTACTGCAAGCCAATACCGATGGATTAACAGATAACTTCTTATTATCTTTGAACGAACGATAGGTTTTGTATTTCAAATAAAAATTAAACATTATTTTCTCAATGGGTATGAGATATTTTCCAGCTTAATAATTAGCCTATAAATCCTTTTTAGGATCTTAAACTATCTTTATTCCAAGTTTCATCAAAATCGGTTTAGATGCTTTTACGGGAAAACGAAATCTACATACAAAGAGACAAACGTACACATTTTTCGCATTTATTATATTAATAGGCATTTAAAGTAAATAGATTATTTCTTTTTAATTTCATACTGCTCAACTAACTTTAGTAATTTAAAATGAGTTGCGTTTATTTTTGTTATCTGGCTTTGGCAACACTGAACGCCGACAGCTGTCAGTTCAATCACTGTCTGGTGAATCTCGCGCAGCGCAGCTTGCAGTGTGTGTGTTTTAAGAGTTTTATTTTGAAAGCTACTGAAAATGTCTCTGGAAAATGAAAAAGAAAACTTGCGTCCGGATAAGGAGTACAAAAAGCCGCATCGTGAACCTCGTGATTGTAAGTATACTTACTTATTTAGTATTATCTTTCCGCCGACGCGGCTTCGCCCGCGCTAAATGAGATTTTTCCGTAGGAATGACATATTTTCCCGCGGTAAAAATATCCACACATCCAAAGTAACATTCACGTTTATAATATTAGTAGGAGTTTTACGTACGGTTTCGAGGTTATGAAATATGAAACTTGATGGTTAATTACCATCTTTCTATTCCAGGTTCTAACAAACTACACGCCTCTGATGATGACGATGATGAGTTGATATCACAAGCTTATGATTTGTTTGTTACCGAGTGCACAGGTAATGGAGAAAATATTCAGCGCCCCCAAATAGGTATGTATTAATTATTTATTTTAAGTGATAGTGATTTGATAATAATGTAGGCATACACCTACATTATTATTAAATTTAAATCAAACTTTATTGTTTGATGAGTAAAACTAAGAAAAAAATCCATAATTAGGTAGCTAGCATGTTTATGTGTAGGTTTACACTATGGTAACGAATGCGGTGATGATTGTGTGTGCTGTTGTAGATTTGTGCAGTTCTGAGACCCGTTTCAAAACTCAATAATATTTATTGCTTAATTTAATTACAAGTACCAAGTTACAATCCTAAGTATGTACATTGCATAGCTGGTTAGGATATTAAGAATCATTCATGATATCATTTTGGTTTACCGGTTACGCCATGTAGTTATTTCGATCGAATTATAACTTTTAGTTTGTAGCTTTATGAAATGGGCCCTTCAGGCAAATCTGGTAATTAAAAGTTAACAAATGGAGAAATTTCGAAGTCACCTCTGCAACCTTTGCAATTCGTTGTTGTTAAATACTTATATGTTTTGTAGACATGGGTGGTTCTTAATAAATTAAAAATTAGGTGGATTAGTAGTTTTTATTTTATTTATTCAAAGTGTTATAACTGCTATTTGGCAATGGTTGAAAAAGTTGGTTGTGTGATGTGTAGTTATGGACTACCTACTTACCTTTTGTTAATATTCTGTGATATTTATTTTCAGATCCAGACGTAATTCCTGAGACCTGTGACAGTGAGAAAAATAAACCAGTTGCAGAGGTAGACTACTTTGAAGATCTAGTCACCCTGGAAGACGTAAGAGACGCAATTTCTCCATTAATTGTTAACTTTGAACTACCGGACGTGCCTGAAGATGAATTGCTATTAGACAATAATCTAGGCCTAAGTGAAGCATCTACAATTGCTAATGTAACTGTTATGAATCTATTTGGTCGCTGCTGGAATGTAATCGCTAACAAGCATGAAGCAATGGAAGTGGCTAATACTGCCTTAACAGACATTTTCAACCGTGCTTGGAAATGCATTAAGCCTCACAGCAGATGGCGTGAACCTGATCCGAGCAGCTGGAAAAGAAATATTGCCAAAAAACGCAGGGCTGATGGACTGCCTTATGTGACTGCCAGTAAAATTAGGCCTGCAAAGGTTCCCAAAGCTGTAGATTGCTCTGCATGCAGACAGCGCTGCACTGCAAAGATCGGTGCAGATGATCGCGATAGACTTTGCAGAACATACTGGGCTCTAAGCTACACGGAGAGGAAGAATTTCATTTTAAATGTTATTAAAGTGGTGCCTATTAAAACAACTGTTATTAATAGAAAACGAGTAACTCAGAGATCCAACACCAAACGCTACTTTTTTAAAATTAATGGTTTGGAAATTCAGGTGTGCCAATCATTTTTCTGCAAAACTTTGTGCATATCTCCAGCGGTAATTACTGATGCAGTTACTAAATGTAGCGATTTGGGACTGTACTCCAAGACCAACGATCCGCGTGGACGTCACGAACCAAAAAATAAAACATCTGCATTACAACTGCAAGAAGTACATGATCACATAAACTCCTTTCCCGCAATGGAGAGCCACTATGTACGCAAGAACACGAAACGCAAATATTTAGACGCCTCTTTGTCAATATACAAAATGTACAAACTATATGAAGAAGAATGCCAGAATAACGGAAGTTCACCAGTGTCAGAAGCTACATACCGGAAAATCTTTTGTACTGATTTCAATTTAGGGTTTTTCGTACCTAAAAAGGACCAGTGCCTTGTTTGCACGAAGTACGACCGTTTGTCGGGGGATGATAAACCAGCCATGGAACAGGAGTATCAAGACCATATAAACAGGAAAAAGTCATGCAATGAAGAAAAAGACAAAAAGAGAGCAGAGAGCGATAAAAGCTTTCTTTCAGCGTCGTTTGATTTACAGGCGATTTTGCAAATTCCGTCTGGTGATGTAGGACTATTGTACTATTGTCGGAAACTTGTTGTCTACAATTTAACCATTTACGAAAGTGCTGCACCTAACGATGCTTTCTGTTTCGCATGGAACGAATTGAATGGGAAAAGAGGCAGCTCAGAAATTGGTTCCGTCATTCTGCATTATCTGTCCCAAATACCAGACAGATACAAAGAAGTTTCATTATTTTCTGACACTTGTGGCGGACAAAACCGCAATCAACAAATGGCAGCTGCGCTGTTGTGGGCTGTGCACACCATACCACACATAAATGTAATCGAACATAAATTTCTTGAATCGGGCCACTCATACATGGAGGTTGATTCCATGCACAGTTGCATTGAATCTGCCAAAAAACATACAAATGTCTTTTCAATGAATGAGTGGCTGAATATTTTTCGACGGGCTCGGACCTCCCGTAAAACTAAAAAGCAGGGAAAGAAACCGTACTATGTAAAAGAACTGAAATTTGAAGATTTCAAAGACCTAAAAATGCTCTCCGGCAGCATTCTAAAAGACAAGAAGAAAACAAGTGATGGACTGCGTATTAAGTGGCTAAAGATAAAACGCTTGAAATATGTAAAGGGTGAGAGCAGAATTTACTATAGCTATGACATGAATGAAGACTTTTTGTACATGGATCTGGATGTACAAGGCATGCCAAATCCAGTCCCGAATTCATCGGAAAGCAGACAAATACATAGCTACAGCACACGTCAAAGTAAAAGAATCAGAAAAGAAGCAGCTGTGATCGATTCTTACCAACCTGAACAAGGCACTAGTGCAACATTCCCAATTCAACTCAACCAGCTGTATCTGGAAACTTTGTCAATATCTTCTGCTAAGAAAGCGGACTTAATCAAACTCTGCGAAAAAGGTGTCATCCCAGAAGAGTACCATGGGTGGTATCGACAAATAAAAACTGATCGGCAAAGCATTGATCGCGTGCCAGACGTAACAGCGTCGGATGAATCAGATGAATGGACGGAGAATTAATTATTTGTACTGTATTTTTTTTTTTTTTAAATAAACAGTTAATAAACACCATAGCTGTATTTCATTGTCAAATCTTTTGGTTAATACGATCCTTAACTTAACAAAATTCAGAGTTTTTGTAATAGTACACTTTGCCTCAGATATGTGACTAAGCTTAACATATAAATCTAGAAGCAAAACCAACTAACTTTTTGATTTTTTTAAAATAACTCTTTACTTAACGACCGAACACTACGTTTTACTACAGTATTTTGATGATGACCAGCATAATAGTCAACTTGCAAAATAAATACCTCAGAGGTTAATTAGTTTTCAAATAAAATGATTTTTTATGATATAGAGGCAAACCCAACTAATTAGGGGTCCTTTATTGTTACCGATGTTATTATGTCTAAATAGGAAACAATATTGTTAATAGCGTTTTACTTATTGATTAACAAGGAACCATAGCACAACCTCTTTGAATTTTAAAACAGAGAACCATGTTTTATTTACACATTTTTGCTTACAATCTTTCAAATCGAGTTTGCTCGAAAATTCATTTCGTCTAAAAAGGCCTAGTTAGTCGGTTTTGCCTTTAATAGTGCGATATATTGATTTTTCAATCTTACGTATTTTATTTTTCTACAGTTTGACTGACAGCCCTAAGCCTATTTGCCGTATTACTATTTAATTTAGCCTATTGGAAATTGTTAATGACCACTTGCACCTAAAAGTAATTATTAATTTCTGTTAGTTGTATTATAGTATATTTGGTCTGTTGTAATTGAACTACTGACTATATTTTAAAGCAGTTAAATACAAAGGAATCCCTAAGACAGACCACATTTCAGAATCGCTAAGGATATTATTAAATCTCATTCAGCGAGTCAGTCAGCGACTAAATACCTACTCTAATTCTGAATTATAACACTAGCGATTAGTGAATAGTTAAGGTGAATAGAGAATACTTAGGGTGAATTAATTCAGTCTAGTGAATCAGACTCAGTGAATCGTTTCGGACAACTGAATCAAGATTACCCATGTCTAGTGCACATCACAGTTAGTTCAGTGCTATAACGCCTTATATTAAAAGTTCAATTTAATTTAGAGTTTTAGCTAAGACAGTACAACGTCTGTCGGGTCAGCTAGTAATAAATAATATAATTATGATTATATAAATATATATATTTTATTTACTTACCTGAGTGTCACAGACAGCCTTTCTTCTGGACCAATGCACCTCCTCATTGTTGTTTCTGAATGAGTCAAAGCAGGTCTCAAAATAAATAGCAACTCATCAAATGTAGTAAAATTTGAAAAAAAATGCCGGATATTGTTTCAGAATTGAATGTTTAGTATGGAACTGTCCCTTCAGTAATCTTTCCGAAAGTATAGGATGTACCCAAAATTCTCTATTTCTTCTTCTTTTTCTGTACTTCATGTACAAAATAATACTCTGCACGATTTCCATAGCGTCTAAGTCCCTACAGCTCTGCCGACAAAATGATCGAAGATGTGCGTCGTGTGCGTTGAGTCTGTGAAATATCCTAGACTTTTTGTGCGCCGCAGACTCGATCGCACAAAAAGTGTGCCGTCTACGCAGGGCCTAAATATTATTTTATGACCAACCCACACCTACGAAGGAAACTTAAGGGCCATACCTCACCGAGATGGATCATTCTCACTAGTTCCACTAGCAATTAGTTCCATGGAACTAGTGAGACTTTGTTTTCTCAATAGTTCCATGCAATCCCATCCACTTTGATAATGGAACAAATGAAACAAAACTTAGTCGAACTGGTCTCGCTAGTTCCATCGAAGTTGTTCCATGGAACTAGTGAGATTTTTTTTTCTCAGTAGTCCCATGGGTCTTTTTAATTTAACAAGTAAAACTAAAGTTAATCAACATCATTCTCATTAGTTCCACTTTCTAAAAAATATCATCAAATATGAATACCGTAAAACAGGGTGAATAGAATTCACGGGGTGAATAGAAATATTCTTGGGAAAAAGTCTAAAAGCCTGATATTCGAAAACTAGTGTCCATCAGGATGGACGGTCACTAACCATATTTTACATCGAAATAATTATAGAAAGTTGCTACCTAGTTGCTACTAATCGTCAGATAATTGCTACCCCAGAATTTCTTTAAATAAACTACTTTTTAAGGTGACCAGTCATCCTGATGTCAGGATGGCTGTCACCTATCCAGTGAGGATAAACTGCGCAAAAGAATCGAGTTTTTTTTTTAACCAATAGTTGCTACTAGATTGCTACCTTCATATACATCGTTTTGGGCGTCATAGCTTTTAAGGATAAAAAGTTATTATCAATTTACTATTTTGATGCCTGAACGCCTGTAGAATTAAATGAGCAAATTTGAAATCAAATACATAAATATTATTTTATAAGCAGGCGCCACTTGTTGGGAATCCCAAACTTATTTACAAGAAGCCGCAAATTCGCTAATTGACAATGTTGACATGACAGCATGCCGTAGTTCCAGTTGCAACGGAATCAAATCATTTGAATTAACTTTACGCGATATTATTGCTTTTGAAACTTCAGATGAATTTATTTCGATATACGACGTACCAGTAAAGCTAGTTTTAAGTAATAATGACTATGAATTAACTTCCATTATAGAATTTCCACCCGGATTTGGTGAAATGGGCCATTATAAGGCACACTGCAAACGTGGGAATGCATGGCAGTGTTACAACGATCTGCATAATAGAGTAACAAAAAGTAATAAAAGAGTAATAACACATTGTATAATATATTTAAAGAAAACAGGTACATAATTTTTTTTTCATTAAATTGTTATTGCTGTTACATTTGAGATTTTGTCCACTCCAGTACAGAGGACAAAGTCTCATCTGTAAACTTCTGTGGGAGAATTAAACATTCAAATAAAACAAGTAAAGTGCACGACTAGATTATAAATACGTGGGACACTCAGAAAGATTTGCGACACTAAAAAAAATTGTTCTACAGGTACATATATTTTTATTAAATCTTTTCAAAGTACTCTCCACCAGCCTCTATACAAAGATTCATGCGTCTGAACCAGTTTTCAAAACACTTTTTCCAGTCCGCCGTAGACACCTCGTTTACAGCCTGCTCGAACGCAGCCAGCGCATCTTCCGGCGACGAAAATTGTATCCCCTTGAGCTGATTTTTTATTTTTGGAAATAAAAAGAAGTCACACGGTGCTAGATCAGGGCTGTAAGGAGGGTGACCCAGGAGTTTAACTGGTGTGCTGTCTAGGAAGTCCCTCGTTTTGAGCGCGGTGTGTGCAGGCGCATTGTCGTGGTGGAGTAGTAGTCCGCGGAGCCCTGTGTTTGGTCGCTTGTTGCTCACAACAGAAAAAACTTCTGGTAAACATTTGGTAGTATACCATTCGGCGTTGATGCTTCTTTGATCTCGTAAGGGAATTGAGGCCAAGTGGCCAGTCAAAATAAAAAAGCTGGCGATCAAAATCTTCCCCCCGCTTCGAGATCGCTTCACTTTGGTAGGCGTTGGGTTCATTTTGAAACACCCAAACCGTCGACTGGCGCTTGGTTTCTGGATCGTATTGATAAATCCAGGACTCATGACCTGTTACGATGTCGTAAACACGCCGAGACGAGCCTGCTTCAAATTTGTTCAGCATATCACGGCACCATTCCACCCGGGCCTGCTTCTGAGCGTCGGTGAGGTAGTGCGGCACCCAGCGCGATACTATCCTCCTCACGCGAAGATGCCCGTGTAGAATCTCGTGAACGCTTCCCGATCCAATCTTTAATATGTGTTGAATCTCCTGATATGTAATTCGCCTATTATCTTGGATTAAATTTTTCACTGCTAGCACGTTTTCTTCCGTAATAGCCGTCAAAGGGCGACCGCTTCTTTCTTCATCCCCCAAGGTTGGTCGACCGCGCCTAAATTCGTTATACCAACGATACACGGTTGCCTTGGAGGGGCTTTCATCCATAAATGCCATTTGAAGTCTATCGAACGATTTATCCGGTTTCAGGCGACACTTGAAATCGTAAAAAATCATAGCTCTAAAATGTTCCCGGCGCAGATCCATTTTTCAGTAAGACACGATACTTTGAATTGGCTCGCAAAAAATGTGGAGGGAAATATTGAAAATGGAACACACATATCTTTACTTACAAGTAATCATATTTTCGAAAAAGATTCTAACCGGCCAGTCTCCCATATATAAAAACTATTTTTCGCAATACTTTCTGAGTGGCCTGGTATATTAAACTATTTAATTTACAACTTAATAAATATTTTATAAGTTATTTGTGATAAAAGTTAATATTTTTACCACATATCACCTAACCAGCCAGTTTATACTTTAAAGGTAGAACATTATGGGAGTGGGCGGTGAGGATAAAGCCATAACCGTCCAGAGCTTTAGTAAATTACTTATAATTAGCGAAGCTAATGATTAAGTAAAAGTGGGCGCCAGAGACTAAAACAGTCTCGGATCCAGAGTCGAATAATGTAGATTAACACGTAAATTGTAGTCGCACTCCGAGATCCTGAAGTTGATGATTATTTCAAACCAACTTGGATCAAATTCCATCCAAGTTTCCATTAAGGTTAATGTATAAAAAAATATTAACAAATGAAAAGAAAGAAAAAAAACCGTCAACGCCTGCTGTCAAGCGAGGCGGAATCAGCCAGCCGTGCTGCGGTAAACTATCCCAGGTGGTTCAGGCCCGATGCCTCGAGGAGATGGGCCTCGCGTCCGAGCCTCATGTTCAACCTAAGTCCCGGCGGCGAGGTGAATCTCCCGAGGTACCTCTCCTGGAATTGACAGTACGCAGGCTTAAGATTAAAGAAGACTCGAGGAACTATTACCCTGCCGTCTCATATTCGACACTACCATCCACATGGCTTGAGTTACATATTAGGTTCTTCTAAACAAAACCTTTGTCATTCATCCAAAATACTAAAGTTTACAACGAGACACGGTCATCGAAGTTGGTACGAAGGATTAAATAAAACAAAACTTACGGTTGTGTCCGGGCCTGAAGGCGTGCGTCCCTCGCGGCGGCAAATCCACGCCGGCATAGGAAAGCACGGGAAAATACTGTAACGAATTATCGATTGATCACAATATATTCCCTAAACCCAATTAGGTGGAACCACAGACATTTTTTCAGGTTACTCCAACTAAAATCTCACCTTGGATTCTTCAGGACATCAGTCGGTAGGTTTGCGGTCTGACGATCGAGTAATGACAAGCTAGAATTGCAACCCGGGCGACAATACCGGAACAAGGTTCACCCAGTGAGACCAATTTCTAAAATCTGCCCTTAATCGGGGAAATCGATGAACGTTAGGCTCCAATTTAAATTATTCACCCTCATTGAATTTATTTATCAAGCCAAGAATAACAATGCAAATAAACGTCAAATGTGACATTGACATTTCTCGTTCACAAACTAACCAACTAATAACAAGGTGACTGAATGCAGAGTAAAGTACAATCTAAACGAATCTAGAATCCCTACCAAAACAATTCCAAACAAATATTCCCAACAACCCCTAATTTCCAAAATACTTGCACACAACTTTCCTAATACGAAACTTTACAATTTAAGATACTCCAACCCAATGTCGGTGAAAAATATTCAGGACTAATTAATGGATAATCAAGACTCATATTCCTCGCAACCCCAATCCAAAGACTAAATGTATAGACAAATTAAAACGAAACCTCTAGAAAGAAATTGCAATAACTCCATAATAAAAAAATAGTTGCATTTCCGGTTTTAGTAGATTTCTATATTTTAATATGAAAGTTGACAATTCTAAAAAGGTTAATCCTATTAATGAAGTATTTTCGAATCACCATCAAAAATCGATGAAGCAATATAATTGACAAATGTATACATGCCCTTTGACAGCAACCTGTGATTTAGTATCTGTCAAGGTGACGTTTGGCAGAAAAAGTTAGGTTAGACAATAACACAAAAAGGTTTTGTTTACTAAAATTGGAAACTAAAGTCGGATTTTTAATTAGACGAAGCCAACTGACAGTAGCTAATGTCACTTTGTAAAATAATGTTGCCATATTTAAAGTAATAGTGATGCGTTCAGTTCTCGTTCAATCAGATGTATGAACAATGAGTGAGAATAGTTAATCATTTCAAAATATAAAATAATATTATTTCTATTTTACAATAAAATTGTATAAAAGTGCTCTGATATAAGTTACTAGTAGTATGTAACTACAATCAGTTTTTTGACTGCTTATTACAAAGCGCGGCGCGGAGACTAGTGCCAACACCGATCAACGCCGCGCGCGTCGGTCGCCATTTTGTTTGTAATTCGGCTTCTAACCTCTGGTCTGATAGCTCGAATGTTTTTTCTGCGCTCAGGATGTTTAGTTATTGTTTTTGTTAAGTTTTTCTTTACGTTGTGTTTGTGGTAATTGTTGTGTTTATTTGTTGCTATATTGTTTCGTACAAACGATATGGACCCTCAACCAAGCACGTCAAGCCAAAGCTTGTCTCCAATAAAGAAGACCACGGATTGCTTTAAGCGTTACAGAAAAACTTATGATACAAAACGTCTACAAACACGTATTTGAGGAGAAAATTGCTTCACTAATACCTATTGAGGCTCCCGAAAAAAAAGAATGTGTTTCGAAAACAGCTGACATTTTGGGAATTGGTGTGACCTCAGTTTACAGTGTGTTAAAAGAATACAAAGAAAATGAACAATTTAAGTCTCCCGAGAAACGTGGACCGAAACACAGTTTCAAAGATAAATTAGACGATTTTACTTTTGCCGCTATAAGGCGAAAAGTACATCATTTTTTTTATGCAAATGAGTCACCCACCATTATAAAGGTAACTTAAACTTTCTCTGTCCAGCATAATGTTCTTTGTAAAACCAAAGTATTAGATTGCGTAGACTTCCTTACTCAAAAACTTTTTTTATTACTTTACAGATTCTTAAGGTTGTCAATGAAGACCCAGACTTACCCAATTTTTCTTGGAGTACAATAAGAAATGTTATGAAACATTTAAATTTCAAATATGTCACAAAATCAAGACAAAGCATTTTAATTGACAGACAGGACATTATTTTATGGCGCCAGCGATACCTTCAAAAAATTAAAGAGTATCGAAGAGAAGGAAGGTATATTTATTACCAAGATGAAACCTGGATCAACCAAGGTAATTACAATTTTCATTTTTTATTTACATTAAATTGTACTTTCAATAATAAATTGATATTTTTCACTATCTTGAAGGTCATGCTCCAAAGAAGGCATGGATTGACCAGACAGTGTTATCGTCCCGCCAGGCCTTCCTAGATGGCTTGACCACTGGCTTAAAACAGCCTTCAGGAAAGGGCAAACGATTAATTATCGGCCATATAGGCGGGGAAGAAGGATTCGTAGAAGACAGCTTATTAATATTTGAAGCCAAAAAAAATAAAGAAGATTACCATCAAGAGATGAATGCCGATTCCTTTGAGAAGCGGTTTAGGGAGGTCTTGCCAAAACTAAAACCGAATTCCGTAGTAGTGATGGATAATGCCCCCTACCACTCCAGGAAACTAGAATCGCTGCCTAAAATGTCTTGGACTAAAGCTAGAATACAAGAGTGGCTAACGAGCAAAAATATTTCATTCGAAGCAACAATGGTTAAAGCTACTCTTATAGACATTGTACGGCAGCACAAACAAGAACATTGCGATAAGTATGTTGTGGACGAGATGGCAGCGCAGCATGGGATAATTGTTTTCCGTCTGCCCCCATACCACTGTGAGCTCAATCCCATTGAGTTGGTATGGGCGCAGGCTAAAGGATATGTTGCAAGAAATAACAAAACCTTCAAAATGGCAGAAGTAAAAAAACTTTTTGAAGAAGGACTTCAACATATCACACCTGAAAAATGGTGTAGCTGCGTGTCTCATATAATTAAAGAAGGAGACAAAATGTATGGTCTCGACCTCATGATCGACAATGTTTCAGACAGATTTATAATTAATGTCACCGAAAGCGATAGTGATGATTTTTTATCTGATGATGAATAAAAACAAATTAAGTAATAAGCGATATTTTTTATTTTCATTACCTACCTATAATTGTTATATTTTATACATCTATAGTTTCAACTACATGATGTATTGAAAATAGGACAGTCTTACAAGTTTCTCAACTTAGTCTAACTCGGTATTCAGTATAGGTAGATACTATAAGAACATAGTCGTCGAAAACACGTTGGTATGTACAAAGCACGACTAAAATTCGGACCCCGTACCCGATATCGGCAGTTCGGCACACTAACTATTCACTAGACAATTGAGGCAATTTCATTCATTCAGGAGTTTTTTCAATCATTCACTTTGTCACAACACTATTTTTATTTCATCAAAAACTGACAACACAGTAAACGTCAGTTGACTTCGTCTAATTAAAAATCCGACTTTAGTTAAAAAGTGTTCTAAAGATGTTTTATCGCTCGAAGGAGTTTGTCAAAAGGTTCTGTTACGAGTGTCGATGGAAACTACAAGTTCAAACTACGTGGACAACTCAAAGTTTATCTACAAAGTTCCAAATATCTAATTTACTTGGAAAAACATTAATTACAACAAGGGTTTTAAACTATTACCACTGTGATTCTATGTGAGGTTCACAACCACAAGTAAGGATGAAAATTACATTGTAACAGTACCTCCCCAACCACCAGAGATTTGACCGCCTAGGGCAAATCTCGACGCTGGCCCTCCAGCGTTAAACCACACTCAAACAACCACAAACTTACAAGTTGGAGTTGGAGGCCTGCTACTCAACTCTATATAAATAAAAGAAAACCCAAGACCCATACCGCTGAAACGAAAATCTGAAGAGAAAATGTAAACTTGTGTAAGAAAATATTTAAATATTACACATAAATAAAATTATACATACACAAGAATTATTCAACCATAAACATAGAAATAATAGTAATAAACATATATACTAAACATACATGGTCACACTTCAAGTATAGAGTAACAAACCGTTCTATTGAAAGATATTGTAGAAGACTTTGGTTGACGGGTCTACAAGTCCGCCCGTGTTTTAAGGCTTTTTTTTTTTTTTGTTCAGTTATCCATGTGGCCGCTATAATATAATAAACATAGTAAGGTTATAATATGCTGCTACATAAACCTTTTTTTTTTTAAATATAATTGAAGAATTATATAGTTAACAGTTTAACACAGTGTTCACCAAACCGCACTGAGCCTAGTGTTTAAGGCTATTTTATACCAGTCACTAATCCGCTGGGGTGATAAGGCTTATTTTTTAATCATAACTGTAACTAAAATAATACAACAATGTCCCCATGGAGCAAGTCTACACTATTTTAAAACATAGAGAAGTCGAACCCCACTAGGTATAAAGTAATAAATACATGAACAATATAATAAACTAAACTACACTTATTAATTGGTGGACTAGTCAGTTAACAGTTTACTACAGTGTCACCAACCGCACTGACGCCCAGTGTTAAGGCTTTTCTTACCAGTCACTAATCCGCTGGGGCGATAAGGCTTATTTTTTAAAATAAATGTAACAGAAATAGTCCAACAATGTACCCCTAAAGTAAGTCTTATCTATTTAAAATTTTAACCCTACAGAAGTAGGGTTTTCAAAAATATTAAAGACTAATTTGAGTGTTCCCCTCCACGGAAATCTTTAGTAAAAGGCGAAAGATTTATACGTTTTGAAGGGAAACCAGAGTTTTTTATGATAAGGACATAATGAGGGAGTGCTCTGGTGATAGGATGTACTGTGCACATATTAATGAGCACTGTTCACCAGTATCTAAACATCACTGTAAAAAGATTGAAAATCATGGCACAGTCACAATACAAGGAATAATAGAAAAAGAAGTTTTAATGAGCTTCCATCTTTATAAACAGATGTCTCTATCAGATCCAAACAATGAACTTAAAGAGGTGAAAGTTAAGATGGAAGGTGAGAAGATTGTACCTTATGAAATAAACTGTAATGAAAATATAACATGCGCAAATGGAATTTTCCATGTTGAATCAATATGTCAGCCAACCAAATTAATAATGAGCATTCAACAATTAGTGGGTTTAGAATCCCCTTTAGAACAGGATTGCAAGGGTCTGCACCATCATATGAACTATATAATAAACTAATAAAAACAGGTTTAAAAGATTATTAAAGGAACACCTATTGGATAGTATACACACACCATGAACTATAGTATACATAGTAAATTACGCATAATCACACACTATATTATTAAATTCCCAACTTAAAATATAAAAGACTCACCTGAGTCCACAGACAAACTGTTTAGAACAGTTTTGTGGACCTATATATTACACTAAGGTTAAGCACTATTATGTAATAATAATAAATAAATAAATAAATAAATATATGGGAATGATGCATTGATTTCAAAAGGAATTATGGATTGCTCTGATTATGATCCATGTAGTGATATAAAATGTCCAATATGTGTACCAAAGTTGCTAAATCCTACATGCTTAAGTCACATGGAGAAAAGTATAATTATTTCAATCCTGGGTTTTACAACTGTTATTGTGATAGTTTTGATAAACTTTTCCATGCGTCAGTTTAAAAGTAAAACCACATTAGCAATGTGTAAAATGAAGAAGGCATACAGGAAGTTCACTGAATCAAGGAAGAGGGCAAGAAGTGATGATTATGAAACTAGAAAGAGAGAAGAAGAAGTCAACACTCCACTAGTAGTTATTGAGGATAGTCGACCTAAAATCAAGCCTGCTTCCAGATCTTCTCACAAAAGATGGAACTTCCTTAAACCAAAGGCTGTTGCCACTTCAATATTACTTGCATCTTCTCAGATAAAAGGCACCCATCAGTGTTCAGAAACTACAACCTTAGTAACTTCCCAGGAATTGTGTGAAATATCTCTGACAGGGTTGAGAGTCTGTTCTTTAAAAACATCCATTAGGGTTGCAGGGCCTCCCCAAGGTCAAGAGTCATGCATCAATATAAATGATCAATCTGGCAAATTAATTGGTTTTATATCAGTTACCACTCAGGCTCAATATTATTCTTGTCAAAAGAGATTCCTGTATTACACTAGTCAGTCCAAAATGGTAACTAATGTAAAGACAAGTTGTCCAGGCACTGATGCATGTTCTAGTTCTGATGATTGCTCCAGATTCATGTCTGAGATAGAGTTCAGAAATGACAAATTCCCTTCATCAGTTAATAAGTTAACTCAGTACTTCTGTCACAATCCTTCAGGATGTGCAGGTAATGGATGCTTTAGATGTGACCCAGGCTGCTCTTACCTAATGGTTGATATGATTAATTCGAACATGAAAGCTTATGAAGTTTACAAGTGCCCAACATGGACTCCATCTTTGTCAATCTCAGTCAGATTCCATAACATGGAATCCATGAAAGATTTTGATGTACAGTTATCTGGTGAGGAGCCGCATGAAGAACAAAGGATGAAAATTGCAATGGTCTCAAGGTCAAGTCCCATCGTTGACTCTGATTTAGACGTGAGACATAAATATTAGAATAGGTTAGTGTATTAGGTATTTTTCGATCCGAATCCATACCTAATCAAAAGCGTCGAGCATTAGGTATGATACAAAATATTCGTACTCAGAAGGGATTCCGTTCCTTATAGTGCGAGAGTTAAGTTTCAATTTTAAAAGCACTGCCAACAGTGCCATCTGTGGAAAAACTACTGGACTAGTTACTGTTCTAGTAGCGAGCGATGCATTACGTAACTCGTAACGAAACGAATGCACGTCGTAGTTAGGAATCAAATTATTACTAGGTATTTGGAATAAAATTGAAAAATACGTTATGTTTCACTAAACTAAAATAAAGAAATAGTTTTTGGAAGCTGCAGACTTAGCCCAAAACCTATCTACAGAGATCAAGAGAGTGGCTGACGAATGGAAGATAACAGACAAAGTAGTATTGGCTGTGTCCGATAATGGTGCTAATATTAAAAAAGCGCTATTGGACTTGGGATTTAAGCATTTTGGATGCTATGCACATACACTGAATTTGGCCGTTACTACCGCTTTAGGGTCTTCTGCAGAATTGAGTAGTCTCCTAACAAAATGTAGAAACATTGTAAGCTTTTTCAAAAGATCAACTCAGGCTTGGGAGAAGATAAAAAGATACCAGGAGCAAGCTGGTAAAATTGCAAAAAGGCCGTTACAAGATGTGAGTACTCGGTGGAACTCCACTTTTTACATGTTAGAGAGACTTGTAGAAATAAAAGAGGAGATAAACAGCGCTCTTTGTAACATGCAGAGCAACGTACTGTCATTGACATCGTATGACTGGGATGTGTGTGCATCTTTATGTGATGTTTTAAGGCCATGTGAAGAAGTCACAAGAGAGATGAGTGCACAGAACTGCGTTTGTGGTAGCTTAGTTATTCCCATTACAAGGGGACTGAAAACGACACTAGAAAATAAACTTGTGCCTATACCCCTAGTCGACTCTTCTCGACAGGACTTACTCGGCGAGATTGGTAGGCGGTTCCACAATTTGGACCGAAGCCGTACCTTTTCATTGTGCATGTTTTTGGACCCCCGGTTCAAGTTATACTTTGAAGACTCCTCTACTGCTGATGAAGCTAAACGTACGGCTATAAACTTAGTCACATCTTTGATTTAAGATTTGGATGTTAAATCACAACAAAATGTAACAAGCAATGCTTCAGCTCTTGAGCTTACACAGCCCTCAACATCAACATCTTCAGTGTGGAGGCACTATCAACAAACGATGCAGGCAATTCAGCCCAGAGGAACGGCGTATTCTAGGGCTATTGTAGAGGTACAAAGGTACCTAGAAGACAAAGTGGTTATGTTTGGAGAAAAAACTGACGTGCTGCAATGGTGGAAGGATCACCAAAAAGCGTATCCTTATTTATGCCGCCTAGCACTTGTAAAGCTGAACGTTCTTGCTTCAAGTGTCCCTTGTGAACGAATTTTCTCTGCAGCGGGTTTAATATTAAATGAGAGACGAACGAGATTAAGAGTAAGGAAATTGCAGCAACTTATGTTCTTGCAGCAAAATTCTAAATAATGTGTATATATTAAAACAAAAAAAAAAGAACAAAAACCACAAAAACATTAAAAAAAAAGAACAAAAAACCACAAATAACATTTAAAAAAAAGAACAAAAAACCACAAAAAAACATTAAAAAAAAAGAACAAAAAACCACAAAAAACATTTAAAAACATAACAAAAAAAAAAACAAATACAAAAATAGTACCAAGTAAAGTACTCATCTCAATCATTGTACAAAGTTGATCAAAATTATTAAATACGCCTCTTGTGTGAATCTACACAAGATGACAGTCCTAAGCCTGTGAGAGTGTCCAATAAACGACTTTTTGAGAATCTGTGCTGCACCATCATTTACATATTGTGCAGGCGCACTCTTTAAGTATGAAGGGTAATTTTGATTGCTATATTAGACGACGTTAACAATGTATCCACGCTGACTTTAAGTACCGTTAGTCCATAAAAATACGCGCTTTTTTCTTCCAAAGCTTCTATAATTTCTGGATGCAATAAACCGTTTTGCTCTAACCGTATTTCATATTAAACTATAGTTAACAGGAACGATCATGCTGAATATTTCCTACGTAATCCACATACGATACATAATATTAGTATCAGGCCAGCGGCAATATTGAATAAATATTAGGATTAGGTAAATGGAACAGGTATTTTAAAATACTAGGATTAGGTGGATCAGGTATATTCAACCCATCTCTACTCTGATTTTTGTTTTGTTCAAATTGAAATGCGGACATACATGGTTAAATGTCAAGATAGAACTGAATTAGAGGCAGGCTCAATAGGAGAGCTGCGATGCTCAACAAAAGATGATGCCTTAGATCTCAATGACAAATGTCAGATGAGTCAGAACATGATTAAGATATCCCCAACAAACTGGAAATTTGCCATCAAGAATAGACAAATCAACATTCATGAAGTGATTCAAGGGGGTAAATTGCCTATAAGCGGAGGTGTATCAATAATCAACTAAGTTGGAGAAAGCCCCCCTTACATTAAAAATTCAGTTGGAGAACTTTTTGAAATTCAAATAGATCTCGATGATGTGCAAGTAAGTGTTAGGAAGGAGTTTGTCAAAAGGTTCTGTTACGAGTGTCGATGGAAACTACAAGTTAAAACTACGTGGACAACTCAAAGTTTATCTACAAAGTTCCAAATATCTAATCTACTTGGAAAAACATTAATTACAACAAGGGTTTTAAACTATTACCACTGTGATTCTATGTGAGGTTCACAACCACAAGTAAGGATGAAAATTACATTGTAACATTGCTTATCTATAAAATTGTTTTATTTATTGCGTTAATCACTTTAAATAAATTTGGGATTCCCAACAAGTGGCGCCTGCTTATAAAATAATATTAATGTATTTGATTTCAAATTTGCTCATTTAATTCAACAGGCGTTCAGGCATCAAAATAGTAAATTGATAATAACTTTTTATCCTTAAAAGCTATGACGCCCAAAACGATGTATATGAAGGTAGCAATCTAGTAGCAACTATTGGTTAAAAAAAACTCGATTCTTTTGCGCAGTTTATCCTCACTGGATAGGTGACAGCCATCCTGATATCAGGATGACTGGTCACCTTAAAAAGTAGTTTATTTAAAGAAGTTCGGGTTTAGCAAATATCTGACGATTAGTAGCAACTAGTAGCAACTAGGTAGCAACTTTCTATAATTATTTCGATGTAAAATATGGTTAGTGACCGTCCATCCTGATGGATACGAAAACTACTGTAAAAATCGCAATAGTGTTTTTTGTTTTTACAATGGCAACATTTTTTTGTTGGTCTGACAACATTTGAATAGTATGAAGTTAGCAACTTATATCAAAAAAGTGAGTTCAAAGTGCAACGGTTGTGTGTGTGTCTTTTGTGCTCTTATTAACCTATCTCTAGTTATTATTTAAATTGTGTTTTTGATAGTAAAATAACTTTATTCGACGGTGAAGTGTATCCAGAATAAATTGAAAAGGTAAGTATTACTGATTAGTTTGATTTTTATTGGTAAATTAGTAAAATAACTGCACCCATAAATATTTCTCGATTAAAAGGTGAATAGAGACGACTGAGGGGTGAATAGAAACGCCATATGAGGTGAATAGAAACGGGAAAGGGGTAAATAGGAACGAAAAAGGGTTTAATAGAAACGCCAAAGGGGTTTTTAGAAACGCTTTTGATAGGGTTGGCACTTTATGCAGGTTGTTGAGTTTTAACTTTATTACCTACCAAAATTTTTAAAAAGTTGATTTTTTAATATTTAATTATTGATTTTGTGTACGCAGGTATAGTTGCGAGCAATATGCCACGTAACTACAAACCAGACCCTCGGGGTAAGAAATATATAAAATATGACTTCAACTTCATACAACAGGCTGTTAATGAATATTCTGCGAGTAATTGTTCTCTCGATACTATCTCAAAGAAATATAATATGATTGCGTGCACAGCTGAGGGAGAATTACTGCCTCCTTATGTTGTCTATAAAGCACAACATTTGTATGACACTTGGACCGTTAAGGGGCAAAAAGGGACTCGTTACAATATATCACAGTCAGGTTGGTTTCATGGAACCATTTTTGAAGACTGGATTAAATCGGTAATCATACCCTATTTTCAAGGAGTATCCGGAAGAAAAATATTGATCGGTGATAATTTATCGTCGCACCTTTCATTAGATCTAATTAAACTGTGCCATGAAGAAAACATAAGTTTCGTATTAAGTAGCTAATTCTACCCTCATCACACAGCCATTGGATGTGGCCTTTTTCAGTCCCATGAAAATAGCTTGGCGAAATATTTTGTATCAATGGAAAAAAGCCAACAAGCATCAATTCCAAAAGGATGTTTTCCACGTCTACTATCCATGCTTTTAGACGCCCTAAAACACAATGCTAAAGAAAATATTTTATCAGGATTTAAAAAAGCTGGAATAAATCCACTGGACCCTACACAAGTACTGAAAAGATTACCTGGATATGACAGAGTTAGCCATCAAACAGAAACTATCAATTAATCTGTTCTAACAATACTAAAAGAAATGAGATATGGAACCATAAATGTCGCTGAACCTAAAAGAAAAAGAAAAATTGAAGTAGAACCTGGAAAGAGCGTTAGTCTTGAATAGAGTTATGCTGAAACAGAAATCGAGAACCAAGAGCCAAAGAAAAAAAATAAGAAGACTAATAAAGAAAGTAAAGACAATAACAAGCAAAACGAACCAATATCAAAGAAAGGAAAGGGAATTGGAAAGAAATCAAAAACACAACCACAAACAAATGTAACAGATGAAACGAAATCTCTCGCCGCTAACTGTTTACAAGATGATCTTGAAGCTGGAACGTCTCAGATGTTTTACGATCATGAAAGTCAGTTAACCTCTGAACCAAGCACAAGCTTCTGTAAAGAAGAAACAGCCTTATTACCACAGTCTTTGAGTACATGTGAGGCTAATGATTACTTAGATATAGAAAAGGTACCAATTATTTTTGGTGATGATGTTGTTATTGATCATTTTGAAACGATTGACAATTTAAATGTCAGTTCTGATGCCATGATTTCAAGTAATGAAATAAAAAGCAATAACAAAATTGAAATTTTATCTGATATTTCAGTTACAGATCCTAAACAATTAGCAAAAATATTATATGATAATAAAATGAAAAGAAAACAACAAAAACATCGAAATTATTACAGAAATGACGAAATTTTTAATAAATACTCATTTTGTGTACTTAATTATTTTAACACCTTAATTATTTTGAACTGATTATTGCACTGTTTTGTTGATTATACAGAAGATTATTATGTTTCAGACTGTGTTGTAATATAGTTTTCATACGCTTAATAATTATTAATTAAGCTTAATTGTTTTGTAGTCTTAATTCTGAGGCTAAAATTATTTTTGAACTGATTATTATGTTTCAGATTGAGTAGGTAATATAATTTTATTACGTTTAATAATTATTAAGTAAGCTTATTTTTTTTGGTGATCTCAATTCTAAAGCATTGTTATAGGTTGGGATTATTTTATTTTTAATATTAATAAGAAGGTTTTCTAATATATTATGTACACTCTTTTATATAATTATCTCTGTGACGTCATACTACCTAATATAAAATATTTTGACAACCCTATCACTTTTCTCTATTAACCCCATACGTCGTATCTACTGACCCCGTATTCCGGGAAAATAAAAATTGACCAGGTTTTTGTCTTTTTCTCCTAAGTAGATAATAATTTGGCATTAAAATTGTAATTAGCTTGTAAAATAACATAAGACTCCCACAATGGACTACTTGTTGTACTTTCTACTGTGCGGACGTGTTTAGCGACGAAATGTAATTAATAAATTAAATCAATATTTATAAATATTTTTTTTTGCTGTGCGCGCAATAAACGCCAAGTATGTCGAGTGTGAACATACGTACCTACTTCTTACGTTAAGTGATTTAGCATAATGAACTAAAATTTTGTTTTGGACAAATAATTTGTCAGTATGACTGACCCAGGATTAAGCCCTTTCGGCCGAAGCCAACTATTGCGGCAAGTCCTCCCCCAAAGCCAACTCAACAATCTCAACCCTCAAATGAATATCCACCTGTTCTAAAGCAAAATGTATTACCAATTGAAATTATACCTACGACAGAGATCCAGAACTAGCTAGCGAAAAGGAAGTATTTGAATGTATATTTGAACAAAATCTTGCCGAAAAGTGCCCAAGTTCTACACGTGAGTCCGTTCTTTCGACTATAAAACTGAGTCATAAATCGGGTAAGAAAAACACATCTACCTGTAACTATATACTTGAAGTACCCGCTGACGTCAGAAAAACTCGGATAAATCAAGGACGACTATATATAAATTGGACCTCATGCCCAGTTAGAGACTTTACGCTAGTCACCAGATGCTTTAATTGCCAACAGTTTGGTCACGCAGACAAGTATTGCCAAGAAACTAGCCCTACCTGCCATCTTTGTGCAGAGTCTGGACACTCCTTCAAGGAATGTAATAATAAATCTTCTGCCCCCAATTGTGCGACGCACTGTGTTGCCGCGGGCGGACAAAAACCAATTTTGAAAACTTGAAGGTATATGAAAAAACATAAACGGAAATCAAAATTGAATAGGTACTTCATCATATTCCAAAAAATGGAGGGTAGTT
Source organism: Nycteola revayana (assembly GCA_947037095.2). Lineage (NCBI taxonomy): Eukaryota > Metazoa > Arthropoda > Insecta > Lepidoptera > Nolidae > Nycteola > Nycteola revayana. The sequence continues at coordinate 5,076,355 of OX344844.2, forward strand.
ATGTAATAAAAACTGCGAGAAATCACTTGTCAAAGTACACTATCGTAAGTGACTGCGGTTTAAAGCGAAAACTTAACATAGTTAAAGTAATAATAATTTTAGAAGTGATTAGTATTTCCAAAATAAACAACATGGAATCTACAGTTCAAGGTAAGGTCTTTTAGAAATTATGCATAAGTTTCTTAAACATAAACCTATTTACGCATATAGCGTGCTTAAATATACGACTCAGAATTTGATTATAAATAAAATTCACGAGAAGATTTGTATGTTCTTTCTATTTCTTTCCGTAACAAAATTTTAACAGTAATTATCTCTGGACTACATACTATTAGCATGTTAAAACAAATGTTGCTACTACACACTACCCGTTTTTTTAAAATTAATTGTTTATCACAGGACGCGTGGTTGAATTTACTCGTCGCGAACTTGTGGACATCATGTTTAAAGATCCTGTAAAAAATTGGGATCGAAAGGGCCAGAATTTACAAGAAATGATAATTTCGAAGACTAACTGTCCTCCAGACAATCAAAATGCTACTCGGTATAAGGTGTCACTGTTTTTAAATAAAATTAAATCGAAATACTTAGATGCCGGTCGAAGGAAAGATTTATTTTATAAAAGGCATTCAGCTTGGCTAAATGAAAAGGAGATGTTTCCAAATTATGCAGCTCTTCCTGGACCAGGCCGTCCGTCTTCTTCTTTTGACGTAGTAGGTGAGAGGTCCAAGCGAAGAAAAGTTGCTCACTTGGGCGAAACTGCTAGTGGCAATGAATTATCTTTCGCAGCAGCTATGACTTATCGCAAAGAGGGGCAAAGCGATAAAGCAAAGGCTATCAGCAAAATTTCTTCAGCTTCATCTGTCAAACTCAAGTCGTACATGTCTTCATTTAGCAGTGATAATAATTGTTTAACACCTGAGGAGGCGCTTTGCGTATTGTTAGACGCACAATTATCCGTATATCAATATAATGTAATTAGACAGGCAGCAACAAGCAGATTTCCTTCATATAAAAAAGTTTTGGAAGTCAAGAAGTTATGCTATCCCAATGAAAATGCAATTTCGGCTTCAGAAAAGCACGTTCAGGTTGCATTACAGGATTTACTGGACCACACTTGCACTCGCCTCGCACTTGTATGCAAAGAAGTGTTTTTGTCATTAGAAAATGATACTATAACTGATTTAAAATTACATATTAAATGGGGCATGCTATGCTTGTAACTTGTATGGTTCCTATAAGATTAGTTGGTAACACTTCGATTCAAAAAGATGTCATATTTTGGCAAAACAATCGACCATCTTCTCCTAGGTTTTGTCGACCTATACAGCTTCAATTCGACCACGAAACCACTGAAAGAACCAAGCAAGAAATGATGCGAGTGGAAGGAGAAATTCATAACTTAAGACCTACCAACATCGAAGTAGGTACTAAACATTTTGCAATTTCCCATGAATTGTATTTTACTATGACCGATGGAAAAATTTGTAATGCTGTAACTGACACATCTTCAACTCAAAGGTGCTATATTTGCAAAAAAACATCTAGTCAATTTAATTCCATAGCAGCATCGCGACAAGCACCAGTCGATAACGAAAGTCTTCGTTTTGGTTTATCCATTCTACATGGTTGGATCAGGATGTTTGAATGCTTATTGCACGTGAGTTACAAATTACCAGTAAGTAAATGGCGCGTAACAAAGCCTCAAGATAAGCTAGTAGTTGAAGAAACGAAAAAACGCATTCAGCAAGAATTCAAAACCAAGTTAGGCCTAATAATTGATCGCCCCAAACCTGGCTATGGGAATTCCAATGACGGGAATACTGCTCGCCGTTTTTTCGACAATATAGAAATATCTGCTGCTATAACTGCATATCGTTCTGATGACACTTTCTAGTGGTTTCGATATCGACACAAAAAAATTTGATATTTACTGCTTAAAAACAGCCGTGCTTTTTGTAAAGTTATACCCATGGTTTAATATGCCGACAAGCGTCCACAAGATTTTAATGCACTCATCAATTGTTATTTCACATGCCCTATTACCTATCGGTCTTTTAACAGAGGAGGCCCAGGAGGCTAGGAATAAAGATATAAAGCGATACCGTGAACAGTACTCACGAAAGTGTTCCCGAGAGATGACAATCAGAGATGTCTTTAATAGGCTACTCTTAACATCTGACCCATTTATTTCAAGCATGCGAAAACTTCCTATAAAAAAGATTAAGGTTTTACCTTGTGAAGTTACAGAGATGCTTCTGCCCTTTAATGTACAAAGAATGGACACAGAAAGTTCATCTACAGAAGGAGACAGTGATAGTGCCAGTGAATTTAGTGATTAAGACTTTGTTTTATTTTACTTACCTATTTTTTCTATCTTTCGTTATTTTTACTTATTCGTTACATCTTATACGCATGCAATAAAGTGTATTTGAATTCAAATTTGAATCAAAAATTCTCTGACGTGCAAAAGTGATTTTTTAAAAATCCTATTTGAATAAATGAGTTGATTTGATTTGATTTGATTTGATTCAAATCCTTTTAGGAGTAAATATTTCTAAACTTTACAATAGTATTTTTTATATAAATTTTTAAGCCTGGCAATCATTTAAATATCATTTTAATTAAGAATGACGGCAGATAAGTTTATTTTGGATACGTGAGTAGGTAAATGAAAATATTATTTTATCAGTTTTTTCATGGAACTTGTCAATATTGGGTTTTACAACTAAAAATAAAATAGAAAACATTTGATACATGTAAAAACTAATTTAATTTCATTGGATAAGTATTTTTCGTACAATTACTGTCTTTAGGTAGTAAATTAATATCACAAATAATTTTGTCCGTGACTTAGTATGGAGCGGCAAGACTGTGCGACGTGCAAAAGGTTTTACAGAAAATGCGACCATAAAACTGGTGACATAAACTGTCCAGCACGAAAATTTGCCGAGAACAAGTACATTAACTCTATAGATTATGAGGGCGCCTAAGAGCGTCGCCGATTCTTGTATTTAGTTTGCACTTAGTCTCTAGTTTTTATTTACATATCTACTTTTGTTAAATTTATTACATAGTTACCATGACTAAACAGTTACTTTGTGATTTAGATAGTTTTTATGTGTCTGAAACAAACGTCTGTAATCTAGAAGAGTGTAAAAGCTTCCTGCCCGCCAATAAGAAGATCCTAACTCTGCTTACACAAAATATTCGAAGGATTAACCGAAATTTTGATGCTTTTGAAGTACTGTTGCATCGACTTGATTTAAGCTGCGATATAATTGTGTTAACGGAATGTTGGTTATCTTCTCACATACATCGTTTACCAACTCTTGATGGGTATTCTGTTCATAAAACCGCAAAAAATATGAACCAAAATGATGGCTTAGTTATTTACATAAAAAATAATTTAAAAATAACCATAGAAGAGCCTGCATTTCAAGATTGTAATTTCCTGATAATAACTATGAATTCTACCGTAGTTCTTGCTATATATATAGGCCCCTGTCTCAAAATATCGACAAATTTTTAGAGTCACTTGACTTATATTTGAGAAAGCTATCCTCATATACAAATATAATTTTAACGGGAGATAAAGATTAAGATAAGAACGAATTGCAAAAGGCAGGCAACTCCAGTAAACTGATTTGGAAATTTATAAAAAAACATGCAGTTAAATCAAAATATCCTGAACCACCACTTGACCTACTCATACCAGAAACATGCCCGTCTGAGGCAACAGCCAAAGCAAACTACTTTTTTACTAACATAGGTAAAAACTTAGCTGAGAAAACTCTTAGATCAAGTTTTACCCCTGTAAATCTTAATATTCCATCTACTTTTTCTACTCTTAACTCATTTGTTTTGTTAGATACCGATGTCGACGAAGTAATAAGAATAATTACAGTGTTAAAGGATGTTTGTGCAGTTGGGTGGGATAAAATACCTAACCACATACTCAAAAGATTTAAATTCCAACTAGCTCCTCCGATTACACACAATTTTCAATTATGTTTACCAAAGGGAGTTTTCCCAAATATGCTTAAAAAAGCGGTGGTCACTCCGATATTTAAATCCGGAGACAAAAAAGTTATTAATAATTATAGGCCTATTTCAGTTTTATCGGGTCTCTCAAAGATTTTAGAACGATAATAAATAGTAGATTAATAAAATATCCTGAAGAGAAACATTTACTCTCGGATAGGCAATTTGGCTTTAGACCTAATAAATCGACATGTCAAGCGGTACATCAATTGACAGATTATATAACTAGTAATCTGGATAGTGGTATGCACACCATAGAGATCTTTCTAGACCTAGCCAAGGCTTTTGATACAATTTCTTGCTCCATACTCCTACAAAAACTTGAATTACTAGGTATTAGGGGAATTCAACTTCAGCTATTATCTGACTATCTTAGCGACCGAACCCAATGTGTAAAAATTGGTCAATATATAAGCTCAGACATTAAAAACCACCCTTATGGAATTCCACAGGGTAGTATCCTGGGACCTACCCTTTTCCTTATCTATATAAATGACTTATGTAACTTGAAACTACAAAATGGTGTCATAATGTCATACGCAGATGACACAGTGCTCTATTCTCCGCGAATACACGTGCTGAAGTCTATAAACACGCTCGAACAGGCTTTAATATCGTGTGTAATTGGCTTCATAAAAATCTACTAACCCTAAATACAGATAAAACTAAATATATTTTATTTACGATGAGAAACGCTAACTTGCCGGTCACTAATGGCGGCCATACACGCTACGGTCTACCGGAGAGGTAATCTGTGCAGGTATGCCTGCGCAGGTAGACCGGAATGTGTGTGGGAATAGACCTGTGCAGGTTTTTGAACCTGCGCAGGCGACCGGCGCAAGATCGAAAATAGATTCTTTCGAGTGACACCGTACGGTGTACCTGTGCGTGTGTGCGTGTACTCCGGTCGCCTGCGCAGGTCGCGTCAGTTGTGTTCTAGTGCTTCTTTCGGACGGTTGTCTCATCGCTCGCATAGTATTGCCAGAAAATGGCGCCATCAGTTTCAACAAAAAAAATCCTTGAAGATTTTATCGAAATGTATAGAAGTAATCCATGTCTTTGGCAAATTAAAAACGATGATTACCATAATAGAGACAAAAAAGAAGCTGCTTATAAATTACTAATAGAAAAATTGAGCCAGATGCGAACAAAGATGTAGTTGTGAAAAAGATCAATAACTTAAGAAGCAATGTTAGGAAGGAAAAGAAGAAATATGAGCAATCTTTAAAGTCTGGGGCATCTGCTGATGATGTGTACCGTATTAAACTGTGGTACTACGATTTGTTCAATTTCATTCATGATCAATGCACTCCAAGGGAATCTTCATCCAACTTAGATAGCGATGACGAAAATAGTTGTGAGGTAAGTAAAATATTTCATACTTTGTAGTATAATTTTTTATTAAGTTCGATACATATAACACATAATTATTTTGTATTTACAGTCATTCTAAATTTCACTAAAGCTTATAATATAACTATTAGTGATGTTCCGGATATCCGTATCATCGAAAATAAAGATCCGTATCTGCGTATTTACATTTTTAACGATCCTGTACATCACTTATAACTATGTATTTAGAACTACCTACTCTGCCCGTTCAGCCTTTATTTTTTAATTTACATGATCATTTTGCCATGGAACCCTTCCCTCTCCTGATTGAAATAATTCATAAAATTGTTTCGGACTATCTTCGCGATGTTCAAAGTATTTCCTGGGTTTCTTCTTTCCAAGTTTTCCATGGTACTATTTTGTGGATTGTATCCTTCAGAAATTATAGTCCCGTTTTCAGAGTTTTCTCGATAAAAAGATTTTTGAGGAGCATAAGACTTTTTTGAGTGTTCAATTAAAAAGTTATGTAATACACAAGATGCTTTCACTACTTTATCGATATTTTCGGGTTCTAAATTTATATGAGTATAAAATATCCGAAATCGTGATGCCATTATCGCGAAAGCGTTTTCAACAGTCCGCCTCGCGCGAGATAATCTGTAATTCAGGATTTTTCTTTCTTGCGATGTTAAATCTGCCTGCCGAAACGGTTTTATCATATCGGGGCGTAATGGGAACGCGTCATCTGCCACAAATACATATGGTAAATTTCGGTTACTTCCTGTTAACAATTCACTGCTTGGAATACGTAAATCACTATTTTCTAATTTTTCAAAAAATTTAGTGTTTTGTAGAACCCCTCCATCGGATATTCTGCCATTCATGCCAATGTCTATATACATAAATTGGTATTTTGCATTAACAATTGCCATAAGAACTACGCTATGTTGCCCTTTATAATTATAAAAATACGATCCACTATTAGCCGGTGGAACAATCGCTATGTGCTTTCCATCTATTGCACCAAGACAATGAGGAAAGTTCCATCGATCTTCATACATCTTTGCTATTTCCTTCCACTCTTCTTCAGATGTAGGAAACTGTAATATAAAAATAACAGATTTATCATTTATACAATAAGTAGTTATTTTTGATGTGAAATATCTATAGCGGCAGGACTCAAAAATATATCATAATTATTTTATGTTATTAATATAATATGTAATTATTTATGTTTTTAGAAAGACAACACTGAAAACTCTTCAAATGTCGCTGAAGAATATTCATCCAACAGCGTATCTATCGACAACGAGGCTCGATCAACATCGTCAAATAATAATTCATCTCGCCCACCAAAACCTTGTAAAGCAAAAAGAAAAGATGAAGGCTTAGCAAATGAAGTATTGGAATCGGTACGAGATCACTTTAAGCGTCCTCGCCCAATTGTAAAAGAAGATAGGTGCGATATTATTGGCAAAAATGTGGCGATGAAATTGAGGGCTTTAGATGCGAAACAAATAATAGTCGCAGAAAAACTTATAAATGATTTACTTTTTGAAGCAGAAATAGGAAACCTCACTCCCGAGCATGCCTATATTAACATGAGAGATATTTTGAAACAAAATCAACGAAGCTATGTTCCTGCTCAGCAATATCGACAACATGCATATCAGTCCTCTCCTAATTCCAATAGGGCATATACCCCTGTAAGTTTTGTTTCTTCCGGAAGTCCTAGCCCACCCTGCCTTCCATTTCCCACTAGTCAAAATTCAGAGTATATTTCTCAATCATTTCATACTAGCCATCTGAACAGTTCCCAAGGCAATCCCTACTCGCCACAAATACGAACACCTACAATTCCAGGAAATCAGCCCACTGAAACAGAGGTAGTTTTATCGATTCCAGATTCGGCAGCGACATTCTTTAATAATTTCAATGTTGATAATGAATAATTTGTACCCGACAGTTTTCTACTTTAATGATTAAAATTAAAATCGTATTTTTTTCAATAAATATTATCTGTAATATAACAGTGTTTTAATGACTTACCTTCAAATAATCTCTTCTAAGTACTTTATACAAAGCCTCACATGTTTCAGGAATAATTTTTCCAAGTGTCTGAGGCGAAATAATTGTTGAAAATTTTAGATCCTCATAACTTCTGCGAGTTGCGAGAAATCTCAATGTAACTGATAATCTTTCGTGCACAGAAATACTATTTCTCATAACTGTGTCTTGTTTTTTTATCATAGGAGTAACCATTTCAAGTAATTTAAGGTATGTTTTCTCGTCCATTCGAAGATAGTTTTTAAAATCTTCTGGTTCGAATTTCAATTCATTTAATAAATTAACATGACTATATGTTTTCCTTTTCAATAACCAATGCTTACACCACTTTCTTCGCTTGTTTTTCGTATCATTTTTCTTCAAAATTAAAGCAAGACCTAGCAACGCCAGCGTGTCATCGTCCATATTCGATGCCATCGCAAAGATAACTGAAGACCGCTCCGATACACCGGAACGTCCCCATACACGCTACCATTGTTCGGTTGACCTGCGCAGGCATACCTGCACAGATTACCTCTCTGGTAGACCGTAGCGTGTATGGCCTACTTAACCTAAACATATACGCACACAAATGCAGAACGCACTATGCTGACAATGCATGCGCTTGTCCCACTTTAGCTAACACGAACAATATTAAATATATTTAGGCATTACATTAGACCCCAATCTTAATTTTCGTAAACATATTGATTTATTATGCGGAAGGGTGCGAAAATTAATATATATTTTTAAGAATTTACTTAATATAGCCGACTGTAAATTAATTAAACAAGTTTATTTAGCATTGTGTCAGTCTGTTTTGACTTATTGCATAGGTTCATGAGGTGGTGCTCTTAAAACCATTATATTACCACTAGAACGTGCTCAAAGAGCAATACTAAAGGTAGCAACCTTTCGTCCTTTTATGTACCCCACTCATCAGCTTTACACGGAATGTCAAGTACTTACGGTTCGACAATTATTTCTACTGCATATTTTATTGAAACAACACTAAGAACTTTCTTTTAACCCTGCACCCTCAGACAAGCGAAGAAAAGACTTAGTTTGTATAAAGCCTCAAACCAGACATGCATTTGTTAACAGATTTTACATATTTTTAGGACCTTTTTTGTTGACCTTATGATAGTTCCGTGGCCAATCATTTAAAAAATATATGTAATGTATCAGTTTACACAAACGCATTAGTTTTTAATTTATTACAATTTTAATTACATTTCTTTTTGCCTCTCATTTAAATAAATTGTTATGCTAGTAGTGTTAGTTTTGTCTGAAGCACAGGTTCTACCTAGTTCAGACAAGCCGCTAATAGCTATGATATTTTGAATGTTCTTAATTTTGTCTTGTTTTAACGATAAGTGTATTTATCTTAACTATACGTATTTCTATTTTATTTTAGCAATAATTATACAAATAGGTATGTAAGAATAAGATTATATTTTCAAAGATTTATGTTATTTGTTTTTTGTAAATGAATTTTTAAATATATATATGTATATATATATATATATATTTTTATTATTATTATTATTAATGAAAGCAGATTTATTACCCGAAACTTACAATTTATATTATTAAAGTCGGTTTGAAAGTCTAGATTGTTTCTATTAACCCCGTTTTACGGTAAATAAAGAAAACGCACAAAAATAAAAATGAGTGAAACAACAATTATTTCTTTAAAAAAACGTGTTTCCTTTAGTCGAATCGGTAATTTTATATATTAATTAGAATAAAAACTGACATAACACGGCAACATAATATTTCACAAGGTTTCACATCGTAATTTGGAAGAAATATGTGTAAGCGCCATCTATTTGTTTATGTAATAACTAGTAAATTATCCTGGAGATTTATAATTTTATTGTTTTTCCTGTTTAGAAGTATTTATTTATAGATTTAGTCTGTAAAATTAAATCTGTACTTTTAATTATTTTTGACTCACGTATTTTCTGAATAAGCATTATCTATCATAAATATTATAAAACAACCCTAATATTCTTATTGTAGATTTAGACAGGTTTTTAAATTATTACTCTCAATTTGTACTAAAAAAACCAGAGTTGTTTGCGTTTAAAATTTGTGATTAATTGTTTTATTGTGCAAAATGTCTTGTGAAATTGAAATTATTAAAGGGGGTCGAGGAAACGTTTTACTTAATAGTGGCTACCAATATTATAGACATAGAATTTATCGCAATGGAACAAGCATATGGAGGTGTCAATTTCATAAGAAAAATAAATGTGCTGGATCTGTAACAATTACATGATTTTTAACTACTTTTTGTGCGTTTTCTTTATTTATTCATATTTGATGATATTTTTTAGAAAGTGGAACTTATGAGAATGATGTTGATTAATTTTAGTATCACTTGTTTCATTAAGAAGACCCATGGGACTACTGAGAAAAAAAAATCTCACTAGTTCCATGGAACAACTTCGATGGAACTAGCGAAACCAGTTCCACTAAGTTTTGTGTTGCATTATCAAAGTGGATGGGATTGCATGGAACTATTGAGAAAACAAAGTCTCACTAGTTCCATGGAACTAATTGCTGGTGGAACTAGTGAGAATGATCCACCGAGATGCCATGGCGACGTGGCCAGCGACGTTGCCAACTAGTTCATACTGAGATGTATGACGGCTAATTCACTTGGCGACCGACTGGCGGCGTTGCCAAGTAGCCAGAGTCGACCGCTCCGCATGCGGCGACTGGTGACGTTGGCTACCTGGCAACGCCGCCAGTTGTTTGCACGTGTTTGTATGCTCCGTCACTCACTCAGTCGCCAACCAGTCGCCGCGTTGAACGCACGTCGTACTGAGAGCAAAACGTCGTTCGATACTGAAGGTGCGTATCGACTTCGCGCTCCGAGAGATCGAACATTGGCGCGCGCTCCAGCCGCGCGAAATGGATACCAGTTTGGAACGCGCGCCAAGGTGTTCGTTGGAGCGCCCGAACGTGGAGCGGTCCGTTCCGTCGGGTGTCGGTTTTTTACCACGCATCAGGGCGTGGACCCATGTCTACGGTGCGGCGCCGTTTGCCGTGCAACGGTACGGTACCGCCGCCGGCAGACGGCGCGGCGCCGTGCCGCACCACGGCGTCGTGTACCGGCGCGTGCTCATTATTGTGTTGTCAGTTGCATAGTGCGCACGTGGTAATTTTTTTGCTTTAAATGGCGGATGATTTAGATTTAGACTTTTTGATTTCACTAGTCGAAGCACGTCCCGTTCTCTGGGACAAGTCAAAGGAGGATTATAAGAATAAAAATTTAAAAACAGAAGGGTGGAAAGATGTCTGCCTAAATATTTTTCCATCATTCGACAGCATGGACAATAAAAAAAAAAACTAAACTCGGTGAGTATATACCTATTTATTTATCTTTTTAACTTAATAAAGTGAATACAATAAACGTAAAAGTGAAATAAATGCATTAATGCTTAGTATTATCACAATATAGTTATCTACAGTAGTTACTCTTCATACATACGGTCGGAACGCGAGTCATACCTACGCGCCTTGGAGTACGGTACACAGCAGTCTCGGATGCGCCGCAGTGACGAACCAAAGTGTGATGGTTTTGTAAGCAGTAAGTATGCGATTTATGAATATTATTTTGTTTGAAATAAGTACAAGTACCTTTTTCGTGTAATAATAATATGGCAAAATATAGAATAGAATAGAATTATCTTTATTCAAGTAACATGACTCAATAAATTAGTAAGACTTAAAACTATATTAGTAACAAATATACCTAATAACACTTCACAAAAATACATAAAAATAATAATTAGTGGATCACCGCGGTGGCAACCCGTGTGAGATGGCACAACAGTGACAATGGATGGCACAATATAGACTATATTGTGCTGTTTTTGTATTTTTATTTAACGCTTCCAGTTTCATTCACAACGAATTTCTTTTTTTTTTATTATTAAAATATAATAACTTAACAATCACATAATTAGAAAGAAACCTAAGTAGGTAGATGAAATTAAAATACTGTAGGCGGCTAGCCCTAGCGCGTGGTTACGTGCCGCGTGGCCACGCGCGGCTGTAGGCATTTATTCAAGGACAGGGGCCGAGTTACATTACTGTAGATAACTATACTGTGGTATTATTATCAACTTGTCATTTACACACACTCAATACATTCGGTCGGTTCGATCCGTGACCTAACTTTATTTATATTTTGCTTAGTTGCCAACTAAGCGCACCGACATCACTATTAAAGTATTTACAAAATTCGTCTCTTATATTGACAGGATTTGTTAAAGAAACGTCATCTGCTGTTTGTGGAAGGTTCAAAAGACAGTCGTCAATATATAACTCTTCTGATTTTCTAACTCCATCTCGACTTACAACAAAATTGTGTAAAACGCAACATGCTTTGATAATGTCGGTCGCAAAATTATATTGAACATTTAAGGGCCGATGAAATACACGCCATTTATTTGCGAAAATACCAAATCACACTGGACATATCTTCTTGCTCGACTCAAACGATAGTTGAAAACCCTTTGTTCTTCACTCAAATGCTTCCCTGGGTATGGACGTATTAGATTGTTAAGTAACGGTAGGCCTTCATGAGCGATAAAAACATAGGGAACTGATTTTTGGAGCCCCGGTAAAGGCTTTGGCGCTGGTATGGGAAGTCGATTATGGAATAATAATTCGTATAGTTTTGTATTGTGGAAAATGGTGGAATCACATTCCTTGCCATACGATCCTATATCAACATATACAAATCTATAGTTAGAATCCACCAGTGCCAGCAAGACTATAGAGTTAAAACTTTTATAGTTAAAAAAAAGGGACCCACTGTGGGCAGGACTACATATTCGGATGTGTTTCCCGTCCAATGCCCCCATGCAATTTGGGAAATTTGTTTTTACGTCAAATTCCTTAGCTATTTTTTCAATTAGCTCTTCGGTTATTTTTGGTATACTTTCACTTAAAAGAATGTCCCATATAGCACGACAAACATCTCGTACAATTTTTACAATTGTAGATTTTCCACGATAATTTGTGAATTCCATATCTCTGAATGAATTCCCTGTTGCCAAAAATCTGCAAAAGAAACATTTCATAAAATTTTACAGGACCATTATAAAAACAATTTTTTTATCAGTTCTATTTTTATAACGATTGTTACAGGTAATGACGTCATTAAAAAATGGACTAACATTAAGGATAATTTTTTCAAATATACAAAGAAGGCAGAACTTTTAAAGAAATCTGGAGCTGGTGCTAAACGTATAAAAGAATATCATATGTATAAACAACTCATGTTTTTGCAAAAAAATGCACCAAATATAACTGAAGATAGTATAGAAGAAGAATCTCAAACTCCGAACACAAGGTCAAGATATCAACCCTACAGAAAAACTACGCTAAAACGAAAACCAAGTTGCGATGAATTTGAGAAGCAAATTATCGAAACTTTAGCTGCTTCTGAAAATCGACATCTGTCATTTTTTAAAGCCATTTTACCGTCTCTCAACAAGTTAAATGACCACCAGACCTTGCTATTTCAAAGTAGAATTTTAAAGATTTAACAGATTTTCATCAATCACCGTTCCAGTCATATAGCGGGTAGAGATTAACTACGTTAACATGACCCGCCCCTCCAAAATTCAAAACGTTTGAAAGTATTTGTGAAAGTATTTACACCACGCCATCAAGCATGTGTGCATACTGATACGGCCGGCCTGCTACTGAAGACGAATACTTACAACTACATACAAACTCTTTCGTAAGGATGTGACTACACACATTAAAACAATAATTTGGAGGGGCGGGCCATGTTATCGTAGAAAATCTCTACCAGACAGCAACATCTTAAGACGCTAACTATCACCAAACTGCCCAACAACCACAAGCTACAATGTCTTATGAAACTAACTATCAAACAGCTTGTAATTCATCCAACCCAATTAGTATAAATCGTCGCCAAACATCACCAGTCTCACCTTTGGAAGACATCATGTCTAATACCACAGATACACTGGAATCCGAAAACGATTTTTCTTTAATCATAATAAATACGAAAAAGATAACATTATTACTGATTTATATTATAATTTTGTAAGAAAACGTTTTTTTTTATTGATTTTCTTCTTTGTTGTTTTTTTTTTTGTTTGATTGTTATTGGTAGAAAAATTACAATATTATGGTTGCGAAAAGAAGTAAAAAATATACGATTAGAATAAATAAGTTAACATAAATTTCTTTTATTTCTTACCTTATAGTTAAGCCTAGCATTTCCATAGGCTCAACAGGTTTCCTGAACACGTATTTCTTCTGGCGAGGCGAAATACGAGGCGCTATTTTGGTTAGCAGTTCTTCAAAACTTGATACGGACATCGCCGTGGACGCCGTGGTGCGGCACGGCGCCGCGCCGTCTGCCGGCGGCGGTGCCGTACCGTTGCACGGCAAACGGCGCCGCACCGTAGACATGGGTCCACGCCCTTAGAGAAGATGCTTGGAGAGAAATCAGTAGTGAAATGGGAGTCCCTGTGCCGGAGTTAAAGAAAAAAATGACTGTGCTCCTATCATCGTACAGAAGAAAAAAATGGAGAATATCTATAAGCCAAATCACTGGCTCTGGTAATTATGATACAGATTTTTTATTAATTTTAGTTTTATATAAAAAATAACTTGTATTTGCATGATAAGTTTACGGAGAAATTAACTAAACTATCTATATAATAAATAAGAATTAGTCGCACTAAAACTCGAGAACGGCTGGACCGATTTAGCTGATTTTGGTTTGGCAGGCTAGAAGACATAAATAAAAATTCACATATACTTTTTTAATATGTTATTGGTTGATTGTTCACAGGTCGGGACAGTATTTACGTATCAAAATGGTTTGGTTTTGATGATTTCAATTTCATGCAAGACAAGTGTTCACCAAATTATACAACAGATACTATGCAAGACGATGGGAATAAAGATGATGCAACAGTCGCTACGCAGGTAAATAATGTTACTAAATGTTGAGCGAGATGTAAACGTATTTCCTTTGCGTCATTCCCAGTTCTACGTGGTACATTAGTGAGAAGGAGTAATGATGAATGATCACCGTCATTTCTCCAACTACCTGGTGTGATTCCAGTTACTGTTTCCGTGTCTAAAGATCCATGTGGTGTGTATTTCTGGCTGGACCTCTTTCGCAAAAAATTGTGCAAATGTATAACAGCCAAAACTACTTTTGTAGCTTTACTGGGTGATAGTAACATAGGTTTCCTTAAAACCCTGATAACCGAGCTTGCTATTCCAAAAGCATTTTCCACTACTCTACGTCCTCTTGACAGACGATAGTTAAATATTCTTTCTGGAGATCCTCTCTCTGGCTCCCCTTGGAACGGTTTCATTGTGTATTGGTTTAGTGCAAATGCTTTGTCTGCCAGAATAACGTATGGAACTCTGAGGGTGTATGGTAATAATGAAATAATGAATTTTATTCAGCACTTAGGTATTTACATACACTTGCACTTGTCAGAATTACAATGTTAGAAGATAAATTAATTACAAAAAAAAAACAAACCTATAACTAACAGATAATTCTTACTCTATAAAATATCCGACTAGGTAACTTACAGTAGTAGGTAGGCAATAGCAAATATACAGATTGCGTAGTCCGTCCGTCTGTGCTATGGCATTTTTTGCAATTATCAATCATTATTATTATAAGAAGAAATTAAAACCGCATCCAAATTGCAAGTGGTCACATTATATCTAAGTGGCACACACCTGAGGGCACCCTTATGGGGTTTAGGACCACGACCCAGGGTGCCACTGAAGTAAAAAAAAAAAGGTAGATATAAAGAGGATATGATCACAGGCACCGACTACAGGCGCTCAATTACAGGGCGGGGGTAGGGGCGCAACGCGGTCCTCGCCGGCGAGAATCCTACCCTAGCTAACCTGCAACCTTTCACTAGCTACCTAAGTGGACGACCCGGAGAAGAAAGGAAGAAAGAAACTCCGGGGTTGTTCTTTTCCGTCATCTTTTTTTGTGTTTTAGTATCTTCCATTTTTTTTTATCAAACTTGTTTACAATATCTCAGTGAATACATTGCAATTTTACTATGTGCGCTGATGTACGCTCTGAAACGTTTTCATCAGTATAGGCGAAGTATTTATTAGATATCCTCAAGCAAAAGAAAAATAACCTCTTGCACATGAAAACGGAGGAAACATCCACGCACATTTTTAAGGAACAAACTACACGAGGTATATCTCTCGTCATAAAGGACACAAAAACTATCACCTCAAATACATCCATCAGCAAGACGACCAGCCACCGCAAGCAGCACCCGTTCACGAATATGACGTGTGAGCACACAGCCATCGCCTCCCTCGCCATATTAGAGGGAAGGAGGCGACCCGACTCACATCGCCACCGCAAGTAATGACAAACAAAGGGAGCATGACGAACTCACTGACAGTAGCATTTGTGGAGTCAATAATAATAAAAAATATCTAATCTTTAACTCAGCATAGCATGTTCCAATACAAGTGAGTTTATACAAATTAAAATATGTAACCATTTTATGAATACTTTTAAAATACAATTATAGGTACAAGCTATAGGTAATGATAGGTACTTATTGTGAGAATGATTTTGCTTTACTGCCTGCACCATGCAGTTTTATCATTAATATAGTCATTGATTGTGTAATAACCCTTTTTCATTAGGGTATTCTTAACCTCGATTTTAAATTTATTAAGAGGTAAATCCTGCACATATTCTGGGATCTTATTATACATGCGCACACTAAGCCCCACAAAAGAAGAATGAACTCTCTGTAAACGGTGGTATTCAGCACACAATTTATGTTTATTTCTAGTATTTATTGTGTGCAAAGCACTTCTCTTTTGATATTTATTTAAATTATGTCTAACATGCATTATATTTTCGTAAATGTATTGAGAAGCTACCGTTAATATATTTATATCTTTAAATAAACCTTTTAGAGAGGATCTGGCACTTAGCTGATAAATAGATCTTATTGCCCGTTTTTGTAAGATAAAGATGTTTTGAATATCGGCCGATTTTCCCCAAAGTAGAATTCCATAAGAAAGAATGCTATGGAAATAACTAAAATAGACCATACGGGCAGTTTCTACGTTAGTGAGTTGTCTCACTTTTCTAACAGCATAAGCAGCAGACGTTAACTTCTTAGCAAGGTTCGATACATGAGCATGGTATTTGAAGTATCGATGGCTGAGGTATTTTCATGGACTTTTTTTCGAGTCTTTTGTATAATGTAGTACGTTTAAAAATCCCCCCGTCCGAAAGTCTCCCCTGGGAACCAATGTCAACGTATCTAAAAAAGTAGTCCGCGTCTACGAGAGCGAAGTGTACGATACTAAAAAAGTGTTTGTAGTTATAATATTCCGTGCCGCTGTTACCAGGTGCCTGTATCATAACGTGTTTTCCATCCATGGCACCTATAGCATGAGGAAAATCCCATTTTTCTTGAAATTCTTGAGCAATTTCCGACCAGTCTGTCTCGGATGTGGGGATCTGTAAAATTACAAATAATTATAAAATACAAAGTTAATTAAATGCACGATCATATTTCAGGAATCTACCCCACAAAATAAAGGCGAGTCTTCCCAAAAAACTTCAGAAGAGGAATACACAAGAACAATTTAATGATATTACTCAAAAAGCACCGGAAAAAACTGCCAAGAAGACCTCAAAAAAAAGGAAACAAGAAGAAGAGGACGATAAAATGTTGACAGAAGCGTTCAAAATTTTAACCGAACCGTCGCAAGCTACTCATCCATATTTCAGTTATGGCCAGCACATAGGAAATGAATTAAGAAAATATGACAGCCATACTTTAATATAATATGTCAAACAGGCAATAAACAATATAATTTTTGAAGCCGATTTAGGCAAATACAGTCCACTTTATGGGTATACAACACAAGAGCCTCAAAATCTCTCAAGTTCAAATACTGATTCTTTGGCCAGTACGTCAACTCAAGCTAACGAGAAGTAATTTAATTTAAAAAAGTTAAATAAATATAATACTAATTAATACTGTGTTTTTCACTTACTTTTACCCAATCTTTTAAAACCTCACTGATAGCATCACTAACTTCTGGGACTATCCTAGATATAGACTGCTTTGAAACTCTAAACAGGTATTGCAAGCGTGTATACGAGTCTCCAGTGGCAAGAAATCTCAAAGTTATAGCCAGCCTTTCAGTCACTGTGATAGCTTCGCGAAACTGGGTGTCCATTTTTTTCACCTTTGGCTCTATCAAGTTATGCAAGTAATAAAAATCTTCTGTAGACATTCTTGTGAAGTTTTTTATTGTGTCTTCTATCACTTCGAACTGCATATCTCTTATAAGTGTCACTCCATACTGCATTCTTTTTCGGTACAGCTCTTTTATCCACCAACGCACTTTTCGTTTCTCTTTTTTCTTTTTTATAATGCTGTGTATAATTACAAAAGCTGCTGCTGCTCGTACACGACTAGCTTTCATGATGAACGGTCAAACATTGGAACAGTTGCCACGCGCGCCAGGCGCGCTTAGTTCATATACTTCAAATATTTGGAACGCGCTCCGCGGAACGCACTCTCGGCGCGGTCATTCATGGCGCGCGCGCCAGGAGCGCGAAGTCGATACGCAGCTTGACAGACGCCATTTTAATTGGACCGTGTTGTGCAGAAATGATCCAATCCACAAACGAAGCAAAACCAAGGTTTTGATGCCAAACAATCGATAATGTCACAAAGACACATTCTATTCTGTCAACTATAAATATTATTTTATGATGGGTTAGGCCCGGCGCCCATTATCGGCATCGGTACGACTGAGGATTTTAGGTGGCAAATAGCAATATACTATAACATAATGGCAATAAAGTAGAAATTTCCGTGATATGTGGTCGTAATAACAAAAATACCGCTTCGGTATGCTTGAGGCTGGTGTATCGGCAGCCTTGAGAATGCTTCGGGATGCTTCGGCATCCTTCGGCACGCCGCCGGCGCCGAGGCAACACTCGGGGGATAGTTTGCCCTGCGAGGCGAGGAGAGGCATCCACCATTTGCATCATTTGACTCAAACAACACAATCGAGGTAATCGCTGTGTGTACCGGTTGTTTGCTGTCACATCGAATGTCATGGCGGAAGGAAAGGTTATTAATTTAGTTCGTCTACATGAGTGTTTATACAAAATAAAATCGCGTCACTACAGTGACCAACACATGAAACATAATGCGTGGGAGCAAATCGCCAAAGAACTCAATAAGGGCCATACCTCACCGAGATGCCATGGCGACGTGTCCAGCGACGTTGCCAACTAGTTCATACTGAGATGTATGACGGCTAATTCACTTGGCGACCGACTGGCGGCGTTGCCAAGTAGCCAGAGTCGACCGCTCCGCATGCGGCGACTGGTGACGCTGGCTACCTGGCAACGCCGCCAGTTGTTTGCACGTGTTTGTATGCTCTGTCACTCACTCAGTCGCCAACCAGTCGCCGCGTTGAACGCACGTCGTACTGAGAGCAAAATGTCGTTCGATACTGAGAGATTTATCGTTGAAATTGAAAATCGGCCGTGTTTACGGAACAACGGATTGAAAGAGTACTCTGAACGCAACTTGAAAATTATACATATGTTGGGATGAAATGGTGAACATTTTTAAAGAAAAAGAAGACATGACAAATGCAGAAAAAAAGGAACTATGTAAGTGCAATGTTTTATTAATATTTTGTTAAACTTATACATTTCTATCTTGCCATGTTAGTGGGTTATGATTAACAAAATAGTCTGCAAGTTTGTCTCGAACTGTTAAAGCTGTTCTCCCTACTCTATTACGATTCTGATCTGTAGCAGGTTCGAACCCCGTTACTACCAAAGTATCGTCATATAATTTGCCATCCCTAGAACGTACAAAATTATGCAAAATACAACATGTCTTAACAATCTTCTTTGCTAAATCTATATAAACATTCAGTGGCCAGTGGAATATCCTCCACTTATTGGATAATATACCAAATGTGCACTCGATATAACGGCGTGCTCTAGATAAACGATAGTTAAAAATTCTTTGTTTGTAACTGAGATTGTGTCCTCCGTAAGGTGTCATGAGGTTTTCATGTAGTCCGAAAGCTTCATCTCCTACAATTGTATATGGAATATTCTCACCATTTTCTATCAGTGGTTTGGCCTCAGGGATACTTAAAGAATTGCTCATGAGGTTAGTGTAAAAAGAGCTTTCCTTAAAAATTCCCGAATCGCTGCTTTTTCCATACGCTCCAACATCTATATACGTGAAATTATAATTAGCATCACATATTGCGAGTAAAACAATTGAAAAGTAATGTTTATAGTTGTAGTACAGTGATCCGGAATTTACTGGCTGGATTATTCTGATGTGTTTTCCGTCAATGGCACCAATGCAATGCGGGAAATTGGTGTTTTTTTTTAATCCTCTTGCAATGCTTTCCCAATCATTTCCTGTTGTAGGTAATATTATAAATTGTCCTTGATGTTTGCATATAGCGTCACACACTTCTGTAACTATTGTACATATTGTTGTATAACCGAGTCTGTAGTTGTAATATAGTTCCATAAATGTACAACCTGTTGCAAGATACCTGCAAAAAAAAATCTAACTTAAAATTTACTTTCAGCTGTTGCATTACAAAGAAAGTGGAAGAGTATCCGCGGCTGCTTCACAAGGGAAATTGGCCGCCAAAAAAATGTTAGGTCTGGATCTGGCGGTGGATCACGTAAAAGTGAATACATCTTCTTTAAACAGCTGCAATTTTAAAAAAATGTTGTTGCTGTAAAGGAACCTGAACATGAACACGTTGCTGATGAAGAACCTACGGGGAACTCTGAACCAGATACACAGATGGTACAACGTAAAAAAAAGAGAACAAAGGCCACTACGTGTCCCGAAGATGATAAATTCCTTGAAACTCTACAGAGAAGCATCGAGACGAGAGAAAAAATTAACGAAAAAAATGATGACGAAGACAGGTTATTTATGTTGTCTTTAGTAGGTACATTAAAAAAGTACCTCCAGAAAGAAAAATGGATACGAAAATGAAGATAATGTCTATACTCGACAACGCAACTAAGCCTGTATATTACCCCCAAAGCTCATGGTCGCAATCCCAACAAATGCAGCAGTCTCCTTCAAGCTACCATCCTGGATATTCTACTCGTTCCGGAGGTTCTGAAATGTCACACATCTCACCCTTGTCGAATTTGTCAAATTACTCCGACGAATCAACCATTTTAGACATGTATGATTAAATCATAAATATATGCTTACCTCAATGTCACAAATAGTTTTTCTTCAGGACTTATAGATTTTCTTAATATTGTATCTTGTTTAGTTAAATCATTCCTACATAAACTCAATAATTCATCAAATGATGTTAGTGACATCCTCATATAATTGAAAATTTTTTCAGGGTATTTTCTTAAATCTTCATAGAGTTTGAGAAAAACACCGCTTTGGCTTCGGTTTGATACAAATGGATGTACCCATATTTTTTTCTTTTTTCGTTTCATCTTTTTGCGACGCTGTTAATAATATAATTACAGTGCAGTAATTTCCACGTCCATTCCTGAATGTGTCGAGACAGAACTGAATGTATTGGCGACGCGATTGGGCGACTCAGTCTGGCGACGCAGGGACACCAGACGTAGCCATGGCAATGTCGCTGGCCACGTCGCCATGGCATCTCGGTGAGGTATGGCCCTAAGGCTGGAGTTAGCGCTAGTTCAGACACGGCGGGAACCGCGCGATTTCAGAATCGCATGGAAATCGCGCGGGTCTTATTTGTATGAGTTATAAAGTAATCGGTCAGACATAACCGCGCGGTTAATCAAGCCGCGCGGTTACCGCAACCTAACCGCCAGAAAATAGAATCGCGCTGCTCCCGCGCGTTTCTATTACTATGGAGTCTTTACTTCGCGTTCAGTTGCGTTGCGGATACCGCGCGGTGAGCACGTCACTGCTCGTGAGTTCGCCATGGATCGTTTCGACACTGAACTATTTATTGATGAGGTGGAGAAGAGACCTGCAATATGGGACATTCAGTGTGATGATTACTCAAATAAAAATTATCAAGAACCGAGCTTGGCAAGAGTTGGTGGAGATATTTGGAAATTGCGAAGACACGGTGGAAAAAAAGAATATTTTAAGTAAGTAGGTTTATTCACCAAAAAACAATGACAGAATTATGTTATAATTATTGTTATGAAGCGTATATTATACTTTCCGTATACTTTAGTTACTTAAATAACTATAAACAAACTTCGGCTGTTTTATGCAGACATTTCGAGCATTTTTCAAATGAAGGTCACAACGGTATTACCATATTTCGTTTGTTTACATTTAGTTATGTACCTAAACATTACAAGTACGGTATGTTAGTTGCAGTTATATCTTTGTATCTTGCCATGGAATACGCCCATCGTTCACAAAATAATGAGCGAATTTATCTCTGATATTCAAAGATGACGGTGTCCCTCTTCCCGCATGCAAGGTATTGAGATTAGTCATGGGTGCATTATATAAAGTATCTTTAAATTTTAGACCATCTCTAGTCCGCACATAGTTATGTAGAACACAAGAGGCTTTTATTATGCCTTCGGCAAAATCTATGTTTACATTTATAGGCCTATGAAAGATGTGCCATTTGTTCGCCAAAATACCAAAAGTGCACTCAATATTACGTCGGGCTCTCGATAACCTATAGTTAAAAATCCTTTTTTCATATGGTAAACATTTGCCTGAATATGGCGCATTAAATTTTCTGCTAAGCCGAAGGCTTCATCTCCAACTATAACATAAGGCATTGGTGTTAGGTCTACATTAGATATTGGTTTAGGTGTTGGTATGTTTAATGATTTTTCTGTCAGGCGTTTATAAAAAACCGAATTTTTAAATATAGCAGAATCACTGCTTTTGCCATAAGCCCCAATATCAACATAAGTAAAGCAATCGTTGGCGTCGCAAAGTGCTAAGAGCACTATGGAAAAGAAATGTTTATAGTTATGATACAAAGAACCCGAATCAACAGGCTTTATAACTCGGATATGCTTGCCGTCTATAGCACCAATGCAATTTGGAAAATTTGCATATCTCTCAAAATCTCGTGCTATTGTCTTCCAGATATCTTCAGTCGCTTCGGGCATGACTATGTTTACCAACTTATTCCACAATGATTTACATACTTCGCGGACAATTCCAGTAATCGTCGATTTTCTTAGGCGATAATTGTAGCTTAGTTCTCCAAATGAACAACCCGTACCAAGATATCTGAAACAAGAATATTATTCATAATTTTATTATTTTTAGGTACACAACTCCAAAAAAATGGAAAAACATACGAGATTGATATATGATAAAGAATACAAAAAAGAAAAAACAACTCCTTCTGGTTCAGGTGCTCGTAAAGGAGCCCGATATATGTATTTTTCAAGATTATCTTTCCTGCAGAATAGTGTAAGTAATAAAGACACTAACTAATATACTATATATATATATATTAAACTAATAACTAATATTGAAGAATAGAATGAAAGGCAAAGTGAGGAGACAAGTCAACTAAACGCCAATGCAACCGAAGCCACTGAAATACGTCCCCCTAAACGTAAGAAAACACAAGTGACAGAAGAAAAAATAGCTGTTTTAATAGAAAAAAGTATCGAGTCACGAAAACATTTTCAGAATGAACTTCAAGAAAATAGTATTACCAAGCAAGATGACGACAAACTCTTTTGTTTGTCGTTATATAAAGAACTCAAAAAAGTACCAGAAAATAGGCGTTTAGCAACCAAAATTGAATTACTTCAAGTGATACAAAAAGAACAAAGCTTACCACCCCCTGTTCGCTACAATACTCAGCAGCACACCTACGTATTGGCAAGGACAACAGTATACAAGCCCGCAAGGATATTTTACTACATCTGGATCATCTCCTACTGTTCCGGCACCGTCACCGTCACCATCGCAATTTAGTTCTGGCTCTCAGTCCTCTACAGTTATAGAAAATATTTATGCTGATTTTGAAGAACAATAAATAAATCTTACCTTAAAGTTATTACGAGTTTCTCTTCCGGTGACACGCTTGGCCTCAAATGCGTTTCAGAGCATGAAATATCTTGCCTGATCAGTTCAATTAGTTCATCAAAAGATTTTATTGACATTCTCAAATAGTTAAAAAATTTGTTATCATACATTCTTAATTTGGGATATAACGTTACGAACTGACCATGTACTAGTCGGTCAAGTAATATTGGATGCACCCAATACCGCCTTTTTCTTTTCTTTTTTTTAACCCTTAATTTGATAAAGTCCGGTGTGACGGACGTCAACAAAAATTAAATCCTACTAGTTTTTTATCCGATTCTCATCGATTACAAATCGACTAAATATTTCTCAAATTCATAAACTAATAGTAGAAAATATATTTTGAGTGTGGCAACACTGAATTATGTCATTCGTGACACAAATGTCAGCGCAAAGACGACCACCTGTTTTGCTCAAGGTATTTATATTCTTTTTTCCTCCTTTTTGCCTATGAATGTCTTGAAATCTCGACTCAATTATTAGAAAAACATTCTATAAATAATTATAACCTACAAATCAATACGTTCTTTTACATTTTCATGCGGTTTTTGTTGCTAAAGTGCTTTGTCCGTCACAGCGAACATTGCTAATTGCATAGAGATGTAGTACTTTATTTCTATGTCCGCTGTGGCGGACAACGCCAAAAAGGTTAATATTTTTTTTTTGGTATGGTTCTCAGTTTTGTTTATTTTTCTTTGTCAACAGCCTAACCGTGCTAGTAAAATTATCGCTTTAGTTCCGAATGAGCATGCACCTTCCGATGCTAGTGAGAATTCTGAATCTGAAACAGAAATGGATGATGACCCGCGTGCTTATGCTTCTTCCCCACTTTCTTCTTCTGCACCATCAATACCATCTTCCCTTGCAAACCTAACAATCAGTACATCTGAAGACGAAGAACCGAACATTGATAATAATGATTTTATATCAGATTCTATCGTGCGCGAAATTGGAGAGTCTAATTATGAGAATGTTCCATCCCTATCTGCTATTTCCTCACTGCCATCAACGCCTATGGCACCTATAGCTTTTCTTCTCCACTTGCATCACGAAACACAAGGTCCAGGAAACAGCCATCTACAGTACCAGCAAAGAAAGCGAAGAAGGTTAAAAAGTTTCAGCTGTCTTATAAATGGAAAGTAGCACAATTCCGCCACAGAGCGACAGTAGAAGAGGATGAAAATGGAGATTATATTGATTTGCCAGAAGATGTTGACTCACCTTTGAGTTACTTTAATCTTTTTTTCTCTCAAAATGTCATTAGTAATATTGTTGAACAGACAATTTTATACTCTGTTCAACAAACTGGCAAGTCAATTCAGCTGTCAGAAGAAGAATTTAAAGACTTTTTGGCTATTCACATTATCATGGGTATTGTTGTAATGCCTTCATACCTCGATTATTGGTCGGATAAATTTAGGTATGCTAAAGTTGGTGATATAATGTCCTTGAAAAGGTACCAACAAGTGCGACGATATTTGCATTTTGTCGACAATAACATGGATGATGGAGACAAATACTATAAAGTACGTCCAGTTGTAGAGCAAATAAGACAAAATTGTTTAAAACAACAAAAAAAGGAGACAAAATTTAGCAAAGATGAAATGATGATAGCATACAAAGGATCTAAGGCAGGCAAAAGAAAACAATATATGAAGGATAAGCCAAATAAATGGGGGTTTAAAAATTATGTACGGGCTGGCATTTCAGGGATAATTTATGATTTTGTGCTTTATGGAGGTGACGATACGTTCCGTTACCATACGTTTACTGAAGAGGAATTGTCTCTTGGTTTTGGCGCTCAGGTGGTCATAGCTTTATGCCAAAGCATTGACCAAAGGCCGGCATTCGTGTTTTGTGATAACTTTTTTTCATCACCGGAGTTATTTTTCATTCTTCGGGAACATTATGGCATCTTTGCTTTAGGTACTATCCGAGGCAATCGCCTTAGAGGAGCAGAAACTGTTCTGCTTACTGATAAGGCTATGAAAAAGAAGCCTAGAGGACATTTTGTACAAGCCGTTTGTAACCAAAATCGCTTAGCAATAGTTCGTTGGAATGACAATAAAGCTGTCACATTAATTAGTTCTTTTGTGGCAAGTGAGCCTGTAGAAAAAATCCGCAGATATTGCAAGGATGCAAAATGCAAGATCGACGTCCAATGTCCACAGATTGTACGCCAATATAATAAACATATGGGAGGTGTTGATCTTGCTGACATGCTCATCTCACTATATAAAACACCATTTAAAAGTAGGAGATGGTATTTAGCTATATTCTCTCAAATGTTGGATATACAGGGTGTCCAAGAACCTGGCGTCCAACTGGATTCCCACGATGCCCCAAGTTCTAACAGTACTCAGAAAAATATTTTAAAAAATCCACCCCATGTACTTACAGAATTATACTGATTTAAAAAAAAAGGGGAAATGAGCACCCTGTGACATACTTTTGAATGCTGTGACTGCTAATGCTGATAATTTCGATATTTCTTGGAGGTTTTGTAATCTAGGGTATTGCTGTGTCTAAATAGAATGTAAAAATAAAGTACTTATTGTACCATTTTAAAATAAAATATTATTTTAACTAAAGGTGATATGGAAAACTATTGAATTTCGCAACTTTGACCGACTGTAGTGTAAAAAAAATGTACCAAAATAGTATGGCAAGTGACGTCAAATTTTGACGCGTTTATTCCTCTTTATAAAAAGGTATAATACTTACACATTAATTTGAAAAAAAAAATTTTGATAATATTTTTACTCAACAACCCAATTTTTACGATGTCTTACAGAATTCTTAGAAAGAAAAATTTACGACGAATTGAATCTAACCTCTAAAGAATTACTATTGTATGCTCATAAAAATAACAACAGGCCTCTCAAAAAACAGGTTAGACCGTAAGGGACGGTTTGTGCATGCATCTCACCATAGTGATTCGTTATTACAACAGGAGGGAGCAAGACAGAAACTATCTTTGCGATTTGCTGGTTCTTCTTTATGGTACCCCATTATTCAGGTAAGAGTGAGGGAGAAAAAGGTTAGAGGTGCGAGTGAGATAGATAGTGACGCTATCTGGGATCGTGCTATTTAGGATAACAGTACGGTCAGTACGCGTCACTGTCTCCTGCCGTTACTACGCACCTCTCTCTTATTGTTACCATTGATCACGTACTACGATTTAAAGCTTTGTTTATTGGACTCCATTACTCTTTGTGCTCTGGACTTTGAAACGAACTCTTTACGACGACCTTTGCCTGTGTTTGGACAGTTTGTGTTTTGTGTGTGCTACCATGGCGACCTACACTCCGCAAGAATACGCAAATATGCACTACATTTATGGAGAATGTAGAGGTAATGGACGAGCTGCAGCGAGACTTTACAGAGAAAGGTATCCGAGGGCTACGCGATATCCCGACCATCGAGTTTTCATTAATGTGCACAGATCACTATGTGACGGGCGGTTCCCCAATCAAGTAGCTGGTGAAGGACGACCCGTAAATGACTTCATACGCGATGAAGTTTTAGAGGCGGTGTCGGCAAATCCAAGCATCTCTGTGCGAGGAATAGAAGCTGATACGGGGATACCGAAGAGCACAGCACACAGTATTCTCCAAAAAGAAGAATATCATCCGTACCACGTACAGCGAGTGCAAAGTCTTTTACCTCGAGACTATCCGAGCCGAGTCGCGTTTTGTGAAACAATCCTGCAAAAACATCGAGAAGACGAAAACTTTATCGACAAAATTTTGTGGTCAGATGAATCAACATTTAAGAAGGATGGCTACATGAACCTACACAACTTGCACGAGTGGCATGTGGAAAATCCGCACTTGATGCGAGAAGATAGATCCCAGTACCGGTTCAAAGTGAACATGTGGACCGGTATTCTCTGTGGGAATATTATTGGTCCATTTGAGATGCCCGAGAATTTGACTGGCGAATCATATTTAAATTTTCTTCAAAATGATTTGCCAAACTTACTAGAAGAGACCCCACCAGATATGTGGTTCCAACACGACGGCTGTCCAGCACATTTTCGCGTATCCGTTAGAGAGTTTTTGGACGAGCAATACCCGAACAGGTGGATTGGGCGATCAGGAACAATCCCGTGGCCAGCCCGCTCACCTGACTTAAATCCGCTGGATTTTTTTTTCTGGGGAACTATGAAGGAGCTCGTTTATGCGAAGCCCATTAATGACATCGCTGACCTTCGTGAGAAGATAACACAAGCAGTGCAGGTGATACGTCAAAAAAGTTACTCGCGAAACATAAAGCGGTCCTTTTTAAGGAGAGTGAGAGCTTGTATTGCCGCGGGTGGTCAACATTTTGAACATTTATTGTAATAAAATATCTTTAAACTAACATTCTTTGCTTTTATTCTACTGGGAACCCATCTACCTGTGTGTATTTTCTTCTTGCTCACTCTTGGAACCGAAGTAAATAATAGTAGTAACATAACAGTTTCTAAGATAAGAAAGGGTCCGACAGTTACCGTTAGTAGGTAGGCACTTCGTAAAAATTGGGTTGTTGAGTAAAAATATTATCAAAATTTTTTTTTTCAAATTAATGTGTAAGTATTATACCTTTTTAAAAAGAGGAATAAACGCGTCAAAATTTGACGTCACTTGCCATACTATTTTGGTACATTTTTTTTACACTACAGTCGGTCAAAGTTGCGAAATTCAATAGTTTTCCATATCACCTTTAGTTAAAATAATATTTTATTTTAAAATGGTACAATAAGTACTTTATTTTTACATTCTATTTAGACACAGCAATACCCTAGATTACAAAACCTCCAAGAAATATCGAAATTATCAGCATTAGCAGTCACAGCATTCAAAAGTATGTCACAGGGTGCTCATTTCCCCTTTTTTTTTTAAATCAGTATAATTCTGTAAGTACATGGGGTGGATTTTTTAAAATATTTTTCTGAGTACTGTTAGAACTTGGGGCATCGTGGGAATCCAGTTGGACGCCAGGTTCTTGGACACCCTGTATGTATGAATAACGCTTGGTTACTCTACCGCCGTAAGCATTCAAGTAACGCGAAAGGTAAAATACCTCTCAAAGCATTTAGATACGATATTTATGAAATATTGTTGAAGGCAAACAGATGTGCCAAAAGAAGTAAAACTGAGACAGCAAAAGTAAGCAAACCACACATTGCCCGCCCATCGAGTCCAGTCAAATATGACAACATAGGCCATTTCCCCTCAACGATGGAAGAAGGTCGTTGCAGATACTGCCAAAAGAAGACCGTCGTATATTGCATAAAATGCAATACTAGATTATGCTTTGTAACAGGCAAAACCCCGAGAAATTGTTTTCTAAATTTCCATACCAAATAAATAACATTTTCAGGTCAATTTCAGCGTTTTTTGTTTTGTATTTTCTTATATTAATAAAATAAACATAATAATATTAACGTTTTTTATTTTTCCATAATTTGGCACTGTCCACCACAGCGGACATGCAAATCTACGCGTTCATCGTTAAGTTATTGGTTATGTCCGCTGTGTCGGACATGACTTTTCCCAACAGTGGGCAACTCAGGATTTATTTCAACATTTTTTCGGGGCTCTTTAGCACACCCCCAAAGGCCTCCAATAATTAAATTTATGTATTTCTTACTTTTTTTTCGTTGCCAAATTAAGGGGGAGCAACCACAGTAAACACACCCGCACGAAATCGCATACTAACCGCGCGTGTCTGAATAGCATCACAATTTTGCGGTTTCAAACCGCGCGATGCGTAAACGCACGATTCCCGCATGTCTGAACGCAGGCAAGTTAATTGTAAGCAGTAAATTGGTTCACGCGTTTAGGATATAATAATATTAGTACCTACCTAGGTATTAGTAAAAATATAAACAACCAGAATGTTTGATGATTTAGTTCTACGAAGTTTTTAATTAATGCTAAATAACATTAAACAAAGAGGTAGATTGTTGTTCTCATTATATGGTCAGGATGATGATGAGATGATGAGTGTTGCACATAGTTTATGTTTATTAATTATTGGATGGTGATGAAAAATACACACAAACACTAATTGTACCTACACGTTTAATAATGTCCATACACAAAAGTTTTGTGTAGAAACGACAATTTAAAACAAGAGACCACACGAATTACAATAAAATCAGTCGTTGTCCGTTCCACGTCGTTGGAGGGAAAGCGCAATTAGCGTGGGATGTGTAGATGCTATTTCTTAGTAAATATACTCGTTTTGCCATGGCAAAGCACCTTCTGGTGAAATAAAGTAGTTAGCGAATAAGTCTCTTAAAGTATGGCCTGTCCGATTCATAATGTTATAGCTGTTTAGAGGAACATTTTCTAAACCAACAATTGACATAGTATCAATAACATCATATCCATCACGAACTCTTATAAAGTTATGTAATACACAACATGCTTTGACTATTTTGATGCTGTTAATCAATGAAGTCCGCATAGGCCTGTGAAATACTTCAAATTTATTAGACATAATACCAAAAGTAGATTCTATGTAGCGTCTTGCCCTACAAAGACGGTAGTTGAATATTTTTTTCTTGTGCGTCATATTACTACGAGCGTATGGTCTTAAAATATGACGTGATATTCCAAACGCTGCATCCCCTACAATCATGTCAGGAAACGCTGTCCGGCTGTTATCTACTTGTCTTGGTTCTGGTAGGTTTATTTCGCCGCTTTGTAATATTGCATACATGATGCCGTGTAGAATTAATAACACCGTTTGTAGTTAAAACGTGTTTAATGTTCGTAATTATTGTATAATTATAATGGTAGTTACATTTTGCTTCTGTATTGAACGGCTTGTACTAAGTTTTGTGTGTCGTTCTCAATACGTGTTGATTCGGAATGGGGCGCGGCGATGGCGAGCACTCGCGAAGCGCGAGCGCATGTTGTCTCTTTTCCTCCTGCATGTAGACGTCTCGGCAACGTAGCTTTTGAATGTTGTGCATCGTACGGTAGGGCAACGTCGCGTAGTTTTAGGCGCGTTCAATACAAGTTACTGTCCCTAAATATTATTGAGTCAGAATCTGTTCCATAAGCACCCACATTAATATACTTAAAACAGTAATTAGCGTCACACATAGCCAACAGAACGATTGAATAATATTTTTTATAATTACTGAATAAACTTCCACTGAATGCAGGGCAAATAATACGGACGTGCTTGCCATCTATCGCTCCAACACAATTCGGAAAATTTGCTCGTGATTCGAAACCCTCAGCGATTCTCAGCCAATCTTCATGTGACGAAGGCAGTCTTAAAGTTTCGTCGTGCAGAACATCCCAAATTTTTGTACACACTTCTGTAACGATTTTGCCAATAGTTGATTCTCCAAGCCGATAGTGGTAATGTAGATCTATGTAGGTATTGCCGGTCGCAAGGAATCTGTAAAGTGTAATAATATGTATTAAATTTACTCTTTTTTCTTATTTTTTATTGTTTCAGAAAAAAATGTGCAGCAACGATGGAAGACTGCAAGAGATGCATATATGCGTTGCAAAAATGTCTTAAAAAATACTCCCTCCAGATCAGGAGAAAGTAAAAAAAAGGTGTACATATATTTTGAAGATATGAAATTTCTTGATAAAAACACCAAGCTGAAGTTGAGGACTCCATCGAAAGTATTCAGGCTACACCGAGCGCAATTAATCAGGATATCCCAAGCATATCTAATCAAGACGTGCCAAGTACGTCCAGTCAGGACGTACTAAGGAGCACAGGACTTGAAGTAAATACAGAATTACAGAAAAGTGTTGCTCAAGAAAATTCTACAGACTCTAATTTTCGTAATAAACATTCTAATAAAAATCAGCGAAAAAGAAAACAGACGGACACTGATGATTTCGATAAAGAGATGCTAAAGATGTTCAAAGATAATGCAAAACTTTTAAAAAATGATGACATGAATTTTTTCATGTCTCTCCTGCCAATAACAGAAAAGTTTACAACACATCAAAAACTGATTTTCCGTACAGAAATGCTCAAAAAAGCAATGGAAATTAGTAATATGCACAATCCATATGAAATAACCAGTAGACCGAATTCTTCAGATTCTTATTTTTCTCAACAGTCTGAATCGATTTTACGCAGTCAAGATCCGATCAACGTACATGAATATGAAACTTTCCCTGATATGTCAAATACCGTTTCACAAGAATGTGTGATGTACGAAGTACGTCCCACTACTTCTTATACATTAAACTCCGGATCCCAAATTATTTCTCAAGGATACCAAACCATCCATGGCATTACTAGGAAAGCCAACGAGGACAAGTAAAATGTGTCCTTCAACTAAATAAATAACAATTTTATTCTTTTTTGCAAAAAATAATAAAAAACTAATACAAAAATGTATTGTTTTCTTTCTTATTATTATGTTCCAATAATAGATTGATATTATGTTACTCACCTCAATGTAACAGCAAGTCGTTCCACTGGAGGTATAATTTCTCGATACATGGAGCAGTGTTTCAGGTGATTTTCTAACTTTGATAACAGTTCATCAAAAGTTTTTACTTTCATTCTAAAATAATTAAAAAACTTTTCCTCGTCCTGACGTAGCTTTTCAAATAAAGTAGAAAATTCACCATTCGTCACCCTATCAGCAACAATTGGGTGAATGTGATATCTTTTTTTTCTATATTGACGCCGTCTCCGCTTGCGTAAGTATGCTGCAGCAACTAAACAATTTATAAACGGGTTTATAATAATATCCCAAATTCAAACTCCGCTTCACAAATCCACAACAAATCCACTTGGAGACGCCTGTACCGTGGAGCGGTCAGTATCGCTCTACGGATGTTTTCATTGGCGCTGATGGTCAGCGCGCTACGCGACTGACGGTACGCGACCGACGTGAGCGACAGAGGAATCCGGGCCTTAGGAAGGCCGATGGCTCAATTGGTGAGTCAAACCAAAATGGTATAAAAACGGATATTAAAAAAAAATATCACTTAAACCCTTTGTTCTCATATTATTACATTCGCAAAATATTATATTCGCAAAATATTATATTCTCGAATTATTATATTCTCAAAATATTACACAAAGAACAATCACAGCGAAAAATGTTTTTAATTTGAGGGAAACAATAATAAATATTTGACATCATCACATAGGTTATTTCATCACATATATTTGTCTCGGATGGGAATCAAATCTACAACCCCTTTGTTTAAGGTTTACCTACCTTTTGTAAAATAAATCTTACTAATGATTTTATATCACCCAGTAGTAGGTTATCCTGAAGATATGAATTAATATAATATTATGTGCATTTATATTGAAGTTTTAATAGATAAACTCTTTGCTAGTAGTTCCTGTCAGATTACAATGAAAAACCTATGTTTGTACTAGTGTCAGTTTTTATTTATCAATTGTTTTTGATGTATAATGTGACATTGTGAAAAATAGTTATTGGGAATAAATTTTGCATTCTGATAATTGCATTCTGATAAATAAATATTAAAATAAAAATGTCTGAAGATAGAGAAGCCAAGTTTATAACGAGTCAAAAAGGCAAGTCTGTTTTTTTATATAACGGTTACAAATACAACTTCTTCATGAAAAATAAAAATGGTACAACCAACTGGAGATGTTGCAACCAAAGGGAGTGCAAGACTTGGATTACATTAAGTTTGGATAAGAAAGTCGTTAGACAGCCCAAACATAGTTGCAGCGTTGATTTTGAAAGAAATATAATTGATATGGCAATGGAGGAGTGCAAAAAAGAAGTGTGCGAAAATTTTGAACCCATTCCAAAAATATTTGAAAAGCACTTCTTGGGAAACCAAGTTTTTCAAAATAAAGAGTATCTGATCCCATCATTTACGTCCAAAAAGGATACGCTGTACAGGAAACGAAATAATTTTTTGAATGTTGGTGCATCAAAAACTACAAATAATGTGAGATTGCCACACCACATTGTGCAAGACTTTTTTTTATTTGATGATTATGATAGTGAAACGGATGATAGAATTATAATATTTTCGATGTTACCTGCTCAAAAGCTACGAGAATTATTCCAGACAATTGATATTGTATACGGAGATGGTACATTCAAGGTGACACCGTCGCCTTTTTACCAATTGTACACCTTA
Source organism: Nycteola revayana (assembly GCA_947037095.2). NCBI lineage: Eukaryota > Metazoa > Arthropoda > Insecta > Lepidoptera > Nolidae > Nycteola > Nycteola revayana. The sequence goes on from OX344844.2 coordinate 5,110,043, forward strand.
CATATTGATATCGCACGAGACCAAAACACAATTAGTTTTGTACCTATTGTCTATGGCTTATTACCAAATAAGAACACAAATACATACAAAAGGTTCTTTTCTGTACTTAGAAATCAATTTCGTATGAATATTAGTTCATACAAATGCGATTACGAAATTGCTGCAATTAATGCTAAACGTGAGGTAAATCCAGAAATAAAACTAAAAGGCTGTTATTACTGTAGTGGTATTGCTGACGCGGAATTCTGATAAAAGTAATACAACGCGGCGCCTTATGCGCAGCGACGAATTCCAGCCAGTCGTTGTGTAAACCCCGTTATCGGCCCTTGTTGGCACCTAACAAATCGTAACTTTTTTATTTGGACAATATAATTAGTGATTTCAGTATACAGTATTATCATTTATTCACCTCCCCTGTACCAACACATAGTGCACACATACATATAGACAATAAACATTTATTACTGTACACATAAATATTAACCAGTTAAATAGGTAACAGTAAATTGGTGACCCCACGTTAGTGAACTGTGAACTGTAAAATATAATATGTGTGTTTGAGTACAAGGGGCGCAACGGCTCACGGGTATAAAACGGTAACGGGTATAGTGAAGAACTTAAGTGCAAAGTATAAGTGCGGAACTGAGAACTATAAGTGATTAGTGGTCACAATGTCTACTGAAGAAAATAAGTCCGTTGTTATGGAAGGACAGGGTATTTCCGCTGTATCCTTGACCGCAAGAATACCAGAATTTTGGAAGAATTCGCCGAAATTATGGTTTATCCAGGCAGAAGCTGTACTGCAGCCGCAGAAAATGTCGGACGACGCGAAATATCAAGTGATTATAACGAAATTAAGCAGAGACGTAATTGAGCAAGTTACAGATATACTTTTACAGCCACCGGAAACACATAAATTCGAAGCGTTGAAGACCAGATTAATTTCTATTTATCAAGAATCGGAAAATCGGCAATTAAAAAAATTAATAAGCGAAATGGAGTTAGGAGAGCAAAAACCATCGCAGCTGTTACGTAGAATGAAGGACCTGGCGAGAGAAAAAGTTAGTGACGATACGCTGTCCGTTTTGTGGCAAAATCACCTCCCGACGGCAGTACGAGGCGTGTTGGCGGTAGCAGAGCAAAAAGAGCTAGAAAAATTGGCGTCATTAGCCGATAAGATTATGGAGACCTTGACACCGGTACAAAACATCTCAAGCGTACAGGAAAAACCCAGCACGTCGTGTAGTGATAACGTAATAGCGGAAATTCAAAAACTGAGTGACCGGTTGAATAAAATGGAGACGAGGTCTAGATATACAGGGAGGCGTAATAATAGCTCGGGATATAGATCAAGGTCAAATTCAAGAGGTCGCGGACGCGGGCGCACACCAAATCACCCAAATTGGCTATGCCATTACCATTTTCGTTACAGACAGAGGGCCAATAAATGTGTCAAGCCGTGTAATTGGAAAACAAAGGAAACTAAAGAAGCAGAGGAAAACTAGAGTCGGTGCAGTCAACGACGGGAGACTGCAACCGCGTTTACACCAATCACCGTCTAAGCGTAATCGATAGAGAGTCTGGACTACAATTTTTAGTGGACAGTGGAGCGAACGTATCAGTCTTACCGCGTAGTGTAGTGTACAAAAAGTCGTGTTATAACATTCCAGACAAGGAACAGTATAAGCTATATGCGGCAAACGGGACTGAAATTAAGACTTTTGGTATGCAAAGTATGAATTTAGATTTAAATCTGAGACGCGCGTTCCGTTGGATGTTTATATTAGCGGATGTAAAGCAACCAATTTTAGGTGCTGATTTCTTAGCTAGCCATAAGTTGTTAATTGATTTAAGCGGGCGCAGGTTGATCGATCAGATTACAAATATAACGGCAGTAGGTACAATTTCTCACTCTACGGAACCGACCATTAAAACGGTTACAGAGGAAAGTCCATATTACGATTTATTAAGTAAGTTTCCAGATTTGACCAGACCAGTATCGTTTAAGGAGATACCGAAGCACGAGGTGGTCCACCACATCGAGACAACAGGACCCCCGGTATACGCGAAGGCCAGACAACTACCACCCGACAGGTATGTAAAAACTAAAAATGAATTTAGAGTTATGCAAGAATTAGGGATTTGTAGGCCGAGTAATAGTGCTTGGGCAAGTCCTTTGCATATTGTTCCGAAAAAAGACGGAAATATTAGACCATGTGGTGATTATAGACGGTTGAACGCGATCACAAAACCCGATCGCTACCCTATACCGAGATTGCAAGATTTTACCTATTTATTAGCTGATAAAAAGTTATTTTCAAAGATAGACTTATAATTGTATCCCAGTAGCGGAAAATGATATAGAAAAGACCGCTGTAACCACCCCTTTTGGATTATGGGAATTTTTTTGGGCTTCGTAATAGTGCGCAAACATTTCAACGGTTTATGCATCACACTGTGTTAAAAGGTTTAGATTTTTTATTTAATTACTTAGATGACATCATTATAGCATCCGAAAACGAAGTTATACACAAAGAACAGTTAGAACAAGTTTTTCAACGATTTGATAAGTATGGTATAACTATAAATTTTGCAAAATGCGTTTTCGGTCAAGAGAAGTTACATTTTTTAGGGTACGAAGTGTCCACAGAAGGGTTGAGGCCGTTAGAAGATAAAGTTAAGGCAATAATGGATTTCCCTAAGCCTAATACTATAGATGAGCTTCGTAGATTTTTAGGAATGCTTAATTTTTATAGATCGCACATGCCAAAATCAGTCGAACATCAGTCAGAATTAAATAAATACTTAGGTAATGCGAAACGCAAAGATAAAACTAAAATAAATTGGACCGTACAAGCGGAACGTAATTTTGAGCAGTGTAAAAACGACCTTAAGCAAGCCGCATTGCTATCATTTCCGTTAGAAAATGCAACCTTATCGCTTAATAGTGATGCGAGTAACACCTGTGTGGGCGCAACCCTACAACAGAAGGTTAATAATGTATGGCAGCCGTTAGGTTATTTTTCGAGAAAGTTATCTGAAGCGCAGAAAAAGTATAGTACATACGACAGAGAACTATTAGCTATTTATTTAGCAATAATTCACTTTCGTAACATGATAGAAGGTCGTGAATTGATCATTTTTACAGATCATAAACCTTTAACTTTCGCTTTTAGTAAAATAGGTACAGATAGAGAGATGGCACGGCGAGCTAGGCAAATTATGTTTATTAGTGAATTTAGTACAGACATTAGGCATATAAGCGGCTCAGAGAATATAGTAGCTGACGCATTATCGAGAATTGAAACAATAACATGTCCTACTACTATAGATTTCGCAGAACTCGCGCGAGCGCAGGAAGTCGACAAACAGCTTGCAAAAATGCTAGAGGCATCAAATAATGGCTCGAAGTTGTTGTTTAAGCGAGTAATTCTAGACGACGGCGATAAACATGTTTATTGCGAAATGTCCACTAGTAAGGCACGTCCATATTTGCCAAAGGAATTTCGTCTTATAGCTTTTAATGCAATACATAGTTTAAGTCATCCTGGTATTAGGACAAGTAAAAAATTAGTTAGAGATAGATATTTTTGGCCAGAAATGAATAGAGATGTAGGAAAATGGGCTAAGTGTTGTGTCAAGTGTCAACGTGCCAAAGTGCAAAAACATACTGTGTCCGATTTAGGCAATTTTGAAAAGACAGCTCGTTTTGAACATATTCATATAGATATAGTAGGACCCCTTAATACGACATCTGAAGGTTATCGATATCTTTTGACAGTAATTGATAGATATACTAACTGGCCAGAAGCTTTTCCATTAAAAGAGATAACCGCAGAAATTGTAGCTAAAACCTTATATGAGGGTTGGATCAGTCGTTTCGGTTGTCCAGTTAAATTGACTAGTGATCAGGGCAGGCAATTTGAAAGTAGCTTATTTACGCAATTAATGGTATTAATGGGTATTAAGAAAATACGTACGACACCCTATCACCCAGAGAGTAACGGAAAAATTGAACGCTGGCATAGGTCATTGAAAGCAGCCCTTAGAGCGCGTTTAGATAGTACATCTTGGTTAGAAGAGTTACCGACAGTCTTGTTGGGGTTACGCACAACTGTCAGATTAGATACAGGCGTAACCGCAGCACAAATGTTGTATGGTACCAATATTAGGATACCTGGTGATTTTTATGACACCAGTTGCCTCACTTCGTGCGATTCTGAGACTTATGTAGGGAAACTTAAAGAAATAATCAATAGTTATAAGCCCGTAGACAGGGTAATTAAATCGCCCTATAAGATATTCGTACATAAAGAATTGTACAATTGTGATTATGTGTTTTTAAGAAATGATGCGGTACGGAAACCGTTACAATGTCCGTACGACGGACCATACCGCATTATCAGTAGAAATGATAAAGTTTTTTGTATTCAGTTACCAAACAGGCAATTATACGTTTCTATAAATAGACTGAAACCAGCCTATTTATTAGAAGACGATAGTTTATGTAAAAATGTACCTAATGAAATAGTTGATAATAATAGTAAAAATATAAAGTGTCAAAAAGTTATTAAGAAAGTACATTTTCAAACGAGCGAACCCACGAGTTCGAAGTATGTTACACGAACAGGGCGTGTAAGCAAAAAGCCGAGTAAATATTTGTAGTAAGTAAAAATTGTTAACGAAGGTAAGTAAGTAGATAAATACGTAGGTTAAAATTTTATATTATTAATTTCATTCAAAATTTCGACGTAATAAGACTATAAACCTTAGAAAATGGGCTCTAATCAAACTAAGGAAAACGTTATCGTGAACGAAAATCTTTTAAACACAGCCAGTACAGTTGACAGCAAAATTAATATTATGGGTGTGGTCATACTAGTGATAGTGTTTATTATCGTAATGATGGGTTATTGTTATTTAAGAAAAAGGTGTAAAAAAGGTATACGATCCTGGTTACGTAAGGAGATAGTTGCTAGTACCATTTCCTTGCCCAATATCAAGATAGAGACAGTGAAAGCGCAAGGTAACCATTCGTCATCATCGCCAAAAATTATTGTGTCTTGATTGATTGATCGATCAGCGTACGCTTAAACAATTAATAAATTTAACATAATATGGTTTTGTAAAATTCTTTATGTAAAAATTTTTTATTCATATGTATTACTGATTATTAACTACCATTATGAAACATTATTGGTTGTAACATTGTTATTGTTTAAAACAGTATATGGGACACGATTTAACCATGTGTAATCAATTGTTTACATTAACTGTATTCTGTAACATCATACCTACCTAGCTGTTGTTGTGAAGCAAATTGTATCGTGTAAGCAAAATGATAGTGGCGAATAGGTCACAGTTTGTAAACCTTTTGTTAGATTTATGTTCAAAAATAAAACAAGGTATAATGTTTTAAAAAATTTTATTTTTTTTAAAAAAAGGGGGGAATATTGTAGTGGTATTGCTGACGCGGAATTCTGATAAAAGTAATACAACGCGGCGCCTTATGGCGCATTTACATTAAGTCGGTTAGACCGTATTCGGCTGCAGGCCGTATTCGGTCACCGACTAATATAAACAGGTATTCGTTTGGCCGTATTCGGTTTGGCCGTATTCGGTCGAGCCCGTTGTCGGTGTCGAGTGCGCCGTGCCCCGCCCGTCGCCCGCCGCCCGCAGCCCGCAGCTCAGTTCGAAGAGCACGAGCCAGTCCGCCGCACGCGCACGATTGTGCATAAAATGGCCTCTCGAAAATTAAGTGACTCGGAAATGACGCACTTGGTAGAACTGTATCGGGAAAACGAAGTTCTATGGAATGTTACAGATAAGTCGTACAGAAATCGAGACGCTAGAGATAACGCCTATGAAAGAATCAGAGACTCGTTGAATATTACGCCATCACTTTCATTGCAAGACATAAGCAAGAAAATAAAAAATTTACGGTCTACCTACATAAAAGAAAGAAAAAAAATTGACGCTAGCTTCCGATCCGGTGCCAGTACACAATCTGTTTATAAACCAAAGATGCCGTGGTTTGAAATAGCTGATGGATTTTTGAGGACATATACAAGTAAAAGACATACAAATACAAATATGGTAAGCAAGTTTATTAACTTAAATTAACACAGTAATTACATATTATTTATTTATTTATTGAAGACAATTTGTTTGCCAAGAAACAGCGCCAGTATCACTGTTAAAATAATCACGTAAAGCATTTCGTTTTTGTCTTGCTTCACTACAGTCCATATTGTTTTCTTCAACAAATGATAGAAAATTAGATCTCCAGGTATTTGAATATTCAAAGTGTGCATGTGCAGGGGATGTTTTACGCAGCCAATTATGAAGACAACAGCATGTTTTCACGACTTTCTCCGTATTTTTAATATTTAAATTGATATGTTTTCCAAATATTTGAAATCGCGAAGCCAATATGCCAAAGGCGTTTTCGACAATCCTCCGAGCCCTCGATAGTCGATAGTTGTATATTTTTTCAGCAACAGTAAGATTATGACCCGGGTAAGGTTTCATTAAGTATTTTTTGAGTGGGAATGCAGCATCAGCTACGAACACGTATCTTTCAGGAATATTGAGAGCATTGTTATCAATTGCCGTTTTCAAGGGAGAATGATCAAAAACACCGCCGTCTGAATCTCTGCCTTTTGCACCAATGTCAATATACGTAAAACAATAATCGTGATCTACACAAGCTAATAATATTAAACTGTAATTTTTTTTATAATTGAAGAAATCTGACCCAGTGTTTGGTGGCGCCTTAATCACAATATGTTTACCATCAAGTGCTCCAATACAAATTGGGAAATTCCATTTCAATTCGAAACCTTTAGCGATTTTAAGCCAATCTTCTTCTGTTTTCGGGATCTGAAATGAAAAAAATAAAAATTACTTATTTTGACTTACCTATTTTACAACCCTGATGATCCAGTACCTAATTTAAATGTTTTATATTTCAGGATGAAAATATTGATTGTGCTTCAACAATCAGCGATACAGGCAGTGATGTCACGCAAACTCCCACATTAACGGATGATACCTTTTTAAGTACATCGCAACATACAACTGATTTTTCTGATGATTCTCGAAACTTACCTCAAAAACCTAAACGCAAAAGAAACCATGTGGTGGCAAATAAAGGTAACGAGAACTCTGAAGACGTGATTGCTGTGGCATTGGAGAAATTGGACAACTTAAAAAAAGAAGTTGGAACTATGAAGGATGATGAATATGATATATTTGGCAAATACATTGCGTCTTCGTTGCGACAAATGCCGAAAAAACACTTTATTTCAGCAAAATCAGTAATCCAACAAACTATTACAGAATTTGAGTTGAGGATTTTATCTGAGGAATGTACAACAGCACATACTACAAGTAATTATCCAGTACATGAATATTTCACACCCAATTATACTACGAGTACTACTATGAGTACTAGTAGCCCAAGTAACATAGCAGTTGAAAACATAGAGCTAAATACAAGCAACGATTCTATCTCAAATGTGATTGGTGTTCTTTCGAACCTAGAAGATTCTCAAAATGCATGATCAATTAGCTTTAAGATCACGTTTCGTAATTTTGAAATTATATTGATTGTAAAAAAAAATGTTGTTTTACTTACATTAACTACATTAAACTAATTACTACATAAACCACTTACCTCGATAAATGACTTTAACGTCTCAGAAATGGCATCGCATACTTCTGGAATAAATAAACTTATAGCACTGTCAGAAACTCTAAAAAAGAACTCAAGACTTTTGTAAGAATCGCCTGTTGCTAAAAAACGTAAAGTTATTTGTAGTTTTATTCTAGGGTTTAAACACTTTCTAAATGCACTGTCTTGTTTTTCTATAATCGGAGATATTTCATTCAGTAACCATTCGAATTGGTTTCTATCTATTCTAAAAAATAATAAAAAATCATCGTCAGTTTTGAATTCATTACACAACAACACTGAAGCTCCTAACAAAGACCGTTGACTTAATAGAGGTGTTATCCACACTCTCTTTCTCTTTGTACTCCTATTTTTCAATTTTTTCCTCAAAACTTCTTGTATTACATCGCACACAGTTAAAAATCCTTCTAACACAAGACTGTTCATGACGATGCTTGCAACCTGACTGTGAATGTGCAAGCAATGAATATACAATCGCCGCATCAATCAAGTCGCCGAATTCGGTTAACCGACCAATGTAAACAACTCAATTTAGGTGAGCGTTTCAGTTAAACCGAATGCGGCCGCCGCCTTCGGTGACCGACTTCAAACCGACCTAATGTAAATGAGCCATTATGCGCAGCGACGAATTCCAGCCAGTCGTTGTGTAAACCCCGTTATCGGCCCTTGTTGGCACCTAACAAATCGTAACTTTTTTATTTGGACAATATAATTAGTGATTTCAGTATACAGTATTATCATTTATTCACCTCCCCTGTACCAACACATAGTGCACACATACATATAGACAATAAACATTTATTACTGTACACATAAATATTAATCAGTTAAATAGGTAACAGTAAATTACCATTTTTTAAATGCTGTGTTTAGAATGAGTAAAAAATTGAATTTCAACGAAACTCACTTAGGTCGCAAAATCACACAGTTGTGCACAAGTTTGGCTCTGTTAGCACCCAATCTAATTCCAGAAGCATATCTTGCTATAAATGAAATCGCACCAGAGACCGAAGTTTCACAGAAATTTCTAAACTATTTTAATAACCAGTGGATACAAACCATTACCAAAGATATTTTTAGCTGTTATGGTGAAAAAAACCGCACTACGAATGCAGTGGAAGAATGGCACAGAAGAATTAACTCTCGAATTCCATCTCGACCAACCATTTTCCAATTTTTAGTAGCATTAAAAGTAGAAGCTCAAATTCAAAATAAAAGATTGCTAAAAAGTGCTTTCCACTGCCCTGATAAAAAAAGATCTTTAAAATACATTGAAAATGATAGAAAAATTAATTGCATTATCACAGACTGTTTATCCAACAAAATTCAATCAATAGAATGCTTAACCATGTTAGCGGCGTTGAATAAGCTCCCATAAATTTTCCATGATGTATATACTTTTACAATTTTTATTGTTGAGCGGCTGTACCAATCGTCGTGCTTGGAAACAGATGCCACTTGTGAAAACTTGTATGCACTTGATCACTCGGGATTTGTTTAGTTTCAGTTATTATTAATTATATTTAATTAATGATAAATGCAAATAATTTTGCAATACTGTATGATACTGCAATTATTTTTTTATTTTAATATTGTATTACGTTCGAAAGCGTTTCCATGATGCCTAGGTATTGGAATAAAGAGATTTTGATTTAAATAAATTCATTTTTATTTTTCACTGTGTTTGATTGTACTTCTAATATTTTGAGAATATAATAATTCGAGAATATAATATTTTGCGAATATAATATTTTGCGAATGTAATAATATGAGAACAAAGGACTTTGGACTTTTTTTCAGATCTCATTAAACATTTCCGTGAATATCATACCTGGCCGCGTATTTCCATTTCCGTGTTCATTAGAAGGCAGTACTGCCTCGAAACACGCACGGGTTTGTCGCGCTAACTGCCTTTAAAAAATCGTGTGCAATTCAAGGCACGTTTCCTCCAATCGCGCACGGATTTGCAAGGCCATCTCTTCTTCCAAACACGTGTTCAAGGCGATGCATGGAACTTAGCCACGAAGTTCGCGCGTAAACAACTTCACTCGCGTCTCGCCCACCACTCGGCACTTAGGCTGCAGTTAGACGACGCGAAAAAATTCTTGCGGCCGCCGCGCGGTGACCGCGCGGTGGCCGCGTACTAACTGTTCAGTTATAGCAAATTTATGTTTTATTAACTAGGACGTAAAGTTGAAATTAATTTTGAGTAACTAACTGCGCGGTGACCGCGCGGCGTTCGCTCCTCGATCACACGGCGGCCGCGCGGCCGTCTCGCTCGAATCACTCGAATGTTCTCGATGTACGCCCCGCGCAGGCGTCCCCGCATTCTACTTTCATTGGTCCGTCAGTCACTTGCGCGAGACGTCGTGACGCGCAGACATCGTGATTTCGAAGATGGATGAACTGAGTATCAATCCTGAGACATTGATATCTTTAGTGGAAGAAAGAAATATCCTTTGGGATAAAACAAGCGAATCCTATAAGGATAAGGGTCAATTCCCACTGAAAGAGCAGCGGCCGGCAGCGTCTTTTTGAGGCAAAATATTACAAACTATTTTGAATCTTATCTACGTGATTGAAAAGTTCATAGTCATTTGAAGGCAAAGGAGGGGTAGCGTGGCGTCGCGAGGCTGCACGAGCCTTCTACCGACTAGTCAAAAGAGGCGCCGCGCGGCTGATCGCGGCGCAGCTAGCTGACGTGCGGCCGACCGCGGTGCAGCTGACAGACTCGCGGCTGCGCGCGAGTCTGTCCGAGACCATTTCCTACCCGCCCGCCCTGCCGCTTGCGCATTTCGCGTCATTTTATTAGAGGGTATCAAGTTACAACGTGCTACGCTCCGTGAGAAAAAAGAAAACAATGCATATTGAAGAGAATTTAATTTGTAATGTACAAAAATGCGAGTGTTTGTACAACATGAAATCCAAATATTACAGTGACCAACACGTAGTAAATAATGCTTGGACAAAAGTGAGCGCAGACTTGAATATGTCTGGTGAGTATATTTATTCCACAATGTATCGAGTTTTGCATTAAGTAGGTACCTATACATTAACTTCGGCTCCTTACCTAACAAAATCCAACCTTTCGTTTTGCCACGTTATCGCCCCATTTGGAGAATTAGAAAAAGACTTGAATTTGTTTCTAACGATTATACCACTATTATTATTTTGTAGGTCATCATTCTCCTGTTCATCTACAATTTGTAAAATACTATTTGTTGCAGCAGATACATTTTTCAACTGATCCCCAAAATCATTTTCAATTTCATGATTTCTTATGTAATTATGTAAACATGTGCATGCAAGAATCATAATGTCGACATATCTCGGTTGCATTCGTATTCTTTTTTGGAACACTTCAAACTTTTGTTGTAGTGTGCCGAAACTGCTTTCTACAATACGCCTTGCGCGGCTTAACCGATACTAATTTTTTTTTTTCGCTATCGCCTGTTAGTATTTTGCTAGGATAGGGTCTCATCAAGTGTTCAGACAGGGGAAAACCTTCATCCCCAACAAAAACATGAGGCAATTCCTCTTTCGTACCTGGCAAACATTTATTAGGTGGTATACCGAGTGTTTTATTTTGAAGTTTTCTCCCAAGTTTGGAACTGCTCAAGATGCCACTATTGCGTCCATACGATCCGATATCCACTACAATAAATCTGTATTTTGCGTCAGTGATGGCTAGCAAAACAGTACTGAAAAACTTTTTGTAGTTATAGAAGAGGCTACCGCTATTCCAAGGTGCCGAATATTCACATGCTTGCCATCTATCGCACCAATACAATTAGGAAAGTTCCATATAGTTCTAAATTCTTCTTCTATTCGGGTCCATAACTGTGGTGTCGGTTTTGGCATAACATGTGGTTGTAAATATTTCCAAATAGCTCCGCAAGTTTCATGAACAATAGTGTGTACAGTACTGTGTCCCAATCTATAACTATGAGATAGTGGATGAAAACTGATGGCGGTAGTTAAAAATCTGTAACAAAAACATGTCACCGGTTAAAACTCCGAAAGGTTGTATAGTGATATTTACAAAGGCTGCATGTTCTCCGAACGTTCGTCAACCGAACGCTGTCTTGGACAGGCGTACACCACATATCGTTGTGTTGTTGTTATTGTTATTATAATATTTTCTTTTTTTTTGTGGTAGAATGCAAAAAAAATTGCGAAACAGCTAAACAAAAAGTCTTCGTTTACGAGAATCTAAAAGTGGTTCTGCAAGGTCAGTATGAAAACGAGCTACAATTCATTAAGCCTTTTATCCAGAACAAGAAACAGACTACAAATTTGGATAGTTCGCCAGAAGTTACAGACATTGAATCTCAGTCTGTTCCGTCTCTACGACCTTCAATATCAAGAACGCCATCACAATCATCATGGACACCTACTCCTCAAAATGAACAACCAAAACTGTCAACAATGTTATATAAACAATATATGGAGTCAAAGCTAAAGGAACAAACCAGACATCCAGAATATTATTACAAATTTCAAAGAAAAACTTAGTTGAGTCTGCTAACAAAACAGGATTCATTGGTGCCATAATATGCATTGAATTGATTAAGACACTATACAACTACATAGTTGAAGAAAAGCAGATGCTTCGTTACATATCTATGTACCGGATAAGCCAAGACCACCTGGAACTATTTTTTGGGTTAATAAGAAGACATGGCGGCTACAATAACAATCCAAATATTTTGCAATTTAGAGCAGCCTATAAAAAAACCTTAAATCATCTTGAACTTCGGTCATCTTTTACCGGCAATTGGTGAGTGTAAGAACCGCGGAGCCATGTCAAAATTTTGCATGTTGGATAGTGTACATGTTTAATACTATGCCAGTACCTTTTAGTACCTTTATTTAAAATATTAGTACCTTTGTATAGTTCTACTTTATCTTATTTTTAAATGGTCCGCCATAATGACGTCAGGACCGCGGAGCCACTGCCGATTTACGAAATACCACAAGGCTTAACAAAGACTTTAATGTAACAACCTTTAATACCTTGTGTATTATAAAAAATGGCATTTAAAATTTGCTTGTAGATGCCACCATCTTTCAATCATTATTATAATTATTATTATAATCTCATAAGGCGCCTACAACTTAGGTCACATTAATATTTTTCATTTCACATTGCTATCATAAACGAACAGGCGTGAAAAAATAAAATGCTTTAAACTACTAATTTAAACCTTTGTACAATTTCTTTCCTTATGTATAATTTTTTCTTTTTGTTTCTTTTGTGTGTTTGTACATAAATAAATAAATAAAAAAAATAATAAAAAAAATAAAGTAGAACTATACAAAGGTACTAATATTTTAAATAAAGGTACTAAAAGGTACTGGCATAGTATTAAACATGTACACTATCCAACATGCAAAAGGGAAACGCCCATTATTGGCCATGCTTTGGCCATCAATGTAATAAATGCAAAAAAAATACCATTTAGTAACTAAAATATTGTTATTACTTATTTGTAATGAAAACTCCGGAATTAAAAGCCGAATTGATCAAGAAACTCAATCGTTTATTGCCTTATTTAATACTTCCGGTCGTTGGTCAACCCTGTCAAAGTAGGGGTGGCAACTTTTACTGAAAAAACAATCGATACACTAAAACCAGTTACCAAAAATCGATTTTTGGAAAATCTATATTTATTACGTAGTTGTTTCGGTTTTGTTATTTGGTTAAAAGAGATAACAATATATATTAATTTTCGGGCTTCTAAATACGGTCCATATAACAGATTTCGTGTTTCTAGTTTTTTTAATAATGATTTTTCCGATAAATCGATCTCATACGGACATCCCTACGTCAATAAAAATCGTAATTGACAACTGCTTGACATTGACATTTTACATTTTGTTTGGTGCCGTTTCGGTGTTTCCTTGCGATTTGTATTATTGTTTCTACTGAGATTTTCTATTCCTTAATATTCCGACGACTTTGATTACGATTATGGACCCTGTAACCGCTCCCGATGACAACCTTGGCTTAACACTGGATTCTGTACTCGCTTTCCACGACGACACCGGCTTGCCAATGGATACTGTACCTGTTTCTCACGAAGGACCTGACATGAATATGGAACCTGATTTACACCAACTTACCAGCTTACCACGGAGCCTTCTCTGTGTCAACTGTGGCGTAGATACACGAAGACTTAAGAGATATACCTTGAGCAATGTGGAAGTTCGGTCTATATTTCAGCAATGGATTGCACCACAACAAGTAAGTTAAGAACATACTCAATAACTTATATCGCATAGCTACGTGAATTAAATAATTCGGGTGGTTAGTGTCAAGTAAACCATACAAATAATAATTGTAGTTTGTTTTGTCTCAACCCATTGCCACAAAAGTGACATAAGTAATGCACGATTAGTATGATAATAATAAATAAAATACAAATAATCTAAAATGGTATCACAAGACCGGTGTAATGCGCTGGATAGGTGCTTTAAACATATAGTCCTTTTAATGCTAAACTGCGTTAATAGGTATAAATTATTTTTATAACATTATGAAAATAGGTTTCAGAAAACAGTCTGGTGTGTCATCAATGTTGGATATTGGCAAGGAGTGCACAACAGCATTCTACCCCACAAGAACGCAATGTTGGACATAGACAAATATGTATAAACTGTGGTCAATCTGTATTAAGAAGGCGCTATCATCATCTATACCAAACTAATACAGGTACAAGAGACATACAAATAAGAGCTATAATTGCAGAATGGATTATACCACGGCAGGTGGGTGCTATTAACACCCTGTGATTGGGACATAGGAGATTACCTGGTATAACTGATATTATTTAAACATATAACTTAAAAAATGTAAGGCTTCTCGTACAGTTAAATAGGCAAGCACTAAATGGAATTCTATGTATAAAATACCAAGAAACATTTTATGTTAAGTATGTTTTATTTTTTCATTACAGTTAACGTCAACAGATCTGGTATGCCATTCTTGTTGGACTCGAGCAATACCTCAATTCACACAGGCATCTACTTCAACTCAACCACTACCTACAGAAGCTTCCCATAACGAAGCTGGCAATACTGGAGCAGCCAGCACTGAAGAATTTGATGCAGGAGACACTAGCAATACAGCTGAACTAGCTCCTGAAGCAACTATATATTTGACAAATTATATCAGGGCTCCAATCAGCCAGCAGTATTGCTTTTATCCCAGATGCAATCAACCAGAGAGGCTTGCAGTGCCTACATATTTACGAGCAAGATTGTTCATTGATTTTAATTATTATGTTTCTCCAACAAACAGGATATGTAGCTACCATAAATGGAACACTTTTAGAAATGAGCTAACTGAAGTTGAAAACCCAATCCATTTGTTCACAGCAAGACAAATAGAAGACTTTACTGATTTATTAAAACAGTCACAGTCAGTTCATTTAGACTTTGAAAACATAGAGAATGTGGACAATTCAATCATTCATTACTGGTTTGGCCTATCAATAGAAGATATCTCAAATATAATTAGAGAAGTACCTAGATTATCGGCCATGCACAGAGGCAAAACTGCTCTTGCAGCATATTTAATGAAATTGAGGACTGGAGACAGTGATGAAAGGATTTCTTCATTATTAAACATACCTAGGAGTACCCTAGAAAGACTAATGGGAAAAGTGAGGGAAATCTTAAACCAAGATTTTGTGCCACAGCATCTTGGTTTAAATCATATAACTCGCGAGGAAATCTCATCTAGAAATCTGATTATTCCAACGGGCTTTTTGGAGGTGTAGAAAGAAGACCTATTGTTATTTTGGATGGTACTTACATTTATATCCAAAAAATTCAAACTATTCTTATCAGAAAAATACTTACTCACTTCACAAATATAGGAACCTTGTTAAACCATTTTTAATTGTCTGTTGTGATGGTTACATTGTAGATGTGTTGGGCCCCTATTCAGCAACTACCTCAGATGCACAAATAATATTAAATGAATTTAGTGAAGAAAACAGTCCCATGAGACAATACTTTCAGGCTGATGATGTTTTTATTTTGGATAGAGGCTTTAGAGACTCAGTGCCATTATTAGAAGGAACATGTAATTATTCGGTTCACACGCCTTCATCCCTTCAAGCAGGTGAAACCCAACTGTCTACATTAGAAGCGAATAAAACCAGATGTGTAACAATATGTAGATGGGTTGTTGAGGCGGTTAATGGCATTTTCAAACATTCTTTTAAATTGTTTAGGCAAGAATTTTTTAATAATGCTTCAAAGCACATAATGATTGACTTTGCCATTGCTGCTTCAATAATTAACCGTTTTCATCTTCGTATAAGAGACAGACCGGATGCAAGTTTAATATTAGAAAATATAAGACGATTTCTATATGTTAATAATCATTTAGCTGATTTTGTGGATGCTAATCAATTAAATCGAAGGCGTATACAATTCGTGAACATAAATGCAGATAGAGAAAACATAACTGAGTTTCCCCAACTCACTTACAATGATTTAATATTATTTGCATGTGGAACATATCAGCTAAAGCAGGCACGCTCTTATTATGGAGAGCATATGAGAGCGCAAGGTTCTTATAACATTGAAGTGTGCCCAGAAAGGAATAACAGTGTTCTAGAAGGATTTCCTAAGGCTAATAACAGTATATTAATTAGAGGGCGAATCAAAAGCCGACATATAAGTAGAAAAATGTATTTCGTTTATATAATTGTCAAGAATGACGAAACTGGATTGGAAGCAATACGACAATATTGTTGCAATTGTATATCTGGTCGGAGGACAGTAGGGTGTTGTGCCCACGTGATGACAATTGAGTGGTTCTTGGGCTGGGCAAGGTTTCAATCAAATATAAATCCCCCAGCCCAATTCCTAGATGACGTGCTTGTCATTTATTTAAATGAGAGTGAATAAAAAATCAGAAACCTATAAGTATGTCTTTTTTTAACCTTGAATTATTATATATGATTTATAAAGTCCAACCGAGTTCTATATAAAAAATTGTGTTTGTTCTTTATCTATGATGTCAACCCTAGTGCCTATAATTTGTTTCTTTCGTGGGCGTCACTTGGCCAAAACCTCTTTATCAAATGGGCGTTTCCCTTTTGACATGGCTCCGCGGTTCTTACACTCACGGCAATTGCATCCCTCTGGATAATTTCTCAATTTTAAATTCTACTTCCGTAAACATAATTAACAGTACATCCTGTTCAACTAGATATGACCAACAACCTTATGAAATATTACAAAGTACACGATTGCTGACATCCAATTTGGAAGCTGGACTACGACACTAATTGCGATATCTTTGCAACAATGCTTGACCACGAATCATTTACATGTGAGTCAAAATTGATAGTAGGTTATATATCTGGATATGTATCAAGACAATTAACAAAAAAGTTAAAATGTGAAGATTGCGTTGACAGTTTGACTACGCCAAATAAACGTCCACATCACACACTTATAACTATAAAAGACATGGGTGGTCTATGTTATTCTGCAGAAGACGTGTACATAATATGCTTGGCTACGGAAAAGATCATACGTAATTTAATTCGCCAATCCGGTGGAAGTCTTGCCTCGAAATATGATTTTAATTATATAACCGTAAACACCCTAAAGCATTTAATTGGGAAAAAAGTATTTGTAAATTTGAATCAACATTCACTGAATCAGCCATCAACGTTCAATCACAGAATCCATTTAATTCGAGCCATAATAAATCAGTAAACAAAAATTAGATTGCATCACGAAGCAAAAACTGATCCAACTGTGGATTACTATGCCAAACGGCAGAAACTAACTAAACTTATTTTATTTAAAGGAAATTAAAATATTGTTACAGTTTAAATACTTTTTATTTATTCTCTAAGTACCCACGTAGGCAGAATAATAAAATTATGTCGCATCTGCGCGCATTGATTGTTATCTATGGGAACATGACAACCCCCGCTTGCCCCGCGCATGCCCCGCTGTCATCAAGTGCGTGCGCTATCTTTTGTTTGAAATAGCTTCTCTAGTACGTAGTACATTATAACTCAATGACGAAATATAACATTATTTTTTTTTTGTTTCAGATAACTTTGAATAATGAAGCGCAGACGTCGATCAGATCATTTGATAGAGTTGGCTTTAGAAAAAGCAAAAGATGAATCCGATGATGAAAATTCTACTCTGGAAACAAGGTTAGTAGTGATTATGTACCTACGTAATATGTTATAAATATTCATACAAGTGGTGTTAGAAAAGTAAACTACTAAAGAGTATAAAATTCGACAGACAGGGACATTGCTTTCAAAGCTC
This sequence comes from Nycteola revayana, assembly GCA_947037095.2. NCBI lineage: Eukaryota > Metazoa > Arthropoda > Insecta > Lepidoptera > Nolidae > Nycteola > Nycteola revayana. The sequence continues at coordinate 5,128,056 of OX344844.2, forward strand.
AAAAGAAATGTTTACGCTCTTTTTGTAATCTACAGTCAAATGACAGCTGTGAACCACTTTTTAAAGAGTTAAACCTACTTACATTGCCATCAATGTATATCTATGAGATGGGAGTTTTCGTAAAAAGCAACATTGAATTATTTGAATCACTCCGATCTAGACGCCATCTAATTACTATCCGTGTTTCCTCTCATAACACAGCGCTGTATGGTAAGTGTATTCTTGGTATGACGTCAAAAATATATAATAATATACCCCTGGTAATAAGAAATAAGAATCTAGAATCATTTAAGACATGTTTGTTTAAGTATTTAATAATGAAGTGTTACTACTCTATTAACGATTTTATCAATGATAAACGGAAATATGAGGGTCCGACCTGTCAATTAATGACATTTTGATGCTGCGTGTAATAATTATTGTGGAAATTGTACTATTGACATTAATATAATATTTATTTCTGAATTATCTAATTTATCTCAATTAATACCTATTTATAAACAATTTTTAGCCATATTGTTGTAATATATTTAAGTTTGTACATCACTATTGATAAGACATAGCGAACTCTATTGTTTATTAACACCTTTTTGTTACCTATGTTTACAAACTGAAAAAATAAATGAAAAAAAAAATGAAAAATGAACAATAAACAATAAACCGCGATTAAATCCGTAAAATTACATAGTTTAATTTTGAATTGATTTTTCAAAAAGGTAGGGGAAAAGAGGGCAATGAGAGTCAGGAGGCAATGGTAGTCACCGTTCTAACATCTAGACGAAAGATGCTAAACAAACGAATATCGTCCTAAAAGACTCGATAAGCGACGGCTCGCGGCCCCTCGCTCACCCGCTCAGTACGCGTTTGTCGTTTGCAGGGGAAGGCCGCTGCGCAGTTTCGCGCGCTTTTGATGTAATTTTACGTGTGTACAAAATAAGTGGTAAGTACATTATTACATAAAAATTAAATACTTAATGTCCATTATTGTGTGTCTGTAAGTTTATATTATCGATTTAATCAATATTTCTGGTATTTCAATAGCAAGTTTAAAGTTTATTCCATTATTTTACCCATTTGGTACGATCGGGCAATAAGAGTCACTGCAGTGCGGGCAATGAGAGTTGACTCCCAATGCCCGCAATAATTGTAACATACCTAAAAAAACTAATTCTCATTATTTTCTATTCCAGAAATGCCGAAAATACGTCCCAGGTCTACAAATAAGGATCAGTGGCCGTCTGAAACTCTTTTAAAAGCTGAGATTCTTATGAGTGAAGGGCATTCCATGAGAAGTGCTGCTAAAGCCATGAATATACCGTTCTCAAGCCTTCAAAAGCGTTTAAAGCATAAAAATACATCGGAACCACGTCTTGGACGACTTCCTGTATTCACAGCACATGCAGAAAGGGTTTTAGCAGACCGAATAAAATACTTATCTTCCATTTTTTATGGTGTCACTGCCAATCAAATAAGGAAAGCATCATACCAGTATGCTGAAGAGCTTAAAATTTCACACAATTTTGACACGAGCGCTAACATGGCTGGACGCGACTGGCTAGATGGCTTTTTGAAAACAAAATAACATCTCAGTTCGAAAACCAGAAGCTACAAGTATAAATAGAATAACGGCATTCAATAAAGAAGAAGTTCAACTGTTTTACAGTTTATTAGGAGATCTAATGGATAAATATAAATTCACACCTAATCATATTTATAACTGCGATGAGACAGACATTTCCACAGTGCAAGATCCCGGTAAAATATTAGCTCCCAAAGGCATGAAAAGAGTAGGTTCCATAACAAGTTGGGAAAGAGGAACGATTTTAGGGAAACCTAACCACGTACCTGTTGGACGTACCTGGTTTGCCTGAAATAACCCACCCTGACTTAAAACCTCAGGAATCATTACTGATCATCCTTTAGTTATGGCAGACAAGTCAATCATTACCGGCGAAGCTGAAGTGTCTTCGGGACCGTCGACTGTGAAGCATCAAGGAAAGGGCGCAAAGAACCGCAAGTTCGAAAAATTCCGTGGTAAGAAGAACCAGGAGTTTCAAGCGCAGCTGACCGCATCACTGCTGAAACGTCTACACGTCTCGGACCCTACTCAAGTTACAGCCATTCGATTACGCTCAAGCGTCGTTCCAGCCGCTATTCCAATAACTTTCCGCGCCTTGCCCCGCCTTGTACAGGCAGTATGGCATCGCATGGTTTCTATTGGTACTAGGCCGTTTGGAGCATTGGCGACACAAGCAAACTACGGGATATTCTTAAAGCTAGTTCTCATGCTGGCAGAGGCTAAGGTAGCATACTCACAAATGAAGATTACTACGCCACCAACGATGGAACTGGAGCACACCTACAAGTTCAGTGAATCTGAACTTAGAGTCTTCCAATCACTCGCAAAGATCCTGCCCTACCCCATCGCAATCTATCTTGAGGCAATTGGTACCTTCACTGTTGATCGTCAAAATGTTGTACCATATCTACCACGCCTACAGCCCGCAGCCGCGTCGGGATGCGTCACTTACGCACCTACGCATATAAGAGAAGTTCTAACCACTCTGGCACAACCCGTAGCCGCGGACAATGCAAACGTTGTCGCAGCACGAGCAATCGATGACCTTCCAAATGTTGAATGGGAGGAGGTTCAAGTTCCCATCCGCGAGGGAGAGGCCGTCGTTCAACGTCCAGGCTTTAGAGCAACACCAGCATCATTGGCATTCTGGAATCAGCGAATACCAACTGTGAATGAAAGGACAATCTTCCTTCAGGCAGATCATATCTGCAATGGATTCAAAGCGTGGATTTAACATCCAAAGCGCAATTGAACATGGAGAAGGTTCAATCGTCCAGGCGGTTCGTTTTCCGGAGCAGTTCGACCCCAACGAGATAGAGACGCTTTAATATTCAAACGTCGTCCTACCCACTTTCGAAGAGCAGCTCGCACCCGCTCTCATGTTGGGCTACGAATATGAAATACCAAGATACTCACGGTTCGTCACAGGTTATGACGAAAGTCTAATACGTGGAACCGCAAGCCAAGACGAGGCAGTACGATCGGTCGTATGGACCAGCGCAGAGTAACGTCGGCAATCCCAGCCGGGGTATATAAATAGCGAGCATTAATTATATATACCTTTTGTGTCACTTTGTGATATTTAACAACACCAACGGGAAAGAGGAAAAAATATTACACTCTTCTGTACCATGAGCGCTGTTGGTGGTTTTGTCCCACCAATGTTCATCTTTCCGAGAAAGAGAATGACTCCTCAGCTTGAAAAAGACGGTCCTGCAGGAGCTATATACAAATGTTCAGATAATGGGTGGATTAATGAACAACTATTCTTTGAGTGGCTGCAACACTTTACCATGCATACGAAGCCATTGTCGCAGGAACCTATTTTATTAATACTTGATAATCATGCTAGTCATACTTCTTTAAAGACTTATGAATTTTGTAGACAAAATAATATACATATGCTGTCATTACCACCACATACATCTCACAGGATGCAGCCGTTAGATCTCACATTTTTTGGTCCTCTTAAAGCTATGTACAAAAAGGAGTGTGATTTATTTTTGAAAAATCACCTGGCAGAGAAGATAACTCCATACGACGTGGCTGCTATTTTCAATAGAGCGTATTCTACTGTGGCCTCTATAAATAAAGGTGAATCAGGATTCCGGGCAGCAGGTATAGTCCCATACAATCCGAACGTCTTTACTGATGAAGATTTTACTGCAGCTGAAGTCTTAACCCAATCTGAAGTAATAATTCAAGATACTACAATGGTCATGCCATCTACGTCTGGTCCAACAGATCCTGTACCATCTACATCGTCTACAACAATACATACAATGCCGTGTAATTCATCAGTTGCAAAAGATTTAGCAACAACTTCAGCCATAGCAGCCGATCCAATACCATCAACATCATCTGCAACGTTAACTTCTGGAACATTAAATCCTATTATTGAAGATCTGCTTCCATTACCTGTCAAAATGATTTCTGAGAAGCCCACAAGAAAAGGACAATCGAAGCAACATGCAAAAATTATGACATCAAAACCAGTCAAAGATAGTCTTGTTGAAAAAGAAAATAAGAAAGCATCTAAGACAACAAAAGGAAAGAACCCTGTGCCAAAAACTAGCAAGAAGCAAAAACCTCAGAAAGATATTGTGAATAAGGCCAAAAGGCGCGTATTACAAGATCTAAACACTTCTTCAGAATCAGATATTCCTCTTAATCAGTTATGTGACGATGATGAAGATGACGACTTGAATAAATGCTTAGTATGCTATGAATTTGGTCGCAATAATGAGTTATGGTACAGATGCACTTCTTGTGGCTTATGGGCACACGCTAACTGCACAGGATGGGACTCGCCACAAGGTTACCTATGTGACCATTGTTAGGCTAAGCTGACTCTCATTGTCCCCATAGCGACTATAATTGCCCTCATTTGTGGACAATGTTGCTCAAAGGTGATTTTTTTTTAAAGTTTAATGTCAATTAATATATGATTCCAAAGATAAAGAAACTGCCCAAGACTGATAGTGTGATAATTAAAATACATAAAAATTTGATTAAAACAAAGTTAAAGTAAAAATTGTGTGTTTTATTTGATAACTTGCTTAACTGACTCCCATTACCCCCTTTTCCCCTAATACCTACCTATTTTTATTTTATTTTTCCTGTGTACCTACTACCCTTAGTCATCCTAGTATATGTATACTATACCGAATTGTTTTTTCTTTCTTTCTGCAGTATCAAAAGAACCCCTTCACGCCGTTACTCTATACACGAAATACCTTCCCCGCAAGCGTAAGTTTTTAATAAACATCTACAACCGTTTTCACTAACAGCAAGTCAGTTATGTCATTTACAGAACATCTTAAGAACGTTTTACGTGGAACTATTTTTTGGGTTAATAAGAAGACATGGCGGCTACAATAACAATCCAAATATTTTGCAATTTAGAGCAGCCTATAAAAAAACCTTAAATCATCTTGAACTTCGGTCATCTTTTACCGGCAATTGGTGAGTGTAAGAACCGCGGAGCCATGTCAAAATTTTGCATGTTGGATAGTGTACATGTTTAATACTATGCCAGTACCTTTTAGTACCTTTATTTAAAATATTAGTACCTTTGTATAGTTCTACTTTATCTTATTTTTAAATGGTCCGCCATAATGACGTCAGGACCGCGGAGCCACTGCCGATTTACGAAATACCACAAGGCTTAACAAAGACTTTAATGTAACAACCTTTAATACCTTGTGTATTATAAAAAATGGCATTTAAAATTTGCTTGTAGATGCCACCATCTTTCAATCATTATTATAATTATTATTATAATCTCATAAGGCGCCTACAACTTAGGTCACATTAATATTTTTCATTTCACATTGCTATCATAAACGAACAGGCGTGAAAAAATAAAATGCTTTAAACTACTAATTTAAACCTTTGTACAATTTCTTTCCTTATGTATAATTTTTTCTTTTTGTTTCTTTTGTGTGTTTGTACATAAATAAATAAATAAAAAAAATAATAAAAAAAATAAAGTAGAACTATACAAAGGTACTAATATTTTAAATAAAGGTACTAAAAGGTACTGGCATAGTATTAAACATGTACACTATCCAACATGCAAAAGGGAAACGCCCATTATTGGCCATGCTTTGGCCATCAATGTAATAAATGCAAAAAAAATACCATTTAGTAACTAAAATATTGTTATTACTTATTTGTAATGAAAACTCCGGAATTAAAAGCCGAATTGATCAAGAAACTCAATCGTTTATTGCCTTATTTAATACTTCCGGTCGTTGGTCAACCCTGTCAAAGTAGGGGTGGCAACTTTTACTGAAAAAACAATCGATACACTAAAACCAGTTACCAAAAATCGATTTTTGGAAAATCTATATTTATTACGTAGTTGTTTCGGTTTTGTTATTTGGTTAAAAGAGATAACAATATATATTAATTTTCGGGCTTCTAAATACGGTCCATATAACAGATTTCGTGTTTCTAGTTTTTTTAATAATGATTTTTCCGATAAATCGATCTCATACGGACATCCCTACGTCAATAAAAATCGTAATTGACAACTGCTTGACATTGACATTTTACATTTTGTTTGGTGCCGTTTCGGTGTTTCCTTGCGATTTGTATTATTGTTTCTACTGAGATTTTCTATTCCTTAATATTCCGACGACTTTGATTACGATTATGGACCCTGTAACCGCTCCCGATGACAACCTTGGCTTAACACTGGATTCTGTACTCGCTTTCCACGACGACACCGGCTTGCCAATGGATACTGTACCTGTTTCTCACGAAGGACCTGACATGAATATGGAACCTGATTTACACCAACTTACCAGCTTACCACGGAGCCTTCTCTGTGTCAACTGTGGCGTAGATACACGAAGACTTAAGAGATATACCTTGAGCAATGTGGAAGTTCGGTCTATATTTCAGCAATGGATTGCACCACAACAAGTAAGTTAAGAACATACTCAATAACTTATATCGCATAGCTACGTGAATTAAATAATTCGGGTGGTTAGTGTCAAGTAAACCATACAAATAATAATTGTAGTTTGTTTTGTCTCAACCCATTGCCACAAAAGTGACATAAGTAATGCACGATTAGTATGATAATAATAAATAAAATACAAATAATCTAAAATGGTATCACAAGACCGGTGTAATGCGCTGGATAGGTGCTTTAAACATATAGTCCTTTTAATGCTAAACTGCGTTAATAGGTATAAATTATTTTTATAACATTATGAAAATAGGTTTCAGAAAACAGTCTGGTGTGTCATCAATGTTGGATATTGGCAAGGAGTGCACAACAGCATTCTACCCCACAAGAACGCAATGTTGGACATAGACAAATATGTATAAACTGTGGTCAATCTGTATTAAGAAGGCGCTATCATCATCTATACCAAACTAATACAGGTACAAGAGACATACAAATAAGAGCTATAATTGCAGAATGGATTATACCACGGCAGGTGGGTGCTATTAACACCCTGTGATTGGGACATAGGAGATTACCTGGTATAACTGATATTATTTAAACATATAACTTAAAAAATGTAAGGCTTCTCGTACAGTTAAATAGGCAAGCACTAAATGGAATTCTATGTATAAAATACCAAGAAACATTTTATGTTAAGTATGTTTTATTTTTTCATTACAGTTAACGTCAACAGATCTGGTATGCCATTCTTGTTGGACTCGAGCAATACCTCAATTCACACAGGCATCTACTTCAACTCAACCACTACCTACAGAAGCTTCCCATAACGAAGCTGGCAATACTGGAGCAGCCAGCACTGAAGAATTTGATGCAGGAGACACTAGCAATACAGCTGAACTAGCTCCTGAAGCAACTATATATTTGACAAATTATATCAGGGCTCCAATCAGCCAGCAGTATTGCTTTTATCCCAGATGCAATCAACCAGAGAGGCTTGCAGTGCCTACATATTTACGAGCAAGATTGTTCATTGATTTTAATTATTATGTTTCTCCAACAAACAGGATATGTAGCTACCATAAATGGAACACTTTTAGAAATGAGCTAACTGAAGTTGAAAACCCAATCCATTTGTTCACAGCAAGACAAATAGAAGACTTTACTGATTTATTAAAACAGTCACAGTCAGTTCATTTAGACTTTGAAAACATAGAGAATGTGGACAATTCAATCATTCATTACTGGTTTGGCCTATCAATAGAAGATATCTCAAATATAATTAGAGAAGTACCTAGATTATCGGCCATGCACAGAGGCAAAACTGCTCTTGCAGCATATTTAATGAAATTGAGGACTGGAGACAGTGATGAAAGGATTTCTTCATTATTAAACATACCTAGGAGTACCCTAGAAAGACTAATGGGAAAAGTGAGGGAAATCTTAAACCAAGATTTTGTGCCACAGCATCTTGGTTTAAATCATATAACTCGCGAGGAAATCTCATCTAGAAATCTGATTATTCCAACGGGCTTTTTGGAGGTGTAGAAAGAAGACCTATTGTTATTTTGGATGGTACTTACATTTATATCCAAAAAATTCAAACTATTCTTATCAGAAAAATACTTACTCACTTCACAAATATAGGAACCTTGTTAAACCATTTTTAATTGTCTGTTGTGATGGTTACATTGTAGATGTGTTGGGCCCCTATTCAGCAACTACCTCAGATGCACAAATAATATTAAATGAATTTAGTGAAGAAAACAGTCCCATGAGACAATACTTTCAGGCTGATGATGTTTTTATTTTGGATAGAGGCTTTAGAGACTCAGTGCCATTATTAGAAGGAACATGTAATTATTCGGTTCACACGCCTTCATCCCTTCAAGCAGGTGAAACCCAACTGTCTACATTAGAAGCGAATAAAACCAGATGTGTAACAATATGTAGATGGGTTGTTGAGGCGGTTAATGGCATTTTCAAACATTCTTTTAAATTGTTTAGGCAAGAATTTTTTAATAATGCTTCAAAGCACATAATGATTGACTTTGCCATTGCTGCTTCAATAATTAACCGTTTTCATCTTCGTATAAGAGACAGACCGGATGCAAGTTTAATATTAGAAAATATAAGACGATTTCTATATGTTAATAATCATTTAGCTGATTTTGTGGATGCTAATCAATTAAATCGAAGGCGTATACAATTCGTGAACATAAATGCAGATAGAGAAAACATAACTGAGTTTCCCCAACTCACTTACAATGATTTAATATTATTTGCATGTGGAACATATCAGCTAAAGCAGGCACGCTCTTATTATGGAGAGCATATGAGAGCGCAAGGTTCTTATAACATTGAAGTGTGCCCAGAAAGGAATAACAGTGTTCTAGAAGGATTTCCTAAGGCTAATAACAGTATATTAATTAGAGGGCGAATCAAAAGCCGACATATAAGTAGAAAAATGTATTTCGTTTATATAATTGTCAAGAATGACGAAACTGGATTGGAAGCAATACGACAATATTGTTGCAATTGTATATCTGGTCGGAGGACAGTAGGGTGTTGTGCCCACGTGATGACAATTGAGTGGTTCTTGGGCTGGGCAAGGTTTCAATCAAATATAAATCCCCCAGCCCAATTCCTAGATGACGTGCTTGTCATTTATTTAAATGAGAGTGAATAAAAAATCAGAAACCTATAAGTATGTCTTTTTTTAACCTTGAATTATTATATATGATTTATAAAGTCCAACCGAGTTCTATATAAAAAATTGTGTTTGTTCTTTATCTATGATGTCAACCCTAGTGCCTATAATTTGTTTCTTTCGTGGGCGTCACTTGGCCAAAACCTCTTTATCAAATGGGCGTTTCCCTTTTGACATGGCTCCACGGTTCTTACACTCACGGCAATTGCATCCCTCTGGATAATTTCTCAATTTTAAATTCTACTTCCGTAAACATAATTAACAGTACATCCTGTTCAACTAGATATGACCAACAACCTTATGAAATATTACAAAGTACACGATTGCTGACATCCAATTTGGAAGCTGGACTACGACACTAATTGCGATATCTTTGCAACAATGCTTGACCACGAATCATTTACATGTGAGTCAAAATTGATAGTAGGTTATATATCTGGATATGTATCAAGACAATTAACAAAAAAGTTAAAATGTGAAGATTGCGTTGACAGTTTGACTACGCCAAATAAACGTCCACATCACACACTTATAACTATAAAAGACATGGGTGGTCTATGTTATTCTGCAGAAGACGTGTACATAATATGCTTGGCTACGGAAAAGATCATACGTAATTTAATTCGCCAATCCGGTGGAAGTCTTGCCTCGAAATATGATTTTAATTATATAACCGTAAACACCCTAAAGCATTTAATTGGGAAAAAAGTATTTGTAAATTTGAATCAACATTCACTGAATCAGCCATCAACGTTCAATCACAGAATCCATTTAATTCGAGCCATAATAAATCAGTAAACAAAAATTAGATTGCATCACGAAGCAAAAACTGATCCAACTGTGGATTACTATGCCAAACGGCAGAAACTAACTAAACTTATTTTATTTAAAGGAAATTAAAATATTGTTACAGTTTAAATACTTTTTATTTATTCTCTAAGTACCCACGTAGGCAGAATAATAAAATTATGTCGCATCTGCGCGCATTGATTGTTATCTATGGGAACATGACAACCCCCGCTTGCCCCGCGCATGCCCCGCTGTCATCAAGTGCGTGCGCTATCTTTTGTTTGAAATAGCTTCTCTAGTACGTAGTACATTATAACTCAATGACGAAATATAACATTATTTTTTTTTTGTTTCAGATAACTTTGAATAATGAAGCGCAGACGTCGATCAGATCATTTGATAGAGTTGGCTTTAGAAAAAGCAAAAGATGAATCCGATGATGAAAATTCTACTCTGGAAACAAGGTTAGTAGTGATTATGTACCTACGTAATATGTTATAAATATTCATACAAGTGGTGTTAGAAAAGTAAACTACTAAAGAGTATAAAATTCGACAGACAGGGACATTGCTTTCAAAGCTCAAAAGAAATATTTACGCTCTTTTTGTAATCTACAGTCAAATGACAGCTGTGAACCACTTTTTAAAGAGTTAAACCTACTTACATTGCCATCAATGTATATCTATGAGATGGGAGTTTTCGTAAAAAGCAACATTGAATTATTTGAATCACTCCGATCTAGACGCCATCTAATTACTATCCGTGTTTCCTCTCATAACACAGCGCTGTATGGTAAGTGTATTCTTGGTATGACGTCAAAAATATATAATAATATACCCCTGGTAATAAGAAATAAGAATCTAGAATCATTTAAGACATGTTTGTTTAAGTATTTAATAATGAAGTGTTACTACTCTATTAACGATTTTATCAATGATAAACGGAAATATGAGGGTCCGACCTGTCAATTAATGACATTTTGATGCTGCGTGTAATAATTATTGTGGAAATTGTACTATTGACATTAATATAATATTTATTTCTGAATTATCTAATTTATCTCAATTAATACCTATTTATAAACAATTTTTAGCCATATTGTTGTAATATATTTAAGTTTGTACATCACTATTGATAAGACATAGCGAACTCTATTGTTTATTAACACCTTTTTGTTACCTATGTTTACAAACTGAAAAAATAAATGAAAAAAAAAATGAAAAATGAACAATAAACAATAAACCGCGATTAAATCCGTAAAATTACATAGTTTAATTTTGAATTGATTTTTCAAAAAGGTAGGGGAAAAGAGGGCAATGAGAGTCAGGAGGCAATGGTAGTCACCGTTCTAACATCTAGACGAAAGATGCTAAACAAACGAATATCGTCCTAAAAGACTCGATAAGCGACGGCTCGCGGCCCCTCGCTCACCCGCTCAGTACGCGTTTGTCGTTTGCAGGGGAAGGCCGCTGCGCAGTTTCGCGCGCTTTTGATGTAATTTTACGTGTGTACAAAATAAGTGGTAAGTACATTATTACATAAAAATTAAATACTTAATGTCCATTATTGTGTGTCTGTAAGTTTATATTATCGATTTAATCAATATTTCTGGTATTTCAATAGCAAGTTTAAAGTTTATTCCATTATTTTACCCATTTGGTACGATCGGGCAATAAGAGTCACTGCAGTGCGGGCAATGAGAGTTGACTCCCAATGCCCGCAATAATTGTAACATACCTAAAAAAACTAATTCTCATTATTTTCTATTCCAGAAATGCCGAAAATACGTCCCAGGTCTACAAATAAGGATCAGTGGCCGTCTGAAACTCTTTTAAAAGCTGAGATTCTTATGAGTGAAGGGCATTCCATGAGAAGTGCTGCTAAAGCCATGAATATACCGTTCTCAAGCCTTCAAAAGCGTTTAAAGCATAAAAATACATCGGAACCACGTCTTGGACGACTTCCTGTATTCACAGCACATGCAGAAAGGGTTTTAGCAGACCGAATAAAATACTTATCTTCCATTTTTTATGGTGTCACTGCCAATCAAATAAGGAAAGCATCATACCAGTATGCTGAAGAGCTTAAAATTTCACACAATTTTGACACGAGCGCTAACATGGCTGGACGCGACTGGCTAGATGGCTTTTTGAAAACAAAATAACATCTCAGTTCGAAAACCAGAAGCTACAAGTATAAATAGAATAACGGCATTCAATAAAGAAGAAGTTCAACTGTTTTACAGTTTATTAGGAGATCTAATGGATAAATATAAATTCACACCTAATCATATTTATAACTGCGATGAGACAGACATTTCCACAGTGCAAGATCCCGGTAAAATATTAGCTCCCAAAGGCATGAAAAGAGTAGGTTCCATAACAAGTTGGGAAAGAGGAACGATTTTAGGGAAACCTAACCACGTACCTGTTGGACGTACCTGGTTTGCCTGAAATAACCCACCCTGACTTAAAACCTCAGGAATCATTACTGATCATCCTTTAGTTATGGCAGACAAGTCAATCATTACCGGCGAAGCTGAAGTGTCTTCGGGACCGTCGACTGTGAAGCATCAAGGAAAGGGCGCAAAGAACCGCAAGTTCGAAAAATTCCGTGGTAAGAAGAACCAGGAGTTTCAAGCGCAGCTGACCGCATCACTGCTGAAACGTCTACACGTCTCGGACCCTACTCAAGTTACAGCCATTCGATTACGCTCAAGCGTCGTTCCAGCCGCTATTCCAATAACTTTCCGCGCCTTGCCCCGCCTTGTACAGGCAGTATGGCATCGCATGGTTTCTATTGGTACTAGGCCGTTTGGAGCATTGGCGACACAAGCAAACTACGGGATATTCTTAAAGCTAGTTCTCATGCTGGCAGAGGCTAAGGTAGCATACTCACAAATGAAGATTACTACGCCACCAACGATGGAACTGGAGCACACCTACAAGTTCAGTGAATCTGAACTTAGAGTCTTCCAATCACTCGCAAAGATCCTGCCCTACCCCATCGCAATCTATCTTGAGGCAATTGGTACCTTCACTGTTGATCGTCAAAATGTTGTACCATATCTACCACGCCTACAGCCCGCAGCCGCGTCGGGATGCGTCACTTACGCACCTACGCATATAAGAGAAGTTCTAACCACTCTGGCACAACCCGTAGCCGCGGACAATGCAAACGTTGTCGCAGCACGAGCAATCGATGACCTTCCAAATGTTGAATGGGAGGAGGTTCAAGTTCCCATCCGCGAGGGAGAGGCCGTCGTTCAACGTCCAGGCTTTAGAGCAACACCAGCATCATTGGCATTCTGGAATCAGCGAATACCAACTGTGAATGAAAGGACAATCTTCCTTCAGGCAGATCATATCTGCAATGGATTCAAAGCGTGGATTTAACATCCAAAGCGCAATTGAACATGGAGAAGGTTCAATCGTCCAGGCGGTTCGTTTTCCGGAGCAGTTCGACCCCAACGAGATAGAGACGCTTTAATATTCAAACGTCGTCCTACCCACTTTCGAAGAGCAGCTCGCACCCGCTCTCATGTTGGGCTACGAATATGAAATACCAAGATACTCACGGTTCGTCACAGGTTATGACGAAAGTCTAATACGTGGAACCGCAAGCCAAGACGAGGCAGTACGATCGGTCGTATGGACCAGCGCAGAGTAACGTCGGCAATCCCAGCCGGGGTATATAAATAGCGAGCATTAATTATATATACCTTTTGTGTCACTTTGTGATATTTAACAACACCAACGGGAAAGAGGAAAAAATATTACACTCTTCTGTACCATGAGCGCTGTTGGTGGTTTTGTCCCACCAAGTTGAAAACCCAATCCATTTGTTCACAGCAAGACAAATAGAAGACTTTACTGATTTATTAAAACAGTCACAGTCAGTTCATTTAGACTTTGAAAACATAGAGAATGTGGACAATTCAATCATTCATTACTGGTTTGGCCTATCAATAGAAGATATCTCAAATATAATTAGAGAAGTACCTAGATTATCGGCCATGCACAGAGGCAAAACTGCTCTTGCAGCATATTTAATGAAATTGAGGACTGGAGACAGTGATGAAAGGATTTCTTCATTATTAAACATACCTAGGAGTACCCTAGAAAGACTAATGGGAAAAGTGAGGGAAATCTTAAACCAAGATTTTGTGCCACAGCATCTTGGTTTAAATCATATAACTCGCGAGGAAATCTCATCTAGAAATCTGATTATTCCAACGGGCTTTTTGGAGGTGTAGAAAGAAGACCTATTGTTATTTTGGATGGTACTTACATTTATATCCAAAAAATTCAAACTATTCTTATCAGAAAAATACTTACTCACTTCACAAATATAGGAACCTTGTTAAACCATTTTTAATTGTCTGTTGTGATGGTTACATTGTAGATGTGTTGGGCCCCTATTCAGCAACTACCTCAGATGCACAAATAATATTAAATGAATTTAGTGAAGAAAACAGTCCCATGAGACAATACTTTCAGGCTGATGATGTTTTTATTTTGGATAGAGGCTTTAGAGACTCAGTGCCATTATTAGAAGGAACATGTAATTATTCGGTTCACACGCCTTCATCCCTTCAAGCAGGTGAAACCCAACTGTCTACATTAGAAGCGAATAAAACCAGATGTGTAACAATATGTAGATGGGTTGTTGAGGCGGTTAATGGCATTTTCAAACATTCTTTTAAATTGTTTAGGCAAGAATTTTTTAATAATGCTTCAAAGCACATAATGATTGACTTTGCCATTGCTGCTTCAATAATTAACCGTTTTCATCTTCGTATAAGAGACAGACCGGATGCAAGTTTAATATTAGAAAATATAAGACGATTTCTATATGTTAATAATCATTTAGCTGATTTTGTGGATGCTAATCAATTAAATCGAAGGCGTATACAATTCGTGAACATAAATGCAGATAGAGAAAACATAACTGAGTTTCCCCAACTCACTTACAATGATTTAATATTATTTGCATGTGGAACATATCAGCTAAAGCAGGCACGCTCTTATTATGGAGAGCATATGAGAGCGCAAGGTTCTTATAACATTGAAGTGTGCCCAGAAAGGAATAACAGTGTTCTAGAAGGATTTCCTAAGGCTAATAACAGTATATTAATTAGAGGGCGAATCAAAAGCCGACATATAAGTAGAAAAATGTATTTCGTTTATATAATTGTCAAGAATGACGAAACTGGATTGGAAGCAATACGACAATATTGTTGCAATTGTATATCTGGTCGGAGGACAGTAGGGTGTTGTGCCCACGTGATGACAATTGAGTGGTTCTTGGGCTGGGCAAGGTTTCAATCAAATATAAATCCCCCAGCCCAATTCCTAGATGACGTGCTTGTCATTTATTTAAATGAGAGTGAATAAAAAATCAGAAACCTATAAGTATGTCTTTTTTTAACCTTGAATTATTATATATGATTTATAAAGTCCAACCGAGTTCTATATAAAAAATTGTGTTTGTTCTTTATCTATGATGTCAACCCTAGTGCCTATAATTTGTTTCTTTCGTGGGCGTCACTTGGCCAAAACCTCTTTATCAAATGGGCGTTTCCCTTTTGACATGGCTCCGCGGTTCTTACACTCACGGCAATTGCATCCCTCTGGATAATTTCTCAATTTTAAATTCTACTTCCGTAAACATAATTAACAGTACATCCTGTTCAACTAGATATGACCAACAACCTTATGAAATATTACAAAGTACACGATTGCTGACATCCAATTTGGAAGCTGGACTACGACACTAATTGCGATATCTTTGCAACAATGCTTGACCACGAATCATTTACATGTGAGTCAAAATTGATAGTAGGTTATATATCTGGATATGTATCAAGACAATTAACAAAAAAGTTAAAATGTGAAGATTGCGTTGACAGTTTGACTACGCCAAATAAACGTCCACATCACACACTTATAACTATAAAAGACATGGGTGGTCTATGTTATTCTGCAGAAGACGTGTACATAATATGCTTGGCTACGGAAAAGATCATACGTAATTTAATTCGCCAATCCGGTGGAAGTCTTGCCTCGAAATATGATTTTAATTATATAACCGTAAACACCCTAAAGCATTTAATTGGGAAAAAAGTATTTGTAAATTTGAATCAACATTCACTGAATCAGCCATCAACGTTCAATCACAGAATCCATTTAATTCGAGCCATAATAAATCAGTAAACAAAAATTAGATTGCATCACGAAGCAAAAACTGATCCAACTGTGGATTACTATGCCAAACGGCAGAAACTAACTAAACTTATTTTATTTAAAGGAAATTAAAATATTGTTACAGTTTAAATACTTTTTATTTATTCTCTAAGTACCCACGTAGGCAGAATAATAAAATTATGTCGCATCTGCGCGCATTGATTGTTATCTATGGGAACATGACAACCCCCGCTTGCCCCGCGCATGCCCCGCTGTCATCAAGTGCGTGCGCTATCTTTTGTTTGAAATAGCTTCTCTAGTACGTAGTACATTATAACTCAATGACGAAATATAACATTATTTTTTTTTTGTTTCAGATAACTTTGAATAATGAAGCGCAGACGTCGATCAGATCATTTGATAGAGTTGGCTTTAGAAAAAGCAAAAGATGAATCCGATGATGAAAATTCTACTCTGGAAACAAGGTTAGTAGTGATTATGTACCTACGTAATATGTTATAAATATTCATACAAGTGGTGTTAGAAAAGTAAACTACTAAAGAGTATAAAATTCGACAGACAGGGACATTGCTTTCAAAGCTCAAAAGAAATGTTTACGCTCTTTTTGTAATCTACAGTCAAATGACAGCTGTGAACCACTTTTTAAAGAGTTAAACCTACTTACATTGCCATCAATGTATATCTATGAGATGGGAGTTTTCGTAAAAAGCAACATTGAATTATTTGAATCACTCCGATCTAGACGCCATCTAATTACTATCCGTGTTTCCTCTCATAACACAGCGCTGTATGGTAAGTGTATTCTTGGTATGACGTCAAAAATATATAATAATATACCCCTGGTAATAAGAAATAAGAATCTAGAATCATTTAAGACATGTTTGTTTAAGTATTTAATAATGAAGTGTTACTACTCTATTAACGATTTTATCAATGATAAACGGAAATATGAGGGTCCGACCTGTCAATTAATGACATTTTGATGCTGCGTGTAATAATTATTGTGGAAATTGTACTATTGACATTAATATAATATTTATTTCTGAATTATCTAATTTATCTCAATTAATACCTATTTATAAACAATTTTTAGCCATATTGTTGTAATATATTTAAGTTTGTACATCACTATTGATAAGACATAGCGAACTCTATTGTTTATTAACACCTTTTTGTTACCTATGTTTACAAACTGAAAAAATAAATGAAAAAAAAAATGAAAAATGAACAATAAACAATAAACCGCGATTAAATCCGTAAAATTACATAGTTTAATTTTGAATTGATTTTTCAAAAAGGTAGGGGAAAAGAGGGCAATGAGAGTCAGGAGGCAATGGTAGTCACCGTTCTAACATCTAGACGAAAGATGCTAAACAAACGAATATCGTCCTAAAAGACTCGATAAGCGACGGCTCGCGGCCCCTCGCTCACCCGCTCAGTACGCGTTTGTCGTTTGCAGGGGAAGGCCGCTGCGCAGTTTCGCGCGCTTTTGATGTAATTTTACGTGTGTACAAAATAAGTGGTAAGTACATTATTACATAAAAATTAAATACTTAATGTCCATTATTGTGTGTCTGTAAGTTTATATTATCGATTTAATCAATATTTCTGGTATTTCAATAGCAAGTTTAAAGTTTATTCCATTATTTTACCCATTTGGTACGATCGGGCAATAAGAGTCACTGCAGTGCGGGCAATGAGAGTTGACTCCCAATGCCCGCAATAATTGTAACATACCTAAAAAAACTAATTCTCATTATTTTCTATTCCAGAAATGCCGAAAATACGTCCCAGGTCTACAAATAAGGATCAGTGGCCGTCTGAAACTCTTTTAAAAGCTGAGATTCTTATGAGTGAAGGGCATTCCATGAGAAGTGCTGCTAAAGCCATGAATATACCGTTCTCAAGCCTTCAAAAGCGTTTAAAGCATAAAAATACATCGGAACCACGTCTTGGACGACTTCCTGTATTCACAGCACATGCAGAAAGGGTTTTAGCAGACCGAATAAAATACTTATCTTCCATTTTTTATGGTGTCACTGCCAATCAAATAAGGAAAGCATCATACCAGTATGCTGAAGAGCTTAAAATTTCACACAATTTTGACACGAGCGCTAACATGGCTGGACGCGACTGGCTAGATGGCTTTTTGAAAACAAAATAACATCTCAGTTCGAAAACCAGAAGCTACAAGTATAAATAGAATAACGGCATTCAATAAAGAAGAAGTTCAACTGTTTTACAGTTTATTAGGAGATCTAATGGATAAATATAAATTCACACCTAATCATATTTATAACTGCGATGAGACAGACATTTCCACAGTGCAAGATCCCGGTAAAATATTAGCTCCCAAAGGCATGAAAAGAGTAGGTTCCATAACAAGTTGGGAAAGAGGAACGATTTTAGGGAAACCTAACCACGTACCTGTTGGACGTACCTGGTTTGCCTGAAATAACCCACCCTGACTTAAAACCTCAGGAATCATTACTGATCATCCTTTAGTTATGGCAGACAAGTCAATCATTACCGGCGAAGCTGAAGTGTCTTCGGGACCGTCGACTGTGAAGCATCAAGGAAAGGGCGCAAAGAACCGCAAGTTCGAAAAATTCCGTGGTAAGAAGAACCAGGAGTTTCAAGCGCAGCTGACCGCATCACTGCTGAAACGTCTACACGTCTCGGACCCTACTCAAGTTACAGCCATTCGATTACGCTCAAGCGTCGTTCCAGCCGCTATTCCAATAACTTTCCGCGCCTTGCCCCGCCTTGTACAGGCAGTATGGCATCGCATGGTTTCTATTGGTACTAGGCCGTTTGGAGCATTGGCGACACAAGCAAACTACGGGATATTCTTAAAGCTAGTTCTCATGCTGGCAGAGGCTAAGGTAGCATACTCACAAATGAAGATTACTACGCCACCAACGATGGAACTGGAGCACACCTACAAGTTCAGTGAATCTGAACTTAGAGTCTTCCAATCACTCGCAAAGATCCTGCCCTACCCCATCGCAATCTATCTTGAGGCAATTGGTACCTTCACTGTTGATCGTCAAAATGTTGTACCATATCTACCACGCCTACAGCCCGCAGCCGCGTCGGGATGCGTCACTTACGCACCTACGCATATAAGAGAAGTTCTAACCACTCTGGCACAACCCGTAGCCGCGGACAATGCAAACGTTGTCGCAGCACGAGCAATCGATGACCTTCCAAATGTTGAATGGGAGGAGGTTCAAGTTCCCATCCGCGAGGGAGAGGCCGTCGTTCAACGTCCAGGCTTTAGAGCAACACCAGCATCATTGGCATTCTGGAATCAGCGAATACCAACTGTGAATGAAAGGACAATCTTCCTTCAGGCAGATCATATCTGCAATGGATTCAAAGCGTGGATTTAACATCCAAAGCGCAATTGAACATGGAGAAGGTTCAATCGTCCAGGCGGTTCGTTTTCCGGAGCAGTTCGACCCCAACGAGATAGAGACGCTTTAATATTCAAACGTCGTCCTACCCACTTTCGAAGAGCAGCTCGCACCCGCTCTCATGTTGGGCTACGAATATGAAATACCAAGATACTCACGGTTCGTCACAGGTTATGACGAAAGTCTAATACGTGGAACCGCAAGCCAAGACGAGGCAGTACGATCGGTCGTATGGACCAGCGCAGAGTAACGTCGGCAATCCCAGCCGGGGTATATAAATAGCGAGCATTAATTATATATACCTTTTGTGTCACTTTGTGATATTTAACAACACCAACGGGAAAGAGGAAAAAATATTACACTCTTCTGTACCATGAGCGCTGTTGGTGGTTTTGTCCCACCAATGTTCATCTTTCCGAGAAAGAGAATGACTCCTCAGCTTGAAAAAGACGGTCCTGCAGGAGCTATATACAAATGTTCAGATAATGGGTGGATTAATGAACAACTATTCTTTGAGTGGCTGCAACACTTTACCATGCATACGAAGCCATTGTCGCAGGAACCTATTTTATTAATACTTGATAATCATGCTAGTCATACTTCTTTAAAGACTTATGAATTTTGTAGACAAAATAATATACATATGCTGTCATTACCACCACATACATCTCACAGGATGCAGCCGTTAGATCTCACATTTTTTGGTCCTCTTAAAGCTATGTACAAAAAGGAGTGTGATTTATTTTTGAAAAATCACCTGGCAGAGAAGATAACTCCATACGACGTGGCTGCTATTTTCAATAGAGCGTATTCTACTGTGGCCTCTATAAATAAAGGTGAATCAGGATTCCGGGCAGCAGGTATAGTCCCATACAATCCGAACGTCTTTACTGATGAAGATTTTACTGCAGCTGAAGTCTTAACCCAATCTGAAGTAATAATTCAAGATACTACAATGGTCATGCCATCTACGTCTGGTCCAACAGATCCTGTACCATCTACATCGTCTACAACAATACATACAATGCCGTGTAATTCATCAGTTGCAAAAGATTTAGCAACAACTTCAGCCATAGCAGCCGATCCAATACCATCAACATCATCTGCAACGTTAACTTCTGGAACATTAAATCCTATTATTGAAGATCTGCTTCCATTACCTGTCAAAATGATTTCTGAGAAGCCCACAAGAAAAGGACAATCGAAGCAACATGCAAAAATTATGACATCAAAACCAGTCAAAGATAGTCTTGTTGAAAAAGAAAATAAGAAAGCATCTAAGACAACAAAAGGAAAGAACCCTGTGCCAAAAACTAGCAAGAAGCAAAAACCTCAGAAAGATATTGTGAATAAGGCCAAAAGGCGCGTATTACAAGATCTAAACACTTCTTCAGAATCAGATATTCCTCTTAATCAGTTATGTGACGATGATGAAGATGACGACTTGAATAAATGCTTAGTATGCTATGAATTTGGTCGCAATAATGAGTTATGGTACAGATGCACTTCTTGTGGCTTATGGGCACACGCTAACTGCACAGGATGGGACTCGCCACAAGGTTACCTATGTGACCATTGTTAGGCTAAGCTGACTCTCATTGTCCCCATAGCGACTATAATTGCCCTCATTTGTGGACAATGTTGCTCAAAGGTGATTTTTTTTTAAAGTTTAATGTCAATTAATATATGATTCCAAAGATAAAGAAACTGCCCAAGACTGATAGTGTGATAATTAAAATACATAAAAATTTGATTAAAACAAAGTTAAAGTAAAAATTGTGTGTTTTATTTGATAACTTGCTTAACTGACTCCCATTACCCCCTTTTCCCCTAATACCTACCTATTTTTATTTTATTTTTCCTGTGTACCTACTACCCTTAGTCATCCTAGTATATGTATACTATACCGAATTGTTTTTTCTTTCTTTCTGCAGTATCAAAAGAACCCCTTCACGCCGTTACTCTATACACGAAATACCTTCCCCGCAAGCGTAAGTTTTTAATAAACATCTACAACCGTTTTCACTAACAGCAAGTCAGTTATGTCATTTACAGAACATCTTAAGAACGTTTTACGTGGAACTATTTTTTGGGTTAATAAGAAGACATGGCGGCTACAATAACAATCCAAATATTTTGCAATTTAGAGCAGCCTATAAAAAAACCTTAAATCATCTTGAACTTCGGTCATCTTTTACCGGCAATTGGTGAGTGTAAGAACCGCGGAGCCATGTCAAAATTTTGCATGTTGGATAGTGTACATGTTTAATACTATGCCAGTACCTTTTAGTACCTTTATTTAAAATATTAGTACCTTTGTATAGTTCTACTTTATCTTATTTTTAAATGGTCCGCCATAATGACGTCAGGACCGCGGAGCCACTGCCGATTTACGAAATACCACAAGGCTTAACAAAGACTTTAATGTAACAACCTTTAATACCTTGTGTATTATAAAAAATGGCATTTAAAATTTGCTTGTAGATGCCACCATCTTTCAATCATTATTATAATTATTATTATAATCTCATAAGGCGCCTACAACTTAGGTCACATTAATATTTTTCATTTCACATTGCTATCATAAACGAACAGGCGTGAAAAAATAAAATGCTTTAAACTACTAATTTAAACCTTTGTACAATTTCTTTCCTTATGTATAATTTTTTCTTTTTGTTTCTTTTGTGTGTTTGTACATAAATAAATAAATAAAAAAAATAATAAAAAAAATAAAGTAGAACTATACAAAGGTACTAATATTTTAAATAAAGGTACTAAAAGGTACTGGCATAGTATTAAACATGTACACTATCCAACATGCAAAAGGGAAACGCCCATTATTGGCCATGCTTTGGCCATCAATGTAATAAATGCAAAAAAAATACCATTTAGTAACTAAAATATTGTTATTACTTATTTGTAATGAAAACTCCGGAATTAAAAGCCGAATTGATCAAGAAACTCAATCGTTTATTGCCTTATTTAATACTTCCGGTCGTTGGTCAACCCTGTCAAAGTAGGGGTGGCAACTTTTACTGAAAAAACAATCGATACACTAAAACCAGTTACCAAAAATCGATTTTTGGAAAATCTATATTTATTACGTAGTTGTTTCGGTTTTGTTATTTGGTTAAAAGAGATAACAATATATATTAATTTTCGGGCTTCTAAATACGGTCCATATAACAGATTTCGTGTTTCTAGTTTTTTTAATAATGATTTTTCCGATAAATCGATCTCATACGGACATCCCTACGTCAATAAAAATCGTAATTGACAACTGCTTGACATTGACATTTTACATTTTGTTTGGTGCCGTTTCGGTGTTTCCTTGCGATTTGTATTATTGTTTCTACTGAGATTTTCTATTCCTTAATATTCCGACGACTTTGATTACGATTATGGACCCTGTAACCGCTCCCGATGACAACCTTGGCTTAACACTGGATTCTGTACTCGCTTTCCACGACGACACCGGCTTGCCAATGGATACTGTACCTGTTTCTCACGAAGGACCTGACATGAATATGGAACCTGATTTACACCAACTTACCAGCTTACCACGGAGCCTTCTCTGTGTCAACTGTGGCGTAGATACACGAAGACTTAAGAGATATACCTTGAGCAATGTGGAAGTTCGGTCTATATTTCAGCAATGGATTGCACCACAACAAGTAAGTTAAGAACATACTCAATAACTTATATCGCATAGCTACGTGAATTAAATAATTCGGGTGGTTAGTGTCAAGTAAACCATACAAATAATAATTGTAGTTTGTTTTGTCTCAACCCATTGCCACAAAAGTGACATAAGTAATGCACGATTAGTATGATAATAATAAATAAAATACAAATAATCTAAAATGGTATCACAAGACCGGTGTAATGCGCTGGATAGGTGCTTTAAACATATAGTCCTTTTAATGCTAAACTGCGTTAATAGGTATAAATTATTTTTATAACATTATGAAAATAGGTTTCAGAAAACAGTCTGGTGTGTCATCAATGTTGGATATTGGCAAGGAGTGCACAACAGCATTCTACCCCACAAGAACGCAATGTTGGACATAGACAAATATGTATAAACTGTGGTCAATCTGTATTAAGAAGGCGCTATCATCATCTATACCAAACTAATACAGGTACAAGAGACATACAAATAAGAGCTATAATTGCAGAATGGATTATACCACGGCAGGTGGGTGCTATTAACACCCTGTGATTGGGACATAGGAGATTACCTGGTATAACTGATATTATTTAAACATATAACTTAAAAAATGTAAGGCTTCTCGTACAGTTAAATAGGCAAGCACTAAATGGAATTCTATGTATAAAATACCAAGAAACATTTTATGTTAAGTATGTTTTATTTTTTCATTACAGTTAACGTCAACAGATCTGGTATGCCATTCTTGTTGGACTCGAGCAATACCTCAATTCACACAGGCATCTACTTCAACTCAACCACTACCTACAGAAGCTTCCCATAACGAAGCTAGCAATACTGGAGCAGCCAGCACTGAAGAATTTGATGCAGGAGACACTAGCAATACAGCTGAACTAGCTCCTGAAGCAACTATATATTTGACAAATTATATCAGGGCTCCAATCAGCCAGCAGTATTGCTTTTATCCCAGATGCAATCAACCAGAGAGGCTTGCAGTGCCTACATATTTACGAGCAAGATTGTTCATTGATTTTAATTATTATGTTTCTCCAACAAACAGGATATGTAGCTACCATAAATGGAACACTTTTAGAAATGAGCTAACTGAAGTTGAAAACCCAATCCATTTGTTCACAGCAAGACAAATAGAAGACTTTACTGATTTATTAAAACAGTCACAGTCAGTTCATTTAGACTTTGAAAACATAGAGAATGTGGACAATTCAATCATTCATTACTGGTTTGGCCTATCAATAGAAGATATCTCAAATATAATTAGAGAAGTACCTAGATTATCGGCCATGCACAGAGGCAAAACTGCTCTTGCAGCATATTTAATGAAATTGAGGACTGGAGACAGTGATGAAAGGATTTCTTCATTATTAAACATACCTAGGAGTACCCTAGAAAGACTAATGGGAAAAGTGAGGGAAATCTTAAACCAAGATTTTGTGCCACAGCATCTTGGTTTAAATCATATAACTCGCGAGGAAATCTCATCTAGAAATCTGATTATTCCAACGGGCTTTTTGGAGGTGTAGAAAGAAGACCTATTGTTATTTTGGATGGTACTTACATTTATATCCAAAAAATTCAAACTATTCTTATCAGAAAAATACTTACTCACTTCACAAATATAGGAACCTTGTTAAACCATTTTTAATTGTCTGTTGTGATGGTTACATTGTAGATGTGTTGGGCCCCTATTCAGCAACTACCTCAGATGCACAAATAATATTAAATGAATTTAGTGAAGAAAACAGTCCCATGAGACAATACTTTCAGGCTGATGATGTTTTTATTTTGGATAGAGGCTTTAGAGACTCAGTGCCATTATTAGAAGGAACATGTAATTATTCGGTTCACACGCCTTCATCCCTTCAAGCAGGTGAAACCCAACTGTCTACATTAGAAGCGAATAAAACCAGATGTGTAACAATATGTAGATGGGTTGTTGAGGCGGTTAATGGCATTTTCAAACATTCTTTTAAATTGTTTAGGCAAGAATTTTTTAATAATGCTTCAAAGCACATAATGATTGACTTTGCCATTGCTGCTTCAATAATTAACCGTTTTCATCTTCGTATAAGAGACAGACCGGATGCAAGTTTAATATTAGAAAATATAAGACGATTTCTATATGTTAATAATCATTTAGCTGATTTTGTGGATGCTAATCAATTAAATCGAAGGCGTATACAATTCGTGAACATAAATGCAGATAGAGAAAACATAACTGAGTTTCCCCAACTCACTTACAATGATTTAATATTATTTGCATGTGGAACATATCAGCTAAAGCAGGCACGCTCTTATTATGGAGAGCATATGAGAGCGCAAGGTTCTTATAACATTGAAGTGTGCCCAGAAAGGAATAACAGTGTTCTAGAAGGATTTCCTAAGGCTAATAACAGTATATTAATTAGAGGGCGAATCAAAAGCCGACATATAAGTAGAAAAATGTATTTCGTTTATATAATTGTCAAGAATGACGAAACTGGATTGGAAGCAATACGACAATATTGTTGCAATTGTATATCTGGTCGGAGGACAGTAGGGTGTTGTGCCCACGTGATGACAATTGAGTGGTTCTTGGGCTGGGCAAGGTTTCAATCAAATATAAATCCCCCAGCCCAATTCCTAGATGACGTGCTTGTCATTTATTTAAATGAGAGTGAATAAAAAATCAGAAACCTATAAGTATGTCTTTTTTTAACCTTGAATTATTATATATGATTTATAAAGTCCAACCGAGTTCTATATAAAAAATTGTGTTTGTTCTTTATCTATGATGTCAACCCTAGTGCCTATAATTTGTTTCTTTCGTGGGCGTCACTTGGCCAAAACCTCTTTATCAAATGGGCGTTTCCCTTTTGACATGGCTCCGCGGTTCTTACACTCACGGCAATTGCATCCCTCTGGATAATTTCTCAATTTTAAATTCTACTTCCGTAAACATAATTAACAGTACATCCTGTTCAACTAGATATGACCAACAACCTTATGAAATATTACAAAGTACACGATTGCTGACATCCAATTTGGAAGCTGGACTACGACACTAATTGCGATATCTTTGCAACAATGCTTGACCACGAATCATTTACATGTGAGTCAAAATTGATAGTAGGTTATATATCTGGATATGTATCAAGACAATTAACAAAAAAGTTAAAATGTGAAGATTGCGTTGACAGTTTGACTACGCCAAATAAACGTCCACATCACACACTTATAACTATAAAAGACATGGGTGGTCTATGTTATTCTGCAGAAGACGTGTACATAATATGCTTGGCTACGGAAAAGATCATACGTAATTTAATTCGCCAATCCGGTGGAAGTCTTGCCTCGAAATATGATTTTAATTATATAACCGTAAACACCCTAAAGCATTTAATTGGGAAAAAAGTATTTGTAAATTTGAATCAACATTCACTGAATCAGCCATCAACGTTCAATCACAGAATCCATTTAATTCGAGCCATAATAAATCAGTAAACAAAAATTAGATTGCATCACGAAGCAAAAACTGATCCAACTGTGGATTACTATGCCAAACGGCAGAAACTAACTAAACTTATTTTATTTAAAGGAAATTAAAATATTGTTACAGTTTAAATACTTTTTATTTATTCTCTAAGTACCCACGTAGGCAGAATAATAAAATTATGTCGCATCTGCGCGCATTGATTGTTATCTATGGGAACATGACAACCCCCGCTTGCCCCGCGCATGCCCCGCTGTCATCAAGTGCGTGCGCTATCTTTTGTTTGAAATAGCTTCTCTAGTACGTAGTACATTATAACTCAATGACGAAATATAACATTATTTTTTTTTTGTTTCAGATAACTTTGAATAATGAAGCGCAGACGTCGATCAGATCATTTGATAGAGTTGGCTTTAGAAAAAGCAAAAGATGAATCCGATGATGAAAATTCTACTCTGGAAACAAGGTTAGTAGTGATTATGTACCTACGTAATATGTTATAAATATTCATACAAGTGGTGTTAGAAAAGTAAACTACTAAAGAGTATAAAATTCGACAGACAGGGACATTGCTTTCAAAGCTCAAAAGAAATGTTTACGCTCTTTTTGTAATCTACAGTCAAATGACAGCTGTGAACCACTTTTTAAAGAGTTAAACCTACTTACATTGCCATCAATGTATATCTATGAGATGGGAGTTTTCGTAAAAAGCAACATTGAATTATTTGAATCACTCCGATCTAGACGCCATCTAATTACTATCCGTGTTTCCTCTCATAACACAGCGCTGTATGGTAAGTGTATTCTTGGTATGACGTCAAAAATATATAATAATATACCCCTGGTAATAAGAAATAAGAATCTAGAATCATTTAAGACATGTTTGTTTAAGTATTTAATAATGAAGTGTTACTACTCTATTAACGATTTTATCAATGATAAACGGAAATATGAGGGTCCGACCTGTCAATTAATGACATTTTGATGCTGCGTGTAATAATTATTGTGGAAATTGTACTATTGACATTAATATAATATTTATTTCTGAATTATCTAATTTATCTCAATTAATACCTATTTATAAACAATTTTTAGCCATATTGTTGTAATATATTTAAGTTTGTACATCACTATTGATAAGACATAGCGAACTCTATTGTTTATTAACACCTTTTTGTTACCTATGTTTACAAACTGAAAAAATAAATGAAAAAAAAAATGAAAAATGAACAATAAACAATAAACCGCGATTAAATCCGTAAAATTACATAGTTTAATTTTGAATTGATTTTTCAAAAAGGTAGGGGAAAAGAGGGCAATGAGAGTCAGGAGGCAATGGTAGTCACCGTTCTAACATCTAGACGAAAGATGCTAAACAAACGAATATCGTCCTAAAAGACTCGATAAGCGACGGCTCGCGGCCCCTCGCTCACCCGCTCAGTACGCGTTTGTCGTTTGCAGGGGAAGGCCGCTGCGCAGTTTCGCGCGCTTTTGATGTAATTTTACGTGTGTACAAAATAAGTGGTAAGTACATTATTACATAAAAATTAAATACTTAATGTCCATTATTGTGTGTCTGTAAGTTTATATTATCGATTTAATCAATATTTCTGGTATTTCAATAGCAAGTTTAAAGTTTATTCCATTATTTTACCCATTTGGTACGATCGGGCAATAAGAGTCACTGCAGTGCGGGCAATGAGAGTTGACTCCCAATGCCCGCAATAATTGTAACATACCTAAAAAAACTAATTCTCATTATTTTCTATTCCAGAAATGCCGAAAATACGTCCCAGGTCTACAAATAAGGATCAGTGGCCGTCTGAAACTCTTTTAAAAGCTGAGATTCTTATGAGTGAAGGGCATTCCATGAGAAGTGCTGCTAAAGCCATGAATATACCGTTCTCAAGCCTTCAAAAGCGTTTAAAGCATAAAAATACATCGGAACCACGTCTTGGACGACTTCCTGTATTCACAGCACATGCAGAAAGGGTTTTAGCAGACCGAATAAAATACTTATCTTCCATTTTTTATGGTGTCACTGCCAATCAAATAAGGAAAGCATCATACCAGTATGCTGAAGAGCTTAAAATTTCACACAATTTTGACACGAGCGCTAACATGGCTGGACGCGACTGGCTAGATGGCTTTTTGAAAACAAAATAACATCTCAGTTCGAAAACCAGAAGCTACAAGTATAAATAGAATAACGGCATTCAATAAAGAAGAAGTTCAACTGTTTTACAGTTTATTAGGAGATCTAATGGATAAATATAAATTCACACCTAATCATATTTATAACTGCGATGAGACAGACATTTCCACAGTGCAAGATCCCGGTAAAATATTAGCTCCCAAAGGCATGAAAAGAGTAGGTTCCATAACAAGTTGGGAAAGAGGAACGATTTTAGGGAAACCTAACCACGTACCTGTTGGACGTACCTGGTTTGCCTGAAATAACCCACCCTGACTTAAAACCTCAGGAATCATTACTGATCATCCTTTAGTTATGGCAGACAAGTCAATCATTACCGGCGAAGCTGAAGTGTCTTCGGGACCGTCGACTGTGAAGCATCAAGGAAAGGGCGCAAAGAACCGCAAGTTCGAAAAATTCCGTGGTAAGAAGAACCAGG
The DNA here is from genome assembly GCA_947037095.2 of Nycteola revayana. Taxonomy (NCBI): domain Eukaryota; kingdom Metazoa; phylum Arthropoda; class Insecta; order Lepidoptera; family Nolidae; genus Nycteola; species Nycteola revayana. The sequence goes on from OX344844.2 coordinate 5,157,473, forward strand.
AGTTTCAAGCGCAGCTGACCGCATCACTGCTGAAACGTCTACACGTCTCGGACCCTACTCAAGTTACAGCCATTCGATTACGCTCAAGCGTCGTTCCAGCCGCTATTCCAATAACTTTCCGCGCCTTGCCCCGCCTTGTACAGGCAGTATGGCATCGCATGGTTTCTATTGGTACTAGGCCGTTTGGAGCATTGGCGACACAAGCAAACTACGGGATATTCTTAAAGCTAGTTCTCATGCTGGCAGAGGCTAAGGTAGCATACTCACAAATGAAGATTACTACGCCACCAACGATGGAACTGGAGCACACCTACAAGTTCAGTGAATCTGAACTTAGAGTCTTCCAATCACTCGCAAAGATCCTGCCCTACCCCATCGCAATCTATCTTGAGGCAATTGGTACCTTCACTGTTGATCGTCAAAATGTTGTACCATATCTACCACGCCTACAGCCCGCAGCCGCGTCGGGATGCGTCACTTACGCACCTACGCATATAAGAGAAGTTCTAACCACTCTGGCACAACCCGTAGCCGCGGACAATGCAAACGTTGTCGCAGCACGAGCAATCGATGACCTTCCAAATGTTGAATGGGAGGAGGTTCAAGTTCCCATCCGCGAGGGAGAGGCCGTCGTTCAACGTCCAGGCTTTAGAGCAACACCAGCATCATTGGCATTCTGGAATCAGCGAATACCAACTGTGAATGAAAGGACAATCTTCCTTCAGGCAGATCATATCTGCAATGGATTCAAAGCGTGGATTTAACATCCAAAGCGCAATTGAACATGGAGAAGGTTCAATCGTCCAGGCGGTTCGTTTTCCGGAGCAGTTCGACCCCAACGAGATAGAGACGCTTTAATATTCAAACGTCGTCCTACCCACTTTCGAAGAGCAGCTCGCACCCGCTCTCATGTTGGGCTACGAATATGAAATACCAAGATACTCACGGTTCGTCACAGGTTATGACGAAAGTCTAATACGTGGAACCGCAAGCCAAGACGAGGCAGTACGATCGGTCGTATGGACCAGCGCAGAGTAACGTCGGCAATCCCAGCCGGGGTATATAAATAGCGAGCATTAATTATATATACCTTTTGTGTCACTTTGTGATATTTAACAACACCAACGGGAAAGAGGAAAAAATATTACACTCTTCTGTACCATGAGCGCTGTTGGTGGTTTTGTCCCACCAAGTTGAAAACCCAATCCATTTGTTCACAGCAAGACAAATAGAAGACTTTACTGATTTATTAAAACAGTCACAGTCAGTTCATTTAGACTTTGAAAACATAGAGAATGTGGACAATTCAATCATTCATTACTGGTTTGGCCTATCAATAGAAGATATCTCAAATATAATTAGAGAAGTACCTAGATTATCGGCCATGCACAGAGGCAAAACTGCTCTTGCAGCATATTTAATGAAATTGAGGACTGGAGACAGTGATGAAAGGATTTCTTCATTATTAAACATACCTAGGAGTACCCTAGAAAGACTAATGGGAAAAGTGAGGGAAATCTTAAACCAAGATTTTGTGCCACAGCATCTTGGTTTAAATCATATAACTCGCGAGGAAATCTCATCTAGAAATCTGATTATTCCAACGGGCTTTTTGGAGGTGTAGAAAGAAGACCTATTGTTATTTTGGATGGTACTTACATTTATATCCAAAAAATTCAAACTATTCTTATCAGAAAAATACTTACTCACTTCACAAATATAGGAACCTTGTTAAACCATTTTTAATTGTCTGTTGTGATGGTTACATTGTAGATGTGTTGGGCCCCTATTCAGCAACTACCTCAGATGCACAAATAATATTAAATGAATTTAGTGAAGAAAACAGTCCCATGAGACAATACTTTCAGGCTGATGATGTTTTTATTTTGGATAGAGGCTTTAGAGACTCAGTGCCATTATTAGAAGGAACATGTAATTATTCGGTTCACACGCCTTCATCCCTTCAAGCAGGTGAAACCCAACTGTCTACATTAGAAGCGAATAAAACCAGATGTGTAACAATATGTAGATGGGTTGTTGAGGCGGTTAATGGCATTTTCAAACATTCTTTTAAATTGTTTAGGCAAGAATTTTTTAATAATGCTTCAAAGCACATAATGATTGACTTTGCCATTGCTGCTTCAATAATTAACCGTTTTCATCTTCGTATAAGAGACAGACCGGATGCAAGTTTAATATTAGAAAATATAAGACGATTTCTATATGTTAATAATCATTTAGCTGATTTTGTGGATGCTAATCAATTAAATCGAAGGCGTATACAATTCGTGAACATAAATGCAGATAGAGAAAACATAACTGAGTTTCCCCAACTCACTTACAATGATTTAATATTATTTGCATGTGGAACATATCAGCTAAAGCAGGCACGCTCTTATTATGGAGAGCATATGAGAGCGCAAGGTTCTTATAACATTGAAGTGTGCCCAGAAAGGAATAACAGTGTTCTAGAAGGATTTCCTAAGGCTAATAACAGTATATTAATTAGAGGGCGAATCAAAAGCCGACATATAAGTAGAAAAATGTATTTCGTTTATATAATTGTCAAGAATGACGAAACTGGATTGGAAGCAATACGACAATATTGTTGCAATTGTATATCTGGTCGGAGGACAGTAGGGTGTTGTGCCCACGTGATGACAATTGAGTGGTTCTTGGGCTGGGCAAGGTTTCAATCAAATATAAATCCCCCAGCCCAATTCCTAGATGACGTGCTTGTCATTTATTTAAATGAGAGTGAATAAAAAATCAGAAACCTATAAGTATGTCTTTTTTTAACCTTGAATTATTATATATGATTTATAAAGTCCAACCGAGTTCTATATAAAAAATTGTGTTTGTTCTTTATCTATGATGTCAACCCTAGTGCCTATAATTTGTTTCTTTCGTGGGCGTCACTTGGCCAAAACCTCTTTATCAAATGGGCGTTTCCCTTTTGACATGGCTCCGCGGTTCTTACACTCACGGCAATTGCATCCCTCTGGATAATTTCTCAATTTTAAATTCTACTTCCGTAAACATAATTAACAGTACATCCTGTTCAACTAGATATGACCAACAACCTTATGAAATATTACAAAGTACACGATTGCTGACATCCAATTTGGAAGCTGGACTACGACACTAATTGCGATATCTTTGCAACAATGCTTGACCACGAATCATTTACATGTGAGTCAAAATTGATAGTAGGTTATATATCTGGATATGTATCAAGACAATTAACAAAAAAGTTAAAATGTGAAGATTGCGTTGACAGTTTGACTACGCCAAATAAACGTCCACATCACACACTTATAACTATAAAAGACATGGGTGGTCTATGTTATTCTGCAGAAGACGTGTACATAATATGCTTGGCTACGGAAAAGATCATACGTAATTTAATTCGCCAATCCGGTGGAAGTCTTGCCTCGAAATATGATTTTAATTATATAACCGTAAACACCCTAAAGCATTTAATTGGGAAAAAAGTATTTGTAAATTTGAATCAACATTCACTGAATCAGCCATCAACGTTCAATCACAGAATCCATTTAATTCGAGCCATAATAAATCAGTAAACAAAAATTAGATTGCATCACGAAGCAAAAACTGATCCAACTGTGGATTACTATGCCAAACGGCAGAAACTAACTAAACTTATTTTATTTAAAGGAAATTAAAATATTGTTACAGTTTAAATACTTTTTATTTATTCTCTAAGTACCCACGTAGGCAGAATAATAAAATTATGTCGCATCTGCGCGCATTGATTGTTATCTATGGGAACATGACAACCCCCGCTTGCCCCGCGCATGCCCCGCTGTCATCAAGTGCGTGCGCTATCTTTTGTTTGAAATAGCTTCTCTAGTACGTAGTACATTATAACTCAATGACGAAATATAACATTATTTTTTTTTTGTTTCAGATAACTTTGAATAATGAAGCGCAGACGTCGATCAGATCATTTGATAGAGTTGGCTTTAGAAAAAGCAAAAGATGAATCCGATGATGAAAATTCTACTCTGGAAACAAGGTTAGTAGTGATTATGTACCTACGTAATATGTTATAAATATTCATACAAGTGGTGTTAGAAAAGTAAACTACTAAAGAGTATAAAATTCGACAGACAGGGACATTGCTTTCAAAGCTCAAAAGAAATGTTTACGCTCTTTTTGTAATCTACAGTCAAATGACAGCTGTGAACCACTTTTTAAAGAGTTAAACCTACTTACATTGCCATCAATGTATATCTATGAGATGGGAGTTTTCGTAAAAAGCAACATTGAATTATTTGAATCACTCCGATCTAGACGCCATCTAATTACTATCCGTGTTTCCTCTCATAACACAGCGCTGTATGGTAAGTGTATTCTTGGTATGACGTCAAAAATATATAATAATATACCCCTGGTAATAAGAAATAAGAATCTAGAATCATTTAAGACATGTTTGTTTAAGTATTTAATAATGAAGTGTTACTACTCTATTAACGATTTTATCAATGATAAACGGAAATATGAGGGTCCGACCTGTCAATTAATGACATTTTGATGCTGCGTGTAATAATTATTGTGGAAATTGTACTATTGACATTAATATAATATTTATTTCTGAATTATCTAATTTATCTCAATTAATACCTATTTATAAACAATTTTTAGCCATATTGTTGTAATATATTTAAGTTTGTACATCACTATTGATAAGACATAGCGAACTCTATTGTTTATTAACACCTTTTTGTTACCTATGTTTACAAACTGAAAAAATAAATGAAAAAAAAAATGAAAAATGAACAATAAACAATAAACCGCGATTAAATCCGTAAAATTACATAGTTTAATTTTGAATTGATTTTTCAAAAAGGTAGGGGAAAAGAGGGCAATGAGAGTCAGGAGGCAATGGTAGTCACCGTTCTAACATCTAGACGAAAGATGCTAAACAAACGAATATCGTCCTAAAAGACTCGATAAGCGACGGCTCGCGGCCCCTCGCTCACCCGCTCAGTACGCGTTTGTCGTTTGCAGGGGAAGGCCGCTGCGCAGTTTCGCGCGCTTTTGATGTAATTTTACGTGTGTACAAAATAAGTGGTAAGTACATTATTACATAAAAATTAAATACTTAATGTCCATTATTGTGTGTCTGTAAGTTTATATTATCGATTTAATCAATATTTCTGGTATTTCAATAGCAAGTTTAAAGTTTATTCCATTATTTTACCCATTTGGTACGATCGGGCAATAAGAGTCACTGCAGTGCGGGCAATGAGAGTTGACTCCCAATGCCCGCAATAATTGTAACATACCTAAAAAAACTAATTCTCATTATTTTCTATTCCAGAAATGCCGAAAATACGTCCCAGGTCTACAAATAAGGATCAGTGGCCGTCTGAAACTCTTTTAAAAGCTGAGATTCTTATGAGTGAAGGGCATTCCATGAGAAGTGCTGCTAAAGCCATGAATATACCGTTCTCAAGCCTTCAAAAGCGTTTAAAGCATAAAAATACATCGGAACCACGTCTTGGACGACTTCCTGTATTCACAGCACATGCAGAAAGGGTTTTAGCAGACCGAATAAAATACTTATCTTCCATTTTTTATGGTGTCACTGCCAATCAAATAAGGAAAGCATCATACCAGTATGCTGAAGAGCTTAAAATTTCACACAATTTTGACACGAGCGCTAACATGGCTGGACGCGACTGGCTAGATGGCTTTTTGAAAACAAAATAACATCTCAGTTCGAAAACCAGAAGCTACAAGTATAAATAGAATAACGGCATTCAATAAAGAAGAAGTTCAACTGTTTTACAGTTTATTAGGAGATCTAATGGATAAATATAAATTCACACCTAATCATATTTATAACTGCGATGAGACAGACATTTCCACAGTGCAAGATCCCGGTAAAATATTAGCTCCCAAAGGCATGAAAAGAGTAGGTTCCATAACAAGTTGGGAAAGAGGAACGATTTTAGGGAAACCTAACCACGTACCTGTTGGACGTACCTGGTTTGCCTGAAATAACCCACCCTGACTTAAAACCTCAGGAATCATTACTGATCATCCTTTAGTTATGGCAGACAAGTCAATCATTACCGGCGAAGCTGAAGTGTCTTCGGGACCGTCGACTGTGAAGCATCAAGGAAAGGGCGCAAAGAACCGCAAGTTCGAAAAATTCCGTGGTAAGAAGAACCAGGAGTTTCAAGCGTAGCTGACCGCATCACTGCTGAAACGTCTACACGTCTCGGACCCTACTCAAGTTACAGCCATTCGATTACGCTCAAGCGTCGTTCCAGCCGCTATTCCAATAACTTTCCGCGCCTTGCCCCGCCTTGTACAGGCAGTATGGCATCGCATGGTTTCTATTGGTACTAGGCCGTTTGGAGCATTGGCGACACAAGCAAACTACGGGATATTCTTAAAGCTAGTTCTCATGCTGGCAGAGGCTAAGGTAGCATACTCACAAATGAAGATTACTACGCCACCAACGATGGAACTGGAGCACACCTACAAGTTCAGTGAATCTGAACTTAGAGTCTTCCAATCACTCGCAAAGATCCTGCCCTACCCCATCGCAATCTATCTTGAGGCAATTGGTACCTTCACTGTTGATCGTCAAAATGTTGTACCATATCTACCACGCCTACAGCCCGCAGCCGCGTCGGGATGCGTCACTTACGCACCTACGCATATAAGAGAAGTTCTAACCACTCTGGCACAACCCGTAGCCGCGGACAATGCAAACGTTGTCGCAGCACGAGCAATCGATGACCTTCCAAATGTTGAATGGGAGGAGGTTCAAGTTCCCATCCGCGAGGGAGAGGCCGTCGTTCAACGTCCAGGCTTTAGAGCAACACCAGCATCATTGGCATTCTGGAATCAGCGAATACCAACTGTGAATGAAAGGACAATCTTCCTTCAGGCAGATCATATCTGCAATGGATTCAAAGCGTGGATTTAACATCCAAAGCGCAATTGAACATGGAGAAGGTTCAATCGTCCAGGCGGTTCGTTTTCCGGAGCAGTTCGACCCCAACGAGATAGAGACGCTTTAATATTCAAACGTCGTCCTACCCACTTTCGAAGAGCAGCTCGCACCCGCTCTCATGTTGGGCTACGAATATGAAATACCAAGATACTCACGGTTCGTCACAGGTTATGACGAAAGTCTAATACGTGGAACCGCAAGCCAAGACGAGGCAGTACGATCGGTCGTATGGACCAGCGCAGAGTAACGTCGGCAATCCCAGCCGGGGTATATAAATAGCGAGCATTAATTATATATACCTTTTGTGTCACTTTGTGATATTTAACAACACCAACGGGAAAGAGGAAAAAATATTACACTCTTCTGTACCATGAGCGCTGTTGGTGGTTTTGTCCCACCAATGTTCATCTTTCCGAGAAAGAGAATGACTCCTCAGCTTGAAAAAGACGGTCCTGCAGGAGCTATATACAAATGTTCAGATAATGGGTGGATTAATGAACAACTATTCTTTGAGTGGCTGCAACACTTTACCATGCATACGAAGCCATTGTCGCAGGAACCTATTTTATTAATACTTGATAATCATGCTAGTCATACTTCTTTAAAGACTTATGAATTTTGTAGACAAAATAATATACATATGCTGTCATTACCACCACATACATCTCACAGGATGCAGCCGTTAGATCTCACATTTTTTGGTCCTCTTAAAGCTATGTACAAAAAGGAGTGTGATTTATTTTTGAAAAATCACCTGGCAGAGAAGATAACTCCATACGACGTGGCTGCTATTTTCAATAGAGCGTATTCTACTGTGGCCTCTATAAATAAAGGTGAATCAGGATTCCGGGCAGCAGGTATAGTCCCATACAATCCGAACGTCTTTACTGATGAAGATTTTACTGCAGCTGAAGTCTTAACCCAATCTGAAGTAATAATTCAAGATACTACAATGGTCATGCCATCTACGTCTGGTCCAACAGATCCTGTACCATCTACATCGTCTACAACAATACATACAATGCCGTGTAATTCATCAGTTGCAAAAGATTTAGCAACAACTTCAGCCATAGCAGCCGATCCAATACCATCAACATCATCTGCAACGTTAACTTCTGGAACATTAAATCCTATTATTGAAGATCTGCTTCCATTACCTGTCAAAATGATTTCTGAGAAGCCCACAAGAAAAGGACAATCGAAGCAACATGCAAAAATTATGACATCAAAACCAGTCAAAGATAGTCTTGTTGAAAAAGAAAATAAGAAAGCATCTAAGACAACAAAAGGAAAGAACCCTGTGCCAAAAACTAGCAAGAAGCAAAAACCTCAGAAAGATATTGTGAATAAGGCCAAAAGGCGCGTATTACAAGATCTAAACACTTCTTCAGAATCAGATATTCCTCTTAATCAGTTATGTGACGATGATGAAGATGACGACTTGAATAAATGCTTAGTATGCTATGAATTTGGTCGCAATAATGAGTTATGGTACAGATGCACTTCTTGTGGCTTATGGGCACACGCTAACTGCACAGGATGGGACTCGCCACAAGGTTACCTATGTGACCATTGTTAGGCTAAGCTGACTCTCATTGTCCCCATAGCGACTATAATTGCCCTCATTTGTGGACAATGTTGCTCAAAGGTGATTTTTTTTTAAAGTTTAATGTCAATTAATATATGATTCCAAAGATAAAGAAACTGCCCAAGACTGATAGTGTGATAATTAAAATACATAAAAATTTGATTAAAACAAAGTTAAAGTAAAAATTGTGTGTTTTATTTGATAACTTGCTTAACTGACTCCCATTACCCCCTTTTCCCCTAATACCTACCTATTTTTATTTTATTTTTCCTGTGTACCTACTACCCTTAGTCATCCTAGTATATGTATACTATACCGAATTGTTTTTTCTTTCTTTCTGCAGTATCAAAAGAACCCCTTCACGCCGTTACTCTATACACGAAATACCTTCCCCGCAAGCGTAAGTTTTTAATAAACATCTACAACCGTTTTCACTAACAGCAAGTCAGTTATGTCATTTACAGAACATCTTAAGAACGTTTTACGTTTAGTAATAATGGGTATTAATAGTTCTTAAAGGAGATTGACCAAAAGCAGGCCATCATTTCGACAGTCATGCATCTTAACCACTTTTGTTAGGGCTGAGCAACCGAGGGTTTTGAAGATAATGAATAAAAATTATACATAATACTAATTAAGCTAAGAAGCCACCGACATCTTTTAATTATTTTTACTTTTTGTAGCTCAATACTTTTATAAGTTCGATTGCGCAAATTTTCCACCGAATATCATTTTTTTTTACATTATTCTAAGGGCCGGTTTTTCAATAGCTAGATAAACTGTCAAATAACTATCTAATGAACAAAGTTATATCGCTATTTATCAGATGAATAATTTCTCGTCAATTTTTCAATCATCATTTATTCCATTGATAACTATCTGACTGAATATTTCAACTCTGGCAACTCAAGCTTCAGAGAGGTGAAACAAATATATAATTTAGACTAGTGTTAGAGCGAGACAGACTTATCCATTCATTTTCTGTCAATAGCGTCAAGTCTATAATTTTTAGGTTATGTTTATTATATTGCAGTCTTTGGTTATGTTTATTTCATTGTTTGTATTTTGCATTCATATTCGTGTTATTGTGTTACAAATTTTAATTATAATTGATAAAGAATGAAAGCTAAAAAAAGGGAGCGTTCAGCAAATTTTAGTGACGCTGAGGTTCACTTATTAATAAGTTTAATCGATAAGAATAAAACAATCATTGAAAATAAAAAGACCGATGCGGTCACCAATAAAGATAAAGATGCGGCATGGAAGCAAGTAGAAGAATCTTTTAACTGCTGTGGTATTACAACTAGTGTCCGCTCATGGAAGACATTGAAGCTGAAATACGAGGGTTTAAAAAAAAGCCACAAAAAAAAAATCCTCTTTGCAAAGGCAAGAGATGTATAGAACTGGAGGAGGGCCTTCGAATGCTCCTGACTTCAATAACGTCGAGTAAAAGGTGCTGAGCATATGCTCTAATATAAAAGGACTGGAAGCGCGTCACGATAGTGATACTGTCTCAAGTAGGTATTACAACAGAGTATTAGTCAAGACTTAATACATGAGCATATTATTTAGACTAATCTCAAGTTATGTGCCTGTCCCAGTTACCATATGACAGAAACTCACCACACTTGTAAAAATATTTTACAGAACCAATTCCTGACGGAGAAGTTTTGGATCAGGTTGATCGAGCCAGTCCAATTGATGACTCAGCCATCATAGAAATTGTAATGGAGAATGAATCAGAAAAAGGTGTGTATAGTGTTCTTCACAATAATATCTATCTATGTAAGTCCACTATTGACTATAGGCCTCCCTAATAGAGTACTTTATTGAGAGCAGCCTTGTACTACATTATTCACAATTTTCTAGCAACTTTACTAATGATTTTTTTTCATTTTAGATATTATGGATAAGTCGGTGATCCTAGAAATGATTGAGGACAATGACTCTCAAAAAGGTATCTTTAGCATTCTTAAATGTTTTTTAAATAGTTAATTATTTATGTAACATGTCATGTCATATACTTGCCTATATCTTTTATTATTTTAATTTAAATTTTCGCAAATTTTCCACCGAAATTATTATTAATACCAATTTTTTTATTGTTTGATAACAAAGTGTGTCTAGTGTTTATAAATTATTTTAATGCTTTCAGAAAATAAATGGGACAAATGGCACCCAAAGACCCTGAAAACAAGGGTGTCAAATGTTTTGAAACAACCCGCCACTAAAGCGAGTGTCACCTCTAAGCTGGACAAATTGAGTGAGGCTCGGTTGGAGCTGGTAGAGCTCCAAATGAAGACTGCCAGAAATGAACATCAGTTTATGGAGGAGGAACATAAACGGAAAATGCTCCATTTAGATAATGATGAGAGAAGAAAAGAAGAAATTCACGCACTACTCATAAAGAAAATGAGTTGTAACTGCGGAGTTTCATCTGTTCCATAACACAGGTCAACAAAATTTTACTTTTTTAAGGTGCAACTTCTTTTTTAATTTTATTAATCAGTGTTTATTAAAATCTGAACAACTATTACAATTTATATATCACATCATAGTTTTAATATTTTTGCTTGTAAATATATAAAAATATGCTGATTTAGCTGTATTTGCAACTGTATTTAGAATAGTATAATAACTTTTAACTTAATATATTTGATTGATTGTCAAACAACTGAAATCTTTAATACAGTTTACAAAAAGTTTCTATGATTTTCTAATGCGAAGATATCAACAATTTTGTTGGTGTTTATTTTTCTCATACATTTCAATAGAGTCTTTTTGTATGGAGTTTTACTGATGGCACTCAAATGTTAATATTTTCATAAAAGAACATTACAGCAACAAAATCATAAATGTTATTTGGAATTCAGAATAGCTACTTACTAAATCAGTCATTATACAATTTTACTAATAGATTTATTAGGCTATTCACCTATGTTTTAAAAGGCTTAAATGTCAATTTTCTACTTTTTAATGTCAAATATCTCTAAAATTAGATGTGACAGAATATTTTTAATGATGAAACGATATCCACCATTCTCTGTGATGACAAATAAATGTGTGTTTTTCTGTGCACCTAAAACCTTGTTGAACTGTGATTAATGTATAAGAAAATCATGTTTTAAGTCAGAAAAATAAAAAAATAATTATAATTTTTTTTTTATTCTATTAATAAAAGTACAGACCTACATTACTACTTCCCTACTCATCTATATACATAAAAATTAAATGATGTTCACTTGAAGACAAACTTGAAATAGCTCAACATTATAATGAAATTTGTAACAGTCCGAATAAAGTTCTTAGGCTGGTCAATTATAATCAAAGTAAAGAATTAAAATAATTAAGCATTAAGTGTCTTGTACTATGGTGCTTTTCTTCACCAGTGGGATCAGATATATTTGGGGGGAAATATTGGCTGTGGTGGAATGCGTATTTCGGGGTCCACTGGAGGTTCCTCTTCATTTCTTGTTCTTGCAAAGTTGTGTAATATAGCACAGGCTACAATTACATCTTGTGCAAGTGGTAGTTTACACCTTAATCCTATGCTTAGAACTGGAAAGCGTCTTTTCCACACTCCAAAGCATCTTTCTATGACATTCCGTGTTCGTATCTGTGACTCATTGTACAAAGTCTGGGCTGGTGTGTCTGGGTTTAGAAAAGGAGTGAGCAGGTAATTGGTTTGTTCATAATCACTATCTCCAAGTATAATTCCATTATCAAATGCATGATTCTCACAGTGACATTTTACATGTGAATTAGCAAATATCAAGCAATCATGGGTAGAGCCAGGCCAACGTGCAACTATGTCTTGAAATATTAACTCTGCCTAACACATTGCTTGCACATTAAATGAATAAAAGCCTTTTCTATTCCTGAATACTTCTGCTGTATTTCCACCAGGCGACTGAATCCTAATGTGGGTGCCATCTATAGCGGAGATCACTCTAGGAAATCTGGCTATTTTATAAAATTCTTCTTGAGCTCTTCTGATGTCTTCATTGCTTCTTGGCAACTTTATGAATGATGGTCTTAAAGATGCTATAGCTTCGGTAACTCTTTTTATAATACGGCACATAGTGGAGCTATGAATGCCACCAAAATCACCAACGGTTATGTAAAAGCTTCCAGTGGCATAAAACCGCAGTGTCATTAATAACTGTAACATGGGTGGTATGCACTGGTTTCTGAAACGAATAAAATCACTTATTTTAACTGGAACTGTAAACTAGCCATGTGAGTAGGTATCTTGAGTCACCGATCAAAAACTTACCGTTCTGTTTGGTGCTTGATTTTATCTTCTATCTGAGAAAGCAAATTTTGCACAGACTCTTTTAAAAGTCTGAATCGGCGATGAAACTCATTTGAATCCCAATTCATAAAGTGATCTGGCTTTGGTCGGACGATTCTTTCTTTTCTTTCATATGGATTTATGTATTTATTTATTATGACCTCTTCTTCGATAGCCAGGTCATCAATACTATCGAAAATATCCATAGTAAATTGTGTATGGTAATTATTACTTCGTTTAAAACCACTCTAAACACAAGAAATTTAGAAATCACTAATTAAAAATGTACGTCATCAACGTCAATCTGTCAATCGAATAGCAGTTAACTGGCAAATGCAGCAGCAGATAGATTTATTCCTCAGATATCGGAGTTATTCGTCAAATAAGTCCTATCCGACTATTAAAAAATTCAATATCTTGCTATCTGTCGAATAAACGCTATCTGTTTGTTTATCTAGCGATTAAAAAACCGGCCCTAAATATAATAACTATATTATAGCGATATATTAGTAGAGACGCTATAGTGGCCTGACTCCCATTCAAATTTGGACAATCTCCTTTAAAAGAATTTTTGGATAAAGAATTGTTTTGTTTTCTAGATTTGAAACTGTATCATCAGAAAAAAGAAAAGCAAGTAAAAGATGTAGCCGCGCAAAATCGCTTTTTACTCAAAGCAATAGCCATGATTTCTCATTAGAGGCATTAGCTCAACCTCTCGATCAAGAACTTGAGGATAACAACTAGGTTTCGTCGGATCAAAAACATTCGGATAGTAAGGGTTTGATACTTACTAATCAGATACCAGGGTTTCAAACAATATTGAAATCTATTTCCCCTGTAGATAGTATAATATTATCACCAAGTTTTCAATCAAGCTCTGAATCCCATTCATCTATGACTAGTCATGCCCAGAAAGTTACAACTACAGCTATGATTCACACTAAAGAAGGTCAAGAAAAACAGATTGATGAGTGTGTCAATTCTGTAGCAGTTACAAATAATATTTTCCGACGTTGTGTAAAAACTAGACGAGGTCAAAGTAAAAAACAAGGTATAAAAATATTGCGTTCCCAAAGAGTGGAAATAGACAGTGATAACTCAGTAAAATTAATTGATATCGAACAAAATGCTCAAGTTATCCCAGTTTTGTCAAAAAAGTTGTTAGACACAAGCAATAAAAATAAACAGGAAAGAACTCCTGATGACATATACTTCGATCTTACTGATAATATGAGAAATATATTTGGAGAAGAAGAAGAGACACGCCCTAGTACATCAAATAATCCCCTTTCAGATGAAGACCTTATTAAAGCATTAGAAATTGCTACGGAGGACGAAAGTGAGGATTTTGATATAGACTTTGATAGTGAAGTTTCAGAAAATGGTGAAGATGTGGATGAGGACAGGTATTACACTGAACACTGAAGATATCGTGCAGCCTAATGGAATATGGACTGATGATTGTGGTTCTAGAACTTGTATTGAATTTGGACAGACGCAAAAAATTCTTAAAGTTTTGCCAGAAGGCAATGAACCTTTTGATTATTTTAATTTATTAGCAAATGAAGAATTCTTTAGCATGTTAGTCACAAAGGCCAACAGTTATGCAGGAAAACTAGTGTCCCAGATTAAGCATCCGAATAGTAGACTAAAATTATGGAAAGATATAACGATTTCCGAGATGAAAACGTTTTTCGGATTATTGTTTCATATGGGTACCATTAAATTAAATCGGTTAACCGATTATTGGAAAAAGCACCATTTATTTGATATTAAAATATTTTCAAAACATATGAGTAAGAACCGGTTTACTTTTAATTCTGCGAGTGTTACATTTTGAAAATGTTGAATCGAATAGTACACTAGCAAAAATAACAGATTTAGTCCAATACTTTTAATACGAGAATGGCCCAAATCTATTCGCCTTCCCGAAATTTATCGATAGACGAATCTGTGGTATTGTTTCGAGGCAGAATAATCTTCCGCCAATATATAAAAGGGAAGCGGCACCTAATTATGGCATAAAACTTTACATTTTAACTGACGAATATGGGGTTATTCTTAAACAAATAGTTAATGCTGGCGCTTCAGATCCGGTCGTTGGTGGTGTTAACCATACTGAGAAAGTGGTCATGAATTTGCTCGGTGACTACTTAAACGCTGGATATTCAGTTTATATGGACAACTACTATAATTCAGTCGATCTAGCCGAGAAACTGCTAAAACAAAAAACTTATTGCACAGGGACATTACGATCCAACAGAAAAAATACGCCTAAGGACATAGTACAAAGCAAAACTGAAGCGTGGAGATTTGAAGGCCAAATGTAGCACAAGAGGCACTTGTGTTTTGAAATGGCGAGATCGACGAGATGTGCTCATGTTGTCAACGGAATTTGGGTCCAATATGATCGAAGTAACTACACGTGGTGAAACTATGTTGAAGCCTGAAATGATAATAAATTATAATAAATATATGGGTGGGATTGATCACCAGGACCCGATGTTGGCATATTATTGCTGCGAGCATAAAAATGTAAAATGGTATAAAAAACTTGGCATACATATTTTTCAACAACTTCTTTATAACTCATTCACACTTTACAATATATTTTCTCCAAAAAAAGAGAACTTCTACAATTTACGACTTGAAATAATTTCAAAATTATTAAATGATGATGTATTAGAAATAATTGATGTACCCCCTAAAAATACCGTGCATGTTCTGCAGCCCTGCCCCCGACAACGGAAAGGCATCAAAAATAAAGTTTTACGTAAGCGTTGCAAACATTGTTGGGTTACAAAAAAAAATCGTAAAGATACATCTCATTATTGCCCAGATTGCCCAGAGCAACATGGCTTCTGTGAAGTCAATTGTTTTAGGGAGTATCATAAATATTAAGTAAATAAACGTTTTTTTCCTATACTCAGTATTTTTATTTACATAGATGAATAATTAAGAATTAATTATCACTAATATAGCTAAATAGTAACTGTCTGGTCTAAATATAGGGTGACTGGTAATTTTTATCGATAGACGAATCAAAAAGCTTAAAGGAAATGTAATTTCCTAAAATGATTCAAAAGCATTTGATACATTTCTGCAAAATGCACCAAGAAATTCCATTTCGCAATAATGATCCAAAAGCGTTTGAAACATTTGTACAGAATGTTTGGAAGAAGTTTTTATTTCCGCAGAAATTATGCTGCGAAATTGATTGTAATAATTAATAATCTAAACAATGTCATAAACAGAATAATATTTTTAAACAGAGAATTAAGAATATAAAACACGTTCACATTATTTACGTTGCCAACATTATCATTTTTATTTCCCGCTCAAATAATGAAATTTAGCCATCATAATAATTATTTTGCTAGTTCTCCTAACTATCTTTGTTGATGTGAGTGTGAATAAATTGTTAATAAAAAATGGAAAATGTGAATAGAGTGCTTTTATCGTCATATTTAGGCTACAGTACTGAAGAAGAAGAAGACGAAAACACGGACGGTGCGTAACACAATGTTTAGTCAAACTTATTATAAAGTTTATACTTAACCTTAAAAACTATGTTCTAGCTATTGTTGTTTTAATTGCAGATATTATAGAAAATTCGCCTGAGTCTACTCCAATAAAAAATATTAAATCTGTCCCTAATGATATGAAATTAACAAGTAAGTGTTAAGTGTACCTAGTAAATACTCTTTCTATTTACTTTCTTCTCTTTTGCCTAACCTTCCTTCCAACTATGTGGAGTCGGATTCCAGTCTAACCGGATGCAGCTGAATACTAGTACTTTATATGAAACGAGAGCTTATCAGACTTCCACAACCTAGCTACCTAGGTTATAAACCGATACCCCTTGGTAAGACTGGTTGTCAAGTTTCTGACGTAATGAATGTCAAGGATCTTCCGAATTACAGCCGGGGCCCACAGCTTAACGTACCTTTCAAAGTATGGAGAAAACTTGGTACGTGAAAATGGTCACCCATCCTCAGTCGAACCTTGGCAAGCGTTGCTTAACCTGAGATATCGATTTGCGCGGCTGTTGCTATTTATTCTGATTCCAAGAGCTCCTTTCCTTTCTATTTTTTTTTTTCATTTTCTACCCTGCCCTGACCAAAGTAAAGGTGACTTGGAAAGTATAATTATTTCAAGTCAGTTATTATAAGTTTATTTGAAGGTTGTTGTAATTTTTTTGTATGTATCGTATGATTGATGTGCACTATTAAAGTTCGTAGTTTGCCAATGTTAACTATAGGTATGCGGTTGTAGAAGATTTGCCTTCAGTAAGGCGCGCCCAAAGTTTGGCCACTTTCAAAAATATGGTCAAAAAGCACTATCTGTCTCCTTGGAATGTGACTAAAATATGGGTCCTTAATCTAGATTACAAACTATGCTATTTAATTGTATGGATATACAGGTATGTATGTATGTGTGTATATATTTGTGTAAGTATATTTATTTATTTGTATAAGTCAGTAAATGATTAATGTACGCGTGTTTTAGTTGAGATAGTACACCAGTGACTATCTCAACTAAAACATGCGTGACCTACCAGCAGTAATAGTTCTACTTTTTTTTTGTCCTAGTAGGTACACAAAAAATAATGACGATAAGACGTTGATGCATGCCCCAGGATACAAATCCGAAAACTTTGATTTGGCAGTCTTTTGATCTTCCTACTAGATTATCACGGATGTTACGGAAGTGGTTATATCGGAACCGAGTCCGTTAGCGGAGTTAAGTTCAGTGGCTTGCACAGATTTTAAATTGCGTTTTAGTAAAGTAGTCGTTATATCTTGTCGCATCGTTAACATTCGCCGTACCTATTCCCAGAAACCTCATTGATATATTTTTATAACATACACTATTATTTTGTTTCAAGTTCCTCAATGTGTAATTCTCTGTCTGATAAAGCACCTATGTCAAATTCCACATCACACGAAACTCCACTTACGCCCCATGCCCGATATCAAGCCGTTGACCGAAGGATCGGTGAACAAAGCATGATAGGTTCAGCTTCTCCTTCGCTTACGCTTACGCCACCACCGCTATGTCAACCAGGTGTCCAGGAGATTGGTGAACAAAGCATCGAAACTCCCGCTTTTTCACCGCTTACACCCAAACCTCTGAACCAACCTGGTGACTGCATTATCAGTAAACGAAACATCGAAGTTTCCGCCTCTCTGCTCACGCCCAAACCACTATATCAAACTGGCAATCACGAGATTGGTGTACCGAGCGTTGAAGCACCAGCTTTTACGCCTCTTATACCTAAAATGGTATACACACCTGGTGATCCTCACAGCGTTAAACAAAGCGTTGAATCAGTGTTTCCTCCTGTATCTCCAGTTCCACCCATGTCACCAGCAACAGCAAAACTAGTTCAAATTTTGGAAGGATGCGATTTCAATGATAGTGATGATGCAGTCAAAGATCCGTATTACATAATTAATGAAGATGATGACGATAAAACAGATTGCAGTGATGACTTAGACTACCAAACAGATATTATTAATAATCAATGTAATGATGGGTCTGAAACTAACCAGTTACCCAGAGTTATAACAGTTGAAGCTCAAATTCATAGATCTCATGATTATTCTCAGCAGACTTCTGATAAAAACAATAGTCAAAAAGCACAACAACAAACCGATCTTGATATCATAGAAAGTATTGTAGAAGAAATACATGAAAATATTACTACGGATAATTAGATAGTTAAAGAAATATGACTGAAGGAAGACCAAAAAGGGGAAGAAAATGTAAAGGAAGCTGTACAAGGGAAGAAATTAAACAAAAAAAATACAATAATTTACCATACACTAACAAGAAAGAAATAAGAATTGAATCTAAAGTATTCATTGACTTTAAATGCACATGTATGCGTAACTGTTCGGAATCTGTATCAAAAGAGTTAAGAGAAAAAGAATTCAACAAGTATGTACATCTGGGATCATATACTTTACAGATAACTCCGCAAAAAGTTAATGTGTGTTTAAAGAAAATGCGTACTGATACCCTAACTGATAAAAGAGGCATTGCTCAAGGAGGTTGGAACCGGTCGTCTCCAGATGATATAGCATTGGCAGTAGATGTAATTAAAAAATTACCTAAATACACTTCTCATTATAGAAGGGAAAATACAGTGGCTTTGCATTTGCAACAGGGAATGACAGTGCGAAAAATTTATGAGGAATATTATCTGAAGGAATTCAATTTCTTGCTTCAAACAGAAAATCGTAAATGCTTAAAATATGGAACATTCAAAGAGATATTTTACAAAAAGTTTAATTTAAAATGTAAGTCATTAAAAAAAGACACATGTAATAAGTGTGATACCTATGCTATAGAGAAACAAAACGGTTCGAATGACGAAAATAAACATCAGGAACATCTAAAAAGAGCAGAAGACTTAAGAACACAAATGAAGAAAGATTTTGAAAGAGCAAAGACAGATGAGAATGTTGAGTGTTTAACTTTTGATCTGGAGAAAACTCTGCCACTTCCTAGAATACCTACGAATGTGGTATTTTATAAACGCCAGTTGTGGGTCTACAATAGTGGCATACACTCAGCTTCTGATGACAAAGGTCACTGCTATGTATGGGTTGAGGGAGAAGCCGGTAGAGGGGCCCAAGAAGTTGGCTCGTGTTTACTTCATCATATTGATAATGAGTTGCGTCCACACACAGAGCACCTTATTTTGTGGAGTGATTCTTGCGGAGGACAAAATCGCAACATCAAGCTAACTTTAATGCTGAAGACAGCTCTACATTCACACAGCAATTTGAAAAGTATTTCTTTAAGATTTTTAGAGCCAGGGCACACGTTCCTGCCTAATGATACGGATTTTTCAAAAATCGAGTCAAAGCTGAAAGAATATGAAAGGATATACACAGTAGATGATTACATGAATATAATGAGGAAATGTAAAACACGAAATCCTTTGAAGGTCATAAGAATGAAAAATGAAAACTTTTTGAGCTGCAAAACCATCGAAGAAAATATTATAAA
This sequence comes from Nycteola revayana, assembly GCA_947037095.2. Lineage (NCBI taxonomy): Eukaryota > Metazoa > Arthropoda > Insecta > Lepidoptera > Nolidae > Nycteola > Nycteola revayana. The sequence goes on from OX344844.2 coordinate 5,177,372, forward strand.
CAGAAAAATGTACACAAGTAAGAAGAAAGTGAACTGGCTACGTACTAAAGAAATTCTTTTGAAGAAAGAGTTTCCTTTTTCTATTTTCATGCGAAGTGACATCAAAGAAGACTCGGAATTCGAAGAACTGGATATTAAAAAGCGGGCAGGAAAAAGAATTATTAGAGTTAACATCCAAAGGAAGGAATTGGTCCCTTTATGGCCCGGTGGCAAGGCAATAGCCCAACCTAAACTTGATGATTTGAAGTCAATATTTGAGTTAATACCAGCTGACTGTCGCCCATTTTATGAAAATTTAAAAGGAAGTAACCAAATTATTGATGATGTAGATGGGTTTGGTACAGTCCCAGACTTTGATTTTGAACCTTGAGCCCTTTTTATTTTTGGAAGCAAATAAATGTTGAAAATTAAAATATCTGCATTTTATTTTTGAGTTGTGATATACCTGAAAAATGTTAGAATGGTTGGTGACAAAATAAGGAATTTCAATGTATATTTGATGTTGGATCATTATAGCAAAACAGTTAAATATTGTGATTCATATAAAATTTTAATTTAACAGGAATGATCCAATCATTATTTTTTAAGTTATCTATTAATATGAAGGTATTTAATAAACATTAAGAGTCATATAGAAATCTATATTCAATTCTTTATAAACCTATAAGTATAAGATGGTGTATTAGGATCACAGTCACAAAAGAAATGAACTTATGTTTTAAATCATCATAACTTTTCTTTTAGTTTCTGTTGGCTGGATCATTACTGCACAACACTGTCCAATTAACTTCAAAATACACACCTCGTCACGGTAGCACGGATTTTATTAACCTAACCCTTAAAATATTACCAAACCGTAGAAGCGTAACAATTAGTCTTGAATATTTTTCCCCGACATTGGGTTGGAGTAGGTATCTTAAATTATAAAGTTTCGTATAAAGAAAGTTGTGTGCAAGTATTTTGGAAATTAGGGGTTGTTGGGAATATTTGTTTAAAATTATTTTGGTAAGGATTCTGGATTCGTTTAGATTGTACTTTACTCTGCATTCAGTCACCTTGTTATTAGTTGGTTAGTTTTGTGAACGAGAAATGTCAATGTCACATTTGACGAAGTTTACAGTTGAGACTTTGTCCTCTGTACTGGGGAGGACAAAATCATAATTGTAACAGTGGCGCACTCAACGTGTGTTTTGGTTAGGGATAAAGGTTACGTCTTATGCTGTAACTTACAAGTCAGTGTTTCCTTCCAGAGCTTTTTGTTTAGTTTTGTTACTAACCTTGTTAATTGTAACATGTATTTATTTTAATAATTTTAGAAAAAAAACCGTCTCGTGTGCTGTGGCACGGGTTTTGCTTGGATTCTTCAGTTTTGTTTTTTATAATATAAATGGAAACAAATTGTTTGTGTGATAACGCACCTACTATAACTAAAATTATAATTGTTTTTGGTTATGTTTCGTAGCTTTTGTAATATTATTTTACGATTTTTACTGTTTTAACTCAACTTTTCTGTGGATTATTATTGCCATACTATTGTTGTGAAAGCCAGTTCATATTTTTAAAGCTTTTTTTTCTGTATGGAACGCCCAATTTCTTTTAATTTGCTTCATAAAGATGAGCTCATTTATGAAGTACAGATTCGTGACGCTAAACCCGCGACAACCGTGGATGAGTTGCGTTGCGAGTTTTTTTCTTACAATTTTTTTTAAATCTTTTTAAGGTTGTTAGCGGTTGCAGTGACCACAGGGAGCTATATATGCTCTTAGGTTACTGAAGTTGAAGGGAGTTATTGTGTTACACAGGATCATAAACTGTGTAGACGTTTAGCACAACTCCAAATTTTTTTTAATATTTTTTTTGTTAGAAAAATGGACCTCTTGTAGGGGGTCATTAGTTATTTAATCTCTGGACTGCTGGTAAGGCAGCATTGGTTTGAGTCCCGAGGCTGGTGGCCGTATGGCGGGCGTGTAGGCTGCTTGTTGGAATTTTGTATGCTTCTTGGCAAGTTATTTTTTTTATTGGTATGTTTTTTCCCTCCGGACCGCTGATTAGGCAGCGTTATTAAAGTCCTGAGACTGGTGGCCCTTTGGGCGGGCGTGTAGACTGCTTTGATGGAATTAGTTTTGTTTTTGCTGGGTTTTTTTTTTGGGGGCGCGTTAGCCAAATTATTAGGCAGTTAGCCAAGATTTTAATTATATTTTTGTTTTTTGCACGACAGATTTATCTAAACAAATTTTAATACTCGTTGACTTATAACTTACATCGCATGCTTGACTAAGTTTTTTTTATTATGAGATGGAAACTTGTGTATGGTATTTTTTTTTGTAATTGGTTATAGTTATCACTATAGTTAATTGGGTTCGTCTTTTCTATGTTTGTAAATAGATACGACTTACTTTAGGGGTGCATTGTTGGACTATTTCAGTAACATTTATTTTTAAAAAATAAGCCTTATCGCCCCAGCGGATTAGTGACTGGTAAGAAAAGCCTTAACACTGGGCGTCAGTGCGGTTGGTGACACTGTAGTAAACTGTTAACTGACAAGTCCACCAATGAATAAGTTTAGTTTAGTTTATTACAATGTTCATGTATTTCTTACTTTATACCTAGTGGGGTTCGTCTTCTCTATGTTTTATAATAGTGTAGACTTGCTCCATGAGGACATTGTTGTATTATTTAAGTTACAGTTATGATTAAAAAATAAGCCTTATCACCTCAGCGGATTAGTTACTGGTACAAAAAAGCCTTAAACACTAGGCTCAGTGCGATTTGGTGAACACTGTGTTAAACTGTTAACTGTATAATTCTTCAATTATATTTTAAAATGGTTTATGTAGCAGTATATTATAACCTTACTATGTTTATTGTATTATAGCGGCCACATGGATAACTGAACAAAAAAAAAACACGCGCGGACTTGTAGACCCGTCAACCAAAGCCTTCTACAATATCTTTCAATAGAGCGGTTTGTTACTCTATATTTGAAGTGTGACCACATATGTTTAGTTTAGTATATATGTTTATTACTATTATTTCTATGTTTATGGTTTAATCATTCTTGTGTTTGTATTATTTTATTTATGTGTAATATTTAAATATTTTCTTACACAAGTTGGCATTCGAGACTCTGTTCTCATTACTGGAGGGGACAGAATCTCTTATGTAGCTGTGGTTATCTTCATATATATTGACTATTTTTATTCATTATATTATATTTACATGTCATAATTATTTTTATATGAATTAGTCATATTTATACTTATTATTTTAATTTCAATAACTTGCATCATTTTTTATTCCTATATATAAGTTTGTATTTAAGACTCTGTCCTCATTACTGGGGGGGACAGAATCTTTTTTTCAGCTGGGAACTTAGTACATTGTGTTTGTTAAATAATCATTAGCTTAGGTAGAAATTACTTATTAATTATAATTAATACTACAGTAATAATTATATTTTAAGATATATATTCCATAAATTATTTATGTATTCTAATTTTTATTACTTGTACGATTGAGTTACGTTCCAATGGGTATCATACTATACACAAGTTTACATTTTCTCTTTTTATTCAACTGCATTGTTTCAGCGGTATGGGTCTTGGGTTTTCTTTTTTATTTTTATAGAGTTGAGTAACAGGCCGCCAACTCCAACTTGTAAGTTTGTGGTTGTTTGAGTGTGGTTTAACGCTGGAGGGCCAGCGTCGAGATTTGCCCTAGGCGGTCAAATCTCTGGTGGTTGGGGAGGTACCGTTACGTTGTAATTTTCATCCTTACTTGTGGTTGTGAACCTCACATAGAATCACAGTGGTAATAGTTTAAAATCCTTGTTGTAATTAATGTTTTTCCAAGTGGATTAGATTAGATTAGACAGCAATCATTAAACTAGGAAGATGACGAGCCTAAGATTCATAAAGAACCAAGTAGCTATTACCGTTCAAGCTCCTTCTTCTGGACTTGAATGTGAGTACCCCTCCCAATTTTTCACTTCTAAATCCAAACCTCAATTAGTAATAAGATCCACCTACAAGACCTTAGATGCAGCTCGTGAAGCCTTTGCCAATAGCTTGAGGAACTCTATACCTGACTTAGATGCAGGAGTTGAGTTCGTCTACTTATATCTTAATGGTGTAAAGATGAGAAACACAGAAGTCTGGACATCATTTGGCATAGAGATCGCAGGTGCTGAAGACGAGGTCTGTGTCTGGGACCTATTCTCGATAACCCTTAAAGACCATCAGGCTCCTACCTCTGCTGTAAAGGGAGGACCTCAGATAAAATCCGATATAGGGCTTCTCGTGATGTTCTGCAGTATATACAGAATGGGGTTCATTCATGACACCAATTACCAAGGTCAGGTGGCTAATCGAATCATGTCGCAAGCGGTAGGCATACCTGAGGATATACCGAAACCGGATTCTTTAATTGCACTAGTGGGCCACTGGTTGACCGACACCAACTACCTAAAGGTCATTGCAGGTATCGACATGTTCCTGCATAGGTTCCCAAAGGCCCCTTTCGCGTCAACCAGGATAGGCACCATTTCCTCTAGGTATCGAGATTGTGCTGCCTTACTCTCTATCCGATTTTTCTTGCACATTATTGGATCGGAAAACCTAGATGAGGTCCCTGCTTGGATAACATACGAACCTGTAGCTTTAGACCTGGTGCGGATGAGTAAGACGGGGGAAGAGGCAGGTGAAGGGTCATCTTACTTCCCTTACCAGTCAGATCTAGGATTGGTCAAAAAGTCCGCCTACTCTACAGTTGTCAACCCATCTTACTTCTTCTTTGTTCACGGTGTCGGTGCTTTGTTGGGGTTAGAGAGATCCCGCAATGCTAGAATGAATATAGAATACGGCATATCAGGGACCGTGGCGAATGTATTTCTCGTGGCCTATATCCATAAAAGGAACCACATTCAGACTCTCCAATTTACTTACAGGACTCGGACAGATATTATAAAGTAAGGCCTATAGTAGAAAAAATAAGAAGGAATTGTTTAAAGCAAGAAAATGAGAATAAGTTCAGTGTAGACGAGATGATGATACCCTATAAGGGCAGGAAAGCAGGAAACAGAAAGCAATACATGAAAGACAAGCCCAATAAATGGGGGTTCAAAAATTATGTGCGTGCTGGAGTAAGCGGGATGATATACGATTTCATTTTGTATGCAGGCGAAGCTACCTTCCGTTCGTACACGTTCACCGAACAGGAATCTTCCCTTGGTTTTGGAGCGCAAATTGTCATAGCATTGGCTCGGACTATTAAAAAAAAACCAGCAACTGTGTTTTGTGACAATTTTTTCTCATCCCCAGAGCTCTTTTATGTATTGAAAGAGAATTACGGAGTCTTCGGTCTGGGCACAATACGAGGCAACAGAATTAGAGGTGCTGAAAAAATTTTACCGGAAGACAAGGCTATGAAGAAGAAGCAAAGGGGTGCGTATTCACAAGTCGTTTGTGATGCAAACAAATTAGTTATTGTGCGCTGGAATGATAATAAACCGGTAACTCTAGTTAGCACGTTTGTTGGTTCCGAACCATTGCAAAAAATTAAAAGATACTGCAAAGAACAAAAGCAAAAAATTGATGTAGATTGCCCACAAATTGTTCGGGAATACAATAAACATATGGGGGGTGTAGACCTGGCCGACATGCTTATATCATTATATAAAGTTCCATTTAAAACAAGACGGTGGTATATAGGAATATTTAGCCAACTGTTAGATGTATGCATTAATAATGCTTGGCTTTTACACAAACGTAATTGTCATGGACAAACTCAACGAAAAAAAAAGTCATTGAAAGTATTTCGGTACGAAGTTTACATAGGTTTGACAAAGAAAAATAGACTTAAACCTCTTGAAAAATTACAACAATGCAAAATTTTAAACCCTAGATCAGCCAGGCCTACAAGCCCCATCCGATTCGATAATATAGGTCACTATCCCAGCATAAAAGAAGACATGGGGCGTTGCAAGTATTGTCAAAAAAATACAACTGTGTATTGTTTAAAATGCAATATGAGACTTTGTTTTGTTACCGGGAAAAGTCCCCGCAATTGTTTTTTAGATTTCCATAATAAATAGTTTGATTTACTGATACACATAGTGTTTTTATTTCACCAGCTTTAACGATACTTATTTGACAGTGTTTACCACAATGAACATTTCAAAGCACTTGTTGTTGTCAAAGTATTTGGCTTTGTTCATTGTGATGAACATTGATTTCCTGAAAATCTGTAAATGAAATATTTTTTTTTCCATTTTTCCCAAGTTCTTTTCAACCCTAACACTTCAAAAATTCAAGTTTTTTCATAACAGAAAACAACTGTCATCTCTGCCAAATTAAGGGTTTATATTATACAACCGGTTGTACTCACGGTTTTAAATCATCGGATATGTCCGACTAGTTTCGAGACCATCCCGAGGTCCATTCTCAAGGAGTAGTCGACTCGACGGCGCGGCGCCGAGCGACTAACTGAGGTCGCGCGCCGCGCGCGCCGCCAACCGCGCTGCATGTCGTTGGGCACGATCCGAGATGTTATTCGGAGGGTAGTTGGCAATTTGCAGGGGAGGTGCATCTTCGGCCCGCAGTGTCACTGTTGTGTCGGGGGGTCCATCTTCGGCTCGCATAGACGAAATGTTCGCGATGGATAACGCGTCCGGTTGTGCTGGTAGGGTGTCCCCGCTTGAGGTCGGAATAATACACGCCGTGCTGACCGTGTCTACCTCCAGATCCGTGGCGTGTCTGTGGGTTTTGTTTTTTAAAATGGGCTTCCAGGCCTGCGGAAGTGTCCATCCACTGTCTCGGTTAAAATTTGGATGGCGGTTTATTTCAATAGCCTCACGCACTTTTCGCGGAACGAAATACTTTTCTCTCGCTAGTACGGAGGTTTTATCGAACCGTATGTAATGTTCCGCCGACGTGGAGCACCCATGTTCGGCCACTGCTGATTGGTTGCTGTCATGGTTTTTCAGACATCGCACGTGTTCCTTCAATCTTGTCTCAACGTTTCGGCGGGTTTCCCCTATGTAACTGAGCCCACAGTTGCACGGAATTTTGTAAACCCCCGGATAACCCAGCGGAGTTTTATCCTTAGGCGAACGCAGGAGTTGTCGAATTTGTGTGGGTGGCCGGAAAATTGTCCTGATACTGTAACGTCGTCGTAACAGGTGTCCAATCTTGTCCGTGACTCCCCGAATGTATGGTAGAAATGCAGGGGTCCGTTCCACACTGTTCGGTTTCATTCGAGTCGAAGCATTCGCCACTCGGGTGCATTGTCGCCATTTATAGCCGTTACTTCCCAGTGCTCGTCTTAGGTGCTTTAGCTCCGTGTCTATGAACTGAGGGTCACATATACTAAGCGCCCGATTGATCAGTGCTTTAGGCACGGAAGCCAATTGGGACGGATGGTGATGGGAGTCAGCTCGGAGGTACCGGTCCGTGTGAGTCGGTTTTCTATACACGGTATGTGTCAGTCGGCCTTCCGGCCCAAGCACTTGCAGCGACCTCAAGGAGACCAAGATACTGGTGGCGCTATGTTGACGATGTATTCGCCATAATCGACCGTGATTTACTTACAGGATTCACGGAACATCTGAACTCTAGACATAAACGTATACAGTTCACGGTCGAAGAGGAAAAAGAAGGTGCCTTGCCATTCCTAGACGTACTAGTCATGCGTGGGCCGGAAGGCCGACTGACACATACCGTGTATAGAAAACCGACTCACACGGACCGGTACCTCCGAGCTGACTCCCATCACCATCCGTCCCAATTGGCTTCCGTGCCTAAAGCACTGATCAATCGGGCGCTTAGTATATGTGACCCTCAGTTCATAGACACGGAGCTAAAGCACCTAAGACGAGCACTGGGAAGTAACGGCTATAAATGGCGACAATGCACCCGAGTGGCGAATGCTTCGACTCGAATGAAACCGAACAGTGTGGAACGGACCCCTGCATTTCTACCATACATTCGGGGAGTCACGGACAAGATTGGACACCTGTTACGACGACGTTACAGTATCAGGACAATTTTCCGGCCACCCACACAAATTCGACAACTCCTGCGTTCGCCTAAGGATAAAACTCCGCTGGGTTATCCGGGGGTTTACAAAATTCCGTGCAACTGTGGGCTCAGTTACATAGGGGAAACCCGCCGAAACGTTGAGACAAGATTGAAGGAACACGTGCGATGTCTGAAAAACCATGACAGCAACCAATCAGCAGTGGCCGAACATGGGTGCTCCACGTCGGCGGAACATTACATACGGTTCGATAAAACCTCCGTACTAGCGAGAGAAAAGTATTTCGTTCCGCGAAAAGTGCGTGAGGCTATTGAAATAAACCGCCATCCAAATTTTAACCGAGACAGTGGATGGACACTTCCGCAGGCCTGGAAGCCCATTTTAAAAAACAAAACCCACAGACACGCCACGGATCTGGAGGTAGACACGGTCAGCACGGCGTGTATTATTCCGACCTCAAGCGGGGACACCCTACCAGCACAACCGGACGCGTTATCCATCGCGAACATTTCGTCTATGCGAGCCGAAGATGGACCCCCCGACACAACAGTGACACTGCGGGCCGAAGATGCACCTCCCCTGCAAATTGCCAACTACCCTCCGAATAACATCTCGGATCGTGCCCAACGACATGCAGCGCGGTTGGCGGCGCGCGCGGCGCGCGACCTCAGTTAGTCGCTCGGCGCCGCGCCGTCGAGTCGACTACTCCTTGAGAATGGACCTCGGGATGGTCTCGAAACTAGTCGGACATATCCGATGATTTAAAACCGTGAGTACAACCGGTTGTATAATATAAATATGTGTACCACTCACGAAAGTTTTAATTCTAAAATTAAGGGTTAATTATATCTGGCGCAAACTACTACCTTTTTTTTAAATCAAGCATAATAAAAATAAGTGATTATGATAAACACTATTATTCTTTCTTACCTTTACAAAATCCTTAAGGGCTGCTGTTATGGCGTCACACACTTCGGGTATTACTGATGATATGGTTTGTTTTGATACACAAAAGACGTATTGTAGGCTAGAATAGGAGTCTCCTGTTGCTAAAAACCGTAAAGTTATAGCCAATCTCTCTTTGGTTGTGATTGCTTTACGCCAGTACGTATCTTCTTTTTTAATATGTGACTCAACCAGGCTATGTCACGCCCCTCCCCCCTCAATTGCCGCGCACGCCTTAGGTAAACTGGGCCTTGCCCAGTTCTTTAGATTTTACCGCGCCCGATACCCCGCACCTTAACGAGCGTTTATAGTATATATAAACTTGATGTTTGGTTTAGGAATTCATTGTGTCACAGTTGACCGAACAGAACGTAGTGAAATATCATTTATTCAGAATCCGAATACGTATAATGAAGACGCCAGTCAGTTCACCAGTAGCAAGCACGTCGAATGGACAGCGTACCGGTAAAAATTTGGCGGTGCAATTTCAGCAACAGACCCCTCCTCGTTTGCATATTTCAAGTGACGAGGAGTCTGAAGAGGAAACTAATGAAATTAGTGAGTTTTTACAAATGAAAAATTCTCAAAATCAACTTCAAGCAACGATTGATTTAGTGGAACAAGAGCAACATCACGATTTTGGACCATGTACCCAAGCACAAGTAGAGGATATGGAGATGGTAGCCGACAAAGAAGTCGAGCAAATTGTCGCGAATAAGACTCCGAAGAAGAAATCTGGCAAAGGCAAGAACACGACTCCGGCGAAAAAAGCTCCGAAAGTGTATCCGGATCCCCCACCAGATTCTTTTCTCGGACTTTTGGAATTAATTTGGTGCAGCAAGGCGTACGCGTCGATAATTCGGGTTTTAAAATGCGGCGAGAAACAATCGATGCTCCAGAAAGATTTGTTGTTGAAGAGGGAATTTGCGAACATGATATCATTATGGAAGACAACATTGAAATTAATAGTCCACAAACTGAGAGAGAAAAATGCCGTAGATTTATCTTGGAATGCCTTCAAAACTCTCCTCCAAGATTCCGAGTTATACACGACATTTTTGCAATTCAAACTGAGCGATACCGCGATAACAACATATCACGAATTTGCGAAGCCGCAGGAAACAGTGCCCGAAGTTTCAAAGGTAGCATCTTCTGGGTCTGTAATCATGGGGGTGACCACTTGCACGTCGTCCACGACTGTTCCTATAATGGCAGCACATGTAGATGTCAGCGCATCAAAGAAATTAGAGGAGAGTGTGGCCAGCCCCGACTTAATAGGCGACTTCTTCGGTCTGCAGAATTTACAGCAGAGCACTGGCTCAATCTCGCAATCTATTTCGAGACTGATGAACGGAAAGCAATACATTTTGAAATCGCCGGGCGAGTCTGGTCACAATGTGGTAAAACTCGAAATTTATCCATACGCCAAAATCAATGCCTTAGAGAAGAAGAATTGGTGGAAACACGCCGAGACAAAAATGTTATTTTTGACGAATTCCAATGTGGACCCTCTGCAGCAACAAGTGAACAAAATTCAAAATATGGCGATGAGTCAAATACAAAAGATAGAAAATATTCAAAAAGAAACAAAGGAGATAAACTATTGGAGTTCTTTTGGCGGTTTCCAACGGCCCCAATAAACAATATTTTCAACAATGGAGTTTGGTTCAATAGTCAATGGAAGTATTTACCATTGAATCATACATGTATCAAAGCAGTGCAACGAATATACCAGAGACAGTTGTGCGATATGACTTTAAATGATTTTTTTATAAAGTTCAGTGAAAGTGAACAGTTATTTTTTAATTGTGGTGTTAAGGATATTAATGATTACTATTATAGTACAGAATAATCAGTGCGCATCGCTGCTGATTTGTTGATGTATCAATTTTATAATGATATGGATAAAGTTAGAGATTTTTTATTTACTTTATATAATATAATAGATAGAGTTGTACCTAAAAAAAATTGTCTCTTTGTGCTATCGCCACCTAATGCTGGTAAAAAATTATTTTTTGATGGTGTAATTCATTATTTTTTAAACTTTGGTCAAATAGGTAATTTTAATAAGTATAACAATTTTCCCCTAATGGAATGCGTAAATCGTAGAATTATTTTATGGAATGAACCACACTGTGAAACGGCATTTGAAACTGTTAAAATGTTATTTGGTGGCGATACTATGAATGTTAAAGTTAAATTTCAAGACGATGCTATTGTAAATCGTACACCATGCATTGTGTTATCGAATAATGATATTTTTCCAAAAGACATGGCTTTCCGTTCTAGAATGTATAACTATACGTGGAGGTCGTGTGAATCTTTAAAAAAATGTAAAAAAAAATTGTATCTTTTATTTTTTCCAAAATTGTTACAACAATTTAATGTATTAGACGAAAAGGGTTATGTTGTGAATGACTTTAATAATTTAAACAGCGATTCTGATTCTGAATAAATGATTTATTTCAAATATTATACATTCTTTTATTAATATCCCTTATACTAGATGTTTCACTATCAGATATAACGTCGAAATCTTCTTCGGTTACGACAATTGATTTGGTGGCAGGGGCCCCTTTCTTGGTTTTGGATGTCCTTTTCTGTTCGTCGAACTTCTCGTCCGGAAAGCTGGGGAATCATAGTTAAACGGTTTCTTGTATATGTTATGTCTGTTTGTGTAGACTGATTGTGATAAGTCTTTCCCGGACCGGAGGTCGATGTCTCCATCGTGATGTTCGTAAAACGGCGGTTGGGCAAAGTTTGACTGATCTCTCCAAATTTTGTTCAACCCCTGCGAACGTTTCGCCGGTTGAGTAATTCGGGTCGTGGAGATGGTAAAATTGAACATGTTGAGGCATGTTACTAGGAGTGCCAAAAGTATAATAGCTGTGCAAGTCAACGCTAATATCCATTTCATACTCGCACAACCAGTACACCATTGTAGTTTGAAAATTCTCAAATTCGGTAGCTGGATTAATCTGTGGTATGGCACCGATTCCAACGTGTAACGTTGGCTGCGGAGACATCGTAGCATTGTAGACAGGATTTCTAGGATTAAAAACTGCAGAATATTCTATTGTTTGCCCGTACGTTAGACTCAATTGATCGGCTAAAGTGTTACCAAACATATCTGATTTACTGCCCAAAGTAGCATATTTATCTTGAGTGTACCCAGTTTTAGTCAATGTTCGTTTACTAACAAATGCTGCGGTGTTCATACACATGGCTTTGTTATGATAAGCTTTCGGTGTAACGTGTACACGATCCGGTGTCAATATTCCGTTCTTGGGATTATACTTATATTGCGCAACTGTTTGGCCAATCATACTATTTATTAAAAATCTATCTGTAACGCAATCTAAACCGGGTACTCCCATACCGTGTGTAGCATGTCCATCGTCACGTAACCACCAGTACACATTATTTTTACGAGGCACTCCCAATGCATGACACGGTATATCCAAATACATTTTTTTTATACAGTTATCGATATTCGGTTCGACCCACTTACTGGGAATCATAGGCTTATCTGCTGCACTTTCATATGCTACATGTGTACCATATGTACTAACGTTTAAATTTGTAGCCACATAACCAATTGGAACATGTTCTGTATTTGCGTTTCCAGACAATGTCTCACCAACACCAAATGTTGTACGGCATCCTAGCAATGTTACTTTACATCGCACTTCTACAGAAGTATCTCGAGCTACAGCTCGAGATACTTTTGGTAAGTTCAACCATTCCGCTGAAGATAAATACGAACCAACATAATCAACGAACACGTTCATCATAGGAGTACATATGCCGCTGTCGGTTCCAAAATTTATTTCTTTCATAGCGTATCCATAAGAGTTCCATATTCTTAATTTCTTAAATGTGTATACCTGTGGCGACGGCATAATACTGCGAGGAATCCGTATTGATGTATGTGTTGGCGTTGCACTGTTACCCACTCCACCAGATCCGCCTTCCTGTCGCACAGCCATTCCTTGTGGAGCACCGCCAATATTACCAATGTCGATATCCATAGCAGCAAGAAAAGAATCATCCAAGTCCGGAAAGTCTTGGCCGACGTGGGGCTCACCGGATCTGGTTGGGGTACCGGGTATGGAGGCGCCTCCGGTGGTTCTATCGGGACTTCCGGAGGTATTGTCAGGCTCTTTACTGGTACTAGGTTGAGGATTATCAGAAACCAAATTTGTTTTCGCAGTAGACTTGTGCAAACGTCTGATCTTAGCCGCAGACTCGCTACGAATGAAATCATTCCAAGTGCCTGCATTCGTTCCATGTGTACGTTTATGCTCTTTCCACGCCTCTGATAACTTTTTTTGAATTTCTCCATATAATTGCTGCCCTGCGTGCGGTCGCTTAGACATGTTAGGATAGACTGACCCACCGTATAAATATTTTTCAAATGCATACTTAGCACTTAAACCAATTGCACCAGACAATGCACCGAAACTAGGATGCTCCAGAAAATCGGCAGAAAATTGATATATTGCTTCTTTATCCGCATCACTAATGTCTTTATCGTTTTCAGCTATCCAATATAAAGCATCGTGACGTGCTGCTATCCAATCTGCATCATTTACAGGTTCTCCTTTGTCCAAAGGATTTCCACGACCTAAGTATTTGTATCCCGGCAAAGTAAAATCTTTTTTAAAATATTTAATAAAGTCAAAATCGGACATTGCGCACGGTAATAATCTTAAGAACTGGGCAAGGCCCAGTTTACCTAAGGCGTGCGCGGCAATTGAGGGGGGAGGGGCGTCGTCAGACAATCGATCGATCGCGCGAAGCGCATGGTCATGATCATGATTATGTCTGACGACGCCCCTCCCCCCTCAATTGCCGCGCACGCCTTAGGTAAACTGGGCCTTGCCCAGTTCAAACTCTTCCAAGGTTAGTCTTAAAAACTGTGGTGTCCGGTAATTAATTTCATAATTGATTGACTCAATATTCTGTAACCTCCGTTGAAAAAGTGGTTTCATCCAGCATTTCCTCGTTAAAATATGTTTCTTCTTAGCTCTTTTACGCATTTTTTTAATAATAAGCAGAGCTACGACACATGCGACCGCTTTCATTTTAGTTCTGATGCCAACTGAAGCGCGCGGCATATCTTGGTTGTGCCGCGCAGTACTGCCGCGCAAACATTAGTTGGCTTTGTCCAAACTAGAGCGCGGCAGAAATGTGTCCTACAAATGCCGCGTGTTGCTGCCGCGCTCTTGCTGCTCAATGTTTGGACACACCTTTAGGATTATATTTGTAATTAGCAATTGTTAAGCCGATCATACTGTTTACTAAAAAAACAGACAAGTGCGAGTCGGACTCTCGCACGAAGGGTTCCGTACTAGTTGCAAGTGCCTACCTATTTTTGATATCAAAAATACAAGTAACATACTATAAAAGTTCTTGTAGTTCGTTGTAACTTTGATCGATGTTAATAATAGTTGATTGAATGAAAGGTAAATAGCGGTTTACGGTTCATGACGCATTAAATAAAAACTACTTAATTGATCTCGTTCAAACCAATTTTCGGTGGAAGTTTGCATGTTTATGTACATCATATATTTTTTTTAGTTTTATCATTCTCTTATTTTAGAAGTTACAGGGGGGGGACACACATTTTACCACTTTGGAAGTGTCTCTCGCGCAAACTATTCAGTTTAGAAAAAAAATTACTTTAGAAACCTCAATATCATTTTTGAAGATCTATCCATAAATACCCCACACGTATGGGTATGATGAAATTTTTTTTTTGAGTTTCATTTCTTTGTATGGGGAACCCCAATTTTTTTTTTTTTCTATTTTTGTGTGAAAATCTTAATGCGGTTCACAACATACATCTACTTGCCAAGTTTCAACATTATAGTTCTTATAGTTTCGGAAAAAGTGGCTGTGACATACGGACGGACAGACAGACAGACAGACATGACGAATCTATAAGGGTTCCGTTTTTGCCATTTGGCTACGGAACCCTAAAAACGATCTGTAATACAATCCAACGACATATTACCCATTCCTGTTGTAGCATGGGTATCATCGCGATACCACCAATATATAGTTTTTTCTAGGTACACCCAATGCTTGACATGGTACATCAACATAATTTTTTTTTATACAATTCTCAATCTTTGGTTCTACACACATAGTCGGAATCATCGGTTTATCCGCAGAACTCTCGTAAGCGACATGTGTACCATACGTACTACAATTCAAATTAGTCGCCACATAACCAATTGGCTCATGTTCAGTATTTAGTCCACACCAAAAGTAGTACGACACCCCAGCAAAGGAACTTTGCAACGAACCTCTATTGCACGAGACACTCTAGGTAAGTTCATCCATTCGGCAGACGATAAGTATGATCCCACGTAATCACGTGATACATTCATCATTGGAGTACTCACTCCGGGTGCATCACCATAATTGATGGCTATCATAGCGTATCCATAAGAGTTCCATATTATTATTCTTTATTGCACACATAGAAACACAAAAGATACATACATTATGCAGAAATACAAATAGCAAAAAGGCGAGCTTAATTCATTTATGAATTTTCTTCCCGCAAACCCCGAGTATGAGAAAAAAATTGTGAACATAGGGCATTACCGTGTACAACCAACAAACAATTTATGTATACCTGAACGGTATATAAAATAAAATGAAAAAATCAATAAAAATAAGATAAACATACACCCTAATACTTACATACCATACTTAAATAAAATACCTACATATTTATAATAGACTACTTATATATTTATACATTACATTACAGAGATAGGAAATATTCCTTCGTTCTTCTTTTAAAAGCATTTATAGATGAGCTAGAACGAATAGCTTGTGGTAGGGAATTCCATAGCCGCACTGCACGAACAGAAAATGAGCCATCATATCGACTGGAAACATGAGGATGATTTTTAAGAAGAAGTGAAGTAGCAATACGACATGGCTTATCCCTAGGTACCAAATACTCAAAGCGTTCACTGAGGTAAGAGGGGGCATTAGAGTTGTGAAGAATTCTTGATTTCTTGAACGTGTATACCTGTGGTGACGGCATAATACTACGATGAATCCGTATTGATGTATGTGGCTCCGCTGAATGCGAACCCACACCTCCAGACTGACCATTTTGTCGTACAGCCATTCCCGTTGGAGCACCACCAATGTTGCCAACGTCAATATGCATAGCAGCAAGAAAACTATCATCCAAGTCCGGAAAGTCTTCTCCAACACTGGGTTCACCGGCTTTGGTCGGGGTTCCGGGTACGGTGGCTCCTCCGGTTTCTCTGTCGGGACTCCCGGTGGGATCGTCAGGCCTGCTACTTGGACCAGGCTCAGGATTGTCAGCCAGCAAATCAGTACGCCCTTTTTTCGATTGCAAACGTCTAATTCGTTGAGCAGCTTCACTACGAATGAAGTCGTTCCAAGTACCAGCATTGGCGCCGTGTGTTTGCTTGTGTAATTTCCAAGCTTTAGATAATTCACGTTGAATTTCTGCGTACGCTTACTGGCCCGCGTGTGGCCTCTTCGACATTATATTGGGATATACTGAGCCATGAAATAAATATTTTTCAAATGCATATTTCACACCTAAACCAACTGCTCCTGTTAACGCAGCTACACTATGATTATCTAAAAATTCCTCTGAAAATTGCATTATAGCTTCCTCGTCAGCTTTAAATATGTCCTCGTCCGACTCCGCTATCCAATAAAGAGCATCATGGCGTGCTGCTATCCAATCGGCATCGTTCACAGGTTCTCCTTTATCCAATGGATTACCTGGTCCTAAATATTTATATCCTGGCAATGTAAAATCCCTTTTAAAGTATTTAACAAATTCAAAATCCGACATTGCGCTCGGTAACAAAAAGAAGAACTGGGCGAACGCCCAGTTGTCCGACCACGTGTGCGGCAATTGAGGGGAGAGGGGCGGGGCAGATATATTCATCATCATGATCATGCGCTTCGCGCGATCGATCGATGCATAGCTGATGATATTTTAAAACACATCTGCCGAACAACAGCCATAATATTTTTTTTAGATATCCCTGAGAGAAAAATAAACTTTCTAATATTTTTTTAAATTTCTTAACCTTTACTTGTCTACTATGGCGTATTCAATTAACTTATGCACTATTTTAATTATTGACGTCCTGAAGCATCTTATTACACATGTAAAAATGCAAAAATAATAATAATAAGACACACAAAATAAACAAAATTAAATTTAGTTGAATAAAATCAGCAATTTTCAATAAAAAAATTAAAAGTCGAATAGTCTGGAAAAACAAAATTGCAACAAACACTTTTCTCAATTACTCAAAACTACGCAAAACATACTTACTGCTCTTATCGCTAGCGCGGCAGTATTAGTCTGTGCATGTTTGTGTAGCTAAATAACGACCTAAATATTAACCAGACTTTAGGTTATGATATTTTTTTGTTGTTATGACTTGTTTGAAAATGGAACATTAGACGACAGTCATTTTTTTTCGTACTTACATAAGCTCACGCCTGTTTCCCAGCGGGGTAGGCAGAGATAATGGACCTCCACTTGCTACGATCCCTACACACATATTTCACTTCATTCACTCTCATAACATTCTTCATACAAGCACATCGGTTTAGGATGGATCTTATTTGAACTTTTGCGAGGATGTCTCCGATTTGGTCAGAGAACGTTCGTTCGTTCCTTTTTTTTCGTACGTTCTAATTTCCCACTAAATCGATGTTGGTCTTTTCGACACTTTGGTATTTATTTTGTATTATTGTTAAATTAATTAATTTGGTTTGAAAAAGTGTTTTTTTTTCTTTAATTTTTATTCTACGGTCGTTTTGTTTGATTACGTACGTAAATATGCCTGACTTAACACCAGCAGAAATCATTAGGGCAGATGAAATGAGGCGTAATGGTTATACCTACCTATCAATTGCTACAAGGCTTCGACCGGTATCAACGATTTATTGTAGCATCAAACGGTACAGATTGACTTATTCTACGGTAAGGAGGAGTGGTCAAAGAAGGAAAAGATGTACTTCAAGGCGGGAAGACCGTTATTTACAACTTCGAGTTCGTAGGGATACGCGGTTAACAGCTGTGGAAGTTCGAAATGAACTTGAAATCGCTCGAAGTGTACGAGTAAGTGAGCGTACAGTTCGCAGAAGATTTGAAAAAGTTGGTATAGGTTCATATATACCCGCCAAAGCTCCAAAACTTGAGAGACACCACCGCTAGAGGTTTGCACCGGAGCAGTGAGTACCGGAGAAACTCCGGTGATGAACCGGTAAAAGTAATCGGTTAAAATCACCGGAGATTAATCGATTAATCTCCGGTGAAATAACAAACCTGTATTAGTGTATGATTATTCTTTATTTTTATTATTCGGTGTTAATATTCGATACTCTTATCTATATTATTTTAAAAATATTTTTATTACACAATTTTATTCATTATTTTTTAAAGCCTCTATAATTTTTTGCATAATGTTATAACGTTTATTGCCAGTATATTGTTCAAGTTCATGCGAAATAAACTTACAAAACATTAAATTTGATATTGTGTGTAAGTGTACGTTTAAATACTTTACTGTACCGGCAACGTCAGTTAGATTAGAAACAGTCTTTTCAACAACAGGTTACATTCTTAATAACCGAAGAAATGTGCATGTTGCGTAATGACGCAGTTTTCATTTGAGTAGCTCGATCTATTCCCCAAACTCCTTAGTTCCGTGTGGCAAAAGTTCCAGTCGTATTTTTCCTCACTCGCTTTTTTTTCTGTTCGCGCATTTTACCAATCGCATTAGTTCACAGACGTTTATTTCTCTAAACGTTTTTTTTTCACACGTATTTTTCTGAGAAACTATTAACGCTCTCCTTTTTTCGTTTTTCATTTTATTTATTGTTTGTATTATTATTATCAAATTATGAATAATAACTACTAGCGACTATTTTGAAGTCTTTGAAAGGTGTTTAAAAAAAATATTTTTGTTACTATGTGAATCCATATTTTAGTTCATTAATGTGCTTAATTTTATTTGTACGAAAATGTTTTTGGAATTAATCTTCATCTTTTTCAGTCATGAGCACTTTTACGTTCATTACCGGTCACGGGCCTCCTCTTAACAGACCTACAAGGCCTGTTAAGAGGAGCTAGGATCCTTGAGGGATGTTGCCATAATCACCACGTTTGGCAGGTGGATTGTTGATCGCAGTAACATACGCTCAGTCCATGGCTGCCCATCCATGTCGTATCTTACGACACTCATGGGACTGAGCCATGGAATTGAGCTGACCATAAAATGAATGCTGTTCCAAATCCTCGCGGTGGTCTAAATTTATTATTCTTTTTTTTTGCGCCTTTAAAATTATAAACAATATAAATAAATAATATAATATAAATAGTCAAATAATAACATTTATAAAATAAAATTAAATAAAAAAAAACTATATAAAGGGCGCCCCCCTATTAAGTGCTTCCTAAAAAATACGTGTGGAAAAAAATTAGAGAAATAAACGTCTGTGAACTAATGCGATTGGTAAAATGCGCGAACAGACAAAAAAGCGAGTGGGGAAAAATTCGACTGGAACTTATGCATCACGGAACTAACGAGTTTGGGGAATAGATCTAGCTACTCGAAATGTTATGCTTTCTACATGAAAACCATAATTTATTAGAATTGTAAAATATAATAATTACACAGAAATAAAAACACTTGATTATCTATGCTATGGCTAATCAAGTTAGTTATAATTTAAATATGCTTTCATTCTCCGGTGATTCACCGGAGAATAACCGGAGATCGCTCAATCACCGGTGGATTCAATCGGTTGTCAAAATCTCGCTCCGGTGCAAACCACTAACCACCGCACAAACCGAGTTAACTTTTCACGTGAACATCGCCATTGGGGTTCAGATGAGTGGAGACAAGTTCGAGTGCAGAGTTCTCTTAAATCGATGGAAGACGGCGAATATGGAGACGTAAAGGAGAACGTTACGTTCAGTCTAACTTTGAAAATACAGTGGCATATGGGGGCGACTCAATAATGGTGTGGGGTGGGATATGTTTGGGAGCTCGTACGGAGCTAGTGATAGTCGATGGAGGGAGTTTGACTGCTGATCGGTATATCAAAGAGATTTTACAAGAACACATTGTGCCATTTGCGCCCTTTATTGGTGAAGGTTTTATTCTAATGCTGGATAATGCTCGGGCTCATACTGCTGGCTCAGTACAAGAGTATCTTAAAAATGTGTACATACCGGTGATGCAGTGGCCAGCAAGATCCCCTGACATGAATCCGATAGAGCATGTCTGGGACTTTCTTAAAAGAAGCGTACAATCCAGAATGCCACCCCCTCTCAATCTGAGTGAAATGCGAAACGTGTTACTAGAGGAGTGGCAGAGGTTTCCCCAAGAAATCATTGATAACATTATCAATAGCATGCCTAGACGCATGGAAACAGTTATCAGAGCATGGGGGGGAAACACTCGGTATTAAAATTACATTATTTTGAGTTAAATTATTCAAATTTTTTTAATATTTATTATATAGGTATATTATTTATAGGTTTTTAAGATCTTAATACAATCTTTAAAAAGAGCATTTTGTTTTAATTTCGATTTTTTCAATTAAAATTATCCCAAATCTTCACCAAATCGATATTAAAAGATGGTAGTGGATTTGTTACTTTATATCTAATCATTATTTCTTGAATCGCAAAACGTTAATATTTTTCATTCCTACTGTTTTTTCTGTTTCGCTAATTGTGCCGGTGTGTGTTGTTTATTAAAAATAAACTATCACTTTTATTATTTGTGAATATATTTTTCAAGTACAGCACTTCCTATTTGTAGATTCAATCTGTAAAAAGCGATAATGTAGTTGATAGGTATAAAGTAACTTGGTTATTTTTCCAGAGGCCCGAGGATTTAATTTGGAATTGCGAGTTATATTATCTAATATGAGACAAATGGAATGGCTTTGAAAACTCTTTAATTTGGATCTGCATTTTATTGTTATTGGAGTAATTGCATGAAGATATGAGCAATATCATTATGTTAAATACAAATAATAATTTTCTTTTATTTTTCCTTCCCTCCCTGAGTTAGTTTCCGTTGTAGTGACCATCTTGACCAATTTTAACACTATCATCCATAGTAGGTAGTAATGGGTAGTAATAAAAGCTCCGACAAAAAAATTAGAATTGTCCTTACTCAAAATATTAAATCTACTACCTAAAATACTACTTTTCTACCAGCTTAAATTACGTTCTACTGAGAGAACTATGCTTTGGAATTTTTATCTTTACTTGCCGACTATTAATTCATAAATTACCTTTCATATTTCAAAGACTGTGGCGCTATTTTAACTACAACCTTATACTGAAAATACTATTCTGAGTGGTTATACAGAAACTAATAAAAAATATAAAAATCTACTTGTAGACATCGGTACCTTTTTTTTTTTTTTTTTTGTTGACCGGGTGGAAATGCACTTACGCATTCGACCACCGCCGTTGTGAAAACAACGGCGGTGGGATATGTGGGGACTCGCCCTCTCCAGTGCGTGGTATGCTGCTCATACCACGAGGAGAGGACCCTACCGCCACTAAAACCCCCCGGGTACTCCTTCTTCCGCCATGAGTGTGAGGGCCACCGGGTATCGCTGAGAAGCGCTTGCATTTCCGGTGAACCCCCACGGCGGCCGTCCGCAGTTTGGATGGTGCCGCGGACTCTCCGGGGCCACTTTGTATGTGGCCCGTATAACCATTAACAGGACGCCCGGAGTACTCAGGCGTCCCTCCTCCGCACGGGTCAGCCTCTATAGGGAGCAGGGCCCATGTTCCCTACTCCCCGAGGCCGAGCCTAAGGCGGCATGCGACGGGTCTCAGCCCGCCGCCTGCGGCCAACACGCCGCCTGCGAAGCGGGTGTGCTCCGGGATCTTCCTCCCTTGCCCGCTCCGCAACCTCCTTCTGCGACATGACACGTCCACAGAAGGAGGCAACCGCCGCCCACGGCCCTCCAGTATACAGGCCCACGGGAGGGTGTTGAAGGCGTTCTTGATGTCGAGTGACACCGCCAACAACACCTCTCCCCGGCTGGTCGCCTCCTCCGACAACTCCCGCACCCTAGCAATCGCGTCCACGGTCGACCGACCCTGGCGGAACCCGTACTGGTCCGCATATAGGTCGGGACCGACCTCACCGAGATGTTTGGTGAGGCGGGACGCGATCACCCTCTCCATCAGTTTGCCCACCTCGCTCAACAAGACGATTGGGCGATAGGCTGATGGAGACTCCGCAGGCCGCCCGTCCTTAGGAAGAAGGACGAGACGACCGGACTTCCAGGGCGCGGGAAAGCGACCCTGCCGCAGGCACGCCGTGAAAAGGGCAAGCACCACGGGCTCCAACTCCTCGATTGCAAGTGCCCAGGCACGTCCGGGCACTCCATCCGGCCCGGGGGCGGTGTTCTTGACGGCCATTCTGGCCACAGCCGCCCCCAACTCCGCCTGTGTTACGTCAGGCGGAGTCTCTTCTCCATCGTCGTCGTCAGCCCGCCCGGCACCAGCCGGCCCGGCCATAGATGGCGGCGAAAACTCTCCTTGGCTGGGGAACAACTCCTCCACAACAGACTGGAGGAGCTCCGGCTGGAGGCTCTCCGTTACTGGAGGCGCCCAGGGGCGCAGTTTACGGCGCACCCCTTTGTAAGGACGCCCCCACGGATCCCTGTCGATAGCCTCCAGCGTGCTCGCCCAGCCATCATCCTTTGCCTGGCCTATGGCCGCGCTCAGCTGGCGCCGGCACTCCCGGTATTGGGCGTAGGCCTCTGCAACGCGGGCCTCATCCCTCGGCCTCCGACGGTTAGTGCGGGTGTAGACGCGCCGCGCCGCAGTGCACTCAGTGCGCAACTGCGCAATGGCGGCGCTCCACCAATACACCCGCCGCCTCGGTGGACACGGGCGAACTCGGGACATGGAGGCGTCGCACACGCGAACCATAGCCACTCCGAGCTCACCCGCAACAGCGTCCACGTCGGAGGTCGGGTCACAGGGACTTGCGACCCACGCCTGCAGTATTGCCGCCTTCCTCAGGAGCTCGCGGTCGAGCCGACCGAGCGCCCAACGCGGACCCTCCCTTCTGGGAGCTGGAACAGGGCGGGCGGTCAAAGCCGCAGAGGATGCGGAGATGCCGAAGCCGATATATCGGTGATCGGACAAGGTCTCCACATCCTCGAGAACTCTCCAGTCCTGGACACGGCGGGCCAGGGCGGGGGACGCAAAAGAAACGTCCACAATTGATCCGCCCTGTTGCCTCACGCACGTGTCCACGGAGCCACGGTTGAGGACCACCAGGCCCTGCTCTACAACCCAGTCCTCCAGCAGACGACCCCGAGGATCCGACGCAGGACAGCCCCAGGCCACCGACTTTGAGTTGAGGTCACCCACCACCAATACGTCGGTGCCACACCTCCTCAGCAGGCGACCGACCTCGCCGAGGAACACCTCAAACTCGGCCAACCCGCGATTCGGCGAGAAATAAGCACCGACTATGGTGAGTGACCCCAAAGCGGCCTTCACAAACCCCCGCCCTCTAACGATATTAGAAAAGGGCGGGGCGCCAACCGACGACGACGAGACAACAGCTACCAAGCCGTCCCGATCCCCGACAAAATTGGGTCTGTCAGGGACCATATACGGCTCGGCAGCGACGGCGACGTAAATCAACCGCTCCGCCATGGACTGCAGGAAGAGGTCCTGAGCCCTGGCGCAGTGGTTGAGGTTGCACTGAAGGAGATGGATCACGGACCTATCCATTATGGGTCGTGTCCATCTCCTCCTCAACCGACGGAGTTGGAGCCGCCTGTCTCACAGGTGCCCCAGACCTCGGCGTCCCCTTCTTGGACGGCGCCTTACACAACTTGGAGCCGACGCTATGGTCGGCCCGTCTGCCAGCCAAAGTGCAGAGGACACACTTCGGCTTTTCAGCGGTGCAGGACGCCGCCCGGTGTCCCGGTAAGGAGCACCTGTAGCACAGGCCACTCCTGTCCTCATCGGCACACCTGCAGCCCACATGACCGGGAACGAGGCAGCGGTAACATCGGAGTGGCCTGGGCTCCAAAACATGGACCTGGGCCGACACCATTCCCACAAGGACGCGTTTCGCCCGCTGCAGTTTGACGGCTGCAGGCACCGGGATCGCACACACAATTGTGCCGAAGCCGGCTCTCGGCGAACTTCGCCCGCCCTGATGCTGGCGACCGGACATTCGCCAATCCTCGCCAGGACCTCGGCAACCTCCTCCGCCGTAGTACAGTCGTCTAAACTGCTGAGGCGGACACGCACACTCTTCTCCGGCATTGAGACCCTTGCTAGTGCCGGGTCCAAATGCTCCGTCAGCTTAGCGGCAAGGGCCTCCGCCTTCGCCCGGCTCTCCGCTCCTGGGATCTCAAAAACTCGGCCCCCAGTGAGAGCCACTCTGCCCCGCACATCGGTGATGCCCAGGTCCGCCATCTTGACGTTCTGGCGAGCCTGGTACATCACCTCCGCGTATGTGGTGCCACTCTTCTCCGCCTCTTGAGAGAGGGTGACCACCACCACTGACGAACGGGGAGGACGGAGCCTCCCACTGCGCTTCTTTTTGCGGCGCGTCTTCGGGGCCGAAGGCACCGCAGCAGCAACGCGCTCGCGCTGGCGCCGCTTCCTCCTGGCACTCGCGCTCTCCCTGGTTTCCCAGCCCTCTGTATCGGGCCTGGGCTGGACCGGTGCAGGAGCAGCAGGAGCCGCAGGCGCAGAAGGCGCAGTCACAGAAGACTGTGCCGTCTTCTTGCCCTTACCCTTACCCTTTGTTTGGGGGGCTTGAGCAGGGGCAGCAGGTCTACCTGCCGATTTGGATGCCCCTAACCCAGGGGCCGATCGCTTGACGGTGGCGGCGTAGCTGGTGGAAGCCACTGGCTCGGCCAACGCTGCCTCTCTCCTTTTGTCCGCAGCCAGAGGTGGCCGCGGCGTCGGCTGCAGTGGAGGGAGCTGAAAGGTAGCCCCCACCCATTGCTTCATTTGGTCCATGAGTATCCTACTCATGGACTCAAAGTAAGGTGGAAGCTCTGCTTCCCCCGATACAGCCGCCGACATTGATTGCGGCGCTTGCGCCATTTGGCTACGGACCTTATCGGCCACCAGCTCCTCCGTCCGCCGCTCCAGAGCAGCAATGCGCTCTTTGAGCGAGCGGTTCTGCTCCCTGAGCAGGCTTACCTCCTCCGAGGCCGTTCGCCGCTGATAGCCTTCCAGGACATCCCGAAGGCCTTGGGCAGCAACCTTGAGGGCCTTTTGACATGTGCCCTTTAGGTTGCTTGACTTTTTCGCCACGTCTAAGATGGTCTCGACGTGGCGAGCAGCCAGCTCCTGAGGGTCCAGGTCGACCTCACCTGCAACTGGAGAGACAGGGATGGATCGCTGTCTCTCCTGTAGGTCCTCCGCAAATAATAGACATCGGTACCTACTTCAGGCGTTTAGAAGTCAGAGCAATCGTATTAATGGTTTAATCTAAAACCAGGTAGACTTTGGTTTCCTAGAATATTTTTATATATTTTATAGTTATTCTGTATTAATAATCGAGAAATCTCTTGTTTTTATAATGTTAGCGAGATCAAAGGGAAAAATAAAACAAAACTCAGTTGATTTGTCCAAATGTCATTTAACAAAATGTTATTTCATAAAAAGTACTTCTTTGAATCATCATCATTATTAATGGAAGAATCGCCCTAAATTCGCTTCTGGCGCTGTGCTAATATTAACCTAACCCGCTCCTCGCTAACCTAAGCTGCATTTTCATAATTATTGAGGCCGCGTCCTGGTCGCCAGCGGGCGGAGCGGGCGGCGCGGGCGACGGCACGCGCGTCTTTATCAAAGTTCATAGATTTGTGTGAAGCTGTTCTCGACGACAGCGGTGCGGGCGGCAGGTTTTCCTTAGGCACCGCCCGCGCCGCCCGCTCAGCCCGCGGGCGTCAAGGACGCGGCCTGAGAGTTAAAAAATATATTTGTTAACCAACAATAGTAATTAAAACAGCTCATGCAAGTCGTAAAAGTGTGATTATTTTCATAAAAGCTCTGTTGTCGGTATCTTAGTAATCTTGTCGGAGGTTCAGTATTTTAGTCGGAAGTTTAGTTTTGTTATTCGAAGTTCAATTTTCTTTTAGGAAAAATGTAATTTTAACATGCTCTTATTTGTTTGTAATTTTTTTTCTGTATGTTTTGTGTTATTTTGTCGTTAATTCATTATAACGCTAGTTAATAAGAATAATAGTCGGCCACAGATCGCTGGAGATTAATTTGTTTGGAACCATTATTATTATCCAGTATTAGCAATATTTATTAGCGGTATTTAGCAATTACCTACCCGTATTGGACCTCACGATTTCAGTGAGTCTTGGCGTGAGGTTAAATAATTATTTCCAAATAGTTATGATCTATATACTTCTTTGCTGATGAGGATATTTTTAAATAGACTGAGTGAGCTGACTGATCTCAGTATTTAATGCTATTAAGGCATTTTTTAAAGTCTGATTGTTTATTTTCTAATAATTATTTCTTTTTATGTGAGATGATAATGTTGTCTTGGTAACAGTACCTACGCGTTAATTACTGTTTAATGATGATTAGTGAGGCAACATTTCAAAATACACGATTATTGAAGCGATTTTAATTTTCCTTTAATTAGCAAATCATCAATAATTAAACTAGCATATTCCAAATTAAGTCACCAAGCAAAAATAGAACATCAGGAATTAATCGCCTCTTAAATTTAAATAGTCACCATTTTTTGTTTTTTTGCTAAGTAAACAATAGACACAAAGTCAGATAAGCGAATAATACAGTAGAACCTCGACAACTCAAACCTCGGTAACTTAAAAACCTCTATAACTTCAAAAAATAATATGTTCCCTTGTTCCCTCCCATCACAGCCCAAACCCTCTATAACTTAAAATACGCAACCTCTAAATAAGTAATCTCTATATTGGCCCTCAGTCACTTAAAGAAATATTTCCACAACCTCTATAACATAGAATTGTTTGTCAATGAGTCATTTTGAAAGAGTGTGCAAAACAAAAGGTTTCGGTATTTATTGCTTGCACGTGTTCCCTAGTTAAATTGTTAACGTAAACAATACATATGTCACCTATTGTTTGCTTCTTCGAAATTATTTAAAGCTTTGCCTTAAGACAGCGGCTTACTTGGATCATAAGTTTTTGATCATTGTCCTGGAAACATCGATTTACCTACTGTGTGATAAAACTGGCTTAAAGTTAGTTCAAAAAGAAAACTATAGTATAGTTAAAATCTCGCTGCAGACTTGGTCATAAATCATAATCGGAGTAGGGATGTGCGCTAGTTGCGCCCGCGCAAGGCCATTATCGATAACAGAATCATTAAGGTTATCACGTAAACATACTGCATTCATTAAGTATGCAGGGTAACTAATGAGTACTAATGTGTTTTTACGAGACTTCCTTCTCGTAAGGACACATTAGTATCCATTAGTAATTCTATAAACAGAAGGTAATTATATAAAAACTAATATGTTTTCACATTCTTAATTACATAAAAAGAGGGTAATTAACAAATATGTTTTAGTCTCCTTTGCTACCCGCTAGTTGCGTCGTGCTATTAAGTATACAGGGTGTCCAAGAACCTGGCGTCCAACTGGATTCCCACGATGCCCCAAGTTCTAACAGTACTCAGAAAAATATTTTAAAAAATCCACCCCATGTACTTACAGAATTATACTGATTTAAAAAAAAAGGGGAAATGAGCACCCTGTGACATACTTTTGAATGCTGTGACTGCTAATGCTGATAATTTCGATATTTCTTGGAGGTTTTGTAATCTAGGGTATTGCTGTGTCTAAATAGAATGTAAAAATAAAGTACTTATTGTACCATTTTAAAATAAAATATTATTTTAACTAAAGGTGATATGGAAAACTATTGAATTTCGCAACTTTGACCGACTGTAGTGTAAAAAAAATGTACCAAAATAGTATGGCAAGTGACGTCAAATTTTGACGCGTTTATTCCTCTTTTTAAAAAGGTATAATACTTACACATTAATTTGAAAAAAAAAAATTTGATAATATTTTTACTCAACAACCCAATTTTTACGATGTCTTACAGAATTCTTAGAAAGAAAAATTTACGACGAATTGAATCTAACCTCTAAAGAATTACTATTGTATGCTCATAAAAATAACAACAGGCCTCTCAAAAAACAGGTTAGACCGTAAGGGACGGTATGTGCATGCATCTCACCATAGTGATTCGTTATTACAACAGGAGGGAGCAAGACAGAAACTATCTTTGCGATTTGCTGGTTCTTCTTTATGGTACCCCATTATTCAGGTAAGAGTGAGGGAGAAAAAGGTTAGAGGTGCGAGTGAGATAGATAGTGACGCTATCTGGGATCGTGCTATTTAGGATAACAGTACGGTCAGTACGCGTCACTGCCTCCTGCCGTTACTACGCACCTCTCTCTTATTGTTACCATTGATCACGTACTACGATTTAAAGCTTTGTTTATTGGACTCCATTACTCTTTGTGCTCTGGACTTTGAAACGAACTCTTTACGACGACCTTTGCCTGTGTTTGGACAGTTTGTGTTTTGTGTGTGCTACCATGGCGACCTACACTCCGCAAGAATACGCAAATATGCACTACATTTATGGAGAATGTAGAGGTAATGGACGAGCTGCAGCGAGACTTTACAGAGAAAGGTATCCGAGGGCTACGCGATATCCCGACCATCGAGTTTTCATTAATGTGCACAGATCACTATGTGACGGGCGGTTCCCCTGGTGAAGGACGACCCGTAAATGACTTCATACGCGATGAAGTTTTAGAGGCGGTGTCGGCAAATCCAAGCATCTCTGTGCGAGGAATAGAAGCTGATACGGGGATACCGAAGAGCACAGCACACAGTATTCTCCAAAAAGAAGAATATCATCCGTACCACGTACAGCGAGTGCAAAGTCTTTTACCTCGAGACTATCCGAGCCGAGTCGCGTTTTGTGAAACAATCCTGCAAAAACATCGAGAAGACGAAAACTTTATCGACAAAATTTTGTGGTCAGATGAATCAACATTTAAGAAGGATGGCTACATGAACCTACACAACTTGCACGTGTGGCATGTAGAAAATCCGCACTTGATGCGAGAAGATAGATCCCAGTACCGGTTCAAAGTGAACATGTGGACCGGTATTCTCTGTGGGAATATTATTGGTCCATTTGAGATGCCCGAGAATTTGACTGGCGAATCATATTTAAATTTTCTTCAAAATGATTTGCCAAACTTACTAGAAGAGACCCCACCAGATATGTGGTTCCAACACGACGGCTGTCCAGCACATTTTCGCGTATCCGTTAGAGAGTTTTTGGACGAGCAATACCCGAATAGGTGGATTGGGCGATCAGGAACAATCCCGTGGCCAGCCCGCTCACCTGACTTAAATCCGCTGGATTTTTTTTTCTGGGGAACTATGAAGGAGCTCGTTTATGCGAAGCCCATTAATGACATCGCTGACCTTCGTGAGAAGATAACACAAGCAGTGCAGGTGATACGTCAAAAAAGTTACTCGCAAAACATAAAGCGGTCCTTTTTAAGGAGAGTGAGAGCTTGTATTGCCGCGGGTGGTCAACATTTTGAACATTTATTGTAATAAAATATCTTTAAACTAACATTCTTTGCTTTTATTCTACTGGGAACCCATCTACCTGTGTGTATTTCCTTCTTGCTCACTCTTGGAACCGAAGTAAATAATAGTAGTAACATAACAGTTTCTAAGATAAGAAAGGGTCCGACAGTTACCGTTAGTAGGTAGGCACTTCGTAAAAATTGGGTTGTTGAGTAAAAATATTATCAAAATTTTTTTTTTCAAATTAATGTGTAAGTATTATACCTTTTTAAAAAGAGGAATAAACGCGTCAAAATTTGACGTCACTTGCCATACTATTTTGGTACATTTTTTTTACACTACAGTCGGTCAAAGTTGCGAAATTCAATAGTTTTCCATATCACCTTTAGTTAAAATAATATTTTATTTTAAAATGGTACAATAAGTACTTTATTTTTACATTCTATTTAGACACAGCAATACCCTAGATTACAAAACCTCCAAGAAATATCGAAATTATCAGCATTAGCAGTCACAGCATTCAAAAGTATGTCACAGGGTGCTCATTTCCCCTTTTTTTTTAAATCAGTATAATTCTGTAAGTACACGGGGTGGATTTTTTAAAATATTTTTCTGAGTACTGTTAGAACTTGGGGCATCGTGGGAATCCAGTTGGACGCCAGGTTCTTGGACACCCTGTATATAAATCGCTATAAAAAGAAATTAGATCATTCCTATTTTGGATTACAACAGTGACACAATAGCTTTTCAAAGTAACGTTTTACCTGTTGGCGACAACATTGCTGTTCATTCGGCGAATATTTTAAGAGCTGTGCGGTTAGGAAGCTGGCGATCTTTACCTTGCTACGCACATACCATCAATTTAGTGGTACAAAGTAGCTTGGACGCCTTGTCTGATACGATGGATAGGGTGAAAGCCGTTATTGAATATTTTCATCGCAGCCTCACAGCGAAGAAGAAATTGGTGGAAATTCAAGAGTAGATGAATATTTCCCCGTTAAAATTAAAACAAGACGTGACTACGCGCTGGAATTCCACGTATGATACGCTAAGCCGGTTGCTGAGGATGAGAGAAGCTCTAATTGCCACTTTAGCAATTATGCGGCCAGACATCAACCTGCCACAAGACGATTGACTCATAATTGAAAAAGCCACTGAGCTATTAAAACATTTTTATGAGGTCACTGTTGAAATTAGTGGCGAGTAATATGTGTCGGCGTCAAAGTACATTGTACTTTGCAAATAATTAATCGGGCTCTCGGCAAATACTCTCCTGATGGTCATCCCGAGATAGAGCGCCTACATAACGCACTAACGCCCGAACCCAATATTCGATCCTAATCCACAGATTGTAATCAATCTTAGATCGATACCAATCCATCGATCGATCTCCGATCTCCGTCTTAATATGAAAAGCTGAAACCCGCAATCTTTTTTGTGCCCGGATAGCCCACGATCCCTTCCCTCCCGGACGTTCGGTTTTGCGCAAATGTGCATGTTTCTCGTTTATATTTTTATGGAAATATGAATCACATTTCTACGCATAATAAAATATATTATTTTTCAATTTAAGTTATTAACTATTTTAGACATATAAAAATGAACAAATTAGGCAGTTTTGCGCTTGTTTCATTATTCTTTTGTTTTTCATCTATTCAATACATGGACGGAACGGAACGTTATAATGTCAAACAAAGATCGGTCTTTCACTTCAGTCAAACCAACTGTCATCACTCAGTGGAGCAAAATAAACTAAACTTTGTGCAAACTGCTGCAAATAGATACTAAACTATAATTAATTTGCAATGGAAACAGAAGTGGTAAGTTGTACTATTTAGTTGTACTTAGTGTTTTAAATATGATTTGTAGAAAACGCACGACCCGACGCTTGTTGTGTTGTTGTGACGCTTAACGTTTCCCGCGTATTCCTTGTTTGTTGAACTAACTTTACTACATTTCTGTTTTAGGTGAAGGGCAAGCCTTTGACTAAGGATGAAACGAAGGTTTTACTGGAGCTCATAGAAGCCAGCAAAATTATAACAACTAAAACCACCAATGCGACCAACAACTAATTAAAAAATGAGGAGTGGAGTCGCATAGCAGTGCGGTTTAATGCCTCTGCAACAGTTTGTCGTCGTATACCACAGCAGCTGCGTTTAAAGTGGGAGAATTTAAAGAAGAATGCACGTAAATGCAGCACTAAAATCCGGATGAATAGCATTCAGGTATCTAATAACTGTATTTTTTGTTATCAAAGTTAGATCTCCAGGCACCATTGTATTGACATGACAGACGGGCAATTGGGAGTTTGTACAACTCCCAATAGCCTGTCTGTTATGTCAAAGTTACAATTTCATATATTACCCTCGACATTTGCTTTACAGACTGGTGGAGGAGTTGGTGACTATATTCCTCCAGATGAAATATTGGATCGTGTCACCAGTCTGCTGGGAAGCACAGCCAGTGGTTTTGAAGTGCCTTTTGGTGGAGACACATTTGTAGACTGTGGTGGTGGTGGTGGTGGTGGTGGTGGTGGTGGTAGTGGTGAAAGTGGTGAGGGTGGTGTTAGCAATGATGCCAGAGTAGATGATGAAATACTAGATTTCAACATTGACCAAAAACCCACAACACCCAAGTATAATATTGGCAGTGTCCCGGTGGCACAGTAGCGAGGTCTATGTGGTGGAGGAAGACGTACCCGTGAAAGTTGCAAAACCAAAAAAGCTTTTATTTAACACTCCAAGAACGGGTATGGTTATTTTTTTTATTAAATTTGGATGAAATTTGGTATATTTGCATATAAAGAAATATTTCAAGTTGTGTAAATTGGTATTATGAAACTTAATTTGAGGTTCAACAATTGTAAAAAAATCCCACTAATATTTATATAACTCAATTAACACCAAATTGAACTGTTTTTAATGTGATTTAGAATACGGGAGTGTTGCCCCGGGTGCATCAGTATGTTTAAATTATCAATGAACATTGATAATTTAAGGGCCTAGTTTTTAGTTACACTTAATAATTTTATTATTTTACAGGAAAATTTAAAAGGCAGGCTGATCTCCATCCAAGCAAGATTGCAAAGGACTATGCCATTGCAGAATATTTTAATATAAAAAAGAAGTGTGTAGAGGAAAAGATGGAGTTTTTAAAATTAAATAATGAAAAATTTAAATTAGAAAATGAAAAACTTAGTTTAGAAATAGAAAGTCTTAAAAGTAAAGTTTAAGTTTAGTTAATTTTTATATTCAATTAAAAAGTTGTCCATTATTTTAAGTTTATTGTGTGTACTTATGTAAGATTATCTATTTTATTAGCTTGTAATTGTTTCAGTATGTAAATAGCAAAACTATTTTCTCAGCAAATTTCATTGCAAAAATATTAAAACACATTAAGAATATGGTAAAATGTTTTATTAAACCTTCTAATTAAAATAGTTATTTATGAAGTCTGTTCTTTGAGTAATCTCTAACTCTTCATGCAACCTTTCCTCAACATTATCTTCAGCTGGCATTGCTGGCACCTCAACTTCTGATGGAACCTCTTGCAGGTTAAAATTTCTACAAATATTATGTAGAACTGCTGTAGCTATTATCACCGCAAAGATGTTTGGCAGTGATAAACGTAGAGTTAGGCTGATAACAGGGAAACGACGTTTCCAAACTCCAAATGTCCTGAAATAAAAATTACTATTAATTATTTATCTATCACAGGCAAATAGTAACAAACAAATAAGCTGTAAAATAAAAATGTTACCGTTCAATAGTATTTCTAGTTTTAATGTGGGCTTCATTGTATCTATTCTGAGCCTCTATTGTAGGATTCAGAAGCGGTGTAAATAAATATGATCTATTTGGATAGGCACTGTCTCCAAGCATCCAGCGGTTTCCGAATTGACCAGCATCACACTGAGCTGCAAAAAATGATTTCCAAATTAAATAGTGTACTTGACTACCCTGACTTATTATTACTGGAGCTTTTGTATAGTAATTGTTTTCACATTAATACATCCATACCTCTTAGCGTTGAATTATTGAAGATAGTGGCATCATGTGAAGACCCTGGCCACCGAGCTACAACATTCATCAGCCTTAAGTCTGCATCGCATACTCCTTGTACATTAATAGAAAAGTAACCTTTCCTATTCCGAAACTCTTCTCCTATCAAATTACCTAAAAATAAATCATTTTTGAGTGACTTTTTTATTGTCTATGATTTATTAACAAACATTAAATTTGATCACATGAGTTCAAATTTTAATATAAGGTGTTACTTACATGGTGATTGTATGCGAATATGAGTGCAGTCTATTGCACCTAAAACACGAGGAAATCCAGCTATTCTATAAAATTTCTCAGCACCATTTTGATGAATAAAAATGTATTTATCATACAATCTGGTAATAGCTGATGATATATCCCTCACTATTCTACTTGCGGTAGATTTGGACACTCCAACAAAGTCTGATACTGATACAAGCATTGTGCCTAATGCATAAAATCGTAACGATAACAGCAGTTGATGTAGCGGTGTGACTCCGTAGTTTCTGCAAATAATTTGAGTTGTACTTAAATAAAAAATTACAGATTGGATTAAACATAGGAATTATTGTATCTAGGTTTGTCGTTTCTCATTACTTACCTCGACGAGGATACACGTATGAAAGGCATTATTTCATTTAATAACAATTCTACTGCAGGTTTTGATAACCTAAACCTAAAAGTGAAATCTGCTTCATCGAGACTTTGCATGTAATTCACTCGTCTCATCCTACGTGAACAGCGTCTCGGCACATCTGCATCACTTGAACTCAGAATAAATAAATCCTCCAAATCACTACTATCACTGCTTGATAATACGGACATGTTTAGTTTTCAACAGTAAAACCAAGAAATACGAAAGATTGCAGATTTGGATCAAAACGTCAATCGAAAGAAACGTCAAAATTGTGGGATAGGTTATGGATACTGTCAAACTGTCATTTTCATACGGAGGACAATCCGTAATCTGAGATCGGACCTCCCATGGATGGCTTGCATCAACAGATAGCAAATACAATCTGTGGATACATTATGGGCACACTCAAATACAATTTCGGATTGAAATCTCAATCTCGGATAGGTAAAAATTGATTAGGATTGAATATTGGGTTCGGGCGTAAAGCAACAAATGACGCAAAGATTCAGAGATGTAGAACATAACACGCTTCTTTGCGAGGCGACTATATTGGATCCTAGATTCAAGAAAAATGGCTTCAGCGACGTAAGAAATGAGAAAGCTGCGGCTGCTCTAAAATTGAGAATTGGCTCGGACAGAACCCACGTACCGGTCCAGGAGGAGGCAATTACGCAAGTGCCAGTTCCTCAGCCACCGAAAACTGGCTCTATTTGGGACGAGTTTGACGAGAAAATTTCTGCTCTCGTTCCACAAAACCCAACCGCTGCTGGCATTGTCGAATTCGACAAATATGTAGAGGAACCATTAATAAAAAGGTCAGAAAATCCTTTGCTGTGGTGGTATGATCGCAAAGGCGTCTATCCCCGGCTATACAGATACATGCTCAAACGCCTAAACGTTACAGCAACGTCGGTACCGTGCGAACGGGTATTTTCAAAAGCTGGCCTAACATTAAATGAGAGGCGAACCCGACTCAAATCAAAAAAACTGTCGGAATTAATATTTCTAAGCTGTAATTAAACATTTTATAAAGTATTATACGTGTAAATATGTGTAAATATTTACTTACATACATAAATCTATATTATTATGTGTAAATATGTAGTTACGTACATCAATGTATATTTTGTGTAAATATGTAAATATGCAATCATTCTACATAAAGTTGATTTTTAAATACGCCAATATTCGTGATTTAATAATCAATTACGTACCTACTTCGTTTTGGTAAGTAGGTAATTATTGTAATCTACGAATATTGCCAGTCCTAAGCCTGGAAAACCGGTCCGTATTATTTGAATACGCATGGTTTAAGTATGAAGGGAGATCAACTGTAAATAATATTACACTTTTGTAAATGATGTCTCGACTGTGACGTATTTCATAGGCTATTCAGTTCAGACACATCACATTAGCACATCACTCGCTAAGGCTCTCTATTATATTCTGTGCTATGTGATAAACCTGAACATTGCATTAGAATACCTATCACGACAGTGATTATGGCCCCCATATTTCACCATATGATGCAACATTACAGGTGATGTTTGAAGTGATTTTAAAATGTAATATTACTCGGTACGAAATGTAATGCCATATCACATTACTTCGGGAAGCACTGTTTTGCGCATGTCTACCCTCTACGGCTAGAGTATTGTGTAGAGCAAAGGAGAGGATAGACGGGTTTCAATGTTCTGTTTCGTCAATGCACAATATACTTTTAGAACTTGGATACAAGTATAAAGTGGCTCCGGAGGGACGTAAGCAATTGATGGAAAGAAGAGACATCGTTTGTGATCGCCTTCAGTTTTTGAGAAAGCTCAAGGCATTAAAAGATAATGTAGATGTTCGCCCAAGAATTTACTTAGACGAGAATTGGGTGAACCAGAATCACAGCCGTAAGCGTGTTTAGGTCGATAAAGATGGTAATGGCGGCTTGAACACTAAAATTGGAGAGGGGAGCAGGCTCATTATTTGTCATGCTGGCTGCGCCAAATATGGCTTTTTACAAGAAGCAAAGTGGGTATTTCGTGCTGTAAAGTCAAAAAATGATGATTATCATTCCGAAATTAATGCCGAAGGCTTTACAGAGTGGTTTAAGAAATTGCTGCTAGGTCTAGAAGAACCGTCTGTTATTATAATGGACAATGCTAGCTACAATTCCCAGCAAATAAATCTTGTACCAACATCTAGCACCAGAAAGAGCGAAATTCAAGAGTGGCTTCGAGAGCATGGAATTGAATTTACATCAAAAGAGTTCAAACCAGAGCTCTTACAAAAGGTGCGTCGACATCGACCGGAAAAAACATATCACTTGGATCAAATGGCTTTGGAGCATGGTCATGAAGTTATCCGCTTGCCGCCTTACCACTGTCAGTACAATCCCATCGAGTTGGTGTGGGCTCAAGTAAAAAATGAAGTTGCAACGAAAAACAAAACCTTCAAGATAGCTGATGTCGAGAAGTCGGTCGATGAAGCCATTTCCAATGTCTCCATTGAAAATTGGCAAAAATGTGTGGAACATGCAGAATTACTGCAAGATGAAGACTTAAGAAAAGCACATTTATGCGAAGAGTTCATCATTCATGTGGATGATGATGACGATGACTCAGAGGAAGAATATTAATTTTCTATTTTTAGTTTTATACTTGTATATACGTTCTTTTGTTTATATATTTAATATGCTTTGTAGTAAATTTGGTAATAAAATAAAAAAATGTGTATTTATTTCTATCACCCATTTATAAATATATAAAACTATCGATATCACTCATCGACTGCAGTAATACAAAGGACTACGTGTGGGCGTAGCAGGCCACGCCCACACGTAGTCACAAAGCCCGTGAGTGGGAAAGAGAGCGAAACACTCGAATGATTTATGACACGGTCTGCAGCGATATTTTAACTATACTATAACAACACTCACATACGCTGATAAATTAAAAGCTATAGAAGCAGTGAAAAATGGATTGAATAGGTCAGTTTGGGATACATGAGAGTACATTATCAATCATCATTAAAAAAGATACTGAAATCTTGAAGAAAAAATAATCAGGAGAAAGTCTTCAATGTAAATGACGAAAAATTGCCGAATTCCCTAATTTAGAACAATGTTTGTTTGCGTAGTTCAAACAGTGTCGAAACAAAAACATCAGTGTTAGTGGACCCATACTGAAAGAAAAAGCAGAAAAGTTCGCTAATTCGCTGAAAATCAAAAATTTTAAAGCCAGCAATGGCTGGTTAGAGAATATTAAGAAACGACATGATTTAGCCTTTAAAAAAATGTGCGGCGAAAGTGCGAGCGTAAGCATATCAGTCTGCCAAGAATGGAAATCTGAATAACATAATTTAGTGAATGATTATGATCCCAATTATGTTTTTAACGCTGACGAAACGGGTCTATTTTTCAAATGTCTTCCCGACAAAACATTAACATTCAAAAATGAAAAATGTCATGGAGGGAAGCACAGCAAAGAACGACTTACGATTCTGCTTTGTGCAAATTCTACGGGCACAAAAAAACTGAAACCTTTAATTATAGGCAAGTCAAAAAAACCTCGGTGCTAAAATCACTACCCATAGATTATGAACCCAATAAAAAGCATGGATGACAGCCGAACTTTTAAAAAAATGGCTGATTAACATAGATAAGCAAATAGTAACTTCAAATAGAAAAATTATTCTGTTTATCGACAACTGCACAGCACACGGGGACATACCACCATTAAAAGCAGTCAATGTACAATTTCTTCCACCAAACACAAAATCACAACTTCAACCTTTGGATCATGGTATAATAAAAATTTTTAAAACATTATACAGAAAAGAAGTTGTTAGAAAAATGATAACTGATATAGAGCCAAATACGATTTTTTCTATCAATGTTCTTCAAGCAATGAGGATGGTGGACAAAGCTTGGCGAAACGTAACACCCCTTGCAGTAAAAAACTGCTTTTGAAAATAATTGAAGAGGAAGATAATAATGTGCCTGAAGAATGGAATAAGCACATGTCTGGGTCAAACATTACTTTTGAAGACTTCATTACTTGCGATGATGAAGTAGTCACAGCAGGGACGTTAACAGAGGAAGAAATATTAGAATCAGTAAACAACTGCATTGAAAGTGATAAAGACGATGATTTTAACGACGAGCCACAAGCGTATCAATCAACGAAGCAATAATTGCTTTAACAACTGTACGATCATTTATAGAGCAGTGTAGCAACATAAAAGAAAATGTATTCTCCTCTCTATCTGTCATTGAAAATCAATCAATCTGTGAATTGTTTAAAACAAAAGAAAATCACTGACTTTTTAAATAAATATGATTATTTAAATTTCTGTATTTTATTGAACCAATCCTTCGGACGCATTCGAGTAAAAATAGGAACAAGAGTATATACATACATATGTACATACCTACCTCTATATTAACCTATCCCTAACATCGATCCTTGATAACTTAAAACCTCTATAACTTAAAATATGTTGTGTTTCCCTTGGACTTTAACTTACCGAGGTTCTACTTAAATTGTTTTCGGAAATTAAGTGACATATTTTTTAAATGATTAATTGATAAATGT
The DNA here is from genome assembly GCA_947037095.2 of Nycteola revayana. Lineage (NCBI taxonomy): Eukaryota > Metazoa > Arthropoda > Insecta > Lepidoptera > Nolidae > Nycteola > Nycteola revayana. The sequence goes on from OX344844.2 coordinate 5,216,307, forward strand.
TTTAATTTATGTTTATACTTCTAGCTTCAGTATCCAATCATTAAAACAATTCCTACCCTACGGTTAATAACAAAAATTGTAACTTCAAACGCTTAGCCTAAAGAATTATACTCGAAAAACTAAAAAAATAGCCAATTCTTCAATAACATTTTTGGTGTTTACCAAAAAACAAGAATTTTGGATTAAGCCACTTCAATTCTAAAGGTGCGACTTGTCAATATGTCAATCAAATTTTTGGATATAAAGTATTAGAAAGTACTAATAATTTTCAGGACGGAAATATTGTAGAAGAAACTGCTCACACATGCACACCCAACTTTGCCAAAAACGAAATCGACGAACACCTCTACCGATGCAAGCAATATTTGACTACACAAAATTACCCAGCAGTTCCTCAAACTTATAATGCTATGGTAGCTTCGTGCGAAAATAGAGGACTGCAACTTATTGCTCAAATGCCAAGTTTTAAATCTGTCAAATCATCGTTGTATAGATATAGAAATAAGGTAGCAGGAGTTGATAAAATCCAATGCGACAAAATAGAAGAGGTAAAAATTCCCGGATTTGAAGATTTCTTAATGGCAGATTATTACTACGATAATAAACGAATAACAAAGGGAGACGACTTGCCCCCTAACCCGGAAAAAATACCTTCTTTAAATTTAAGTAAACCACGAGATATTACGGCGCTACTTTGTGGAGTTAGTACGAGAACTGTAGACAAAGTAAAAAAAGAAATACTTCAATCTGGCCATCCATCTAGACCAGGGATTCCCAAAGTGGTCGATATCGGTTTCCTAGGGGTCGACATAAACGAAAACTGATTTTGGGGGTCGACGAGGTCTAAAAATCGACCCCTATTAAATTAACCCAAGTTCTTATTTAAAACTTTCAAGATAGATAGGTAGGTACTGTATTGATTAAACACGAACGAATTCATGATCAAGTTGTAAGTCTAAAAATGTTCCTGATATTTTACTATTTAACGAGCTTGCACTTAGGTTGAAAGTTCATTTGCGTTTTGAAATTCGATGGAGCTTGAACGATAATAACTTATATAAGTACTCATTTATTTCAAGAGATTACAAAGTTATTACATAGCTAAATTAAGTGAACTAAAGTGACTGAAGAATTTACAAAATGCTCCCTACGCGAGTTAATATTGTAACCATACAATATCTGCAGTTTATGAAAAATTAACAGGATAAGTACCAAACAGTTTTTAACCGGCACAGCGCATCAGCTTTGTCATACAGTGGGGCAATGCAGCCAGCGTCTTGTAGTCTAGTCAACAAGTTCAAATTGGTGAAAAATAGTAATAAAGCTCCTAAAAATATGAGTGATACCTCATTGGATTCGGAATGACGTCTAGAAAAATGTATTCGAAGGAATAATTAGCACGCAAAAAATTACAAAAGTTATTAACAAAATAAGTTGCCAAAAATAAAGGATTTAATTGATTGTCAATAACTCCGAAACTATTCACATTTAAGAAATTTAAAAAAAAGCATCTTAAAGAGGAAGAAATTTCCAATAAAAAAAGTCTTGACTCCTCCATTATTTATAATTTTAATTTAACGCTGAAATTAGGACTCCGCGCGGCCGATACGGCATGTGCGCGCCACCTCAAAAGTGAGTACCCCACAGAAAATATATTTTTTATAGTATTAAATATCAATAAAAAAAATTGAATTAATTATGGTGTATTTTGAATGCTTGTATGAAAAAATTCCCGTTAGAAAAAAGTTTTAAAATTCATTTTTCAACAAGTTAGGATATTGTTTATTAGCATAATTTTTTCGGGACTTCGTCTTCTTCATTGTAGGTAATAAAAAATGATTAAATAATTGCTCTAAAAATCTTTCGCTTCTTGGAGGCCTTATTATATGGGTCAATCAACTTTTTTTGTCCAACACCTGTCCCGAGTGAACTTATTCTCTTTATTCGAAAACTTTTAAATAATTGGATAATTTTAAATTTGTTTTGATAACTGCAAGATAAATCCACAATACTAAAATATTTATTGATAAAGTTTACGTATACATTTAAACAAAAATAATTGGTTACCCAGCGGAAGTAATCACACGTTCCCATACAAATCATAGGTGTCCCCTTACCCCTACCTTCAGAAATATATTGTTTTGGTTTAAAAAATGTTCACTGAAGTCCATCATTTTATATAAGATACAGTACAAAAATATAAATGAGCACATATTCTGAAATTTACACAGATACAGCCTTGTTATATTTGACATAATTTGAAAAAGTCTTCCCGCGCGAAAGTGTCCCCGCCGAACTGAGTACATTCAACTTCCACTAGGTAACCGCGACATTTTTAAATTAGTGCAAGTGAGATAGCGCTATTAGTGCGTTAGACCAATCAGAAACAAGGATAAGTATCACGCGATCGAAGTTGGAGTCTCATAGAATTTTGATTCGCTCGGCCATTTCGACTGCGGCCGGAGAAGTAGCAACGTGGCTTTATTGATGTTCTGCTGGAAAACCACGCCAAACATCGTAAGTTTTTACTTTTGAATGGATTTTATTCTCTATTTATATTGCATTATGATCTAATAAGTCAACGGGGAGTGGTATTTTATTTTTATTCCATTTTTTTCATAATAAAAACAGCTTTTGATGTAAAATGTCCCCTAACTAACCCGTCACTTGGGTCACTCTGGTGGTTACCCAAGAGACATTTTTGGGTACCCAAGAGACATAACTGTGTTGCATGTAAATTAAACGGTTGAAATACTCACTACATGTTACAAATTGTTATAAAGGAGTGATAAACGGAACAAGGTTTTGTTTTTGCTGTGTTCAGTAATGGGTTTTTGTGCTTACATAGCTTATTTTGTTTTAGATATGAAAAATGCCTCTTACGAACGCAGAAAAACAAAGACGTTATAAAGAAAAATTAAAACAAGATCCAGAGAAATATAATGAGTACAAAAAAAAGAAGAGAGAAAACTATCACGCCAAAAAAAGACTGACAAAAGATTTAAACCCTAAAGAGAGATATAACGCGATAGTGATTTGGAGATTAAGGAAAAAGAATCAAAGAGAACGAGCGCGAAATCTTAATAGAGTTCTTGAAGTAACGCCACCTAGCTCTCCACGATTACAAGAGGATAATTTGCAAGCTGATGTTGTACAGAATGAGCAAGACGATGCTGTACAGAATAAAAATGATGATATTGATCGAGAACAAAATTTGTGCGCTTCCCCTACAGTTAGCGAAGCGTCAAAAAGAGGAAGAAAGAAAGTAAAAAGGGACAGATCTAAAATTTATCGAGAAAACATTATATTAAAAAAAGAAAACGAAAAACTCAAGCAAAAATATGAAAAGTACAAAAAGAAATTACAGAGAACAACGAAAAAACTCGAAAAGAAGGCAAAGAAAACTACCGAGAAGGAGAAATATGAGACTCTAAGTAATGCAATAAAAGATAAATATATCAAACTTAAAAATCGAAGAGACAAAAATACTATTAAAAGTTTTTTTGATCAAATTGATCAATCTTTGAAAAAAAATATTGCAAAAGATGCTTTAGGTTTAACAGGGAATTTGAGAACAACAGCGAATCTAAAAGATAGTGCAACGCAACTGAAAAAAGAAATTGAAGACTTTTACAATAGGGACGATATATCTAGACCAACGGCAGGGCGAAAAGAAACAGTAACAAAGAACAAAACTAAAGTTCAAAAGAGATTTTTATTAGATACAATGAAGAATCTTTATCACACATTCAAGCAAGGAAACCCTGAAACTAAGTGTTCATATTATTATTTTACAAGAAACAAACCTTTCTACGTAGTCAAGCCATCCATTGACGGTCGCGAAATGTGCCTATGTAAGACCCATACTAATCCAGTGTATAAAGCACAGGAATTAAAGAAACACCGAATAATAGATACAGATAATTTAAACACTCTTTTCATGTCTACAGTGTGTGATCCTAAACGTCAATCTTGTATGTACGGTACTTGCCAAGAATGTTGCAACAGCGAAATTACATATCATACAAGTAGAGACAAAGAAACGATTTCATGGAATGAATGGATTAGAAAAGAAGTAACGTATAAAAAAGAGGAAAAGACAATGAAAATAATTAAAAATGTAAAAGAAACTAAAAAAGGAACAGTCAAGAATTTAATGAAAGAATTTAACAAAGAAATTAAAGCACTGAAAAAACATGTTTTTAATATTAAAACACAGTACAAATGTTTCCGTGAAGCTATTGATAATATAAAAGAAACGGAGGTGGTGGTTGTAGCTGATTTTAGCGAAAACTATAACGGAAAATATCATGCAGAAATACAAGCACATCAATTTGGAGGATCAAGAGAACAAGTGTCACTTCACACAGTTGTAACATACGTGAAGGGTGAGGGTAACCGACCTAAAATAGACTCTTACTGTACAATATCTTCATGCACTAATCACCAACCAGCAGCAATCTGGACACACCTAGACCCGATTTTAAAAAATATCCGAGAAAAATACCCAGAAATAAAGACAGTCCACTTCTTTACCGATGGTCCGTTCAGCCAATATCGACAGAAGCAAAATTTTTATTTATGCTCGACAAAAACATTTGATTACGAATTTACTGCAGTCACCTGGAATTTCTTTGAGGCCAGCCACGGCAAAGGCCCTGCCGATGGAATCGGAGGTTTTCTTAAAAGAAAAGCAGATGAAATTGTGGCAGCTGGAACAGATGTTCCAACAGCAGAAAAGTTTTTTGAGGTTTTGAAAGGTGAAAGTAAGATTCAACTTTACATGGTTACTCAGGAAACTATAGAAGCTACTGGAGAACAGCTACCTAAAAACATCAAACCTCTTCAAGGTACATTACAGGTGCATCAAATCTTCACGGACATTGGTGGTGAGTTGAAATATAGGACCTTGGGATGTTTTTGCAACAGAGGTTTTTGTGGATGCTTGCAGCCTAAAACCTATCGACCTCTAAAAGAATCTCTTCATAATATTCTAGATATTAATGTGGATGAGATTGATACTGATATGTCAGACTCCGGTTCTGACAATACAGTGTGACCCGCGTTAAAGTGCAACCCCGAAAATGGGTGAAATTAGACCGAAAACTATCGACGAAAATGGGTCTGAAAAACTTCTAAAAAAAAAACTAATTTTTTTATACGCCACTGAACATTTGTTCAGTCATCAACATCAACATCAAAAATAACAAGGTGTAAAATTTTAAGTTTTTAAAAAAATGCCATTTTTTTTTAAATACCCAGAGCGGATTTTTTTTTTATTTTTCTAGTGACCATTGTGTCCACCCCTGTCACCCCCTTTCCCAGCTACTTAACCTTTTGGGACACCCTGTATATATAAATTAGTTAAGAATTGCATCGACTTGACAGTAATGCTTTGGTTTTTTATTGCAGGTGTCTCTCAAAGGACAGTCACCAAGATAATCAATGAAGGTTATGAAGCAGCATCTTCTTCTCAAAAAATTGTGACTCCAGGAAAATGTAGAAATCGAAAAAAGCAAATCGATATGGATGATTTCGATTATTGTGCAATTCGGCATAAAATAAAAGAGTTTCATGCTTAGAGCATTAAACCAAACGGAGTGGCCATAGGCAGGCGTTTCCCTCTGCCAAAGGTATAAGACCGCTGGTCATACCCGTTATATAAAACTGGACGGCGCGCGCTCCGCGCCATTGGACAGTTACGGAAGCTCAGCCGACAAGACAAGTCGCCTCGCTCGGACCCGATACACAAGATTCGCCCGGCATCGCCGCAAGAGGTCGCGAGGGAGCCTCCGTGCCATCGCAGCATCCAACGCGCGCCCACATGGGCAAAAACGACCCACCCGACCCCCCCCCCCGGGGCGTCGAGTGACACCTGACGTCCGCTCGCCCGGCTCCTCGCGGGGCCGGCTGAGCGGCCCGTCCCCAAAAGGCCCTTCTCAGGGCCAACCAAAAGGCCCGTCTCAGGGCCAAAAACCACTGGTGACCACCACCACCGCCGCCGCAACCACCGGGCACGGGTCGAGGCACGCTCGCTCGCCTCCCCGTGACCCTCGCGTCGCTCCCTCATCGATGAGGTCGAGCAACAGTTCGCTACCGAGCTCCCTCCCGGCAACGGGTAGGTCGAGCCCCGCGTCTCGCGCTGCGCCCAGGATCTCTGCCACCGCCTCCACCCAAAGAAGAAACCCCAGAAATCCCCGTGTACCGACCACACCCAGTGCGCCGGAGCACGTACCACCCAAAGATTTTACTTCTACCCGCAACAAGGGTAGAAGTGGATCTACCCGAAACGCCGCCGCCATCGATGAGGGCGCCACCGTCTCAACACCCCAGCGCCGTCCGTCCGGATCGCGCACCCAATGTGTCGCTGCAGGAGGGCAGGAAGGACTATATTCCCCGGCCCCGGCAAAGTTGCGACCATCAACCCCCTCAATGCGTTCATGCAGCACGGGCTCGGTGGACTCGATCCCGGACGTGCACATGGACGCACCCACGCCGCGCGAAAAGCGGCCACGCAGCCCCGAGGAGCCCTCAACGGCCCACAAACGCACGGATACATCCCCATCGCCCCCCTCGCTTTCCTACAGGGAGGTAGTGAGCCGATCCGCAACCCCAAGGGAAACTTACAACGACAGTAAGTTCAGTGATAGTGACTACGAAAATGTGCGCACTAACGCACCAACGTCACCACGCCCCCGCAGTGAATCTAGTGTCAGTGCAAACGCAGTGTACGACAGTGATCAAGTGCCGGCAGCGAACCCCGCGGGTGAAGCGAGCGAGCGAGCGCGCGGCGCCCGGTACCCGCCCTTCATATGCGAGAAGTTCCCCGACTGGGCGCGCCACTTCCGCGCGCTCAAACAGATTCTGGGCCACGCCCCCAATGCTCGCCTGTTCGGCCAAGGAGTCCGCTTCACCCCGCGGACAGAGGAAGAACACAGGCAAGTACAAAGTTACTTATACAAAGTACAAAACCAGGATGGAGTAGTCTGGTTCTCGTACTCGCTGCCGGCCGAGAAGAGCCTCAAAGTGGCGATCCGAGGCCTCCCCGCTGATACCCACCCGGATGACATATCCGACGAGCTCCGCGACCTCGGGTTCGAGTCCTCGGCGCACCCGGCCAAGGAGTGCCCGGTCCCAAACGAGGAGCCGGCCTGCTGCGCAAACTGCGGTGGCGCGCACCCGGCAAACTCCATCAGATGCCCCACGTACAGGGCCGAAGCCCGTAACAGGAAAGCGGGGACAGTCGCCATCACTGGCAATAAACCGCCGGGGCCCATGACATGGACCGACCCCCCGAGGCGAAGCCCCGAGCAGCACGCTGATGGCGGCTGCAAACAACCCCTGCGAGCGCGGAGCTCCAAAGAAGCCCCAGAGGAGGAAGAGGTCCAAGAAGAGGGCCGCCCCCTCCCCCCCCCCCCGACAGACGCTCTCGACAAACCGTCGACGTCCACCGGGGGCGTTTGCCAACAGAAGGCCGCCCCCGCCGAGACCACTACCACCGTGGCGGCGCCGCCCCCCGGTAAGAAGGTCAAAGGGGCCAAAGCCTCCAACCAGACGCCGGGAGGCTTTTTCTTTGCCCCACAGAACCTGTCCCGACTCGTCGAGAGCGCTGTAAAGCTGTTCTACGAAGTCTGGACAGCGAAGGGGGAGGGCAGAGATATCACCCCCATCCTAGTGGCCGGTGTGTGCACCATTATGGCACACTTCAATGGCCACTAGGGAGCTTCATCGGAACGCCCGCGGCCTCAAAGACCGCCCTCTTACGGCTTCTACTGCCCCCCCTGACCGGAGGAGACTCCCTAGGGATCTGGGGGTCTACTCCGAAGTGATAAATACGAAGTATCGTTCGAATATTCGGACGTTTCGTACTACGAACTTCATTATATTCGGTCGGTCGGTTCGGCCTTTCATTCGTTCCGACCGAAGTTCTTTTGACGTTTGTTGTATCGTAAACCCTACTCTAAACGAAAAATGTCCGACCGATAATTTGAGTTTGACAAGAGTGCCATCGTGAGTTTTATGTCAAAATTGACGACTACAAAATAGCTATCTTGTGATTATCGTATTTTGTTGTAAGTATCGAATTAAGTTAATTTAATGAATTAATGTTATTATGTAGAGTTTTATATTTTTATTAAGTTGGGAAAATATAACATTTTGTACAGAAATACAGTATTGTATGTTTTATTTCACTTTGTTACTCATTTCCAAATGGTAAAATATTATAAATTTCCTCTTTTTTGTGACGAGGGCTAAAATTAAAAGTTTGATACAATTTTTCGACAATAATTAACAATTCTTAATTTTTTGTCAGACAAACAACTATAGTTCGCCCAAGATATACTTATCTTCTTTAGCCTCATACAAGCCTTGAGCTTAGGGCTGCGGCCACTGTAAAAATTAATGTAGCTCATACCTTTTGAAATAAATTTAAAAGACTTTATTCGGTTTATACATATATAAGGAAAAGTGAAAGACTGTATATTTTTCTAATAATATTTTCTTTATTCGTTATACAATATTAAACTAAGCCAAATATTATGACTACTATTATTAACCTATAGTTTACCTAATAAGCTATGAATTGTAAAAAACAATAATTAAAATGAAGTGATTTTTACTCACCTACTTATATAAAAAATACTTATTGTTGTCTATACCTAAACCTAATGATAAAGAAAGAACACATTAATAGGTGTTCCTCTAACCTATTAATGTGTTCTTGACTGTAATAGCTCTATGAGCTGCTGCATATGCCTGCACAGCTCTATAACAGCTATACGTATGCCAGCTAGTTCGACATTTCTTATCTCCTCACGCTCCACACGGCCTTCTTCTATTCTGAATAGTCTGTCTCGCACAGAACTATCAGCTTGAACAGATGCAGACCGCCTGTATCTTCGCTGTCTTGAAGCTGTAAATAAATAAGACGTTTAAGGCATAAAGTAGATAATTATATATTATAAAAAAAAAGTATTTTTTAATAATAAACAAGTAAGCAACCAATCATATAACCCATAAATAATTACTAAAATAGCTACTGTATTTAACACGTTGAACGCCATGGCAGACACCATTTATCTGCCAGTGTGTATTCTCAGTGGGCTTCATGAAATATTTAAAAACAGTCAAAATTTGTTAACATATTTTTCCGGTTTAATTGTATGAAAAATGGGTATAATCTAATATGAAATAAATACAATAGCGAAAAATAGTAAATATAGAGAAAAAATAGCTGGCAGTCACCATTATCTGCCATGGCCCAGCCAAAGCACTATTCGTTATTTCAGTGGAGGGGGCCACGCGGGTCACCTTGTCAACCACCCCCCGCACCCGCGCGTAAGCGCTGCGCTTGCTCTCGCTACTACTCAGTGGCAAAAGTCGTACGCTAAAGTGCGGACCGTTTCGCGCGCTCTGTAATTTGTAATTATACCTACATACGTATTCAGTATTCGTTACTAATACTCCTACTATTACTAATAAACATGGAAGACTTGGATTTTGATATAACCGCTGAACATCTGATGCAACTGGACAATATTGAAATATCATTACTAAATAATAGTTTTATAATGCCGAGTTCAGATGACGAGTGTAGTGATATAATTCAACCCCTAAGACGAAAGTGCCGCCGAATTATATTATCAACTAGCGAAGACAGCGATGCCGAAAACGTTCCGCCCTGCCCCAGTAATAATACAAGCCCTTCGAACATCTGGACAGAGGTTCAAGGTAATCAACGCCGTATTATTCCGTTTACAGACATTTCTGGTCCCGCACCCCATATAAAGTGTATGCATGGAATGACTCCTGCGCAATGTTTTTCGCTTTTTTTGACTGATAACATATTGCAACTAATAGTCGATGCCACTAATGAATATGCAATTAAAGAAATAACACAATTACCTGAAGCTTCTAAATTTGCACGGGTTCGTAGATGGACACCCACTAACCCTGCTGAGTTGAAATGTTTTTTTGGCTTGATTTTATTTATGGGCTTGGTGAGGCTACCTAAATTAGCTGATTATTGGTGTAAGGACGACATGATTAGCCATCCATTTCCAAAGACCATTATGTCTCGTAATCGTTTCGAGCTGTTGCTGCAAATGTTACACTTTTCAGAAAATGACAATGAACATAAATCAGACCGACTGCATCGTGTCCGCAAGCTGTATGATGAAGTAAATAAAGTATTTCAGGAAAACTTTTCGCCAACAGAAAACCTGTGTATAGACGAAAGCATGGTCCCTTTCCGTGGGAGAATTATTTTCAGACAATACAATAAACAAAAGAGGCATAAATACGGGATTAAAGAATTTAAACTATGTACCATACCGGGCTATACTTATAAAGTAAAAGTATACGCGGGAAAAAATGATGATGTTCATAACACACCCACAAATGTTGTGATGTCTTTATGTGAAGATCGTTTTGAAAGAGGGCATACATTATTTACGGACAACTGGTACACAAGCATTACATTAGCCAGACAATTATTACAAAGAGAAATGCATCTCGTCGGCACCGTAAGAAAAAATCGTAAAGGTTTACCAAAAGAGGTCATTGATGCCAAACTTAAGCGTGGAGAGTATAAAGCTGCAGAGAGTAACGACGGAATAACGTGTTTAAAATGGAAGGACAAGAGGGATGTGTATGTTCTATCCACTAAACATACTGATCGATTTGTTAATATTCAACAGCGTGGGAAAACTATACGGAAGCCAAAAATAATTGTTGATTACAATATGGCAAAGGGTGCGGTAGACCTCTCTGATCAATTAGCGTCTTATTCGACTCCACTACGAAAATCTGTCAAATGGTATAAGAAGCTTGCCATTAATTTACTACTAAACACTACAGTGATAAATGCTCTAATTTTGTATCAGTCAGTCACAAAGAAAACTATTCAAATAGTAGATTTTAGAAAGGAAATTGTACAACAATTCTGCCAAACAGAGAGCGAGGAGTATCGACTTCGTGAGGTGCCTAAACGGTTGAAGCATCAATTGTCTAAAAAAGATGGCAAATCTAAAAGTACCCGACGTTTGTGCTCTGGATGCTATAAGCAAAATGTCATTTTGATGGGCCGACAATATGCTAGAAATAAAACCAAGAAAGTCAACACATTTTGTGAAACCTGCCCTTGTAAGCCGTTCATGTGTTTTGATTGTTTTAATAGATTACATAAAGTTTAGAACTTATGTCTATTTCATGGGCCGACAATATGCTAGAAATAAAACCAAGAAAGTCAGTATATTTTGTGAAACCTGCCCTTATAAGCCGTCCATGTGTTTTGATTGTTTTTTTTTTTCATTTTTATTATGTATAATTAAGAAAGAAGTCATTTAATTTGTTTGATCTCCAATTTTAAGTCATAGCGTAGAGTACTGTATTTTTTATTTTATAATAAAGGTATTTTTCTAATATTTGGCATGCTTAATTTTATACCCCAATGATGTAAATAATTAAAATCATAACTGTATGACACAATTTATTTAACTAAAAGTCATCCGTATAAATGTTAAACCAGAAATGTCAGAGAAAAAATGTGTCGGGTCCGTCAGGTCCCAAATATCTCAAAGACTTGTAAGATTTTTGCCGCGCTAAGGCGCGAGGTTTGTTCTACAGCGCCCCGCGGGTCACTGCGAATAGCGTTCACAAACTTATTTATGTCTGCCAGCCCAGTAAAGACATTTTAACGCAGATCGTACTGGCAGTCAAACCGTGTCTGCCGCGGCCCGATGGACCCGGCTCATTGTCAGCCATACGGTGTCTGCCATGGCCCATAGGGCGAAGGCGTATTTTTTTTTGGGCGTTCAACGTGTTAATAGTTTCAATTTCATAAATACTCAAAAATACTTTTACCTCACAAAACAAAAACAAGAATTTAGTTTAATATTACTGCAAAGTTTTAGGTAATATTAAGATAGTTGGCGAGATATAATTAAAGAAAATGTTTTATTTTAACCATGAATGCCCTACATAGTACATCAGTACCTATATTGTTAGTTTTATGAATGCAAAACTAAGAGTTATGTACAGTAAATGGATGACTTAAAATATATAAATAAATAAATTGTGTGTTTTATAGTGTAACTTAAACTAACTGCCTAAAATATTATTTTGGAATACAAACCATTTAATTGAGAAAGCTCTCCTTCATGGTGGGATTGTGTTGAGGCTTCATTGGATGTTGTCTCTGGAGTTGTCTGAAAAGCAAAATAATGTGTGTTGAAATAAAGCTGCATTATTTTATATTTAAATAAAAAAATGTCTGGCTGATCAGATATTTACAACACTTATATTTGTGTTTGTTCTGGATTCTAAATAACTCCATAATTAATTACACACAAAATTTAACTAACAGTTTTGCAAAAACCCATGAGTAGTAACTAGCAAAAATTGCTGAGTGCATAGGCAGATTGCCCTAAAAAATAATGAAACAAAGTAATAAGCCTGTTAATTAAAAACACAGTAATAATACCCTGTACTTCGGACAACACAGAAATAATACTCACATTCACATCAAATGCCGGTACTCTTGCTGAAGTCTGCGGTTCACCGAATCCATCTCCCATTATGGATTTTTTTTTCATTTCCCATTGGGAGAGTGAAGGGGCTGTCAGTGTCGATGGTCCACCTCCCGTAGCAGATGCAGACCTCCTACCAGCCGCTGCTGCCTTCTTTGCCAGATATTTTTTATCTGTCCACACCTAAAATTAAGTAAAATATAATAATCAATTAGTCATACTTATTAATTCATTATAAAAATACTTATATAATTTAAAATGATAAAATCAAGTATATTTTAAGTCAGGTATTTCAATACAATTAATGATTAGGTAAAATTATCTAGATAAAAGTAACTAATTTTAAATTGTGTCCACCTACAATATTTCAATAGTGACAGAACCAATCGCACCTTAATTAATTGAAACTAAGGTTGTATGCTGTTTGTAATACCTAGGTACTAATATAGATAGAAGATAGAAAACTCTTTATTGTACACTATAAAATAAATATAACTACAGAAATTTACATTACAATAGATAGATAAAGTACAACTGGGAGTGAAAATAATTAGATTAAACTTACTTTTTGCCACTATTTCGTCGTTTTAGTGCACCCGCCCATAATATTCAGCGTATGACTTATATCGTCCCACAGCCGATGGGACAGCGTGCGACCCTCGATGCTTCTCAAGTTTCCTCAAGCCAAATCATGATGCTCCTCAAGGAAGTTGAGAAGAGCATCAATTTGTGCTGCTGTCGGTGTAGACATGACGTCCTTAGATGTAAAATGTTTCTTCTAAAATGAATTTCACTTCCGAACTTCCAAAATACGAACATGAGAAAACGATAAACCCAAAGGGCACTTGTTGTTGTAAAGTCAATAATGTATGTGTCTTAAACACTCTACGGGCCGTGCATGCAAAAGTATATTCAGCTTGTTTTTTATTTACATCTCACCACTTCAACTTAAACACAACACTTCAGTCAGCACTTGATGATAAATGACCAAAATACGGTTATTGCTTTACAACAGTCGAGTTTTTGTGTGCACGATGTATTTGTTGCTGAATTTGCCTTTTGAGAATAAAGATTAATTCTAAAACAACATAGTTGTTTACATAACTTTGATTACTTTCATTATTTTTGCTTTAAGAGGGATAAACAATAAACATTAATAACCACACACAATCTGACATTTGACACTGAAACCAATAAGAATGGAGTTTTTTTTTTAATTTTTACTATCGGCAACGGTAATCAATACGTTACGTATAATTTTGTTGATTTTTTGGAAATATTATACTTAATGTAGTTAAAATTGATAAATTAAAAGCAAACTTCAATTTCCTTATCATAAACATTGATATTACTCTTTTATTCAACAGATAAATTACATCGAAATGAGTATTTATGGGTAATCACAACATGTCGATAAAACGTTCAACTCTAGTCCTAGATTTAGCTCGGTCCGAAACTCATTTGACAATTGTCTATTGTGCCGACCGAACTAATGGAATCCGAACTTTGTTCGTAGTAGGACAACCATGCAAACTTCGGTCGTGTTTCGGTCGGTTCGGAACGTTCGGATGTGTTACTTCGGAGTAGACCCCCTGGTGCCGGGCGACTCAGTCGCTCCCCCCGCCCCGGGCGCTCTTGCGCCGGGGCAGCTTACGGGAACCTCTTAATCGTAGTCGGCGCACGGTTGTAGATCGGCTCCTGCTGGGCCTCACCTCACGGTGTCTCACCCGGTAGGGCCTCGATCTCCCGGCGCCGTGAAGCATTAGGAGGTTCCATTCACTCCCCCGTGACAGCTGCCCCGGGCCATAGCCCGGGCGCCCACTCACTGCGGCCACCATACACCAGTCCCTAAGGACATGATCACGGGTATAACCCACCAAAATGACCTGCCTGTAGTTACAGGCAGCGGTTGACACCTCGGTCAGGGGGCAATACGCCCCGATACCGACTCCTCGGCGCCCTTACGGGCGCCTGAGAAGTCTTCAGCGTCCGCGCCATTCAGCAAGTGACAGTGAGCGCGGAATCACGGGAAGGTAAAATGCCGAATTGCAACGTGTTTTCGTGTAAAAAGAGGTCAGAAACATCCAGTGTTCAAAAGGATAACGTTACTTTTCATCTGTAAGTATTATTACATCTAAATATTATGAAATAGTACATTTAATTTGCAAAATACGAAAAAATATTGTCCATCTGAAAGTGTTGCCACTTAATGGTACTAGATCTACTTTAGTGTAATTTTAAAATAGACTGTTTAAATATTTAAGTATAACTTCTTGTTCACATTTGTTATCATTAACGAAATATATTCAAGCAAAAATCATAAATGACGTGACATATAAAGATGTGTAGTTCGCGAATGAATCCTTCAATTGAAGTACTTCAGTTGGAATCACTCTGTATCTCTTTCGTTCAGTACAGATTCATATACTTCAATAGTTCAGTTTAGTCCATTTAGTTCACAATGTTAAAATTCTTATATTCAATATAATACGTACACAATATAACTTAATGCTTTTAAATGAAAGCTATAGGTACTTATAATTAAAAAAAAACATAAAGAACTAATACAAAACAATATAATCATTCTCGTTATTAGTTCATTGCACGATCGATGATCGTTTGAAAGACCTGCGAAAATTGATTCAAATGAATCTAGTTCATAAACTGAACTAGTGAAGTAAATGAATTCGATGATCGTTTGAAGGACATGCGAAAACTGATTCAAATGAATCTTTTTCATAAGCTGAACTAGTGAAGTAAATGAGTGATATAGTTCACTTAGTTCAAATGAAGTATACTTCAATGACACATTTTGCGCATGTCTTTAACTCATTGATTCGTTGTGATTTGCTGAACTAAATGAAGTACTGAACTAAATCAGTGGACTACTTCATTGAGCCAAAAGATATACTTCATTAATTTCTTTTTACTGACACATTTGCGCATGTCTAGTGACATATAATTGTACCTAGACCTTTTATAAATTTACGATATTTACTGTTTGCAAATTAATTTATTCTTTATTTTCAACATATATTTTTACTTAACATTTTAAAATATGATATGTTTATGTTTGTACTTTATTAATTATAATGTATTTACGTCTTATTTACGTTCGTCACTTGTTCGTAAATAGGCATTTTTTAATTTGTTACTCTGACAACACTGCATAAAAGTTAGGGATGGGACAGAACAAAAAAATGTCGATGCATGGCCGATACAAATATTATTCAGCAGTGGGCGTCTTATTGCTCAAATAATGATTATGATTGACCGAGTGAGCGAAGTGTTTCAGTTTCCACATTGGCCGAAAATGCTTTTGTCCGTCTGTCAGGATGTTTGTCTGTCTGTTTGTTCTCACCTACGCATCACGGTCGCATTTTTCAACCGATTTTGATGAAAATTGGTAGTTAATTATGTTGTTAAAAAATGTATGTCGAGCGCGTTTTTAATTGGGGGAAAATGGGGAGAAAAGGATGAAAGTTTCCTGTAGCGTCGTTTATTAACCGATTTTGATGAAATTTAAGAGACGCACTAAGGACTTCATTATACATAAGTTGTTCTAAAAAATCTTTAAAGGAGGAAAATTGAGGGGGGGAAAGGGGGTGAAGTTTGCTATAACGTTATTTATCGACGGATTTTAGTTAAATTTGAGAGGCACACTTACCACTGTATTCTACATATGTTTTAGCGAAAAATCCGAAAAGGGGAGTAGAGGGGAGAAAAGGCGAGGGAGTCGAGGTCTTCTGTTCTCACAGAATCACTAGTAAATATTATCAGTAGGTATGTTATTCTTATAATTAATTTTTAAGATTTCCAAAAGATGGAACGAGTCGGGATGTCTGGATTCGAGCTTGTGGAAATCATGCTTCTAGGACCCCTAAACGGACTAGCACAATTTTCTCCGAGCATTTTGAAACTAGCTGTTTCATAACACAATCAAATAACAAGCGGAGACTGAATCAAGGATCCGTACCAACTTTGAAATTGGCGAAGGTGAATATTGTTTACTATTTTTGCTCAGAGCAATTAACCAACCGGAGACGACACGCGCAATCCTTTCTTAGCAAAAAAAGTCTGCCGTTTTCGGTGCGGTGGACGAGGCAACGCACACAAATAGTGTTAACACTAACAGTTATTAAAGGGACGGGGAAATAGATTTAGAGATGGTCCACATACAATAATTACAACATTTCCGCGGGCCAAAGAGCATTTATTCTGACCAATCAAGTACATAGGTAACGTCGATGTGAGAGATGAAATTTTATGGTCTATACCCTTTATGCATGTACAGCATTACGTCACAGATGGTGGAGAATAGTAAGTGGAGGATTTGTGTAAGATCGACCGTTAAAATCGTTTTAAATTTATTTTTTATTTATTTTCCAGGTTGAACATTATGAAGAATCAGAACCAGGAATGTCTACACCTAAGAGAAGAAAGGTTGAAACATTGAAAATTCTCCACCATCTAAAATTCAAACCTCCAGAAGTACCAAAGATCAGCCTCATGCGTCTCAGTCAGAAAATTACAATCCACAGTTAAAAGATACACCGAGAAAAATAAACAAATAAAAAGACTTCAATCACAAAAAAGGTACTTAAAAAAAAAGTTGCTGGGCTCCAAGAAATACTAAATGAATTGTCAGCTAAATCATTAATTAATAAAGAAAATCGTTTAGTTTTAGACAGAATTGGGGTAGAAGAAAAAGAGCTTCTAAATAGACAGCTTATAAAAAGCAAAACAGGTAATATCCCCAGAACCAAATATTCCCCAGAACTGAGATGTTTTGCATTAACTTTACATTTTTATTCACCGAAAGCGTATAGATATGTGCGAAAGATTTTTGGAACGTGTTTACCTGCACCAAGGACTTTAACAAAACTATAAACGGACAACCAGGATTTACGAAGGAAGCCTTACATGCTTTAAAACTAAGAGCTGAGAGTAACCCGGGAAAAAAAATATTTTGCACATTAGTGATCGATGAAATGAAAATAAAACAATTACCGGAACACGTAGCAAGCACTCAAATATATTACGGTTACGTGGATCACGGATTTGATTTTGTAGCTGATAATTCTGAAGAAGCAACTGACGCTTTAGTATTTTTATTAGTCGGCATAAATACAAAAGGGCGTAAAATCTGAACTGTTAGCACGACTTGTGACGCAAGCTTTTCACTTAGTCCATGAAACTGGTGTGGAAATCAAAGCGTTAACTTGTGACGGCACTAAAGCTAATCTTGGCATGGCCGAAGAGTTGGGCTGCTGTTTAGATATAAACAATTTACAAACAACAATTCTGGACCCACGGACAGGCCAACAATGTTTTTTCTTTCTAGACCCCTGCCATATGCTGAAACTGGTTCGTAATGCATTCGACCATTTTGGTTTCTTTGTTCAACCTGGCTCAGGAAATAAAATTCAACGGTCATATATACAGAAATTACATGAATTACAGGAAAAAGAACTATTTTACATGGCAAATAAATTAAAAGCAAATCATATTTTCTTTAAGACAAAAATAATGAACGTTCGTCTTGCAGCCCAGCTCTTCAGTACAAGTGTAGCTGATGCCTTGGACTTTTGTGGCAATGTGATGAATTTGCCCTTGATTCTAAAACTTGGGGCAAAGGATTTAAACAAGCCATGAATGTAAAAAACTATGAAGCTGCCTTTGCAAAATTAGATGAAGCGAAAGCAGTTCTGATGAATTTGGAGACTGACGTTAAAAATCGTAAAAATGTAATCAACAGGGTCAATCTATTGAAGTCGCTACGTTACACAGGATTTCTGGGATTTCTTGTGTGTATCGAAAGTGCAAAACGCCTATTTGAAAACTTGGTTTTAGATTAAAATACGCAACTAACATATTTGCCTTTACACAAAACTAGCCAAGATCATATTGAGATTTTTTTTTCTGTCGTCAGAAGCCACGGCGGTTACTCTGACAATCCATCTGCTCGTTCTGCAGTTTGAATCAATATATAAAAAACTCTTAGTCCACACTGAGTTGATTCGAAATGAAAGGGGTACAAACTGTATCCCACTAGAAAAAATCTCAATACTCAACTGGACATCAGCAATTGAAAATATTAATTCCACATCCCGACATAAAGAAACAGAAACATCTTTTACGGATAAGCCCTTGGAAGAAAGTGATATAATTTCAGATATAGAGATTGAAATGTACTTATCCCCTTTTGGAGAAAAGGTTACGTAGTTTTTTCAATAATAAAAAAAAATTAATGCTGTACATGCATAAAAGGTTTATGTGGGGAACCTAACAAACAAAGTATTACATACCAAAAAAACAGAGGTGGCCTAAAGTACGCATCGAAAGAAGTAATAGATTTATGTCGTCTCTGCGAAGTCGAAATCCGGAAGCAATTGTCAAATGCTAAAAACAGTCAGCCGCTCTTGTACGCCGCAATGGGTTACAAATAAAGTGTTAAAACATTATGTTGGTAGACAATTGTTTTCAAACATTGAGAGTCATTACTTTGATAATGATTATATTGTTCACAATATTGAACTTGCGAAAACGGTTACACAAAAGTATACCAACATAAGGTTAACTTATTTGTCTAAAAAGGCTGACCCTAAGAAATGCATTAGGCATATATACACAAAACTGATTCATTTTAAAAATCAATAGTTTTTCTGTTTTGTAGATAATAAATGTAAATATTTGTAAATAAACGATTTTATAAGTTGTGTCTTTGTTCACCGTTTTTCATTTTATCAAAAAAAAAAGAACACTGTAAGTATGTCTTTTCTGAACAGAAATTCGGACCAGGTGTTCAAAAATAATCCTGTTATCCTTCTATAGTATTTCCAAGGTCGTATGTGACGTACACAAAAAAGAATCGTAATAAGTACGTATCATGCATGGCGTTTTAAATTGTATAGACTTATAATAAGATTACTCGATACCACTTGCATGATATCTTATGGCCGCCTTCCATTCCCATCATTAGAGAAGCTCGTCGGTATAATACATTGCCATCAAACAAAATCAAAATGTTAAAATTCAACCGTTCAACTGAAAATAGAAAGTGATTCTTAATCAGCTTGCATGATTTGTCCTAAACAAATAGATAAACTAACATACACGTACCAGTACAAGGATTGCATGCTGGTAAAACACTTCATGTTTATATAAAATGGTCTCTTGTACTGTCCACACAGAAATTAAACTTTATCATCTTCAGGGGTACCCCTGAAGATGATTTAATAAACATTGAAACCGGTCGGATTAAATAAAAAAAACCGGCCAAGTCCGAGTCGGACTCGCGCACGAAGGGTTCCGTTTCATTTACAAGTATGTACCTATTTTTGATATCAAGAATAAATAAAAAAGCGTATGTTTATGAAATGAAATGTTATTTAATATTTTTATATTCGAGTTGATTGAATGAAAGCTAAATTGCGGTTTACGATTTTTGACGTATTAAAAAAAAAGTACTTACAAGATCTCGTTCAAACCAATTTTCGGTGGAAGTTTGCATGGTAATGTACATCATATATTTTTTTTAGATTTATCATTCTCTTATTTTAGAAGTTACAGGGGGGGGACACACATTTTACCACTTTGGAAGTGTCTCTTGCGCAAACTATTCAGTTTAGAAAAAAAATACATTAGAAACCTCAACATCATTTTTGAAGACCTATTCATAGATACCCCACACGAATGGGTTCGATGAAAAAATTTTTTTTGAGTTTCAGTTCTATGTATGGGGAACCCCAAAATTTATTATTTTTTTTTTCTATTTTTGTGTGAAAATCTTAATGCGGTTCACAACATACATCTACTTGCCAAGTTTCAACATTATAGTTCTTATAGTTTCGGAAAAAAGTGGCTGTGACATACGGACGGACAGACAGACAGACATGACGAATCTATAAGGGTTCCGTTTTTTGCCATTTGGCTACGGAACCCTAAAAAGCGAAGTTTTATTTTTGTGTGGAACTAATACAAGAAACCATTATATCCAAAGATGCAGTTCGGGTTCCATTAAGTGCCGACAGTCGCAAGTATTATTATTAATAATAATGTCATTTATTTCGGAAATTGTAAATCCATATTGTGATAGTTAACAGTTCTCTTATTAAACTATAATAATAATAATACTCTTTATTGAACACCAAAGTAAAGTAAAGTAATACAAAGGATGATGGTCAAAATGGGCGTAAGTCCAACAGAAGTGAAATATATCCCAAATTAAAGCTTATAATTAATACTCTATTTCATACTATGGCAACAAGTACCAAAGTCACCGGAGAACAGAGATAAGGCCAATTGAAAAAGTAACATTTTTCTGTATAAATACCGAAGATTTAACTACATCTGTTACGTTTAAAAAAAAGGTCGTGTTAAAAAGATGGCGCACACGCAGGTAGCAATGTTTGCTAGAATTCACCCCCACTACTCCGCGCGCAAGCCACCCCTCATGGTGTCACCGCCTCGCCACGCGCCGGTGTTGCGGTTCAGTCGTTGTTTACTTGTTGTTTGCCTACGTTGTGTTTTTTCGGTATCATCAATTGATTACGACTTCTTGACCTCGGCTATTGTTATTGGACTACAGATTGGATTGATTAATACCATTTCCTACCCCCTGCTCGTTATTGGACTTGTTAACTTCTGTTTTTTTTTTGAATTGTTACTGTGCTGAAATCATTTGTGATGGCAGACCGTCGTTGTGTTATGTGTCCGCAATCTGTCTATCGACAAAGACGACATGTGTTGGGAGAGAACATTCCCGATCGTCAACCTGAATTGGCAGTATACATACAGGAACATGCTTTGGGACAAGTAAGTAACTAGTCACTCATTTTGTATTATTCAGGATGTATTGATTTATTTGTAGTCGTGTTTGCGATATATGTCACGATGCCTGTTGTTTTCTAGTAAATTGTAGTCAAGTATTGAAAAAGAAATAAACAAGACGCGTCACGTCGATGATAAGAGCCCAGCAGCGCTTGTGATGATTATGAAACAGCAATACGATTGTTATTACTGTCTCTGTTTCGCTTGCACGGCATACGGCAGCGTCTCGCTCGATTGTCGAGATGGGCTGGGACACAAAAGTTGTATTGTTGTTGATTGTTTGTTGGTGAAATATTAAAAAGCTTAATTGCTTAAAAAATCTTAACTGTCGGCATCATATGTACCGAAGATTCTATGAAATTCGTTCTTTTGTTTGTTGTGATTACCTTGCACGTGTTTACCTCGGCTGCTAGACTGTCGTTAGGTAGTTATGCATTATCTATACGTTATTCCATTTAACGACAACTCTCAATAACGCCATAAAATGCGCAGCCCCTTAAGTGTCGCTATATAGAGTTTACACTGTATTTAACGTTTTTCAGGTGGAGTTTGATAACGTGCATTCGGTATACCACAGATGTTGGCAGCGGGCTATCAATGCTATAAGAAGAGATGAAGTAATACCACCCCAGGTAGACGAACAGCCCCAAGAAGAACAACCCCAAGAAGAACAGGTCCAAGAAGAACAACAGCCCTGAGAACGACAATCAATACATGTTCAAGAATACATGAAAGCTCCAAATAGGGCAGATCGCTGCATATTTAATAACTGTCACAATCTGACCCGTTGCAGGATTCCTCGAACAGTTATAATACACATGTTATGTGACACCATTTGTATATCCCTGGGGAAGCAAGAGCGTGTCGGGAACATTTGGAAGGTAATGAATGGAATGAATTAATTGATCATTGTAACGTATCGAACGAGTTTAATGCAGTCCAGTTTACCGATGTCTGTAATATTTTTCAAGATGCCGTCAATCGTGGCACTAGATTTAACTTTGATACAATGACGCAATTAGACGAGAACGATTTGAATTTTTGGGTGGGTTTTAATTATCAACAGTTCAATACAATTTTAAATCAAACACCATCTATAAGTGAGCGAAGTAATCGTCCCCGGACTGTCTTCGGTATATATAACTAAGAACAGGCGAAACTGATGAGAGATTAGCGACATTATTTGGTATGTCACGTCGCACACTAGAAAGGAAATTGGCGATAGCACGGGAATGCTTACAGGTAGATTTTGTCAGCAGGCATCTAGAATTTAATCACATTACAAGAAATGACGTTCTTGAAAGGAATCTTATGATACCAAAGGGGATTTTTGGTGATGAAAATAACACCAAGACGATAATCATCTGCGATGGTACATATATTTTTATAGAAAAAAGCAGCAACTTTCTGTTTCAAAGAAAGACCTACAGCTTACACAAATTCGAGAACCTTCTGAAACCATTCATGATTGTCTGTAGTGACGGCTACATCATCGATGTTGTCGGCCCATATCCCGCGACAATGTCTGATGCAACAATTATGCAAGGCCTCATCGATAGTGAGGAAAGCGCCTGGCATTGGTTTTTTCACCAAAATGATGTGATTATACTAGACAGAGGATTTAGAGACAGCGTTGAAAATCTGGAAGAACATGGATATGAAGTGCATATACCCCCAACCAAAGACAGGAATGAAACACAATTGACAACCGAACAGGCAAATAAGTCTCGTTTAGTAACCATTTGTCGATGGGTAGTGGAGGCTATGAACGGCAAAATAAAGCAATGCTTTAAGCTTCTACGTCAAACATACATAAATCGCGCCCTGACTCACATGTTTGGTGATTATAAAATCGCTGCAAGTCTTTTGAATGCTTTCCATCCCGTTTATGGAGATAATAGGCATGCAGTGGATATTTTAAATATAATTAACATGAATATGAACACTCCTAATCGGTTGTATGAATATGTCGAAATGAAGAACTTAAACCGCCAAAGGAGAAACTTCATTCGATTGGATGGCAATCTCCCGTTCCTAGAAGATTTTCCACGCCTCACTGAGGACGATATAATCCTACAGGCTCTGGGCACTTATCAGCAGAAGCTAGCCAAGTCATACGTCGCAGAGCACTTAAACAATGGTGTTTACCATATTGAAATCAGCAGAGACGATGTGCTGAACGATCTCCGTGAATGCAATATATTAGTACCCAATGTGTGGTTGCTGCGAGCACGTATTCAGTCAAGGCACGTCAGAGCACGCACATATTTTTCATATATTTTGATTGACAGGGACCAGGATGGCAGAAATTCTATAATTCATTGTTACTGTACCTGCCTGACAGGAAGAAGGACCATTGGTACCTGTGCTCATGTCATTTCGATAATATGGTATCTTGGTTTGGGGCGACATGAGCCATTTATCGCCCCCGCGCGTCATTTGTTAGATGTTGTGATAGACCGGGACAGAGTTTAGTTTTGAAGTTTATATTCATTTATTTATTTTAAACACATGCTTTTCATTAAACACCGTTCAAATAACATTTTATTTTTATATAATTATGTCCATCTAACAATAAAACGATACGTAATTATTAAAAGTTTTTTGTTTTATTTCATTTTGTTAAACTTTTTTTCAAGTAAACCCGGTGGATATGGCTAGTGTTATTTATATAATTACGATTCTAGAATTGAGTCCCAAAAACTGGCACTAGTTGCAGTTCTGTTGGTCTTACGCCCAGGTTTCATACAAATTTGCCCATCATCCTTTATGTTATTTATTTATTTATGTTAGTAAATCCAAATTTATACAATAATAATGAAATAATAATGATAATGTCAATCTCCAAAAAATCATATTAATAAAAGTAATTCGCTTAAAATGTCCACAATAAATAAATAACAATTATATTACAATTCAATTATAAAATGTCCACAGTATTAATCATGCTAAAATACTGTTTCCAAAATTTGATATTTAATTATCATTAAAATTGGCACACAAAATTCATCGACCATGAAATATCGATAAATTTATAATTGTGTCGGTTAGAAACAAAACTGGTCAAATCCAAAAATAAAGGTTTTGGAACAGAGTACGCCATTTTTTTCAATGAAAAATCTTGTTTTTGCTACCGGTTTCAAAAAGAGTCAAATCCTTTAAAGCTTAGAAACAAAATCGGTCTAATCCGCGTAGCCAATCAGAAGCCAGAACTATGTATGAAAATTGTCGGAGTGACGAGCGCATGGATCGTGGTTTTGTGTATTCGTCGCCGTTTTTTAATTAAAAGTTAGTGTTAAATAACAATAAAATGGATAATTTAATAAAGGAAACTACTCCCCAGTTGTCACGGAAAAGGACAGATCAAAAAGCGGATTGGAAATGCAATCAATTGAAGAAGGAAAGGTATGTTTGTATTGCTTTGATTACTCACGCTGCCTTTCGTGGTCAGTGGTGCTAAACACTTGGTGGTTTTGTTTTGATCAGCTACTGAATAATTTAGTATTTTCTTGCAATTTTTTGTTTGTTTTTTTACTTAGATGGTTTTTAATTAGATGGCATGAAGTATTTTTTAACTGTTTTTGCGGATTGCTTGCACGTGCAAGCAATCCCAATTTGTAAACAATAGAACGGATTTCTTAGAAAGTTCGGTACCTATGTATGATGCCGACAGTTGAGTTTATTACGGGCTAGGATAATAAAGCGACAAAACAACGCACAGCTGCGTAGTTTTTACTAATTTTCGCAACTTAAAAAGTACTTTTTATTTTTTAATTGTTGTCGTTATTGAGAGTGGGTGTACATGGAGTTTACACTGTATTTACTTATTTATTTGTTTTTATTTTAGGTACACTCCAAAAGAGCCACCAAATTTAAGACTTCCGTGTGACCACTACACCAAAGCATACAGGTGCACTTCATTGAGTCATGCTGATATAATAGCATTTTATAAAGCTTTCTACAAAAAACCGGACAAAATTTATCAGGATAATTTTATAATTAATCATACGAAAGTTACTACTACTCAGCGACATAGGCCAGTAAATCAACGTGGGAATAAAAAAGAAATGGCGGTAACGTACTTTGCACGACGACGACACAATGTCCTGATTCCAATTTGCAAACGCACCTTTCTCTCTATTCAAGCTTTAAAGAAGGGAAGAGTGACAGGTGTAATTAATCGAAATTTCAAAGCCATGGGTGAACCTGCACAAGAGAATAGAGGAAGCTGTCAAAGACTTTATCAAAAAGCTTAAGCCTTTAGAAATACATTACTGTAGAAGTAAAATAAAAAGTAGACAGTATTTGTCATCGGAGCTCAGCATTAGTAAACTTTACAAAATGTTTATCGCAGAAACCGCGGATGAACATAAAGATATTAAGGCATCTTACTTCAGATAAATTTTCAAAACCGAATTTAACATAGGTTTTGGATCCCCTCGCACAGACATGTGCTCCACTTGCATAGTTTTACAAGAACGACTAAAACATGAAAAAACCAATGAGGTAAAAAATCAATTAATGATTGAGAGTAGAATTCACAAATTGAGAGCCAAAGCGTTTTATGGTTTATTAAAAGACAGCACCGAAAACATTTTAATTCTAAGTTTTGACTGCCAAAAGAACCAACCGTGTCCAAAAGTTCCCGATCAAAGTGCGTATTATTCGAGACAGTTGTATATGTACAATTTTACGGTGATAGTCGGAAATTCAAAATCACCATTATCTATATTACACATTATGGGCCTATAAATTCTGTTTCCAGTTGTTGGCCATTCATTTTTGCCCGCAAGATAGAGTTTTCGCAAAAATTGAAAAAGAAATTAAAAGTCGAGAGGTAATGACTAGCCCTGATGATTACTACGAAATTTTCACCCGTCATGGAACCGTGTATTACTTGGTAATTGATATAAAAGTTTACGACTGGAAACGATCAGCATCTGAAGTCTTAAAAACTACAACTAATATGCACTTTTCAATAAAAAAAATCAAAAAGGTTTTTTCTTAAAAGAACTCGTGACAAACAAAATGTGTATATTCGAGCGAAAGAGTCATACCAAAATACTTTAAATAAGTATCAAAATATCTGCAAAGAAAAAAAGAAGGTTTCTGCTATAAACCCAGATGTAATTAAATCATACGTTGACGTTAAACAAGAAAAATTAAATGATGTGAAGAAATTATTAATCACACATTTTGGAGAGGATTGGGATGAAATAAATGAAATATTTAAATCATCAATAAAAAATTTACTGCAGAAGTCGGCGCTGATATGGAGCGGGATTTGGAGGATCTCGCGGACGTCAACGCCGGCAGCGATATTGACGCCGACACCGATTTCGTCGAAAATTCGTTGCGGCAGCGGGACGTCTTCGAATTCCCAGTAGAATTCGACGAGTCTGAGGATCCTAGCCTTGTTGAAGCGGTGGAAAATTTAGATGCCGAAGCTGATGCTGCTCTTCGGACCCTGGCTGAGACCGAAGATTACACAGGTCTGCAAATTTGAACTCTTATTTTCCCCTTTTGGATTTGATTGCTGATCTTGAGGTATTTTGGTGCGCTGATTACGAATATGTACTTGGATTTGTCCTATCACCCTCAATTTTTTTGAAAAATCCTTTTATGTGAAATCGGAAAAAAAGGCCAACTTTACAAAGTTTTTTTTTTATTACAATGAAGTAACAATTATATTACTAAACTTAAAACATTAAAAATACATTGAAGGGACATTAATAAATAAATTAAAAATATTAAATACATTTATGGTATCTTGCATTTTTTTCACCGAAGCTCCGATTATGAGATTTTCGCTTGAAATTCCGACTTGGATCATCACGCTTTAATAGCCAACAGAAGTCTGCCATCATTACTTTATTCCACTTTCCCTGATAGCGACGTTCCATCTCCTTCAAGTCCTGGTGAAATCTTTCGCCTTGCTCTTCACTTACAGCTCCGAAGTTATCAGGAAATTAGTCCAAATGCGAATTAAGGAAGTGAAGTTTAATGCTCATCGAACATCCCATTTTGCCGAAATTTTCAATCATTTTATTTACAATTTCCTCATAATTTGGAATTTTATGGTTTCCTAGAAAATGCCTCACTACTTCCTTAAAAGGTTTCCAGGCTTCTAATTCAATTTCACTCAATTTTTCATCGAAATCTATATCTTTCATCAATTTTCTTATGTCCGGGCCAACGAAAATACCTTCTTTCAGTTTAGCTTCAGATATAGATGGAAAAATCTAGTGTAGATATTTAAAACCTTTTCCTTCTTTATTCAGCGCCTTGTCAAAAATTGTCCGGAGAGTTTAAACACTTTCGCGATGACATTTTTCAAGTAAGCGTTACGAATTGCACAGAAGTACTGACTTTTTAAAAATAGTGATGGTGCTATTTATACAAAATAATATTAATCTACCCTTATTAACTGTCTTCTAACGATTTAAGTTAATTTCTATAAAAAAAGCATTTAGCCTACAAGAAGTGAGGTCTTTAGCAAATGACCTAAAAATCCACTAGTTTTTTTGATAATAAGGGTATATCACATACTTAATTAAAAGTTATGTTTAACTACATTTATGAGAACTCATTCATTAATGTCTACTTCAACCATTTAGTGTGTTTTTTGTTCAATAAGATACGATTAAAATAAAATAATTAATAAATTACTAGGAAGGCTTAAGTAATTTAGGCAAAAAAAAGGATGATCTATAACTAAAAATCCTGACGTGATGGAATTTTTTTTATATTTTTCCCGTTATCAGCGCCCCAAAATCTATCCAAATCGCTCATCAAAACTGAAAGGGGAAAACCATTGCAGACCTGTGTTACCTGCACTTCGATTGGCTGGGAGATTTAAACAATTTTGAGGGAGTGAGAGAGGAGTTTACCGGGCCCTCTGGTCCAACATTTGATATCGCAGGGCTAACTCCGTTGGAGATATTTAAGAAAATTTGGGATGCCGAGATTGTCGCACACATTGTCCGCGAAACAAATAAATACGCGCGGCAATTACAACAAATCGCCAAGCCCAACTCCAGATTAGGTCGGTGGAAAGACGTGACAGAAGACGAAATCTGGAGGTTTTTGGGGATTATTATGTTGCAATCACATGTGATCAACAATGTGGAGCGTGAATATTGGTATCCCAAATTAAAAGAACTGAGAATTGGGGCTTTCGGGGACATCATGCCCTACAACCGCTTCCTGCTTTTAAAACGGTGTCTACATTTTGTTGATAATACCTCTTTGCCGGAAAAATCAAACAAACTCCACAAGATCATGCCCATAATCGAGCACCTTAATAAAAAATTCAGCTCGTTATACCTACCTGAGCAAAATGTTGCAATTGACGAGTCGCTCCTTCTATGGAAAGGGCGACTCTCGTTTGTGCAATTAATTGCAACAAAACGAGCGAGGGTAGGTATAAAGAGTTATGAATTGTGCGAGTCGAGAACGGGATACTTGTGGAGGATGGAGATTTATACGGGCAAGGGGCACGTCCATGCGCCCCAGGAAGCGGTACAAGAGGATGTAGGTCGTGAGGATGAGGATGAGCCGGTGGGTGCCACGTCTCAGATTGTATTTAACCTTATGAGGCCTTTATTTAAAAAGGGGCATACGTTGGTAATGGATAACTTTTACAACGCGCCCCTTCTTTCAAGGCTCTTAAAGGTTAAGTACAAAACGGACACGATGGGCACTCTCCGGCTGAATAGGGAGTTTGTCCCCGAATCCTTAAAAGGGAAAAATAAAAAAAACATGAAGGCAGGAGAGGTGTGCTTTAGCACAACTAAAGATTTGAGTGTTGTTGTGTGGTTGGATAAGAGCGTGGTGGCCATGCTATCCACGTTCCATGGCATCAAGGTCGGCGGAATAGAAAAGTACGGGTACTACCGTTACAAACCCCAAGTAGTCTTAGATTACAATCTCTCTATGGGCGGCATAGATCATAAAGATCAAATGTTACATGCCTACCCCGTAGAGAGAGTGCGCAACATGGTCTGGTACAAAAAACTTTTCCGCCGACTTTTGAACGTTTCTATTCATAATACCTTCATAATCTTTACCCACAACAACACTCAAATCGGGAACAGAGATTTTCGGTTGCAGTTGGCACATGAGATTCTGCAGGTGCACGGTCCACAATCCGTGCCTCGACCACCAGCACGACCAACTGCACCGTCCGACGGCGAAGAATGCGCGAGCGCAGCGTTGCAAAATGTGCCACGCGGCCAAAAAGCGTCGCACAACGGTGTGGAGGTGTGGCACCTGCCAAGTTAACCTATGCATTGAGGGCTGTTACACTGATTACCACAGTACATAATTAAATAAATACAATTTTCCACTTCAACAAATGGTAAGCTGCTACTCATGCCTAGTACCTTACCATTTGTTGAAGTGGAACACTGTATTTATTATATCTTCTAATACACACACCGGCACAATTAGGGGAACACAAAAAAAAGGTTGATTTTTTCAATGAATTTATTTTTAATATTTTTATGGTCTTCAGTAACACATCACATTGCCTTAAAATATCTAAATTAAATCAAAATAAGCTACAAATTACCCGTTTTTTAAGGAATTAAACGTTAATTACGAAAATTTGTAAAATAAGGCACTAGGAGTGTAAGATTTTAAATTGATTTTTTTACAAAATTAACAAAAAAATCTTAAAATTAATAGCGAGTGTTGCCTCCACGGGCTCTTAGCAGAGCTTGGATACGATTTCCCATACTCAGAATAAGGCCATCGATCATTGGTTGAGGCAAATTGTTCCACTCTTCCACTAATGCCTGTTTCAGTTCTTCAACATCCCTGGTAGCTGGATTTCGCTGTCGAACCCTTCTTCCCAGAATATCCCAGGCATGTTCTATAGGGTTCATGTCCGGTGATCGCGCTGGCCAGTTCATTTGACTAATGCCAACCTCATTCAGGTAGGTACTCACGATACGCGCAGTATGGGGGCGCGCGTTATCGTGCATGAAAACGAAATGTGGGCCTATGAATGGGGCAAAAGGCATGACATATGGTTCTAAGATCTCTGTTACGTATCGCTGTGCAGTGAGAGATCCGTTTTCAATAAGCACTAAGTCTGTGCGAGCTCCCAAACATATGCCACCCCATACCATTACTGATCCTCCACCATATGCCACTGTTTCTGTGAAGTTTGTTTGGTTATATCGTTCTCCACGATATCTCCACATCCTCTCCCGTCCATCCACGAAATTAACACAGAAACGGCTCTCATCGGTGAATAAAACGCGACTCCACTCACTTGTCCAATCTCGGTGCGCACGGGCGAACGCTAACCTTGCCACACGATGAGCTGCCTCGAGTTTAGGTGCTTTTGCTGGCACATAAGATCTTAAGCCAACTTCATTAAGACGCCTCCTAACTGTTCGTTCACTAACATTAACGTTACGGACCTCAGCCAGTTGATTTCGGGTCTGAACCGCGGTCTGCCGACGATTCCTCAAAGTTTGCAAGGTGATGAAACGGTCATCAACGGCGCTTGTAGCCCGATTTCTGCCTTGTCCTCGCCTCCGCACGTAAGATCCTGTCTCCCTGTAGCGTTGAACAACGCGATGAACCACCGAAGTCGATACACCCAAAGCTCGACTTACTGAGCGGTAGGTATGCCCCTCTTCGATCATGGCTACGGCCCTAGCCACTGTAGTTGCTGGCAAATCACTCATTTTGTATCGAGAATGTGTACACAATTCAAAAATAAACAGTTGAATGAGCCACAGTCACTATGCACAGGACCTAACAAAGTTCTTATCAGAAGCAATGCTAACGCTAAGTGTCAGCAAATTCTTAAAGTGCCATAAGAACAATTCTCACACTTGTGAATGAGAAATTTGTGCTCAAGTGTTTTTCTAGAGAGGGTAGTAATACATAAATAATAACAACTTGTTAAGATATCCGAAGGTATTGAAAAAAATCTACTTTTTTTTTGTGTTCCCCTAATTGTGCCGGTGTGTGTATATAAAATTCTCGTGTCACATTGTTAGTTACCATACTCCTCCGAAACGGCTTGACCGATTTTTATGAAATTTTATATGCATATTCAGTAGGTCTGAGAATCGACTACTATCTATTCTTTATCCCGAAATTCCACGGGAGCGAAGCCCCGGGGCGCAGTTAGTATATATATCGCACCCCTAGATGAAGACTCCGGCAACTCAAAAAACCTCATTTTTCAGAAATGACGAAAATCTGTTTTTACAGTATATAAGAAATATATCAAAGCTACTAACTCAAAACTCATACTTTTTGAGTTAGCGGAGTCTTCATCTAGGTGTGCGATATATGTTATAGAAATATAATCTCTATTTAGTTTTTAGATAGCCGATTTTAGTAAAACTATGGTAACTGTCAATTTGCGATCGTACGTAAGTCAGTGCAGTGTGACGGCCCTCCACTAGGTTGTGCTTATTTTTTTTATTTTTCCCTTTGTCTCATCTTCTCTCCTCCCTTCGGCAATGTATTTATATTTCTCAAATTTGGATTATATTTCTCATGCATTGAGACAAGCATAAATTGCTTATGAACCACATTAAAGTAATCGTATCGCGTCTGTGAAATGCTAAGTATTTACTTCCTTTTACTTCCAATACTGTAAACATTTCTGCGGTGGTGTCGTGTGAGGCGGGTCGTTACGTTCCCTAAAATATGGTTGAGCGAAGCGATGGCTGGTTCATGCGTCATGCTCGTGAACGGGTGCCACCAGTGGGTCTGCTCCTGGCTACTTGTCTCAAAGTATGCAGATTTTTTTATGTTTTATTGTTATTAGTTTTATTTTATTATGGCTTGTATGGCACTGCTTATTATTGACTCTGTTCTTAAACTATTCAAAGTTTTATTAGGTACCTTTGTTTGGCATTTTTTTGTATTTTTTTCGCTACGTTTAAACAATTGTCTAGTTAGTTCGTGTGTACTTTAAATAAACTACCTTTTAGATGTCTAGGTCCTAAGTTATTTAAATTATTAACTGCTCTGTTTACCGGGCTTATATTTTATTTTGTTTTTAAATTTAAGATAAATTTGTGATGGAAAGTGATCTTACATATTATTTATGTTAAAGTCTCTTTTCAATTTGACGACTATGTATGAAATATGACATGGAGAAAAAAATAGCCCTTGACGAGTTTCTTGCCGGTTCTTCTCGTTACAAGGTCTCCCGCCGTAGGATTTGCGAACCGATGGCGTAGCTTCATTGACGTTCACAAGTGCTGTATCAGCCTAAAATGAATAAATGATTTGATTTGATTTGAATGACCATGTGTGGTATTTATCATTAGTCCTACTTCAACAAATGGTGCTTTCCAAAAGCATTTGCATGAGTTACTAAAGAAAACACCGAAATTGCTATAGGAGTGCCTATAATATTTGAAGAGTTCCCTGGGTTTCTCCAGGATATCATCATCAGATCCTGCCATAATGACAATGGGACCACCTGGTAAATATACGCTTGCGAATACAAAAAGAATTACTGTAGCCGGGCCAGCCGTCTTCCAGTAATCGAGTAACATACTTACATAAAAAAAGATTCCGAATTTCCGACAAACTGAGAAACTCAGGAGGAGTTTGAAGTCGGTTAAAAATATTAAAAATAGTTTTTAGATCACCGGCCGGCCGTATGTGAGACGACGAGTAGTATAGTAGAGTGGCTGAGCGAACGGATTTCCGGAACAAGTACTCAGTGTGTACCCGACCTTACGCCAACCATCTGGTAATAAATTTTGTTTACTTTTGTTTTAGTTTTTTGTAGGTACGTTACAATGTACAAGTGTGCTACCTTTTTGGAAAGGGCATTAAATTTACTTTAATGTGAAGTGATTTTTATTTTTGTATTGTATGGCATGTAGAACAAAAAATCTGAAAAAGTAAAGTGATTTCACTGTGTAATTAAGAACTGTTCCACTAATTTTCATATTTATCATTATTGGTGGATGCTATTGTCAAGATTTTTGTTTATTTTGTAAGAATATTAAACTGCATGTCTTGCATTACTTTTATTTTAGACCTAGAAGTGGTATTAGATTTTCTAAGTTTAACAAAAGTACGCCGTACGCCGGCAGATTATTGTTCAAAAGCAAAGTACTGTAAATACATTTTTTTTTATAAACAAGTGTATGTTTTTATTTTTATCGTATTGCTTATTATCTAATTAACGTATTTTAAAATAAAAACCCTAGATAATCGCTTTGATTTTAGAGTAAAGAATTTTTAAATACAAGTCGCGCTCTGAAACTCGCTATCTCAATGTTTAGCTCAACGTAATTCTAAACCGGAGCCGTATTTTAACAAACAAAACCTCCTACTTATCATAAAAAACAACACTTGACAGTCTTACAATAACAAGTTGAGTCAAAATCGAAGATTTAATGGGAACCGAGCCGCGCGGTCGGCCGGGCCGGACATCGTATGGGCAATTCAAGAGTGATTTACGACCTCGCCTGGAGCATTCGAGCGGCTAGATGGATTAAAGCTCATGCAGGAGGAAAAAACGGCTTTGTTAATAATGGTTTACTGATTTTCAAATCAAAATCCAAGTCATCCGACTACCATGATGATATGAATGCGGATAACTTCTTACGCTGGATGAGGGAAAAAATAATTCCTAATCTGGAGCCTAATACTTTGGTAGTGATGGATAATGCACCCTATCATTGCAAGCAAATCGACAAAACTCCAACCATGAGCAATTTGAAGGCTGATCTTCAAAAGTGGTTAATGGAAAAGGGAAAAATTCATCACCTTCGAAGAAAATTGGACCAAACCACAGTTGTACGAGCTTATTAAACAAAATAAAGCGAAACCGGTATACGAAATCGAATATTTGATAAATCGCTATGGTCATGAGGTGGTAAGACTACCGCCATATCATTGCGATCTCAATCCTATTGAGAAGATATGGGCTATTGTAAAAAGAAGGGTTGCTTTAAAAAACGTTGGTCAAAAAGCTAATGAGATCGAAGATTTAACAAGATATGCTTTCGAGTCAATATTAATCTCCGAATGGCAAAATGTTTGTAAACATGTGGAAAAAATAGAGGATCAGTATTTCAGAAATGATCAACTCCTAGATAATGAGTTAGACAAATTTATTATTACTGTAAACAGTGACAGTGACACAGAGTCTGATTCGATAGTGATGATTCAGACATATTAAGTGGTGTTACTCCTTTGAGTGATCACAATTATTCTAAAATAATATAAAATATTTTTTGTTTACAGCGGCTGTTTCATTTTTATTTGATATGCTTGTATTGAATATGTTCGCTATTAAAAATAACCTTACAAAAATATAATCAGATAATCAATCTTCTAATAAAAGGTTTGATCAACAAAGACATTAAAAATCAAAAATAAAAAGTCTAAGAATATAAAGCATGGCGCTCCACGGTGTTCTTTAAAAAATATTATTAGAAATAGGTTGTTTGACCACAACTGTGATATTCCACAAATATGCATTTTTTGAACGATTTAAATTTAACAGGTGCCTGATGCTAAAACCAAGAAACCTAATTGAAGTATTTTTTTAAATGCCACATTAAAACTTCCATATCTTCATCTATAAAAAAAATACATACAGAACGCTGTCTAAGGGCTCCCACACAAAACCGCGAATTCGCATCGCATCGCAAATATCTGCGAATTCGCACGAACGCACCGCAAGAATTTCGCTTTAGAGAAAGAAGCGCGGCGCCTGCGCCGCCTTCTTGGTTTATAAAAAAATGGCGGAATATGATATAGATTTTTTAATATCTTTAATTGAGGAGCGTCCCGTCCTTTGGGAAGAGCGTCTGTGAAAGTTTGTTTCCAAATTTCCAAGACAAAGAAAACAGTGAAAAAACAAAACTTGGTAAGTACTTTTATTTCTACAACAATACAATCAATGCATATAATGTATGAATTAAATAGCGTGCGCGCGAGTAAGAGGGCTTCCAGAATCTGGCGCGCTATTCGTACTTCTATGAATAAATGTAATTCAGTGGAATAAAGTGTACGACAAGGTAAATAATGAGCATCGACTAATGTCGTGTTTCTGACCTATTTTGATTTTCTTATAAATGACTGACAATTATTTTGTTTGCTTATAAAGTTGAATAATGTTTTTTTTAATAACGTTTTAAAATTTTTATTACTTATTTCTGATGTTTTCCTATGCCCATTATTTATCTTAAAGTACCTACTGTATATCTACAATACGTCCGAAATAACTTGGTAAGCCCGAACTACGCGCAGAAGGCTGCGCACGAACGTTTTTTTGGAACCAAATAGTGGCATACCCTTTATTCAATCAAATATCGCAATCGATTTGGAATTTATAAATTTTTGTTTATACGAGATATTGAACGATATCGATTTACAAACATAGTTAATGTTATCGTTACTAAACGAGATTTCGACTTTCATAAAAAAAAAACTAATAAAATTTTATTTTCTTGGTTAAAAAACATGATTTAGTTAAATATCAATTATTTATAAGCTTCTATACAAATAACGACTGTTTGAGAATATTTTAAACCTTAAGAATATTATAAATATATTTTTATTACTTAATTTAAATCGATTTGAAATCGATTAAACAACACCCTCAGACACGCGTATTGGACATCTCTCTTTAGTAACTTCGTAAAGCTTCGTGCTTATTCGGCAATGTTCGGGTCCCGGTAATATATCTCACTCACACGTTAGCATTGGTGTCATTTTCGTGTTGCTATCTCTGTCTTGAGCACAGACGGTGACAAAAGTTTTCGGGTCCGTGGGTTACGCCCCCGGTGTGTTTTGCCCCCGTGGTGGAAGCCCCCGATTTTAAATTAAGCTATTATAGTTGATTTCGCCGAAATAAAAATATTTTTTACTAGATACAGACGATGAAAAAAGTGTTTCGGAACCAAATACGTAGACAAACTTACTAAATAAGTATTCTAACTAACACAATATTGGATACTATAAACATGCTACAAGGATATTCACTTTATTACTATATTACAATTATTTACTTTAGATGCATTACTTTGTACTTTGTCTAAACGAGGCGCCCGTGCCCGGCCAAACTGGTTTTACACAATAGCCAGATCGAATTCTAAAAGAAAGAGATAGGTAGTCAAAGAAAGGGAAAGATAGGGTTGAAAACAATAGAGTCCAGGGTGACGGACAGTGAAAATAGCAAACATAGCGATGGGCACTATTTCTATCCCTTTCCCACATAGTTGCAATATGTTACTGATAAGAAAGTTTAGTCGGTCATGTTAACTCAAAATGGCAAGTCCAGGTCCTTCACGGGGTTTAGCACAAACCAATTACAAAATAATTTCAAATAAACTAGGTGGAAGAACGTTACTACATGTCGGATTTGCTTATAATCTTCATAGGAAAAATAATAAATCGAGTGTGTGGACATGCGTAAATAAAAGACATGGCAAGTGTAGTGGTTCTATAAAATTAAGTGAGGAAAGTGACAATGTACAAATCCAAAAGTGTCATAATGCTGAGTGTCAACCTAACTTAATGAAAAATGAAGTTAGAGTTGTTATGGAAAAATTAAAAAAGGAAGTGAAAACGAGTTTCTCGAGCTCTATACAACAAAAATTTGAAACAAAATTTGCCGAGTTAAAAAACACAGACACAGCCTTCGATGAATACATACCCAAATTCAATAATATCAAGCAACAGTTATACAACTCTCGAAAGAAAGCCTTAAATGTAGAAAAGACACAGTTTCGTAATCCAGCTGAAGTCATTATACCTGAGATTTTTCAAAAATATCTATTAGTTGATTACTGTGAGAACGACAACAGAATTA
Source organism: Nycteola revayana (assembly GCA_947037095.2). Lineage (NCBI taxonomy): Eukaryota > Metazoa > Arthropoda > Insecta > Lepidoptera > Nolidae > Nycteola > Nycteola revayana. Next base: position 5,253,492 of record OX344844.2, read on the forward strand.
TAGTATTCGTATCAGCACAGGCTTTAAAACACATCAAAAATATACAACACTACTTCGGGGATGGTACATTTGATTGTTGTCCAGGTCCATTTTACCAAATATTTACCATTCATGGAGATATGGGAAGTGATGCACAAGCAACCAATATTGTGCCTATATTTTATGTGCTACTAGTTAATAAAGAAAAAAGTACATATGAAGTCATGTTTAAAAAAATTAAAGAAGCTGTGCCGGACTTCAGCCCCATGAAATTCACTGTAGATTTTGAATGAGCTACAATGCTGGCAATAAAAGAGGTATTGCCAGCGGTCACAATACATGGCTGTAATGTTCACTTCCAAAGAGCCATTTACAGAAAAGCGAAGTCTTTAGGTTTATTGGCACACGAAGAAACAACATTGTATGTGAAACTGTGCACCTGTCTAGCATTTCTTCCTAAAGAAGATATAGAAGATGGTTGGCTTTCCGTAATGGAAAACAGGTAATTTTAATTTTCATTTTATTTTAAAGTTTTAACAGCTCATAGATTGTTTTTATAAGTACGCAAAAATAAAAATAATGCTTAGGTATATACGACATGTCATATATATCATAATTTTTGTTTTCAGTATTCCCGATGAAAAAGTCACCCAATTCAACGATTATTTCGTTGAACAATGGCTTGAGCCTCCGGGGATGATCTCAAAGTGGTGTTGCTATAAAGAACGACATAGAACCACAAATTTAGTGGAGGCCTGGAATCAACGGCTTCAGTGCTATCTGGGCCGAAAACCATCATTATTATCGTTTTTGGAAATTATAACAACTGATATTTCTACGTATAGCACAGGTCAAGTGAGGTAAAATGCTGATTACTTACATAACGCTTAATATATCAGTAATTCATTTTTTTTACTCTTAGTAAATAATCTTTATCTTATACTTTCAGATTACGAAGAAATGACAGTCCTATATGTAAAAGGAAAAAATCTTCAATAATCAATGACAAACTCATTGCTAAGCTGACAGACAAATATGAAAAGAAACAAATTACAATTATGGAGTTTTTGGAACAAATCCGTCCGTATGTGCAAGTCAAGCAAAAATAATCACCTACTTACTTAGCTTAAAAATAATGATTTTGCATGTTTATTGTTACATAATTACTACATTTTAATTTTATATCTATATCAATGTTGTAACCTCCATAGTCACTGCATATAAATGACTTAAATTACATAATTTTAATTACAAAGTTCAAATCATCCTAATATTTTTACTATGTTTTTCTTCTTTTGTTACTTTTGTTATCTGTGATTTTAAATGTTAATTGTTTTTATTATATTTTAGTGTTTGAACATTCTGTTACCAATCTTCTAAATATTTAAGTAGATGCCTACCTATATACTTAGTACGTAAATAGTATATAAGTACTTAAAATAATCCTAATTTTAAACTGTGATTTTTAATTTCGTATCTGTGATTTTGCATGTTATTGTTGCTTTATTTTAATGTTTGGTTTTATTTGTTATCAAAGTTGTATTTACGTAGATACCTATTATTATTTATTAGACATTTAATTTAATTTTTATTACATATTAAGTACCTACGTATTACCTATTATTACCCATTAGTACCTGTTATTAGATAAGCAAACGTTTGTTACACCGACATTGTTAATAAAGATTTATAATAATAAACTATGATTTTGATTTTAATAATGAACCATGACTTAGACATTTTTTATAATAGGTTACACTTTGCTATCTGACTGTACTTTTGATAAAAATATTTAACTAATAAATATTATAGTACTAAAACGAAATCGGGGGCTTCCACCACGGGGGCAAAACACACTGGGGGCGTAACCTACGGACCCAAGTTTTCGTTGGTTGTTATTATTAAATTGTTAAGTTTTTTGTGTAGTGTTAGGTTTTTTTCTTTAATTCAGAAGTTATTTTTGTACCTTTCTGTCTCAAAGTGTTTAAATATTTATTTTATTGGTACTTGGTCCCTGTATTAGTACATTTTTATTCGTACTTTGGTTTAAAAAAATAAATGTCAATAACAGTTTTTTTACGAGTGTACATGCGCTAAAGTTCGCAGAGCCTATGTTCAGGCTTGCCAAGTTATTTCGGACGTACTGTATTTAGAACTAAGCAAGTACTTCTATAATTTCATTTTTTTTTTAATTGCCACTTCAAGGCTCCAAAGACACTAGAAAAATAATTCGAAAACTTGTCTCTTATAACATTTGCACTCATTATTCTTGCATTCAACGTCTGTAGGCTTTGTAGTTCAGAATCATCTATGATCATTTCTACGGGGGATTGTAATCCATCGCGGTTCAGTACAAAGTTGTGTAATATACAACAAGCTTTGACAATATCGACTGCAAAATCAATTGAGACGTTAAGGGGTCGATGAAATACTCGCCATTTGTTGGTATGCCGAAAGCACACTCGACATATCGCCTCGCCCTACTCAAACGGTAGTTAAATATTCTTTGTTTAACGGTTAAATGCTTGCCAGAATAAGGGCGCATAACGTTATTTGAAATAGAAAAAGCTTCGTCTCCTATGAAAACAAACGGGACCGGTTCTTGAAAGCCTGGCAACGGCTTCGATATTGGTATGGGCAAGCTACTTTTCATCAGTGAGTCATAAAGTTTCGAGTTGTGGAAAATCGTGGAGTCGCTTTCCTTTCCATATGCTCCTATATCCACGTAGATGAATCTGTATTTAGAGTCAATAATAGCCAACAAAACAATTGTAATTGTAAAACAGTGATCCACTATTTGCGGGACTACGGATTACGGATACGGAACCCACACATGATATGCGAAACATACCACCAAGTGCGATTTAGCGCGAATGTCTGGGCTGGCATTATCGGTAATAAAATACTGGGGCCATACTTCATAGAGGGACGGCTGACCGGGGGCACGTACCTTGATATGTTACGTACAGTAATAGAAGATTTCATGGATGACGTGCCAATCATCTACCTTAGAAACTTTTATTACCAGCAGGACGGTGCACCGCCTCATTACTCCACCGCCGTTCGTGAATACCTAAACTCACTCTACGGTGATCGTTGGATCGGTCGCGGAGGGCCCGTCGCGTCGCCTGGCCGCCCCGGTCACCAGATCTTACGCCGCGTGACTTTTTTTTGTGGGGCGAAATAAAACGCCGTGTGTATGTGGAAGAAGCTCAAAGCTTAGACCAGTTAGAACAGCAAATTGTTCGTGCATTTGATCAAGTGAAAAGTGACACTGTAGTGCTCAATAAAATAAAAAACAATGTGCAGAAACGTGCAAGAATCTGTTTAGAGAGAAATGGTATGCACTTTGAACAATTACTTAAATACTGTTAATTATTGTGATTTTCAGATAATTTTGATTAGATTTTTAATTATTTGTACATAAGCTGATTCAAATTTTTTAAATACGCCTACTAGCAAAATGTTTTATTATGGTTTAAAGTTCTTATTTATTATGTATCGAATTTGTTTTACTTTATATGTAATTCTTTCTTTTCTTCTTTCTTTAAAAAAGACATCCCGCACTGGGGAAATAAATCCCTAGTGCGGAACATTCATTTCACGGACACACAGAACACCCAGACTCAGAACAACTATTTGTGGTTCACACAAATAATTGTCCCGGGTGAGAATCGAACCCAGAACACCAGGTCTCAGAGGCAACTATCGTAACCACTGAGCCACCGGTGCAGTCAAAATTATTAATTAAGGATTAAGTACATTCTAATCATAGTGAACAAAGCACAAACCTTTTGCTAATTGACGGTCCTAAGCCCGTGAAAGTATGAAGGGAAAATTTGCAACTTTGTTATCGTGTTATCAATGAATAACGGCGGCGCGCGGGATTGGCGGGGGGCGGGCGGGGCGGCCCGAGTGGTTGCCTAGCGCTAGCGCGTACGCACGGCGCGCGGTGTCCAGAAACATCAACTTTTTATAGAAAACTTTGTGACGTGATTTCTCAATATTTTTGTATTGAGTGATACTAAATGAAAAAACACGTATTCAATGATTTTTACTAAAGATTAACATATCAAAATTCGGCTGGTGACTAAAATTTCACCTGTATAAGGACAACCTATTGGCTTGTGGCACTGTCAGTTCAAATCGCAATTTTTTACCAAAACTAGAGGATGATAAAAATCTTAGAGGAGGACAGTACGATTACAGGGTTAGTGATTCAAATGTAGCAATTCTAAAATGGGAAGACAAGCGATCTGTTTTTCTTCTTTCCAATTATATTGATCCAAGAAAATAGGTGGTGTTACTCGTAGAGAACGCAATGGAGACTAATAAGAAGGAAATAGCGTGTCCTGAAGCTATAATGGAGTATAATAGTAATATGAACTTTGTTGACAAATTTGATCAGCTCAAGAGTACATATCGATACCTCCTAAGTATACTGGGTCAACTAGCAAATTTAGGTATTTTATGATTTTTACATTATAGTGTATACAATAATCTATGATCTCAATGCGTTAAAAAAAATTAAAACGAACAATATTACTGTGATAATTTCGCGTATACTAAATCAATTTCAACATCAGATAGAATCGTATATTGTATACTCATTCAACTGACATCGTACCGGTATACGCGGGGTGTGCGGGGGGACGCATCGGCACAAGTGCATTGCGTCTCAGTATACGATGCACGGCGGTGAGTCGTGCATGCGAGTTTGGCTAACATTTTTGTTTTGAAAATTAGTTAATACCGGGTGTTACAGAAAGGGTATATGAACATCCAAAGTACAAAATCAGACAACGGTTACAAACTGTATGGGGCCATGTGTGGCCGTGTAAGTTTGTTTGTTGATTTTTAATCTTATTTTGAAAGACTAGTCAAAATTTTAACTAACTCACGTTAGTACAACACTATCACACTAAACAGCTGTAAGGTCAATAACATGACCATGCCATTCATAATCAGTTCCCACCTACTTGACCAATCCACAACTGTGCTCCTGTTATTAAATTAAATTATGATCTACGAAGATGGGTTCCAGATATTTTATTTTCACACATGATCATTATTATCATATCAGGTGCAGCAAATTTACTGCTGTACAGACCCTGTCTAACCCGTAAGGGATAAAACAGTGATATTGTGAGTATGGGAGTTGACATTACTTCACTGTAAAATGCTAACTACCTCTGTATCCAAGTTCTTCGGATTAAGAAATTATTTAGTAATTTGTTTCAAAAAACCCATAACTTTCGAACCACTTAACTGATATCCATCAAAATGGCTAAAAACCACCGCAATGATACTTGCGTCCACGTAAACAACCGCTTTAAAATCGGTTCCACCCTTTCGAGAGCTACAATGCCACAGACAGACAAACGGATAGACGAAAGACAGACATTGGCGTCAAACTTTTAATACCCATCTTTTGCATCGGGGGTTAGAAACAAAACTATTCCAATTAATGGCATCAATTATTTTTCCAAATGGACCCTGAAATAGGCGTGGCTTCCGGCTATGACTCGTAACTGTGGTCCTGGTATAAAAATAATGTCAGTTTTAGGAAATGGGTTCCGCAATTTTTTTAATTTTTTTTAGAGGAATTTTATTTATTTTAACCAATTATTCGTACACTGAAATTAAATGCAAACCTAACATTTTCGAAATTTATTGCCTCTTTGATATGACACTTCAGTGCAAAGATTATTCACAAAACCGCTTTGAAATCGGTCCACCCTTTCGAGAGCTACAATGCCACAGACAGACAAACGGATAGACGAAAGACAGAGACATTGGCGTCAAACTTTTAATACCCATCTTTTGCATCGGGGGTTAGAAACAAAACTATTCCAATTAATGGCATCACTTATTTTTCCAAATGGACCCTGAAATAGGCGTGGCTTCCGGCTATTACTCGTAACTGTGGTCCTGGTACAAAAATAATGTCAGTTTTAGGAAATGGGTTCCGCATTTTTTTTATATTTTTTTAGAGGAATGTTATTTATTTTAACCAATTATTCGTACACTGAAATTAAATGCAAACCTACCATTTTCGAAATTTATTGCCTCTTTGATATGACACTTCAGTGCAAAGATTATTCACAGATATTAACTTATGTTAAAAGAAACAAGCAAGGAATACCAGGAATTCATGAATTAGGGCGCGTACACATAGAACATCCGTTTTACAGGTCCGTTTAACCTTTTGAACGCCAATGTCGGCTATAGCCGACATGAGCAAGCGTGCCCTGTGCGCCAACGACGGCTATACTCGACAAAAAACAGGTCGCAGAAAAATACAAAATAAACCTATTAAATCATTACTTTTATGTATTTTATTGATACACCTTGAAAGCTGAATGTCTAAACATTATTTAGTTGCATACAGTAAACAAAAATGCATATTCCTCATTTAAATATTTGATGATAAAAAGTAAAATAATTTATGGTTAAAAAGGTAAGTCCCATGACGCCAATGTCGTGCAGAGCCGACTGCTAGTGATGTAGTATCATGTTGACGTATATTATATTCTTAAATTAATTTAGGTAACTTAAGGTATTGTAATATTTGTCATTACAGTTTTTATTGTTCTAACAAAATATAAACGATTGTAAGCACTGAGAAAAAAGTAGTTTTACTATATTAAAAACTGAAACATAGTTGCGTAAATACATTTTCGATATTCCCTTATCGCCAATCATGCGCATCCCTAGCAAGCTCTCGATAAGCAGTCCCCTCTGCGCCATTGTCGGCAGAAGTCGACTGACTCGTGACGTCGTAAGCGTATAAAGTGAATTTTAGTGCGGGAAATATGGAACAACAAGAAGTATTTACCACTGAACAATTATTACGTATCTTGGAAGGTACTGAAGACGATGAGTTTTCTGAATCTTTAGATGAAGATGATTTAGAGGTAAGTTAATTTTAATTTAAAGTTATGTTTTGCTTTACATGTAAGTATGTACATACTTAATTGGTTATTATATTCTAAAGAGTGCTCTCTTATTTCGCCTACTCGCTTACATTTTGTAAGGGTACCTATATAATCATATTCAACTGAGCTTGAGAAATTACGAAAACAATTTTTACCCACAATCAATTTTTACCCACAAATTAAAATTAGCTTATGGCACAATTCAAACCAAACGGCCGGCACTGTTACTAGCAAACGATTTTAAGCTTTACCTCAACTGCAAAATGCGCAGTATCGCCTGTGAACTCTCAAGGTCTCGCGGAGCCGCATGCCTTTTTGAATTTTCAAGCGATACTGCGCATTTCCTAGTCGAGATAAAGCTTAAAATCGTTTAACAGTAAAAGTGCCGGCCGCTGCGCTGCCACTTCGGTGTGAATCTACCGTGTTTCATAAATCAGAAACAATTATGAATAGTTTACATAAATATGCATTTGTAGTTACTAACAAATGAAATGAAACACCATAGATGTCTACAATTTATTTAATTTAACAAACTTTTACAAAATGAGCATACCTAATAATAATATTTTATGTTGACTTACAATATTACCTACAATAACAAGTAATAAATCCCTATTGTATCACGCATGAGCTTCGACGCGAGTTTGCCGGCAAACATGTTCCTACTTGTCGAACCTAACTTAAAAAAAATTGAAAATTGTTTATTTGCATTATGCTAATCAGTCTTGTAAGAATCAAATAGTAACAATACAAAATTATTTGGGAACTTAATCATGAAATAATAATTAAAAACAAATAATCAAACCTTTTGATTGATTGATTGATTGAATCAAACCTTAATTAACCTTAATCAAAATTTAATCAATTTTCTTGTACCGTATATTTAATGGTAAAGGATTTTCGTCTTCGTCAGAAGGACATTCTGGTATGAAATCAACACTTTCGGATAAATCGGAATCACCCCGGTATATTCTGATTAAATTAATTATTTGCGCGTACAAATTAGTACGCCTATCTTCTGGTACTCTTTCCATTTCAAATGCGATTAATCTGGAGAAATTTTCGTTCCTCTCATCTGAAGGGCGTTGATTATAGAAGTCCACTCTGGACAATGCGCCTGGTTCAAATAATAAATTGTTTTTGTTACGAGCCACGTAAGGCTCATTGACTGTTTGTGTGGCTACTTCTTTTTTTATTGTATCTTCTTTGCAACGAAGCTTTATATACCCAGATAGTATCGACGGAGATCCTGGTCGTTTTTGTGACATTGTTTTAATCCTGAAATTAAACAAATGATTCAGATAATAAATGATTATAATAAGTAAATAAATGATAATAGTACTTGATTATACTTACCTACTTGTTATATTTATTGTCAGTGTGAAATCAAACTAATATAAGTACAATATATTTATTTTGCCAAATTATTTAACTGCGACACACAAATATAACTTCACGCAGACGAAATTTTATAAATAATATTCGGCGAATTGTCATTAGCTGGTTTCAGTATTACCAGATTAGATTTTTAATTTACCATCAATTCATATAAAATACAGTATACAAAAATATACAATTAAATACAGTAGACTATAGAAAAATTACTATCAGGATTTTTTGAAATACTTTTTTAGATATTTAGGTGAATTTTTATTTATTATAAATGTTTGATTTTAAACGATTAAACAAACAAACTTCCTAAATTTATATGGTTGTGTTATTTGATCACAAATATTTAATTAGTGGTTTATGCGTTACAGCCGACGATTGCTGGTCACCAAGAACTGTCTGATGAAACGCCCTCAACTTCTGGACATGATCGTCATTACAGAAATCGTGAGACAGAACAGTTTAAGTGGACTACAGAAGGACGGCCACCAGAAGTTGCCGCTTTTGATGACTTTTCATCTGGATTGCATTTTACTCCCTCTGAAAATTTTACTGAACTCGACGTGTTTCAACATTTTATGGACAATGATTTTATGTTATTCATTGTCGAAATGACAAATAAATTTCACAACAATTTTCTGTTGAAAGTAGACTTACGAATGCATTCACGCCTGCATAGATGGTATGATGTTACAGTCCCAGAAATGCAATGTTTTTCAACAATTATGATGCTGATGACCCGAAATCGTCATTTGACTATTGAAGAACATTGGTCGACAGATATTTTATTAAATGCCCCCATTTTTTCTAAATTAATGTCACGAAATAGATTTTGCATGATTTTAGGCATGCTACATTTTTCCCGGCCAAATGAAGAAAATTCAATTCTTTCTAAACTGGAAGCATGTGTCGCTCACGCGAGAGGAAAATTTAAAAGTATCATTACGCCGTATAGAGATGTGTGTATAGATGAAAGTATTGTTCCTTTCAAGGGCCGTTTAACAATTAAACAATACTTACCAAAAAAAAGAAATAGATTTGGGGTAAAATTATTTGTTTTATGCGATGTACATTCCGGTTTAATAATAGACACACACTTGGTAAAAGATGTTTACTGTGGTGCAGCTACAGATATTGACGATCCAGCAAATTTAGGCGTTGGGGGAGCCGTTGTATCGTCTTTACTGAAAGACTTTTTTGGCTCAAACCGTCATTTGTATGTAGATAATTGGTACACAAGTCCACTATTATTTAAATATTTATATGATAACAACATTTATGCTTGCGGTACTGTAAAACAAAATAGAAAGTGTATGGCTAATTTAAGCAGAAAACTAAATCTACATGAAATGGAAACGCAGTATTCTGGATCCCTTATGGCATGTAAATGGAGGGACAAAAAATATATATACATGTTATCAACCATTCATGATAATTCCATGGAACCATCAGCTAGAATAAATAGAGAAACGGGTTTACCAGTCATGAAACCTAAAGCTGTTTTAGACTACTCTAAAAATATGGGTAGTGTTGATACTGCAGACATGTTGTTATCGTCACTTCAGTGCATACGAAAAACAGTAAAATGGTACAAAAAACTATTCTTTCATATATTTGATATGCACCTTTTAAATGCATTTTTTTTGTTTTAAAATGATAAAAGGTATACCGAATTTAGCATTTGCCGACTTCCAACTGAGCCTAATTCGGCAAATGATAGATTGTTACAACACTGGTAACGTTTTAGAAAGACCCATAAGAACTGGACGAGGTTTTAACAATCCCCTTAGCATATTACCCGGCAATGCAAAAGACCACATGCCTACTCGCATAGCAAAACATCAAAGATGTAAGTTCTGTGCAATAAAAAAAAACGAAAGGAGACTCGCTACTGGTGTAAAATATGTAACGTTTATCTTTGTGCTGCACCATGTTTCGAAAAATATCACAATAAATAGATATTTTATTGTTGTATAACATGTTGATTTTTAACAAAATATGTGATTTTAATGTTGATCTGTGATATTTAAAATTATCTATATACAATTGTTGATTATTATAAGAATATTATTATTTTTCTGTGTCATTTTATCGTTACAAGACTGACTATTGAGTACCTATGATAATTAATATAACTGACATTTGTATGTTTTGAATTTTTATAGATTTTTACGAGATTTAGGACTAATTTAAAAAATGGTTTAGTAAATTTTATTTTCAGTATTTCATTTTAAGAGATATTTCTATTATTGCAACACTATTACACTATACCTAATTATGTACTATTGTTGATATTTTATAAGTATTTTTAGTGAGTTTTGTAGTTTTTGAACACTGATCAGTGAGCATTTATAATTGTTGATTGTTGATCCTTTAATGTTTAATTAGGTTAGATACGAGAAACTAAATAATGTATCTATTTTAAGAATATAAATATCGTTATACTTAAAAATCGTTACGTATATACTACGCAATTTCATACGAAAATTTTGATTTATTTTATACATATAATTAATCTGATTAGTGAGAATATTAGAAAGTTCCTGTTATAAAAATTGTTGCTATGTAATAATATCACGTGATAATATTATTCATAAGTGACATGTAAGTAATATGATCTCAAAGAATTATTAATAATATAACTCAATAATTAAACTAAATGATTGGTAAATAAATAGTTTTATTTGCATTCAATCCATTAACAACCCAAATTGTTGCAATAAGTGTAAATTTCAAGAATAATAAAAACAAACTACTGTGGCCTTTGAATTTAATTAGATACTAACATCGATAAACTGTATGACACTATGGTACAACTCTAATGTACATGCAACGATGTCTTATAAAAGACTCGTCGACGGCGCCAATGTCGGCTATTCCCGACAGTGAGGTACATCAGTACTGAGAATAGTGCTGTACCTAGAGTTATTTTCATTTTAACTGTTGTGTGTCTTAATCATTGTTTTTATGTTATTAACAACTTCGGAACTACTTGAGTGGAACGTTGTAAAATATTTAATATTGGAATGTTCTTTTTAACATATTAATGATCGACCATTTATCTGGCAAGTATTGATAAAAAAAATAATAATAATGGGTATCGATATAATGTTGAAATCCCTATTTTTTTGTAGGTATTTAATTAAGATTTTCGGGCTTGGCGTACAGGAATACCGATATGGCGTGGCGGTGAAAAGGTTAAACGTATATGTTATTAGCGTATGTAGTTGTATGAGCGAGTTCATACAGAATACAGTATTCCGGATCCAGTAAAAAATACTGATCCGACAAAATAAGCAGCAATCCGTTTTACAGGTCCGTTTAAACGTATATGTTATTAGCGTATGTAGTTGTATGAGCCAGTTCACACAGTATTCCGGATCCAGTAATACTATACTAATCCGTTTTATCGGATTGAAACCGCACGAGGCTTTGCACGGGGGTGCGCGGGGTGCGATGTGCTACACACAGCCGCCATTTGCCGGTTTCATTCCTAGAGTAGTGCACGTGTCCAGTGCTATCATAATCATGGCAAGCAAGGCGTTTGAAAAATATGTTGAGCAAGAAGTTTTGATAAATTGTGTTGAAAGTAGACCAGTTCTTTGGGACAAAACACTGGAGATTTATAAAGATAACATTGCAAAAACCGCACCTTGGCGCGAAATATGCGGTATTCTAAAGGAGGATTTTGAAGCTATGGAACAAAAAGAAAGACAAGAATTTGGTAAGTATTTATTTTATATTGTAATGGAGACATTGTTTTTTATTTTAAATAGCTTCATTCTGCCAAGAAACTGACCCAGATTCGGACACGAAATAGTTTTCGAATTCCGTTCGAACTGAATTTGCAGTTCGACCACCTCGTAGCGTTTCATCATCAGGTAGGCTATTGAAATGAAATGCTTCAGATTCGGATGTGTTGCCATCCTTTAAGCCCTCTTTTTCCCTTACAAAGTTGTGTAGAACGGTACATGCCTTAACTATCCATATAGCTGTTGTTTTGTTGACGTCTAGAGGCCGGTGGAATACTCTCCACTTATTAGCAAGAATACCAAATGCACATTCAACGTATCGTCTAGCTCTGGTCAAACGATAGTTATATATTCGCTTATTTACGTCTAAATGCGTCCCGCTAAATGGCCTCATTAAATTTTCGTGTAAACCGAAACCTTCATCGCCGATTATGACGTAAGGAACTCTCGTTTCTGAGCCTGTTATTAATGGGCAAGGTTCTGGTATTTGTAAACTGCCATCTAGCATCATTTTCCAAAATGTCGACTCCTTGAATATTGATGAATCGCATTCTTTTCCATACGACCCAATACTAACATATAGAAAACGATAGTCAGAGTCTACGATCGCTAATAATATGATGGAAAAAAAGTCTTTGTAATTTAGGTACATTGAGCCACTTTTTGCTGGTTTTCGAAGTCTGATGTGTTTACCGTCCACTGCTCCTAAACAGTGGGGAAAATTTGCTTTTGTGTCGAATCCATTTGATATATGCTCCCATTCACTCACTGTTGTAGGAAGTCGCATAAACTCGTCATTCAAGTTGTTCCATATGCATCGTGTAACTTCCTTAATAATGTTGCTTATAGTTGACACACCGACACGAAAGACGTAATAAAGTTCTTGAAATGTACACCCAGACGCTGCATACCTAAAAAAAATAAATTAATCAATTACTATATTATTACACATATATTGACTTCCCATACAAAGTAACGTTAGTGACTGTAAGGGTTTAGTTTTAGTTAATTTTGTCTATTACTGATTATGTATATGTCTATGTTTCGTAGAGGTACTTCTCTATGGTCAGACTATTAAAGATGGCTTGATGAATAAGTCTTGTTTTATTATAAAACTATAAAATATTATAGTGACCAACAAATTTTGTATGGAAAGTCGAAATTTTTATGAGAGTTTTTAGCAAAGTCGTAAATCAAAACTCATACTTATATATATAGTACATAAATAAAATAAAATTAAACTGAACTGAACTAAATTATAAAATTACCTAATTAAAATAAATTGATTTAAACATTAGTAATACTTTTTTGCTTCCCATTATTTACTGACCGATTAGTTCTTGCACTGTCAATTTGACTTATCCACTGACCAATATGGTAATTAATTACTGACAAGTCTATTCTACCTTCTTATTCGCCTTTCACTTACTAAGCTATTGACAACCATCTTATATTATTATTTACTTGCTTCAGGAAAATATGTTATAAAAAAATGGAATTCGACTAGAGATGCCTGGATACGAACATTGAGTGAGAAAAAGAAATTGAAGAAATCTGGAGCTGCTGCCTCAAATACCAAGCCTTACAAATATCACAATCAAATGTTATTTTTGAAAAAAGTTGTCACCCCAGGTGATACACACGAGAACGTCCCTGCTAATGACAACATCACGGAAACAGTAGAAAGTAATAAAGACAACGAAGATGAACCTGATCAGATTACGGAACAAAGTGGTAGTGACAGACAAAAGGAAAGACAAAATTTAGCCCCGCCGCAACGCAAGGCAATCAAAAGAAATGTGAATGAAGTAGACGCCAAAATGATTGAATACATGAATGATCAGTTAAAAAAAAGTAAAAATGAGTTTGAAGATCCCAATTTATCGTTCTTCAAAGGTATTTTGCCGCAACTGGCTTCACTTAATGGCGATCAAATTTTAGAATTTCAGTCTGGAGTGATAAACCTTTTACAAAATATTAAAAGTAGAAGATATGGTCAGTCAAACTACGAGTGGCCTCCATATTCACAAAGTTCTAGCACTCCTCACTACCACACCCAAGGTTATTTTAGTAGGCCACATCATCTTGACTCTACACCATCAGTAGAAGGTTCGCCATCAGTAGAATCTACATTCAGCCAGGAGTCAGACTTGCCAGATCTGTCTATGTTTTGAAATAAATCTTCATTTTTGTAAACCTTTTTGTCATTTTAAATTTTAATTGATAATAACAAAAATTAAAGTTCTTACCTTAAAAATATCGCTAGTTTTACTTCAGGGCACAAGCTTTTCCTCCAGTTTGTGTCTTTCTTTTTTAAATCCTTTTCTAATCGTTTAAGAAGGTCATCAAAAGTAGACGTCGTCATTCGGAAATAAGTAAAAAATTTAGATTCGTCTTCTTTCAGCTGACGCACAACAGCACCACGACAAAATCTTTGCCTTAATAGTGGATGTATCCAATAACGCCGGGGCTTCCTCCGCCGCAGACGACGATAGTACCAATACAACACGACAACGTCCATTCTCGTAGAAAGTAGGCGATACACTGAAGAACGAAAGTCCAGTAGCGTCGGATCTGTTAAAATCGGTCCTGTAAATGCTGTGTGAATATTACCTCCAGTAGCGTCGGATCTGTTAAAATCGGTCCTGTAAATGCTGTGTGAATATTACCTCCAGTAGCGACGGATCAGTTAAAAAGGATCCTGTAAAACGGATGTTCTATGTGTACGCGCCCTTAGAAGTTTATTTGTCCGAGTACGTAACAAACAAATTAAAAGGAACCCTAATTATTAGAGCAGGCAGGCAGCATGGAAATAACAATAATTATTGTTTCTATCCTTATTGCTAAATTGAAACAAAATAGGTAAAAGTGCTTCAGTCGTTTACTTTGCATTGCCGTGAAAAGATCGTGTCAAGTGTTTTCGACTTTTTCGTATTACCTACTTCCCACCCATTCGTAGTGCTATTTCGTGATGGCTTTGAGTAATCAAGAATATTACGAGATGATTCTTTGTGTCGGAGCAACAGACGGCAATCTGAGTGCTGCTAGCGAGTTGTACCGACAGCGGTTCGTGGATGGACGACCACCTGGGGATGCCACGCGTCTGCCGTCATATGCTTGCTTCAGTCGGATGGTACATCGCTTGTACTCAAGTGGGTCCTTCCACGCGCCAGTACCTACAGGCCGCGCCAGTACTCGAGACCCGGAATTTGAAGATGCCGTATTGGCTCTCTTCGAGAATAATCCCAGGAGTAGCACCCGTCGTGCTGCCGCGCAGCTAGGGGCTGACAATCATCTGCAAGTGTGGAGAGTGCTGAAAGCGGACCGCCCACACCCGTATCATTTTCAACGCACTGTTATATCCAGGATATATTCCTAGTAGATTGCTTAGGTCAACACTATATTTCCTATAAATAGGGAAAGCGCCTAAGCGCCTGAGTTCAGTAAGTTGGGTACAGTCTAAGTCCGTAAACGCTACATGGCGTCCCTGTTTCCATAATAGAAAAGTGAGGTTCTAGTAAAAGTAGTGTATCAGTCGTGAATAAATTTAGTGCTGTGTATTTCGGTGTTTCCTTTTTTTTTAAAAAGACAATCAGCGGCTGCCGCCTAACATTGGTGTCAGAAGTGGGATCCTGTAAGTGCTACACGACAAGCCGTGAGCCCTGGTATCTAGAATCCGTGGTCGCCGCAGCATTGTTTATCTGATCGACGGTCAGCCTCTGCCCTGTGCCGAGCCCGCATCAGGCACCTCACCAGCACCGTGACCGACAGTAAGTCTCGACCAGCATCGAGCCTGCATCACCGTGACCGACAGTAAGTCTCCACTAGCATCGAGCCTGCATCACCCGTGGTCGACGTTAAGCCTCCTCTTCGTGAGCCCGCACCACCTCCACGTCAACTCTACACCTACTCTTTACGGACCTCTTCTACTACATTTCATCAGTACCAGCTTCTGAACCCGTAGCCAACAACAAGCTACGTAATCAAACCTACAACCGTGGTCGTCATACAAGCCGCGCTTCTACTTCTATATTCACCGAGTCGTCGTCTTCGTAGTCGTCGTCTTCGTCTTCAAGTTTTACGTGCAAATTCTAACTTTATTATAAACACTTTAATTTAATCTACGTGTAATAACACTAACTCAGAACTCAAGTTATGTTCCTGATATTGTTGTCGCTGTAAGTAATTTTATCTTTCACTCTCTAATTGCATTTCTATATTTTTCAATTTTATATTTTTGTGTTTTGTGTGTGTATCATTCCAATTTAAGTAATCATGTCTATCAAATCTGAATCAAGCGAAAAAATCACCTTAAATGTCCTTACAAAATTTATCCGTTCATATAATGGAAATCGCGAAACGCTACCAGCTTTTCTCACTACTTGCGATAATGCTATGTCCTTGGCTACAGCCGAACAACAAAATATTTTATGTAAATACATACTTTCACAATTAGAAGGTAAAGCGCAATTAGCATGTAGTTTAAAATCATTTACCAATTGGAAAGATTTAAAATCATTTTTAAGATCTACTTTTGGGGAAAGAAAACACAGTTCCCACTTATTAGTCGATCTTCAAAATTGTAAGCAGGATCCATCAGAATCAGTGACGCAATATTCCTTAAAAATCGAAGCTTGTTTAACTAGAATACAAGCAGATATTCACTATTCCTGTTCGAATCAGGATGAACTGATAGGTAGAGTAGCCGCGATGGAAGACCTCGCGCTAAATACTTTTATTTTGGGTCTTAACCCTAACATTTCTAACATTGTGAGATGTAGAAATCCATCCACACTTAATGATGCCGTAACTCTTGCGGTTGAAGAAGAAAAACTCTTTAATTTAACTCGCCTATCACAAAAATCTACTAAATTCTGTAATATCTGTCATAGACAAGGTCACACAAATAATGAATGTTTTAAGAAAAGATCTTCTATTCCAATTCAAAAAACTTATCATGTTCCTAACCCTTCAACTTCTAACCAAAATAATTTTACGAAAAATAACTTTTATCAAAAACCATCTTATAACTCTAATTATAATAATAAATTTTTTTCTTATTTCAAAAATAAGGGTCATGTTATAAAAGAGTGTCGCAAGCTACAATATAATAATCAACGCCGTTCCCATGATAACTCGCAACTCGATACTGCTGTGCAAGCGCGAAAGGGCGCTGTCGATAGTTCACATGCATCTAATAACAATGCTCGTATTCATTGCTGCGACTCTGATAACAATTACGATGCAAATAATTATGATTTAAACGAAAATTGATTTCGGATACGTGCCGTCCGAAATCTAGTGTTTCTAATGGCACAAACTATTTTACTAAATCTACTATATTGCATCTGCCAAAAGAGCAGTCTTATAAAAATACTACATTAAATACATCTCAACCGTCAAAAGAACAGTTGAGTTCACCTCAAGTACCTAAAAGAGGGCTGAGTTCTACTAAATCTACTAATTTTCATCTGCTAAAGGAGCAGTCTTATAAAAATACTACATTAAATACATCTCAACCGTCAAAAGAACAGTTGAGTTCACCTCAAGTACCTAAAAGAGGGCTGAGTTCTACTAAATCTACTAATTTTCATCTGCTAAAGAAGCAGTCTTATAAAAATACTACATTAAATACATCTCATCTGTCAAAAGAACAGTTGAGTTCACCTCAAGTACCTAAAAAAGGGCTGAGTTTTACTAAATCTACTATATCGCATCTGCCAAATGAGCAGTCTTATAATGATACTATATCTACATCTCATCTGTCTAAAGAACAGTTGAGTCCTAACTTAAGTTTATCATCTCCAAAACCTCGTAAGCAAGGTCGGAGTTCTACTAAATCTTATCCTACATCTCAGCACGATCTGAGTCCTAATGAAAATAATTATTATAAACAATTATCTACTAACTCTAATAATAACTTAAATACTAACTTACATACTAATTCTTACTATACATCTCAGAATAAACTGAGTCCTAACTCTACGAAACAATTACTATTAAATAATACTAAATCTAATTCGTCTCAATCTTGTACCTCACGTGATAATCACGAGTCTAACCAATTATTCGAAAATCCTAAAAATAATATGCCTATTTTTGAAACTAGCTTATATAGATATAAAGTGTCACTACCTTTTACTAAATTAGAAACTAAATATGCAAAAAATCGGCTTAGTTTCTTAATTGACACAGGCGCAAGTATATGTATTGTAAAAGAGTCAAGTTTGTCATGCAAGCCTCAATTAAATGACGAAATTATTCAAATTAAAGGTATTAATGACGCCGAGTCTCGAAATGTAACTTTAGGCGCATTCGATTTAGAGTTTCAAATATGCGATGAGTCATTTCAGCATAAATTTCATGTTACAACCGACGAGGTTAATCTTAAATATGATGGCATAATTGGTACGGATTTTCTACGTATTTATAACGCTAATATAGACTATAATTCTATGTATTTAACTCTACATGGTCACAAGTTACCTATCCTATTTGATAAGCCGACGTTTCTCATACCGGCACGTAGTGAAGCTATGATAGAGTGTATGGTGTCAAATGACATCTCAGAATTAAAACAACTGCGCGAAGCTCTCGTATTAGATCATATTATTAGTGAAGGTGTTTATTTAGCTAACTGTATAGTGAAATTAAAATCAAATAATCGAGTCAATCTTTCAGTTTTGAATACTACCGAATCTGAGGTCAAAATTCATGATTTTAAAGTACATTTAACACCGATTGACTTTTCTAATTCCTACCCATCTCATGAAAAATTTATACTATTTCCTCGTCATCACTTGATCGTCAAAATCGTGTCCTCGACTTAATTAGACACGATCATCTTAACTCAGAGGAGAGAAAAGCTCTTTTAGATTGTTGCGCTGATTATAACGATATTTTCTATCTCGAGGGAGATCCCCTCACATATACTAATGCTATTCAACATTCAATTAATACAGGTGATGCGCCTCCCATTAACGTCAAAGCTTATCGATTTCCAGCATGTCATAAAGATGAGGTAGACAAGCAGATACAAAAGATGCTTGATCAAAAAATCATAAAACCTTCTAACTCTCCTTGGAATGCTCCTGTTTGGGTAGTTCCCAAAAAGATGGATGCATCCGGCCAACGTAAATGGCGGATCGTCATTGATTACAGACGCCTAAATGACGTCACAGTTAACGAATTTTACCCTATCCCATTAATCTCTGATATCTTAGATCAATTAGGTAATTCGAAATACTTTTCTACTTTAGATTTAGTCTCAGGCTTTCACCAAATTAAGTTAAATCCAGCTGACGCGGAGAAAACTGGGTTTACCGTGGTCAACACTAATGGAACATCAGGTCATTATTCCTGGGTTAGAATGCCTTTTGGTTTACGAACAGCACCAGCTACCTTCCAAAGGCTAATGAACACTGTATTATCAGGTCTTCAAGGTTTGCACTGCTACGTGTACCTTGACGATTGTATTGTCTATGCAAACTCCTTAAATTCTATGATTGACAAACTTAAATTAGTATCCGATAGATTCCGTAATTTCAACCTTAAGCTACAACCGGATAAGTGTGAATTTTTAAGACGCGTAGTCAATTACTTAGGTCACGTCATCACCGACAAAGGTGTTTCTCCGAATCCAGACAAAGTTAAAGCTGTCTCACAATTTCCTATTCCAAAAAATGCTAAAGATATAAAATCATTTCTCGGTCTCATCGGTTATTATCGCCGATTTATCGATAACTTCTCTAAAATGACTAAGCCCTTAACTTCCCTTTTAAAGAAGGACACTGCCTTCCACTGGGCTAGCGAACAAGAAAATGCATTCCAAAATTTAAAACAAAAACTTATTTCCGCTCCTTTACTCCAATACCCCGATTTTTCCCAACCTTTTCTAGTTACTACCGATGCTAGCAATTATGCAGTCGGTTGCATTTTATCTCAAGGTGAGATTGGTAAAGACAAACCAATCGCCTACGCATCTCGAACTCTTAATAGAGCTGAAGGAAACTATTCTACAACTGAAAAGGAGTTACTTGCTATATTGTTTGCTGTCAAAACCTTCCGCCCTTATCTCTATGGGTACAAATTTAAAATCATAACGGATCACAGACCTTTAGTTTGGTTATTTAACGTAAAAGATCCTGGTAGTCGACTTATTCGTTGGCGTTTAAAATTAGAAGAATATGACTACGAGATAGTCTATAAACAAGGCAAACTCAACTCTAATGCAGACGCATTATCACGTTACCCGATTAACGCAATTACCCGTAGTAATCTTCTAAATCATCATTCTTATGAAGAATATTTTAAATTACAATTTACTAAAACTATACCTATACCTAATATTCAGATTGAAGAACATTCTGAAGCTCTTCATCTAACTAAATGTAAATTAATAGTATGTCCTACTTCCTTAGATTTCGATAGTTCAATGCCACACTGCGAAAATCTCTTATCTCAGATAGAAAACTCTGAAAACATAATTTCATCAGAACGCGAACCTAATTCTATTTTTACTACGTCATGCAATGGTAAATATTATTATTTCCTATTCACTAAAGTACATCACTATGAAGAAACTAACTATAAAATTATTTACAACTTATTAATTAAATTACGCGACTCAATTAAACAACAAAAGATAAGCGAAACCGAACTCGCTATATCAGATTTCAGTGAACCGTTTACCAAACTAAATTATAGTAAAATATATAATATGCTAACTTTTATTTTTCATAATACTAGTATTAAAATACATATTTACAAAAATAAAATGATTTATCCTACTCCAATTGAAGTTCCCAAAATTTTACAAGAGAATCACGATTCTCCCATTGCCGGACATCCGGGTATAAAACGGATGTTAAGTCGTATTAAATCATCTTATTATTGGAAGTTTATGCGATCAGACATCGAAAATTACGTAAAGAATTGTAAACTATGTCAAATTAACAAACCCTTAAGGTTATCGAATAAAGCACCTATGGAAATAACTTCCACTAGTACTAGGCCTCTAGAGAGACTAGCACTTGATATTGTTGGTCCGCTCCCTGAAGCCGGATTCCAAAAATTTAGATTCATCTTGACGTTACAAGATGATTTAACCAAGTTTACTTGTGCTTATCCTATGATTTCTTCCACTAGCGACGAAGTAGCGCGTAATCTTATACATTTTATGTCCTTATTTGGTTTTCCAAAAACTATCCTCACTGACTTAGGTACATGTTTTACCTCCGAACTCTTCAAACAAGTTACTAACATTTGCAAAATTAAATCTATTTTTACTACTCCTTATCATCCACAAACTAATGGCGCTTTAGAACGTAGTCACGCCACATTAAAAGAATATCTAAAATCATTCGTAAACGAAAACCAAGATGATTGGCATTGTTATCTTGCAACTGCTCTCTTATCATATAACACTACTCCACATACTACCACGCAATTAACTCCCTTCGAACTCTTATACGGTTATAAACCTATGATTCCAAATTCACTCTATGAAACTAAAGATAGTAATACCTATCACGAATATGTGCGAGCTTTACAATACAGAATGAAATTTAGTCGCGAAAAAACGTTACAGTTTATTTCTAATAGCAAAGAGAATTCGAAACGTTATTATGACGAATCCAGTCGGAAAACTACATATAAAACCGGAGATATGGTATATGTAAAACACCATCACAGACTCCGTAAGTCCTTATCCCCAATATGGAAAGGCCCCTATAAAATAATTAAAGTAAATGGTAGACATAATGTCACCATTTGTATAAACAGAAAGCATATCAAGTATCATACTAATGAGATAAAGCCAGCTCACTCTTAATTACCTATCTCTTTTCAGGGCGCTATGTCATCAAGGCTACGCAGAACCACTTATAACGCCGATAGTTCACAGTCCCGGATTATATTACAATTCTATAAATAGTATATATTTTTACAATGATTATTGGAAAATTATTACTCATATTGATATGATTTCAATTGAACCACATTTAAATAACATTGAAAATTTAATTAAGAAAACTTTAGATCTTTGTATTAAATCTCAATTAAACGAATTTATGCAATGTAAAGATTTGCTTAATCCCATTGAAGTAAATTTACAATCTAATATAATAAAATTAGATTCTTTATCGCACATTATCTCTTCCGACTCTCCAAATAGATTTAAAAGGTCACTAGAATTTGGTGGCGAAATTTTAAAGTTCTTTTTCGGCACATTGGACGCCGACGATGCTCGTAAATATGACGCAGCCATCGACTCTTGTCAGAAAAATGACAATGAAATATTTAACCTCATGAAGGAGAATATTCATATAGTTAAGTCCTCTATTAATACGTTTAATTACTCTATTTCTAGATTAAGTAAGAATGAAATTAGATTAAGTTCCCAAATAGATAAGTTAAACGAAGTTTTAGCACAAACTACTAAAAATAATAATGAAGTTATTTACATATCAAAAATCAACAATTTAATAAATATAATTCAAGGTTCTTTACTAACTATTTCTAACTTTTTAGACTCTGTTATTAACTCGATATTATTTGCAAAAACTAATGTTTTACATCCCTCTATTATCACTCCCAGTAATCTTTTAACAGAATTATCAAAACAAACTCATGTAATGAATAAAAGATTAGATTTCCCTGTTCCTCTTAATATGGATACTATTCATACAATTTTTGATGTATCAAAACTAACTGCGTATTATTACAATAAGCGTATTGTTTTCATAATCGAAATCCCTCTTATTTCACCTATAAAGTATAATCTTTATAAATTAATTCCCTTACCTACTCCACCGGATAGTAAAAATCCTAACGCTTTTGCTCTTATTCATCCCGAACAACCCTATCTCGCAATTACAGATGATAGATTAAATTACGCATTGTTAGCAAACAGCAATATCAAAGATTGTACTAAAATTAGTAATGACTATTCGATTTGTAAACTAACTACTATCTATTCTAGTAATTCTAATCCATGTTGTGAAGTAAAATTGTTAACCGATGTTATTTTGTCTCTACCTAATGAGTGTAATTTTAAATTAATTTATGGTCAAATTGATATTTGGCATAAGCTAAGAAACAATGAATGGATATATGTACAGTCAAATTCAAATAAATTAACAGTAAAATGTAAAAACGATATTAAAGATTATTCTGTTCTTGGTACAGGAATATTAAAACTAACTCCTGACTGTATAGGTTATTCTAAAACTTTACAATTTATTCCATCAACTACTTCTAGTTCTATTTATAAAAATAACTTTTTAATTGATTTTGACATTACAAAAGATGATTGTTGTAATCAAGAAATTGTTAACAAAACTATACCTTTACTTTCACCATTGTCTTTAAATAATATTGATTTAGATTCTTTAAAACATGTTTCACACAACCTTGATAATCTCGAATCAGAAATAAATAAATATCAAGCAGAATCTCATTTTATTAAATATTCTAGTTATTATTCTGGTTTTACTTATGTTATAATAATTTCAATATTTTTGTATACTTTATATAAACTCTATAATTGTTATTTCAATAAGAAATCTACAAACTCTTCATGCTGTGTCCAAATTTTTAATCAATGCGGTTCTAAAAGAACTATACAACATGAAAATAGAATAAGTCATTCTATTGAGATGCTTGAACGCTCAATCTCAGACGATGATAGTCCTCGACTTTCATCTAATAGAAACTTAAATAATTAAAAATAAAAACTTATATCTAATGTTAAATGATTATTAAAATAAGATAAAAATTATATGTTAAGCTAATTTTTAAATGTCTTAAATACTATTTCATTAACTTTGATTTATATACAAATTCAATATTTCTACATTTACTATGTTTTAAATGTTGTTTTAAATATAATTGTCTTAATACTAATTTCTCATAGATATTATTTCTTTGATTTTACTATGTCTTATGTTCAAAGTTTGTGAAACCTCATTTTTTCGATTTTTGATTTCGCTTCATCGTTTAAGGATAAAGCTCAATCTCAAGGGGGGAGATGTTATATCCAGGATATATTCCTAGTAGATTGCTTAGGTCAACACTATATTTCCTATAAATAGGGAAAGCGCCTAAGCGCCTGAGTTCAGTAAGTTGGGTACAGTCTAAGTCCGTAAACGCTACATGGCGTCCCTGTTTCCATAATAGAAAAGTGAGGTTCTAGTAAAAGTAGTGTATCAGTCGTGAATAAATTTAGTGCTGTGTATTTCGGTGTTTCCTTTTTTTTTAAAAAGACAATCAGCGGCTGCCGCCTAACACTAGAACTATTACCAGCTGATTTTCAACCACGCGTGACTTTCTGTGAATGGTACAGACACCAGGTCGAAGGCTCAGCGGAATTTGCCTTAAAAGTGTTGTGGACAGACGAAGCGTCGTTTACAAGAGGTGGAATCAGCAACATTCATAATGAGCATTATTGGTCGCACACCAATCCGTACGTTTCTACGGAGTCCTGTTTCCAACACCAGTGGAAGTGTGTGAACTTAGCAGATCATTGTCCAGCAGATCAAAATAAAATGTGAGTTCTTTTCGCATGCAGCTAAGTTCTATAGTTCCTGGTAATTTTTAGAAATAGTCCTGGTGTTTTTATCTCGAAAAATGTCAATTAACGAAATGATCTGCTAACTTCCCGTAGCAAATCATTTTGCAGCAGATCAAAATAAAAGGTGAGTTCTTTTCGCATGCAGCTAAGTTCTATAGTTCCTGATATTTTTTAGAAATAGTTCTGGTGTTTTTATCTCGAAAAATGTCAATTAACGAAATGATCTGCCAACTTCCTTTATAATGTTAATAGAGGTTTAGAATATGTCAGTAGAAACGGCAAAGTTCATGGTAAGAGACTTATGAAAACTTCTTGCCCCACAACTTGTCGGAAAAAATGCAGTGAGAAAATAACAGAAGATATTCGGCCAAGAATTTTTGATATGTTTTGGAGTATTGGAGACCACTCAAGACAGTGGGATTTTTTGGCAAGGTATGCTGTAAGAGCTAAAAAAAGAAAGAAAATTCAAAACGTCTTCACACTATTTCCTATTATCTTCCAAGTAGTCAAGGAGATAATATTGAGACCACGAAAATATCGGTTTGCGAAACTATGTTCTTAAGAACCCTTTCTATTACACTTGAGAGCAATAAAATCGCACACCCCTTGTAATTTGGTTTATTACTGATTGTTTTCTAAAATCTAAAGATATTGAGTAAAAATCATTAGACAAAATTAAAGCATACAAGCTTAGCTTTACAAAAACATAAAATTAAAATCATTGACCTTTACGTAACTTACAAAACCGACCGTACACCGAATTCCCCAAATTCACGCGTTTGCGTTGTCACTACTTGCACCCTTAGCCGCAGGTATAAAAAGGTCGGTTTATTGGAATTTTTAATCAGTTGCATACCGAAGGTCAACGTGATAACATCTCTACTGGAAGCATACGGATTTACTGGAAAAATATGGATACCACGCCCGCAGAAGCCGCTCAAGTTATTGCCTTGCTCGAAGCAGGCCATAACCAAAGTGAAGTTGCTCGACGGCTAAATTTGAGCCGCTACTCTGTTCGTCGTGTATACCAGAGGTTCCAAGAGACCGGTGGCTACATTCGGCGACCAGGATCTGGCCGGCGACGCTCAACATCAGAGCGTGATGACCGCTTTCTTGTGACAAGGTCTTTGAGAAATCGGCAACTGAACGCGGTTCAACTGGGACAACAGCTTCGAGAAGTTCGCAATGTCAGTATAAGTCGGTGGACAGTTCGAAGAAGACTAGGTGAAGCAGGAATGACTTCACATCGCCCAGCAAATGGTCCCAAATTGACCACAGCTCACCGACAAGCCCGGCTACAATTTGCTAGGGAACATTTAAATTGGACGTATGACCAATGGCGGGCTGTTATGTTCTCTGATGAGTGCAGAATGACTTTACATGGTCATGATGGACGCTCTAGGGTCTACAGAAGGTCATCAGAGCGAATTTCACAATGCTGCATAAGCGAACGTGTGGCTTTTGGAGGTGGATCGTGTATGTTTTGGGGTGGCATAATGTTGGACACTATAACTGACATTGTATTCATCACTACGGCGAATACCGGCCCGAGATCGAGAAGTTTGACGGCTGCACGATACGTCGAAGAAGTGCTCGAAGAACATGTGAGGCCGCTTGCGTGGCTTATGGGAGAAGATTTTCTCTTAATGCACGACAACGCCAGACCGCATGTCGCTAGAACAGTTTGCGACTACATGGAAGACGTTGGAATCACCGCGATGGAGTGGCCAGCTCGTAGTCCTGATCTCAATCCGATTGAGCATGTCTGGGATGAGCTAAAAAGAAGAGTCCGAGCAAGAAGCCCTGCTCCTACGCGCCTCCAAGAGCTTCAACTTGCCATTGAAGAGGAGTGGAACGCCATACCACAAGATTTCATGGTGAAATTAATACGGTCCATGAAAAACCGATTAAGAGCTGTAATCAAGGCTAGGGGAGGGAATACACCTTATTAAAAAACAATTTGATCAAGCATTTTGAGTTTTATTTTTATTCTTTCTTAAGCTAAATTGGGTAATTTTATCCGTATGTTGGGTTTTGTGCCCTAAAACTCCCTATGGGTACTTTTTTTACACTGTATTTGATATCATTAGAAAGGTACTGAAGTAAACATTCAAATAGTGTAAGTTTTATTTTAATATGTATTCACATTCATGAAAAAAACTGCTTTAACAACAAAAAGTCAACGTGTGCGATTTTATTGTTCTCAAGTGTATTATAGTGTTAAAGATGATTTTAAACCATTTTCTTTTATTATGCTTTGTTATTCTGCCATGAAACACTCCCTTCTTCACTACAAAAATACTCAGCAAAACGGTCTCTTACATCAAAAGCAGATTGAGGTGTTGGAGCTGTTACTGCCGGTTGTTGATCATCTATATTGACGTTATTAAGGTAACATAATTCATTGCGCCAGGAACCTTCTACTAGAGTATTCTCAGCATTAACATCTACATAATCCATCATCCCAGGTGGGTTATATCTAGTACGCGAATGCGAATTACGACGTAAAAAGTTGTGGAGATATGCACAGGCCACACACAAGGGAAAAATCAATAAAAGTCGGACAAAACCTAAAAATTTAAAAGTAATCCATTTAAATAAAAACCGGTTTTACCAGCAAGCCTGATAAACAATACAGCTACCTGCGCACGCGGGGCGACTCTTTTGTCATCTACGCGCCTGGGTCTCAGTCCAAAGTTCGACTTGATCAACGGCGGATGTGTTTAAAAGTGAAAGTGTTGCTTTCAATTATTACAATTTTTATAATTTGCTTCGTGAAAGTGTTTGTTTTTTCGATGGATTCACTGCCAGGAGGTAATAAACTACTTTTTAATATCTATTTTTGATAGTTACGCTTGATATTTAATATTCAAAAAAAATAATGACGCTAACATTGTCTTGTTTTGCATATTTTTAAACTTCATAAAAGGGTAAAGTGTACTTCAACAGGATAGAATTCTGTATGTCAAAGGCGATCTCTGAAGAGAACCTGAATTATGGGATTTCATCGCTACATGCCTGGATAAGGTTTGCTGAGTTCATATTGCATCTAAGCTACAAGTTAAAAGTTGCGAAATGGCAAGCAAGAGACGTACACACTGTGTACGTCTCTTGCTTGCGGCAAGAGAGAGAGAGATGATGAATATAACCATCAACCATTAAATTTAACTAATATTTAAAATTAACCATGATATTCAATAAATAAAATTAACATTAACGAATAAAAATATCATATCAACTTCTTCGGCGCAAAATTGGCAAGGACGAATATTTCTCCGTCTCGCTCTAACAACGCGCTGTCTCTCGCTCGCTCGGGTTGACCTTCGGAGCGGCAACGCAGTGTCGTGATGTCGTCAGTGTCGTAGAAATATTTATTCCGTTACGTGCATTCAATTGTATGTTCTATCTTTGTTACGTTAAAACACATTTACTGTTGGGGATATTTTATTCTAAAGAAAGTTGTTGATATTTTTAACCAATATTTCGGTCGGTTAATGGTTGATTTTTGATATAAGTTTATTTTATTAGTTAGTTTTGATATTTTACTCAAATAACAAAGTCGCGTCGTTGCGTTGTTGTTGTTTTTTGTGTTTAAAATGCCGAGACGAAATAATGATACGTGGAACCATTTCGATAGGGTCGTGGGGGTGGAAAAAGTCGCAACTTGTAAATATTGTAAAAAAGACCTTTCTTATAAAGGTACTACCACGAATCTGAAGACACACTTAAGACTGAAGCACCTCAGTGTGTATTTAAATTTAATAGAGGATGCATCTGCTGATTCTGCTGGGACAATAACAAGTGAAGGTAATGTGCAAAATCAAATAAATATGGGATGTGGCGATGGGGCTAGTACTAGTAGTGGTGGTAATGGGCGTGTTGGTGATGGGGCTAGTACTAGTGGTGGTACTGAGGGTGTTAGCAGTGATGGTGGTTTAGCTGGAACCCGTCAAATTCGCCGTGAACCGCCCACTAAAGTTCAACGCATGATGTCCTCATATTTACCGAAAAAACTCCGACCAGATGAGAAGAAAGTCATAGATAAATGCTTAGTTAAGTTAATAGCCTACGACTGTCAACCTTTTACAATCGTAGAAGATATTGGTTTTAAAGAATTTGTACATGCCCTTAATGCCTCCTACGAATTGCCAAGCAGACACACCCTTTCCTCGTCAATGTTGCCTGCTTTTTACAAAGAACGAAGGCAATATTTACTCAATTTTGTAAGAGAAAATGCGAAGAGTGTGTGCCTAACAGTTGACTGCTGGTCATCCAGAACTATGGATCAATACATGGGAGTTACAGCACATTTTTTTACTGAAAACTTAGAAATGAAAAATATTCTGTTACAATGCGATCTACTTGATGGTAGTCATACAGGATCGAGGATTGCGCAAGAACTGACGGCAATAGTAGAAGCGTGGGGAATATCAGATAAAATTGTGTATTTTGTATCAGACAATGCCAGCAATATGTTGAGCGCAAGCTCCATACTAAATTGGAACACAAATTAAACCTGGTAGTCCAAGATGCGTTAAAAACTAATGAAGAAACAATAGATAAAGTGTCGAAAACAGTGTCGTATTTAAAACCAAATGTAATATACTGGTTACATCGGTACCCTGTGAGCGGGCCTTTTCAAAGGCGGGTTATATCGTAAATGACAGAAGAACTCGCCTCACTACATCAAAAGTAGCCCAAATCATGTTTCTAAATGTAAATAAAATACAATAAACAAAAAAGAACGAAAAACACAAAAAAAATAAAAATAAAAACAAAAAAATGCATAAAAATAAAAACCATAAACAAAATCAAAGTACTTAATACCAAAACAATGTACATAGACAATCAATGAACTTTTAAATACGCCTAGCACTTGTTAAAAATATTCGATTATCTAATCGAGATAAATGCTAGTCAGTCCTAAGCCTGTTAAAGTATGAAGGGAAGTTTAACTTAACAATTTCAACATGCATTAGTTAATAGAATATTCAACTTTTCAACATGTTGCAGATACTTGAATAAAAATATTAACTAATATTTTCAACCAATAAAAATATCGATATTTTTATTTAACCATTAACCAATAAACAATTTCAACCAATATTCCCAATCCTTAGTAGCAGCTGAAAAGCGCCGCATACAAACAGAATTTTGGCAAAAACTTGGGTTACATGTTGACAAACCAAGACAGGGTGGAGGTACATCGACTGATGGTAATACTGGACGTGCCATTTTTCAGCATGCAGAAGAAGTTGCTGAAATAACAGGTGGATAAGGCCGTAGATTTTGCCACTTTTTTCATAATCAAGAATAGACCTCTAATTTTATACCCCTATTTTTATTTGGTTTCCAGCTGACATATTTTTATCTTGTAGCATTATATCTTGCAATACAGTGTTAGTTTACAATGTAGCTATAATCGGAGTATTTTATTTTTATTAATTTAAATGCGTTGATGACTTAAATAAGTTTCATACAAAAAGTTAATGTCCTAAAAGTGCGATCCGAAAACAATCGACTATGTTACAGAAAGTGTAAGAAGTTTGACATAAAGTGTTAAACGTATGGACAGTACCATGGTTGAGCTACTTAATTCAATATAGCATTGAGTTCAAACGCCATTTGTTTATTATCCTAGTTTCAAAACATGTCTTCAATTTTGACACTTTTATGTTACTTTTTTATGATACCAGTCTTGCGAGTAATATAGTCTTTATTATAATGGTGGGTTAACTGTGGGAATTAGGCCGGCAACCCCAAAAAACTATGTTAGAAAAAGAAAAGAAGCACAATTTTGTTCTCTTTGGATAGTGTGAAAAACTGCACGCGTGAATTTCGTCAGCTCAAATAAAAAGTGTTTTCTGCAATTTCGGAAGGTAAGTAGACATTTGTTTATATTTAAAATACTATTCACGTATGCGCCAAAGCTAACATTGATCGAGAAAGCATGTTTGGGCATGAAAACCTATTTTATTTTCAAATTATAACCTAATCACTCCAATAATATGTTACTTGTACGTTGCTTTTATGATACTTTTATGTTAACGGTGTCATAAGTTTTTATGTGACGTAACATAAGTGTCTGTAAAGGCTAGTTTACATCGCTAAGCTAATAAAAACAAAAGCAATTTGAATCATCGCCTAAAAGTCTGCTATAAAAATCACTTTTCTCTGTACACAATTTGAAAATATTTCAGGATTTACTAAACTAAAATTTTTCCTCGTAAATATTTTATTCTAATCATAACCCATCCATAAAATTGTACAACAAACAAATATTAGTATTGTTTAGTGTTTGTAATAATCTGTTAATGTTAAATTATGGGTTTCTTTATGAGCGTTGTCACATTTTTATCACCTATCTTGCTCGCATACGGTACTGATGTTAAGAATGTTAAATGAAAAGATGCATTTTTGAAAAATGTAATCAATACACTGTCCATAAAATAATATTAATATAATACGTAATCATTAAAAACACATGTGTGTGTAAAAGCACACCCATTATTGTGATTTTTTTTATAGTATTATGCCTGTACAAAGTAAGCTACGCTCCGAGTCCATCAAGTTTTATTATTTTATTTTATTAATGTATTACTTATTTTATAGATGCCACTAACGCCAGCGGAAAAGCAAAAAAAAATACAGGGAAAAGTTGAAAGCCAATAATCCAGAGAAATATGACGAGGTGAAAAAGAAGGCTGCAAAAAATGCTTTGAAGTATTACAGAAAAAAAAGAGATAATTACACAGAAGACCAGAAAGAAGAACAAAGACTGAGAGAAGAAGAGATGGAAAGAAGATAGAATAAAAGCCAAAGAACAAATGTCATCAACTTCGCAACAACAGACTACCGACAAAGTTTCTGAGATATTGCGTAACATTCAATGTCGTATTGAATACAAGTTTCAGCGAGAAAATATGGGATTACGAAAAGATTTATTTAGTTTGTCAAAAAGGTTTAAATCTCTCCATAAAAAGCATAACAGACTGCAAAAAAAATTTAACGAAAATAATGAAAATTTAGAAAATGTAATGATTAAACTAAAACAACTAGAAATTAGTAAAAAATCTGCCGAGAGTGAGGAAACTAGTCAGATGAGAGAAAATATAGCTGAATACACCCCAAGGAAGAGAGAACGAACTTATTAGTAAAAACATTCCTAATATTTAAACAACAAAGAAAGAACTTATTAAACAAAAACTACTGGCGAGATCAAAACAAGCAGCAAAAAGGCCCTGAAAAAAAATTTAATAATTTTGAACGATTTAGAAGATCTGATATAACTTTTTTACATCTATCTTGATTTATTACTCCTGACTTGTGATTTCACAATTACTTACCGATAAGTATAAATAATATTTACTCGCATTTTTTTTATTAGTTCAAGAGACACTAGTGTTTGAAAAGCTCAAGTGTGTGAGATTTGTAAAAGAGTCTATTACTAGGTGTTTAACATGTTACTGCATTACCTACACAGTAGGAACGTTTTTACTTTTAGAACTTTACCGATCTCACTGTTTGAATTATTTTTTAGGTTATTATTATATTTTGTTAAACTTATATTTTATAATTTATAGCATATTGTTGCTGTGTTTGAGGAATAATAATAATGTTAAGTTTTCTTACTTAAAGTGCATAAGAGGCCAGATTATGTTTTTTTTTTTATTTCATTTTCTTTTGTTTATCATTTAATTGCTTCGAACGTAGTTTTGGATTTTCATCCATTGATTGAGTGACCATATTGCCTTGGTTTCGTAATAAATAATTCCAAACTGTAGATGGTTTAATTGTTTTTCTGTTTCCTCCAATCGCATAACTAAACAAATTAGCCAACCATTTAACTAAACAAGACTTTTTTTATCCAAGTACTTACTATGACAAACTTTCACTTTAGAGTGCGATATGAAAACACCCTTGCAAAATTATATGTTACTTTCGCGTTACTTTTACGTTATCGTAACAAAGAAGTGCCTATGTTACTCTATGTTACAAAGTGGCAAAATCTACGGCCTTACCCAGGTGTCAATTATCGGCTCATAAATCGACTGCATACCATTTTAAAAGAAATGTCCAGTGGTTACAAAATCAATGCTGTCAAATTCAAGGCGTTTTGCACCAAAACACCTTCTTTTTATGTGATGAATTACCCATGGTATTTTATGTCAACAACACTTCACAAGGTTCTTATCCATGGATCAAATATAATAGAGAATTCAGAAATAGCCATAGGGCTACTGAGCGAAGATGCACAAGAAAGTCGAAACAAAGATGTACGAAATTACAGAGAGCGATTTTCAAGAAAATTTTCTAGAAGTTTAGCCATGGAAGACACTTTTAAAAGACTTATGGTGTCTTCTGATCCCTTTATAACAGGATTAAGGAAACTAACCACGAAAAAATCTGTTTCTATGTGCCCAGACGTTTTAAATCTATTGGATGAACCAAATATTACTGATGATGTATAATAAAAATGTCAAAAATTATATAATATGTCTTTTCATCACATACCAACACTTATGTCCCCATTTTCTAGAATAATTATGAGTGTTTAGGTTTTGTCCGACTTTTATTGATTTTTCGCCAGTGTGGGCCATTACAACTACTTCAGCGTTTTTAGGATCGAGTTCAATCGGACGTCGTAATATTCTAAATACGACAGACATCACCCCAAATACGTTTTCGACAATTCTGCGGCATCTAGAAAGTCGGTAATTAAAAATCCGTTTTATATTCCCTCGTTCATAAATTCCAGGGTAGGGTTTCATCATATTTTGACTCAGCGCAAATGCACTATCACCAACGAATACAAATGGTAAACTAGGTCCGTTTTGTGCTATCGGCTTAGGTGGGGGTAAATCTAAGTTGCTCTCATTTAATTTCTTATAAAATATTGTTTCTTGATAGACTCCACTGTCAGAAGATTTACCTTTGGCACCACAGTTTACGTAAATAAAATTATAATTTGCATCTACAATTGCCAGTAATACAATACTGAAATGTCCTTTATAATTAAAATAATCACTGCCAGAATTAGGAGGTGCTAATATAAGTATATGCTTGCCATCAATCGCACCCACGCAATTTGGGAAATTCCATAAAGTTTTGAAATGTTCGGCTTTATCTTTCCACTGTTCTGAAGTGCCTGGTATCTGTAATCAAACGATTTTTCTTTTCAGACAACAAATCATGATTCGCAAGATAGCCTGGATGATCAAGCCTCGAATTCACAAGGGGATCGCGGTAATCTGAACGATAAGATTAAAAAAAAGAGACCAAGACCATCTGATGATAAAATAGATGAGGCCTATGAAATACTGTTAGATGCTAAAAGAAAAATGAACGAAAGCTCAGTAAAAGACGATTTCGATGTTTATGGGCAGTATGTTGCTACCGAGCTGCGTAAGATTAATTCGGAACACGCGCTCATTATGACAAAATATTATACAACGTGTAACGTTAAATGCGCAAAACCTGAAAATAGTTTGATCAGAACAACGAGCAGAATCAATTGAAACACTTTTCAATATAGGTCACATTTAAAAAAAAAATCATTAAAAATTTTGTCCTGTCTATTTATTAATAGGTCTAGCCATCACGTGCGCAAACCCGCCAAAATAGGTAAACAAACATAAATGGTTGTCAGCCAATTTAAATTTTCTAATAATAGGGATAATAATAGTTCTTATTTCAATGCAGATACGAATCTTGCATTCAGTACCATGAATAAGACAATTTGAATTAAACGAATCAATCTATCTATTTTTTTTAACTTAAACGTAACTAACCTATGAGTTAGAAAGAGAAAGAGAAATGGAGGCGGGGCGTGCGAAATTCGTGACAGTGGCCATGACCTAGTTACTCCAGTCTGAACGCTGCCGGCGCTTGCGTCACAGGTGCAATTTGTTTTATTATCCCGCTACCCCGGCGGCGCGTGCGCTCGAAAATCGCGACTATGGCGTTTTTGTACACAAACATTCAATATTGTGAAATGGTGAGAATGTTAGCGCGTTGTAATGACAACGTTAACTTGGCAGTGCGACGGTTTCGAGAAGAGTTTGGAGTATCTGTATCCAACAGGACAATGCTAGCAGCTACACAGAGGCTTCGAGACTATGGTACATTTACGCCTCGGTCAATGGACAGAGGGGGTCCCGTACATGTTGAGCCTGAGATACAAGAACAAATACTGGATTATTTTCATGAAAATCCAACAGTCAGTACGCGGCAGGCGGGCCGACACTTTGGTATCAGCCATATGATTGTTTGGAGAGTATTAAAAAGTGACCATCAGCACCCGTTTCACTACAGACGGTGCCAGGAACTAAGTCCATTGGATTATGAACCCCGCGTGGCGATTTGTGAATGGTTCTTACAAGATTTCACCAGGAACATCCTCTGGACAGATGAGTGCACATTTACTCGGAGAGGTTTATTTAACCAGCACAACAGGCACATGTGGGCGCACGAGAATCCTATGTTGATGGAGGAAGATTCATTCCACCACAGGTTTTCCTTAAATGTGTGGGCTGGTATTATCGGACCGTACGTACTAGGGCCAATCTTTTTGCCACGACTTACTGGTGAGGTGTACCTGGAATTCCTCCAAGTAACTCTGCCGCGACTAATAATTGATTTATTGGATACACCGAATGTGCCTTTATCAGCTGCAAGCCAAATTTACTACCAACACGACGGTGCCCCGGCGCACTTTTTGTGGACCGTGAGAAGGCATCTTGACCAAGAATATGGCACACGTTGGATCGGGCGCGGAGGCCCAGTGCAATGGCCACCAAGATCGCCCGATTTAACACCATTGGATTTTTTTTGTGGGGTCGTGTAAAAGCACTAGTGTATGACGATGGAAATGGACCAACTAATGTGACGGAACTGCGTGATAAAATTGAATCAGCGTTTCAACAAGTGAAAAGTGACACTCAAGTGCTCGATTCGCTGAAAAATAACTTAAGGAAGCGGGCTGTGTTGTGTATTCAACAAAATGGTAGACATTTTGAATCTTTGATACCGCAACGAGATGACCTGTAAGTAGAGACAGCAAATTATCTACTTAATTAATTGTAAATAAGTTGATTACGCACCAATTATTTGTAAATACAGTGATTTAAACCTTTTAAACACGCCAACATTACCTACTTACGTAGTACCTACCTAATAATTAGATCACGCGAGCACGTCATTATTACTGTGGGTAAAGTCTGAAAATGTGGGTATATTAAACCTATGTTGCCAGTCCAAAGCCTGGAAAAGTGTGATGGGAACATTTAAATCACTGTTCAAAGATAACCTAAGTTCTTTATGAGCGTAGATAGTAATAAATAATAATAATGTCAGCGCGGCGCAGCGCTGCAGCGCCCCGGTAAAATGCCTACCGACTCCACCATATAGCGCATCTCCTCAGAGTAATCGCTCTCCGACATATTAGATTTTGCTTTGTTTCCTTGTCCGTTTTGGGCAATTATTACTTCCTCTTTGAACTCCTTGGATACTTGTTTGCCCATTTTAATTATTATCACCCTGAAAAGCTGAAAAACTAGAAAACTGGCAGTGGGTCGCCATACGAAGCTAGACGAGCTTCATTGGTAATAGGTAGGTTACTACATTTATGTAAAGGTGAATAAATGAAAAGACGACTGGTCAGTTTAACGTATGAAAGTATATTCAATAAAAATAGATGATCTTATGAGCTAGGTACAATACATCAATTAGGTTGCACGCGTACACCATATACGGAAAGTGCAATGAACACTTAGTCATACATCACAATACCTCGACAGAGCGTCGTCGCAGACGCAAGAAATTATCAGAATTGTCAGTAAAACTAAAACGGCACATAAAACCTTTACATATTTTTTAATGTTTTTTTTTCTTTCAAAATTAGGTCAATTGAATTAAAAATCATTTGGGGTGTCTGAGGTTTTGCGCATTTAACGTTACACGTTGTATAAATAACATAATAATGGAAGCAAGGACGGGAAAATATGATAGAAACGCAAGCGATTCGTATGGATACAGCACTGTATCAACTCCATCGCAATCTGATTCGCGTATGTCGCAGTATGAGGACCAGAACACATCACATTCTTTGCAAGATAGAACTGAAGCGAGTGACATTACAAGTATTATAGCAGTGTTGGAAAATACTGTCGAAAATAAGTGAAAATTAAAAAAAAAACCTGTTTTTTTATACTAATTCAGTTAAATATTGTTTTCCTTTTTTTCTATAATTGTATCTTTAGGTATAGATAATCCAAATGAATAGGGTTTTTTATGTAACCCACGATTATAACATCTACAATGCGGTGGAAAAATTAAGAAAAGCCCCCTCTTGCATGTACTTACATTACCATTGTTACGTCGTCTTTTCGGACAGTTCACAAATACACAGAAGAGGGGCTTTTCTTAAGTATTATTAAATTTATGTCTTGTAACATTCCATGAGTAAATTACTGAAATTATACTTACTTTTATTTGATCCTTTAACGCCTGTATCAGTGCCTCTGGCACTATTCGGCCTATTAATTGCCTTGATATTCGAAATGTATACGATAAAGACATGTAAGAATCCCCACTTGCAAGGTATCTCAACGTCACAGCTAGCCTATCGTGAGAGCTTACGGGGTTTCGAAACTTAGTTTCCTTTTTATGTATTCTTGGGCCAATCATATTCATCAGTATTTCAAAGTCTGTTGATGACATTCGCTTAAAATTATTAAATGAACCATCAATAGCACTTAATTCACTGAAGACACTGTTGTTTCTTTGTTGTAAGTACTTTCTAACCCACCACCTTCTCGTCTTTTTTCTTTTTTTTTCTTTGACTTTTACTTATAATTATGTACGCCGCAGCCAACAACACTACCTCGGCGGGTGTCATGATATCGACTGCCTTGTGAAACAAAACTTTGTGATGTCGCCAGGTATGTCGGGCGAAGTCTCCCGAAGTCGTACGACTTCGTGAGACGTCGCTACGGATATAAGTCGCGCGATGACGCCAGGTATGTCGGGCGAAGTCTCCCGAAGTCGTACGACTTCGTGAGACGTCGCTACGGATATAAGTCGCGCGATGACGCCAGATATGTCAGGCGAAGTCTCGCGAAGTCGTACGACTTCGTTAGATATCGCTGCGGATATAAGTCGCGCGATGTCGCCAGATATGTCAGGCGAAGTCTAGCGAAGTCGTACGACTTCGTTAGACATCGCTGCGGATATAAGTCGCGCGATGTCGCCAGATATGTCAGGCGAAGTCTAGCGGCTTCGCTTGACATGTCGCCCACACATGTCGTGGGACATTTGTCCCCTAGTGTATCCTTGGCTTAATGTACATGTTAGCTAGTTCGAAGTTTCGTGTAGATATTGGCCATCGCTTTCTAATAGTGGGCCACACTCAAAATGAAGGCGATAGCATGCACGCTTTAATTGAAAGACAGACTAAAGATAAAATGCTTTATACGCCTGATCAATGGTATACAGCTTTTAGATTTGCCAAAACTGATGAAAAGCCATACAAAGTTATTGAAGTGTCTCAAGAGTTAATAAAAGACTTCAAATCAAAAATAAAATTTATAAACAATTGGACAATCACTAATGATGACGGGCCAGCGCTCGTTGTAAGACTAAAAATCGCGTCGAATCGTGCTCGCATAGGTGCCTGCTTGTTGCTGTTCACACTAGTCGTGCATCTAATCGACTCGAGCGCGTTGTTACCTCTCTCCCCTCCCCGCTTCCTAGTTCGCTACACATTGCTTGCTCACTCCATTCGTGTTTTATTCGTCTTGTTGGTTGCGCGCGCGCTGTTTTTGTTTGTTGTGTGAAAATGGAGAAAGAAATAAAACCCGAAGAACTAATTCCATTAGTTCACGAAAGAGCAGTCCTTTGGGATAAAACTTTAAATGACTACAAAAATAATAATCTGAAACTATTGGCCTGGCGCGAAATTTGTACCATTATCATACTAATACCTAATTTTGAAAACATGGAAGAAAAAGAAAGACAACATTCCGGTAAGTGCCAGTAAAGTTTATTAACTACACTACATAGTTATGTATTTACAGTTGTATTATTAATTTTTAACTCATTTATATTATGCGTATCTCGCATTAGTTTGCCAAGGCAGCGAACCAATCGGGGAAGTAAAATAGTCTGCAAAGTCCGATCGTATAACATTTGCAATCGGACCACCACGATGATTATGTACTCTCTGTTGTTTGTTGATATTGTGCCTGTATCGATTGTTCTAGTACAAGTTGAATATCTTCAAAGTTTAGACCATCCCTTTCTCTTAAATAATTATGCAATACTGCACAGGCTTTCACAATATGGATAGCGGTGTCTGGGTGGACATCCAATGGTCGATGCAGTATTCTCCATTTATTAGCTAAAATTCCAAAAGCACACTCAACAAATCTTCTTGCACGGCATAATCGATAATTAAATATTCTTTTCGTATCATCCAAATGATTGCCTCCGAAAGGTCTCATTAAATTTGTCGTCAGGGGGAAAGCTTCATCGCCAACTAGTACATAGGGCATATCCTTTTCGATTGTTTCATGAAGAGGCCTTGGATTTGGTATGTTTAAACTACCATAATTCAGTTTCTTCTAAAGGTAGTCTCCTTGAATATGGAAGAATCGCATTCTTTCCCATATGAACCAAC
The DNA here is from genome assembly GCA_947037095.2 of Nycteola revayana. Classification (NCBI taxonomy): domain Eukaryota; kingdom Metazoa; phylum Arthropoda; class Insecta; order Lepidoptera; family Nolidae; genus Nycteola; species Nycteola revayana. Next base: position 5,292,798 of record OX344844.2, read on the forward strand.
ACTTATATAAATGAAACGGTATTCTGCATCAACAACAGCTAGTAAAACAAATGAAAAATAACCTTTGTAATTGAAATACATCGAGCCGCTTTGATTTGGTTTCACTACTCTAATATGCTTGCCGTCGACGGCTCCAATACAGTGTGGGAAGTTAGATTTAATATCAAAACCATTTGCGATGTTTTCCCATATATATTTTTACCGTCGGGCAACTTCATAACTCTTCTTTTAATGTATCCCAGATAATGCAACTCATTTCTTTGATAATTTTACTAACAGTTGATACCCCGACTCTGAAATTGTAGTGCAGGTCTTTGAAGGAACATCCTGACGCACAATATCTGAAAATAATGTTACAATATAATTTCAGGTAAATTAGTATTGACCAAGTGGACGAACTTACGGAATGTCTGGATCCGAACAAACAAAATGATGAAAAAAAATCAGGATCAGGGGCAAAGTCGTCAAAGCCGTATGTATATAAAGAGCAAATGGGTTTTTTGCGTAAAGTTGCTAGACCTAATCCTCCTCAAGAGTCTGTTGCGTCGCGTATATCTCAACCAGGGAGAGAAGGCAGTACTCAGCTGTCTGAAAATTCGCAACCAAGCACTTCTAAAAGACCAAAGACCATGCCACCAGAGCAACATATAATGGACTTAGATGTCAAAATGAGCGAGTTTTTAGACAGCAGGCAACAAACTGATCCCCCAATTTTATCATTTTTTAAAGGTATCCTACCCTCTGTTACGTCTTTCGACGATGACGAAACTTTGGAGCTTCAATCAGGTGTATTATCTGGTGTCCAATGCACTCTAGATATATTTTAGAGTGCATTGGACCATAGGAAGCAACACAAAATGACTCAACAATCATGAGTGATCTATTTCGTAATGAAATTGGCCCAATGCGCTCATTTTTTAGACAGGGGGACGTCTTTATATTGGATAGGGGATTTAGAGCCGTGATCCCTGAGCTGGAAAGCTATAATTATAAAACTTACTTATAAACGCCCGAATCCTTATTGGAAGATGAATTTCAATTGACAACTGAGCAAGCAAATAAGTCTAGATGTATAACTATGTGTAGATGGGTCATTGAAATTGTAAACGGTCGCATAAAAAGAGACTACAAACTCTTTCGACAAGAATATTTTAACAGAACATCAACACACCTTATGGATGATTTTAAAATTGCTTGGGCTCTTTTGAATAAATTCCACCCAACAATAGAATACAGACCTGATGCTGCGGAGTATGTAAAAATTGCTCAGGCGAGATTAAATTCTAGGAAATGTTTAGGGTAATTTATTGACGAGACGTACGCTTTTCCAAAACATAGACAGCAATGCTCCCCATTTAGACCATTTTCCAAGATTATCTTTAGATGATTTAAGAATATTTGCTTTGGGATCTTATCAATTAAAACAGGGGAGCACATAAGAAGCAATGGTACTTATAATATTGAAGTAAGCAATGTTTTGGAAGAGGATTTGCCCTTAATATTGGGTCAAAATAATTATTTAATCAGGGCTAGAATTAAGTCCCGCCATATGAGCCATAAAACATATTACTCCTATTTATTGATAAGTAGAGATGAAAATCGGGCAAATTCTTTAGAAAGTATCATTGCTTACTATTGTAACTGTCTAGTGGGTAACCGTACAGTAGGGTGTTGTGCTCATACTATGACAGTATTATGGTATTTAAGCTGGGGCCCCTTAAACAATGTGAGTGCTCCAGCTCAATCTTTGGATGAAATATTTTATGAAGAATAAATAGTTTATTCAAGTTTTGATTTGTTTTATTTCCCTTGGTACTATTACTAAAATAAAAATAACTATCAATAGGTAGCGTTAATTGTCCGTATTTATGCAAAATGGAACCACACAGCAAACACACACTTTTGAGATATCAAAGATTACAAAAACATGTGCAGCACTGTTAAATGAAGTAAAATTACTATTTCTTTTATTTAAATATGTTGATAAATTACTAAATTTAGTATGTGTATACAGGGTTACAGGAAAAGTCGACCTAGATCCGTTAAGGGCGTGTAGTACACATCATTTCTGAATGATTTCACTATGGAACCCCCCATCCTAAACTTAACCGTTTTCGAGATTTTCGAGTTTTAATTTTTTTTATGAAATAGCCCAATTTTTCGGCTATTGAATTGAATATTTTGAATTTTTTTGACTCTTATGATTATTTTTTTGATTTTTTACATGAAGAATTAGATGCTTAATGACCTCAATGACTAAAATTGCACGTAAGTTAACTAAATAGGTCGTTGTAGACGATCGAAACCTAAGAAAATAAGTACAAATTATAAAAAAATATTTTTCTTTTCTGTATATCGCAAAAAAATATTATGGCACTTGCTCTGCAGATGTGCTTAAAAACATCTACATTTTATCAGCTATCCAACGAGGTATAACAACCTAGGGTTGTATTTAAACTCATAGAAAAAAACATAGTTAAAAAGGTTCAGGTAGTAGGTCTAACGGGTACCTCGGCTATTGTCCTTCACGTTAATCCGGTGCGTGTGAGCGAGACAACTTACGATTTATGCAGGTGAGAGTGAGAAAAATAATGTGCAAAAACAAGTTTGGGGATACAACATGCCCATTGTTTTGTATTTGGTCGTTTGTTTGCTTGCCATCCATTTTAGTCTGCTCATGCGACTCGTCCATGGTAGATGCGAATTATTGTGCTTCCGGATTCCCACTCGACTTGGCTTTGTTTCTGGACTGATTTTTCTAACTGTGACTACTGTGCTTGTTTACTGGACTCTGATTTGTGCTTGTGATACTGGACTGTTGAAAATGGCAACATACTCGAACTAGGAATATGCGGATATGCTTATCTGCTACGGATACTGCAATTGCGTGTCCGCACAAGCTCGGACTGAGTACATACGACGCTATCCCGACCGTCGAGTACCTGATGTGAGCGTTTTCGACGGAGTTTACCGACGACTTTGTGAAACTGGCTCTGTTTCGCGACGACGTACGGACTTGGGAAGACCACGTGTCATTGATGACGACGAGGAACAAGACAACGAAATCGTAGAACGGTTCAGAAGAGACCCAACCACTTCGACCAATATTGTTGCCCGTGAACTGGGCCTAACTCAGTGGAAAGTGTGGTTTACGATTCATACGGCAGGCCTGTATCCATACCACTACACGCCGGTACATGTAATTGAAGAAGGAGATCCCGCGAGACGCATGGACTTCTGCAGATTCATGCTCAATGCAGATATCGAGGACCCGAATTTCCTAAAATTAATATTGTGGACAGATGAATCCAAATTCGATCAGGACGGGATTACTAATTACCATAACGCACACTATTGGGCTCCTAAAGAACTAGGCAATCCAAATAAGAAAAGAGTAAAGGGGTCACAACGACGATTTAGTGTAAATGTGTGGATGGGCATCATTTCCAACCATTTGATTGGGCCTTACTTTCTTCCAGACAATCTGAATGGTGAAACTTATGAAAATTTCTTAAGAGGTGACTTAGGTGATCTACTAGATGATCTCCCATCACAATTACTGCGGGACATGTGGTTTCAACATGATGGCTGCCCTGCTCATTTCAGAAGAAGCGTTAGGGAATGGTTGGACACTAACTATCCTAACAAATGGATTGGACGAGGTGGGCCTTTACCCTGGCCAGCCAGAAGTCCCGACCTGACCCCCATGGATTTTTATGTATGGGGGCACATGAAGAGCCTCGTTTACAGTGAGCCCAACCCCATATCGTCAGTGGAAGTTCTCAAAGAAAGGATAATTAATGCTGCTAACGAAATAAGAAGAACATTAACCACTGGTGTAGTGAAAAGTGGACTACGTGAAAGAATGAGAAAATGTGTGCGAAATAGAGGTGGACACGTAGAACATGAACTTGTGACGATGCGTCGTCGTTGCCGTACCCCTTACCCCGTAGCCCTGCCGCCGACCGGTGGCTGGGACTATAAAAGGGCGCGCACTGATGCCGCGCTCTCTCTTCTACCTCACTACAACTTACGCTGCGGTCGACACCCTACACCAGCCGGCTGCTACCATCCGGACTGGACGAGACTTGGAGACGAGCCCTGCTTCCCTCGCTGCCGCTACTATCTACATAAGGCGTCAGCGAGACTTCTACCATCCAGCTTCCTAACAAGCTAAGTGTTTATTGTGACTACCTACTGGTCACCTACTCAAACCGAGTCTTAGAACCTGCCCCCTGATCTAAATATTGTTAATCTTTAATTATAATTTAAATAAACTATAGTGTACTGAGTGATCTGTGTTTATTTCCTCTCTTTATATAAAACTCATCTCTTTTTCATTTATGTAACACGTGGTTGGCTACACCAACACGTACTACGTTACAGTGGCGCCCAATTTTCTAAGGCAGGACAAGGTTTGAGTAGGGATACCGCTAATTTTTCTTTATTTTTGGTGTATTTTTGTGTGAAAATTCGTTCAAAAGGTACGTACAGTGTTTTTGTTACTTAAGTGCTAAAATATTAATTGTCATTCTATTCACCTTACTACGCTGCATTCCATAAGTGTACCTACTTACGCTCACGTGCAAAGCGCATGTTGTTTACTACAAACCGCGCGCGCGACGTGGCCACTAACCACGCTGCTAACCTATATACCTACCTATATAGGCCTATTTCTGTATATCTTTTGAACGGAATTATTTCATTTCTAGCTATAATTGCTTTATTGCTCTGCTGTGTTGGCTTATTTTTTTATTTTTAGAATATCTTTCGCTATTCGCTTCTAACTATGTCATACCAAATTAAATTCTCATGCTTGCACAAAGCCGAACTCGAATACGAGGTTTGCCTTAGAGGCGGTGATAAGTCCGATACAGTGGAGGAATTGCGCAAGCAAATTACTAAGCTTTCGCCTGGATATCCTTCGGAAGAGATCTTAACCTCTTATCTATCGCCGAATGAGGATATATCCGCTATTAATGTTTCTTTATTTCGTGCTTCTAATAATTTGTCGGTCCTTAAGACCAAATTTGATAAAAATCTTTTTAATAGAACCGAATCAGTACTACATCATATATTTCACAGATTAAATCGCATAGATATTACTGCACTTGTCGATTTTAATTTAATAGAAACTTCTTGGAATAAATTCCATTCGCTTTATACAACACTTAAGTCCCTTATGCTACCGAGCTCGGCCGATAAACAAACAGATGCCAACGCCAGTCGCGAATCGTTGTCCGCTGAATGCCTATACGATCGTAAATTATTTTCCGAATTATCTAAATTCAAATACAACGGAAAAACATGTGTCCGTGCCTTTATACAGACGGTTGAGGAATTTATGTCTGGTAGGGGTATATCTGAAGATAAAATAATTTCTTTCGCTTTCGAAATATTTTCGGATGATGCATTACATTGGTATCGTTCTAATAAACAAAATATTAAGTCTTGGAGTGAACTGTGTCAATCACTTAAACGTGATTTTAGTCCGCATAACTACGACTATAAGTTAATGTCGGAGATAAGACGTCGTTCTCAAGGTGCAAACGAGAACATAACATTATATGTATCTAAAATGCAAGGATTGTTTTCTCGTCTTGACGTGTCTGTCAGTGAGTGTGTGAAGCTTGAAATATTACTAAATAATATCAGGCCTTGTTACACTAATGCTCTTCTTATATCGGAAATTGAAGATATTTCTACTTTAATTAATGTTTGTCGAAACTTCGAGAAATATCATAGTCGCAATAAGGAGTTTTCTGAACCACCTATGGTTACGGCCGCCACATTGGCACCTGAATTCGCTTATAAATATGCGAATAATTATTATATTCCTAATTCTAATAAAAAAACTGGTAATTTTTTTTCTAATACTAATAAGCATTTAAAACCAACTTCTACGAATACTTATCAAAAAAAAGATTCGGAACCACATATAAATGCTATTGTAAACACTTCTAATAATAATAAATACTGTCCCAGATGCCGAACTTATTCGCATTCTTTAAATGTTTGTAAGCAGCCTCGCTACCTAATATGCTTCAAATGCGGGTTAAAAGGTGTTCGCTTTTCTGATTGTCCTAACTGTCGGATTAAAAATAATAAAATAATTTCAATAAATCTAATAAACAAGGATTGGAGAAATCCTAAAACTAACGAAACAGAGTGGAATAATTGGCTCAAATACGTTTCAAAATTTTTTCAAAATACTTCTTCAATCCGCAATTCAAATGATAATACTACAAATATTCCTCATGTACCGGTTGTGGTAAATGGAATAAATACTGTCGGTCTCCTAGACTCTGGTTCGTGTGTGACTATTTTAGGTAATAATTCACATACTTATTTTCTTAACAAGAATTATAACTTAATTCCTTCTCAACCATTTGACTTCGTTACTGCCGGCGGGGAGAAATATTCTTCGCTTGGCTCAATCCTACTTCCTTTTGAGTTTTAAAATAAAATGGTTACTCTTGTGACTCACATAGTACCAGAAATAAAAAACTCTTTGATTCTTGGTATGGACTTTTGGAGAGGTTTTGGGTTATTTCCCAAGCAATTGGAATCGGTTCTAATCCCGAATGTTTACGACGCTTGCGTTACGGAGCTACACTCCAACGCTGTCGGTCACGTGGTCTCGTTTGATCACCTAACGGTCAATCCGAGAGCCACGGCTTATAATGTTGTGGATGCGGATGGTCTACCCCCCGATCCCGATAAAATATCTTCTATTGCTAATAACTCGACTCCAACTAATAAAAGGGAGGTTCGTCGTTTCTTAGGCGCTGCTTCTTGGTATAGGCGATGTATACCTAACTTTAGTTCATTGGCTGCCCCATTGAACAAATTAACTTACTTCTCGTACTTACTCCGTAAGAAAAAAAAATACAATTCGCTATCAGCACATAGTCGTAATTGTCAAACTTATAATCTTCGCCGTAAGCCGGCAGAATTCAATGTTGGTGATATAGTATGGAGACGAACATTTTATCTGAGTGACAAAAATAAATATTTTTCTAAAAAATTAGCTCCTAAATTTATTAAATGTAAAATTGTATCAAAAAAGTCTCCTTTAATCTATAAACTATCTGATATGTCCGGGAAGCCGCTTGGTGAATGGCATATAAAAGATATAAAACAAATTAATTATAAACAATAAAAAAATACAACTATTTCAAGAAATAAATACTAATCATTTCAAGTGCTAATTAAATCTAACAAAAAAATAAAAAAATTTACCAATGGTTCAGTGGTAAAAAGGCTAATATTAAAACTAGTATACAGTTTTGATTTCTATTTTAATTTTTACATCTACTAATGATGTTAACAACTACGTACCTACCGACGATAGTTCTGTCTAACCTAATAAACTGTTCCTATATTATTTTTTTACGTCTAAGTATGTACCTACCTACATGGGTGCTCAATCGTTCTGTATAGCGGCTCGCATCTAGTCGCGCGCCGGTCATAATACATTTATACGTGCCTACTTTTTATAGATATCTAACTTACCTGCATAACTTTGTGAATAGGCATTATTGCTTATCGCATGATGTTGTTTGATGAATCATTTTATTTGTTGAACACCTGTTTGTTACTTGGTCCGGTTCGCTTAATTTCTACCTAATCTTTTAATTCAATACTCCCAGGTACTATGGATGTTTATTGAACTTTATATATATACTTTTCTTTTATTTTATTTTTCAGGGCTCACCTGCCAGCTGCCTGAGCTGCTGACCAGCTTCGCCTGTCTACATCCTGAGCTGCTGACCAGCTTCGCCTGTCTACATCCTGAGCTGCTGACCAGCTCCAGCAGGCCTTCGCGAATTTTCCGTGAGGGAAAATTCTGGCCTATCGAGGGAGGTGTGTGACGATGCGTCGTCGTTGCCGTACCCCTTACCCCGTAGCCCTGCCGCCGACCGGTGGCTGGGACTATAAAAGGGCGCGCACTGATGCCGCGCTCTCTCTTCTACCTCACTACAACTTACGCTGCGGTCGACACCCTACACCAGCCGGCTGCTACCATCCGGACTGGACGAGACTTGGAGACGAGCCCTGCTTCCCTCGCTGCCGCTACTATCTACATAAGGCGTCAGCGAGACTTCTACCATCCAGCTTCCTAACAAGCTAAGTGTTTATTGTGACTACCTACTGGTCACCTACTCAAACCGAGTCTTAGAACCTGCCCCCTGATCTAAATATTGTTAATCTTTAATTATAATTTAAATAAACTATAGTGTACTGAGTGATCTGTGTTTATTTCCTCTCTTTATATAAAACTCATCTCTTTTTCATTTATGTAACACGTGGTTGGCTACACCAACACGTACTACGTTACAAACTATAAAAAATTATTCAAAAACATTAGGTGAATAAATGTTATTTTGAACTGATTTATTGTTTCATTTAGCTTACTACAATCATTGACGATCTGTACGCCAACTATGAGTTGAGCGTGAGTGACTTTGTATGCGAATTAGCGTTAACAACGCACCGATTACGTTATTTTCCAAACAAAAGCCAGTAACTAGTCACTTACGCTCAACTAATGGTTGGCGTACGGTCATTATTTGTACGATCGACGATCTGAACAAAAAAAAAAGCTATAAAAACTGAATGATCTCCTAGGTCAGGATAGCGGGACATCGATGGATGCATGAAGGTTGTACCCAGCCGAGGGAGGCCTATGTTCAGTAGTGGAAGCCAGGAGGCTGAAATGATGATGCTGAACTTAAGTCAAATTAATTAGATTAAATAAGCGCTATTTATTCTGACTGCCATGTAGCCTTAGAAACTAAGTTTCACCTTTGAGGTTAATAAATACCCTAGAGTGTTATACCTCGTTGGATAGCTGATAAAATGTAGATGTTTTTAAGCACATCTGCAGAGCAAATGCCATAATATTTTTTTGCGATATACAGAAAAGAAAAATATTTTTTTATAATTTGTACTTATTTTCTTAGGTTTCGATCGTCTACAACGACCTATTTAGTTTACTTACGTGCAATTTTAGTCATTGAGGTCATTAAGCATCTCATTCTTCATGTAAAAAACCAAAAAAAAAATCATAAGAGGCAAAAAAATTCAAAATATTCAATTCAATAGCCGAAAAATTGGGCTATTTCATAAAAAAAATTAAAACTCGAAAAACTCGAAAACGGTTAAGTTTAGGATGGGGGGTTCCATAGTGAAATCATTCAGAAATTATGTGTACTACACGCCCTTAACGGATCTAGGTCGACTTTTCCTGTAACCCTGTATAATTTTTTGTTGATTACTGGTATACTTTCAAAATAATTAAGAAATCGTGCATGTGGTTCCTTTAAACATTAAGTAATTAATAGGTTTTCTCATATACAAAAAAGAACCACAATCTAGGGATTTGTTGATATAAGTGAAACAATGTGATTTATAATCGGGATAAAGCTTTAATTTATCAAAAATACACGTTTATTCGACGTTATCATCATAATTGGATTTCGAAATCCACAGTGTCTAGTCCATCTATGTCGTCTTCTATAGTATTATCACAGTCGAGACCATTATAAAAACTCTGTGCATCTTGTGGTATGAGATGTAATATGGATTGAATATCGGCTAGTTTCGCGGGTGATACTGGCTTCCCTGACGGCCACAAGGGAACTAAATGTTCCATTAAGATTAAAGCTGGTCTGCCACGAACAGGTGCTCTCCCTATATTAACTTCTACAGCATTACCAAAGAAGTCTGTTTTAAAATAAATTGAGTTTGGTGAGTCTCTTTCTATGTATATTTCCCGAGTTTGTAGCCAATTAATACATTCTTTGTTAATACCACGTTTTCTATTAATAATCATTTTTTCAACCTTAGAAGTTCCCAGAAAATCTGATTTTGCCATTACTGTCACTTTAAGAGGGTTCTTTTTCTTGCAATCTTTCATAACTTGTACATAATCATCAGGAGTGTATAATCTCGGATATTTTTTCATTGCAGATTCAATGTGGGAAAAATCTCTGTCATTGGGTAGGTAACTGTGTCCGGGAATCAAAAACTTCTGTGTTATTTTTTTCAAAGTGGGATGACAATGCAAAAATGCTTTTAACATCAAAACTATCTTTATGTTACGATTTTGTCCGCCACACGAATCGCTCCATAAAATGAGTTCCTCGACATCTTCAGAAATATGCTCGCCTAAGTATTTTAATAGACAAGAGCCGACTTCCTGAGCACCCTTCCCAGCCATTCCTTCTATCCAAACAAAACACCCACTTGAGTTGGTTTTTGCCGAATAAATACCCATATTATACAGCCAAAGCTGTCGTTTATAGTAAATTATTCCAGTAGGTATCTTAGGCATTGGAAGCGTTTTTTGTAGATCAAACGTGAGACATTCTATTTCCTTACATTGAGTAGCCAGAACAAAATCAGCCTTCATTTTATGCCGCGCCTTTTCCCATTTTCGGCAATGTTCTTCGCGTTCTGTATCTATGGCTGTTTTTTCCTCAGCAGTTTTGCAATGAGTTAATTTCGCTTGTAATGTGTCACACTTGTTACACGTGTCTTTTTTAAGAGGGGCTCGTTTAAGATTAAAATATGTGTAAAATAACTTTGTGTACATAGCCTTACTAACCTTTTCAGCTTCTCCTACATGTTCACAATATAAATCGTACATCTTGTCTAAAGTCATGTCTGGCATAAGATATTCGGTCTCGCGCTCACTTCTTCTATAGTGTGATTTATACTTAGGAAGAGAGTTTATATGACATCTTACTTGGGAAACTAATTCATCGCTGCATTTGTTCTTACCTCCACTTTTCGATCCTCTTCTATCTAAACAATCTTGTGACCTCATTTTAGTCAAAGCAGAATTAACTCTCTTTGTAGAAACACCAAGTGTTTTGACAAATAAATCCCGGCATACTTCGATTTTATCCAATAGATATTTACGAGAGAATTTTTTCTTCATATTGCTATTAGTCATCCTTCTTTTAACGTCGGCTTCTTTGACGCTTGCTGCGATGTACATATTCTGGATATTGTAATTTTCTAGTTTGTAAAAAGTCTCAAATATTTTCTGTCGATTGTTTGTATCTATTTTTTCCCAGCACTTCGTTTTACAATTACATTTATAATCAATAAATACTTTCGGTTGGACTTCGATGTTTTTATAGTTGTGAAAAGGCTTATTAGAATGTCTGTTTCTCTTTCTTTCCATCCTAGATAGACCACCATACTTAAATTTTCGGCCTTTCTTTGGTCTTCCTTTCGTAGGTACATAGTCATTAATACTCACTGTATCATCATCAGAACATGGTATAAACGCTGGTGATTTTGCAGTATTTTCGCCTTCAGAAGCAGTCTCTTCTATGATAGTGCGTCTAGACTTACCATTAGGTAGCCTCATTTTCTTGCCACCAGCAACTATTATATCATCACCATAATCTGATGAATCTGATACATAGTCAGGACTTTTAAAAGGGGACAAGTTTGCAAGTAGGTCTAATATCGGCGAGGAATATTCTTCTAAGCGATCTGGCGAAGTTAAGTTATTGCTTAGAGGTGAAGAAAGCTTCTCTAGAGGCTGTGACGTACTAGGTTCTTCACTACCTTGTGCTGTAATAAAAAAAACTTTTATATCTTTACAACAATAACGCGTGGTTCTATAAATATATGGCCACAGTGAAATTATTTAGGTTCTTATAAAGCCGTGTCACCGCTAGGCAGGATATGTCGAGTGATGTATGTCGCCGAAGACATCGAGCGACAACGTTGCCAGAAGGGTAATGAAACATAGGGCGACATAGGGCAAATGTCACCTAGCGTGAACGCGGCTTTACCGTTCTTCATAAAGTAGTAACACACACACGCACGCACGCACGCACGTACGTACGTACGTACGTACGTACGCACGCACACACACACCCACTCTCTCATTACTTCACATCAACCCACCACATCACCAGAATCATACCCAAGTCTTTCATACCTCCGCACTCATCATTACGTAGAAATGTTAATAACATACATGCATACACACACACACACACATCGTTACAATCATAACATCATACATCAGCACACGATACAACGCCGCAGTTCATACGGTGCATTCGTGTGAGCTCGTAGGTAATTTGCTATGCGATTTTGCAGTTATATATGAGAGCCCTTATACCTACTTGTCAAATAATCTTTATAAAATCACTTCACAAACGGAATTAATCAAATGTGGATAATGCGCAGGTACTAGTACTTCTCAGATACATTAAGTAGGTACTAAAATGCATTAAATAAAACTATTTACCTGTTATGGCTTCATTAGTATCTTCGGTGTTTATGTCCAAAGCTTTATTCACCAACAGCTTGCCTCTACGTAACATTTTTACACTTAATTCTAAAGAAATAAACAAAAACAACAGAACTTTCTTTGCAGAGAAAAAAAACGGTCGTCACGCATTCGAACTATTTCGTTGAATGTCGCCTATTTTGACAGATGACGAATGAAATAAAGTAAATATTGTACCTTTGAGCGATCATAAGTTTCAAAACAATAAGCATAATGGAATCACATGCTAGTGGTTCTACTGTTTAACAATATTTATTTATACATGATAGAACCGAATGTTTGTGGTTCCCTTTTGCAAAACAATATTAGCAACTAAATAATAAGAATTTATTTTACGCATAACGATACCACAGAAATTTGGTTCTATTTTGTGTATAAAAAATAATCGTTAATAATAGAAATATGTGTAATGTATAATGGTACCAAGTATGCGTGGATCTTTTTTGTATAAAATTACATGATAGTACTATCGTTTATTTGTTTGATCAATAGAGTCATGTTGTGCCGTGGTTCCGTTTTGCTTTACAAGTAACGTTTGTTATTGCTGTTGGTTCTGTTCTGCTTTTAATATACCTTGTTTCCAAGGGGAAAATCAGGTGGTTCTTTTTTGTATAAGAATTTAGACCACTTTTACATTAGTATTCTTCAAAAAAAGTAAAAAATGTAATTTGTCGAGTGGTTCCATTTTGCATAAATACGGACAATTATGAGTCGTTAATAAAAAAATTAATCGTATAAAAGCAAAACCAGCAATCCACATAATTTTGAAATTGACATTTCGATGGCGCCAAAAATGTAGCAATATCTTCAACACGTTTCGTAATTCATAATACTCCTAAGACAGCAATATCCCGTAGTAAAACAGCTACAAAAAATATGGTTCGTTGCAAACACAGCAAGATCCATGTTTGACAAGTGCATAGGTAGCAATATCCTAATCAGCCAATCAGAGCGCATCAAGCGGCACGGTTTTAATATGGCGTCGATTGTTTTGAACGCGAAACCTCGCTCCGTTAATTCTCGAAATTTTTATATAGTTTTTTAAGTTTTGTCGGAAAAAAGTGGTATATCGTAATTATGGATTGTTCCCCTGTACCTGTTGATAATAGTTCGGCTAGAAAACGTATAGCTCAACCCAAAAAGTGGAAGAGAAATTTGGCCAAAGTAACAAGGTTTGTATGTACCTACTGTTAGATAGTGTGATCAAATAAATTATCTTGGTCCTTATGGTTTGATCTTGTTAGCATTTTTTAATTTTTTTTTTAACACCGTTGCTCGTAAAGCTGATGTTATTCCACTGGTTTTAAATATGTAAAGCGGGTCATAAGAAACGCGTGTGTTACCAAAACAAATAGTTAAGTTATAGTCCATACAAATTCCATAACAGTATTATTTGCCATTTCGCGCGCTGTTGCTATTCAAATTTCGAACTAATCGCCGCGCGGCGGCGCCAGTCAGTAGGCAGCGCTAGCGCGCTGTTAAAATGGCGGGAAAGCAACAGTGTGCATTCACAGATTCAGTTTATTTAAAATAAAAATAAAACAAATTGAACCCCCCATATGTATGGCCGAAATTCAATAGTTTTCGAGATATTAGAATTTTAAGGATTTTTCGATATTTACCCAAAATTTGACATTTAATTCCAAATAAAATAAAAACTACATATTTGAATGGGTACCATTAAAAATGATGTTGTAGCTGGCACTTCAATTAAGCTATGGACATATTTAAAACTACTTAATTTAATAAAATAATGAAAATAATGAGCGATATAAGAATAATATCTTACCAATATTTTCATTTTACGCTTCAAAAATGTTGTCTCGTCACAAAAATTTCTATGACATTAATCGTACAAATAACTAAAACAACTTGCTTATCCTGTAAGCTTTCCAGAAAGGTATAAAAGTCAATTTTAAAATACATAATTCGTGGCATGGCATGTGTTTGAACCGGCGCGGGGAGAGAAATTATCTGTGTTTTTAGTTTATGATCCTCGCTAAAACAACTGATTTTCCTGGCGAAATTCTTCGCGATGGGGCGGGGTGTGAGGGCGGGGTGTGCGGGCGGGGGAGTACACGGCGTCTGCTGCGCTCGCGTCGCCTTCCTTAGTGCGAGTCCACACGGTGCGTTGCGTCAGCGTTGCGTCGACGCAGCGCTGCCGTTGCGTTGTTTTACATACAAATAACCAAGGTGTTCACACGGCGCGCTGCGTCGTCGCAACGCACACATGACGGACAGCAACCCCCGAGACGAAGCAGGAGGGGGTGTACTCGTGCGACGTCGGAGCGGCAGCGCTCAGTTGCTTGTGCGTTGACAGAGAGGATACACGGAAGCTCATTTCGTTTTACGTTTACGTTTTTTTAATTAGTTTTATTTGCAGGGTAAAATGAATACCATTGAAGAACTTGACATAGATTACTTGATTACATTGATACAGGAAAGGGAAATTATATGGGACAAGTCAAACGTAGATTTTAAAAATAAAAATTTAAAAACAAAAGCCTGGGAAGACATATCAAAAGTTTTATTTCCTGATTACGAGAATTTCACAGCTGAACGAAAAAACGAAGTTGGTGAGTTCACAGTGATATTTATGTTTTTATTTATTTAAGAGGGCTTTCAAGATTTTCTTGCACCGCCAATTCCGCGATCAGTACAAAATTAATATCTCGACACTCTAAAATTTTAAAACTAAGGGAATCTAGATTAGCGTGAGTACTATTTTATTACTTAGCTCAAAACTAACCTAGACTACGCTGAGTAGGTATAAAATATTAATTTTTTACTGATCGCGGAATTGGCGGTGCAAGAAAATCTTGAAAACCCTCATAATACAATTATACCTTATTTAGCTGCCAAGGCAGAGTTCCTCTAGTCATAAAATAGGTCGCATATTGCTGTCTTATGACATTCGGTGCTGTCTGTTCTTCATGTGCGGGTTGTATTGGGAGAAATTCATCAACACTTATAGCAAATTTATCTCTTTGTCTAAAACCATCTCGATCAGCGACAAAATTGTGTAATACACAACATGCTTTTATAATGTCAGTAGCGAAGTCATAGGACACGTCTATCGGTCTGTGAAAAAAGCGCCATTTGTTAGCCATAATCCCAAAAGCGCATTCGACATATCTTCTGGCTCTGCTTAGACGGTAATTGAAAACCTTTTGTTGTAAGTCGAGATTTTGACCGCCATATGGACGCATAATATGTTTGCTCAGTCCAAAAGCTTCGTCACCCACAAATACATACGGGGTTGGTATATTGCTACCAGAGAGTGGCTGGGGTTGAGGTAGTGGTAAGTTGTTGTTAATCATTAGCTCGTACAGTTTAGAATTTTGTAATATGGTTGAATCGCATTCTTTTCCGTATGCACCGATGTCGACAAATACGAATTTGTAATTTGAATCCACAATAGCTAGCAACACAATCGAAAAAAAGGCTTTATAATTAAAAAAAAGTGAGCCACTATTTGCAGGATTACACACGCGGATGTGTTTGCCGTCGATGGCACCAACACAGTGAGGAAAATTTGCCTTTACATCAAAACCCTTCGCTATTGTTTGGAAACTTTCAGTTGTCAGTTCAGGGATGTTGTCTCGAAGAAGATTGGTCCATATAGCACGACAAACTCTTTGTATCATATATGCAATAGTAGATTTTCCCCGTTTGAATTTGAAATGTAAATCAGTTATTGAATTTCCACTTCCTAGGTATCTGAAACGAAAATAATTATTATAATATGCATTTATGAGATAGATAGATACCCGAAAAAAAATATTGACATATTCAGACATCGATAGCAAATAACTTTCTCTATGTAACCAATTAATTCTGGAATCGCGAAAAAAATAACAGCTGTTGCATACATTTTGATTCAGTAGGTATTGCTTTTTGTATGTAACAGCTGTTATATTTTCACGATTCCAGAGTTGGTCACATAGTGTTTGTTAACGATATCTGAATATGTCATTAAATTTTATCGAGTAATTCACTATGTATAAATTATTAAATCATGTTTACTATTGGTTTTGCAGGTAATGATTTAATAAAGAAATGGAGAAGTGTAAAAGATAATTACTTCAGATATTCAAAAAAATTAAAAGAAGCATCAAAATCGGGCTCGGGCGCTACGAAACTGAAGAAGTATCATTTATATAATCAACTTCTTTTTTTGAGAAAAGTGGAACAAAATGCCACCGAATCTAGCTTAGACTCGCCTAGAGAAATCAACAATGAATCTACGTCTACAAATGATGACATTACCACAGACAACACTCCGCGCTATGTTCCAGTCGCGCGCAAAAGGGCAATGCAAATGGATGAGTTTGAAAGAGAAGGACTAAAACTTCTCAAGGAGCCGGAAAATCGCCATATGTCCTTTTTCAGAGCTATATTGCCATCTATTCAAGAATTTTCCGACCGAGAAACTCTCCGTTTCCAAAGTAAAGTTATACAAATTATAGATGAAATGCGGTATGGACAAACATCATCATATGTGAGTGGCCCATCAACGTCTCACCAACCATCATATGGGTATCAAACAGCAAATTTTCAAAGTACATACATTTCTGATTATAATAATTCAATTACATCTCCAGAAACATCTCAAGCAAGTGAAGAAACTGAATACGATTTTTCTAATTTGTAATTACTGGATGATATCTCTCTTAAATAATGTCTAAACTTAAAATTATGACAATTGCTGATTATTTGTGAGTTGATTACTAATTAAACAAACCAAAAAAACTGTTATATTTTTATTACTTAAATATATTTATATAGTTACCTTAAAGTAATTCCCAGCATTTCTACTGGTTCCACTGGATTCCTCATATTAGTATAGTTTTTTCGTATGTGTGGTTCTAAGGACTTCAATAAACATTCGAAGCTGGATACACTCATTCTAAAAAAATTATAAAACTTCTTTTCGTCTAATAGCAACTCCCGATATTCTAAAAAAAAAAACTGTCCATCACGATTTCTTAATGAAATGAAAGGACTGATCCAGTACCGTCTTGTGATCTTGCGTCGATTTCGGCGGTGACGTAGTAATAGGAGCAATGCTAGACGTCTTTTCCGATCCATGATTTGCTATAGACTGACTGCGAAATTTTTTCAAAATGCTTGCCGCAACTGTGCGTCGCCGCTGCGCCGACGGAACGTTAAGACTGCGTCATAGTAACGCTGCGATGGCGCAGCGCCCGTGTGGCCGGCTATGCGTCAAAATATTTGCGTTGCGACGACGCAACGCAACGCAACGCGCCGTGTGGACTGGCACTTAGTAAGTTTTGACTCTCCGCCGCGCAAGCACGTGTGTTGTTATCTTGTTACCAATCTCTCATCCCGTTAATTTGTTATCGATCATTATTTCATTATTGTTAATTCTTGTTTCTCTTGTTATTCTTTTTGTTATCATTGTTATTTCGGATAACATGGCTTCGTATCCTAATAACGAATACGCAGACATAATGTTTTGTTATGGTTTTGCCGATGGAAACGCGGCTGAGAATACCAACGCCGCTTTCCCGATCGTCGACTTCCCCACGTTACTGTTTTCGGGAGCACCTATCGACGATTGTCTGAAACTGGCAGTGTTCAAAGAGCACAATTCAACGCTGGCAGACCTCGACGGTACACGGCTGACGAAGAGGACACCATTCTTCAGTGTTTTATTGATGATCCAAACATCTCAACGAACATTGTTGCATGACAGCTCGGTATGTCCCAGTGGAAAGTGTGGTCGGTAATACATCTATCAGGTAGACACCCGTACCATTATCAACCTGTTCAAACATTGCACGAGGGAGATCCTGCCAGGCGACTCGAATTTTCTCGGTTTATGTTAAACGCTGACGCTGACCAGGAACATTTCCTAAGAAATATTTTGTGGACTGACGAGTCAAAGTTTGACCAGGATGGAATAACGAATTACCATAACTTACATTTTTGGGCACCTAAAGCAGGCAGGAATCCAAAAAAACTAAAAGAAACTGCGTCGCAAATGAGATTTTCCCTGAACGTATGGATGGGTGTCGTTAATAATTATTTGGTGGGCCATCATTTCTTGCCCCAAAATTTGAACGGCGAAAATTACGAGGAGTTTTTGAGAAACAACCTAGACGATTTGTTGGCGGATGTTCCCGAAGAAATAAAAAACAACCTCATGTTTCAACATGATGGTTGCCCAGCACATTACTGGCTACTGTCCGACAGTGGCTAGACGAGAGATATCCAAACCGATGGATTGGGAGGGGAGGGCCAATTCCGTGGCCAGCACGAAGCCCTGATATCACACCACTTGATTTTTACGTTTGGGGTCATATGAAGGCATTAGTTTATGTGACCCCAATAAATTCAGTCGAAGAACTTCGACAGCGAATAATAAACGCGGCGCAACAGATGAGAACAACGTTCACATCAAGCATTGAACCTGCATTCGTAATCGAGGGGCTCATTTTGAACAAGATGTGTAAAATTTGTAATAAAATTTGATGTACATTTTTTTATGCATTTTATTTCATACAAATACAAATGACCCTTTCTCTCCCCGCGCCGATTCAAACACATGCCTTGGCACGAATTATGTATTTTAAAATTGACTTTTATAGCTTTCTGAAATGGACCATTATTCTGAAGGCAGCTGGACCAGGAAAAGTTACGGAATTAAGTAAGATATGCTCTTATATATTTGCGATGCAGGCACAAAATGCCAATGTTGAAAGGGTATTTTCCTTAATGGGAACCCAATGGTCAAAGGAAAGAAACAGGCTTTCTGCAGAGTCTGTCAAGTCGATTCTCTTAACTCAATATAATTTAAAAAATATGACTTGCGAAGTGTTCTACAAAACTATTATTAAAGATTCAGAAATGTTGAACAATATTTCTGGGAGCATTAAATATCAGAAGTAATGTAGTAGATTTAGAATAAAAATAATTTTGATTTTCTTTGATTTAGAATAAACATGATTAATAAAGGTTTTTCATTTTTTATTTCACTCTTCACTTATTTGTAGAAATTCCGGACGGTTTAAGATTCCCCCCGCATTCCGGACAAAGACTATATTCCCGGACTTGTCCGGAAAATTTCGGACGTATGGCAACCCTAATTAAGAATAAGAGAAAGTACAACCAAGTTTTACGAGTGCATGGAAAAGAGTATGATGGTATCAAGAAAGCAGGAGACATCCAGGTTAAGTCTAAGAAAACTCAAAGAAGGCTTTTAGCAATTCCCTGCAACCATGGCGCAATAGGTATTTCGGGTAGATCATTTCTTTGTGGTTCAGTAAATGAGCAAGATCGAAAAGATGTATTTAATTATTTTTGGTCCTTATCATCTTGGGAAGCCAAAAAATCATACTTATTGGGTTTGGTTGCAGTTAGAAATATCATTAAAAGACGTAAAATAACTGATCAAGAAACATTACGAAAAGCTTCTGGTATTGATTGTTATCTGCCCAGAGAAGATGGTGTAAAAGTTAGAGTTTGCAGAGATATGTTATTAGCTACATTAAACATTAAAAAAGACACCTTTACAGATTGGACTAAAACTAAAATATTGTGTATTTCAGATGACTCGTCGAGAAATGAACCTACTATTAGCACCCAAACTGTTCAGACAAATGTTAAAACTTTATTTCAGAATCTGTTATAAAATGGTAAGACCAGTTAGCCAAAGTGCCCAGTCATTATTGTTGTGCGTCTACAACAAGAACGTATGTCGATGATGCATTGCATTCGAAGACACAAATGCACATAGAATACATTTCCTGGTGTAAATCAAAATCTATGACATTTGTCCAGCGAAAAAGGTTTTGTGATATTTTAGAAGATAAATAGATAAAAAATTTCAATATACAAGCCGCGTAAAGACCAATGCGATACTTGTATATCTTATAAAGAAGGGAATTTAGATGAACAAGCTTACCAAGAACATTTATTGAAGAAAAATGAGACTCGAGAAGCAAAAAATCTAGCCATTGCTTTATTATCTGAGGAACATTCAGTCTTTACTATGGATCTGCAGAGTGCACAGTTGTGCCCGAAGTTGCTAGTATCGTCTCAATATTACAAACAGAAACTGCAGCTTCATGTTTTTACAATTTACATCAATAACACCAAAGTTGTACATGTATTTACTTGGCATGAAGGTGATGGTGCCGTTACTGCCAATGAGTTTGTTACATGCGTAGTAAACTTTATAGACATTTATACCTCCAAAGGCTACAAAAAATTTAGTATAATATCTGATGGTTGTGGTTATCAAAACCGAAACAAAGTATTGTCTAGTGCGTTAGCAGATGTTTCAAGGTTGATATTAGTTGAAATTCAACAAATAATTTTGGAGAAGGGCCATACGATGATGGAGGTGGATAGTGTACATGCTACTCTTGAAAAATGTTTCACTCCACCATTGTATTCACCGATAGATTACGTGACGAGCATGCGGAAGGCCAGGCCGAGTCAACCATACTTTATTAAACATGTGGACTATACTTTCTTCAAAAATTATGAAGCTGTACCTAGCAATTTCTCTTCAATTCGCCCCGGATAAAAAGCAGGCGATCCCACTGTGGCCGACATAAGATCTTTGTTGTACAGAAATGGTGAAACATTCTATAAAATAAGACACGATGAAATTGAATGGACTTTTACCCCAAAGAAGAAAGGGTGATTTGTATGAGGAACCTCAATCTTTATATTCTGCACCAAGAAAAATTGAAAAAAGTCTATTTGATAGTTCACAGTCATTGAAACCCTTTATGCACCGTGACTACCATTTTTTTACGACAATATATCTTCGTAGTTTAGTATAACTAAATACTGATGTTTCGATTTTTTGTAAGTAGGTACTAAAAAGTGATCTCTATCTGGTCAATATATCAAAATGTAAGAACTAAAAGTGATTTTATAACTGAATAAATATGATTATAGTTGTCTTAAATTTTGTAGTTTCGTTTTGAATACTTACTTATTTGGTTTCATTGTTTTAAGTACTCGTTAGTATTTTAAAATGAATGAGTTTATTTATTAGTACTGTAAGTACTAATAAATAAACTTTGTTTTGCAGTATACATTTTTTGGCTGAAATGATGATGATGATGATGTACTTACCTACCGATCATAGTATAAGTAAATTAATGCCATAAAATGCTAATTATATTTTGAAATGGTTTGGTGAATACGATATGTGCTCAAAGTAGGACCAATAAAATATTTATCTTGTACAAGAAAAATCTCCGCTATGTGGCATAAAGTCACATAGAGCTATTAAAGTCTTAAAAATAATCAGCTATGTGCTCAAAATCAAAAAAATCTAACACCTCCGTGAGCATAGGAAGAAATTAAAAAAGCAGACAATACAATGCATTGAGAGATGGTTGAATTTTTTTCATTATTATCAATGATTGCTGTTTTTTGCTCTTCCTGAAAACTTGTGTTTTTTACATAGCGGATTTTCGATGCGCAACGACGATATAAGTATCTATTGTCTATTCCTCCAACCAGCGTAGAAGCTGAACGAGCGTTTTCAGCTGCTGCTTATGTTGGCAATAAACTACGAAGCAGGGTCGGAAGTCAAACATTGGATGCTTTGATATTTCTGCGATTATATTATCGAAATTCTAAATAGTTATTTTGTGCTGTTTTTTAATTTCTTGCAAAAGTATAGTATTTTTTGGTTTGTGTTTTTTCTTTTCTTATTATTATTCTGATTTGTGTTGTGCAAAGACATTAAAGACATTTTTTTTTAATTATTATTATTTATTTTGTTTTTTTTTATTTTAGCCCAATTAGAAACCACATAGTCTAATCCCGGGATAGGCCCGGGATCCCGGGAAAAGGCTTCAAAAATCCCGTAAGCCCGGGATTGAAAAACATGCTCGGGATTGCATTCTCTATTACTGACACACAAGAGAAGGAATTGGTGGAGAGGATAAAAAAAAATTCTAACATAGGAATGCCGTTAACAAGATAATAGGTACGCAAGCAAGCGTATTAATTTTGCGAAAGGAACAATATAAAAAATCATTTTAGTGATAAAACTTCGACTGCGGGCAAAAAATGGCTTAAAAATTTCCTCGCTCGTAATAAAGAAATTTCGCGAAAAAAAACACAATTTATGAATTCAGCGAGGGCACAAAAACTAAATAAACAAATTGTAAACAAACATTTTACAGCCATTCGCGAAATATATGATGAGTTAAACATTGACCAACACCCAGAACGATTATACAGGGTGGCCCATTTATCGTGGATCAAACGAATCAGGGTGATAGAGGAGGTGATTTCCAATAAAAAATCTTTCTACAGCATGGTCATAACTTAATTGCATAAAAAGTTATGGTCATTTTTTTTTTTTTAATAAACTACCGATTTTTGTACAATTTAACGAATACAGAAAAAAGTTGATAAAAAACAACAAAACAAAAGGTGTTGTATTATGACTAGATAATGTATCATTACAAAAAAAAATGAATTGCAGCTCTGGGTGCCAAGAGTTTTCTCAAGAGTGTGGGCAAAATGCATGACCCACAACAATATTGTTAACGGATTTAAGGCCACTGGTCTGTACCCCTGGGATCCTAGTGCAATCCCAGAAGAAGCCTTTGCGCCATCCATGCTCACTGAACTAACTGCTGCTCAACTCTCTAATAAAGAAAATAATTCTTTAGCTGTACCAAATTCTCCTGAATGTGTGAATCTTTTAAATTATAGCTTTGACTCAGATATTACGTTTTGTGATGAAGCTGTCTCTACAGCTCAGCATGCAGTGGCAACAATAAAGCCACTCCAAAACAAACAAGATAATTTCCAGAAATTAGTTGACTATAGCTCTTCAGTAGAATCTTTGGACTCGGTAGATAAAAATGTCCCTATTCGATACAGTACACCTGTTCCTTCAGGGTAACAAGTTCAACATGTTCATCGTCCACCTACACTCTTATCTTCTCCATCAGACATATCCGATATTGAATACAATTTCTCAATGATGCAAAACTATCCAGCAAAACATGTTAGAATATATACGTCTTCTTCTTCATCTGATGAAGAAAATAATAACCCAGTTCAAACACATTTTACGCCGAAAAAGGACCAGAATGATTCATTTGGCGATGACATGCCACTATCAGAACTTAAAAATAATAAAGAACGATCTGATATTCAAGAGTCAAGTCTTAAAGACTTTTTTCCAACTCCCAATTATGCTCAAACTAAGGCAAAGCCAAGGCGAAAAGCTTTAAATTACGTTGGACAAAGAATAACCAAAGATTTATTTAAGGACAAGCCACGCAATAATGCAAAAAACTCTGCTAAGCAGACCAAAAATGACAACAACAATACTAAAGGTCAAAAAGTAAAGACAAGAAAGAAGACATCTAGAGTTCCAAATACTAAACCAGATAAATTCAAAATTAAGCAGAAACATACAATAGAAAGAAACAAAAAAGTAATAAATGATAAAGAAAGCTGGTACTGCCCAGCTTGTAACATGGATACAATGCAAGCATGCATGCAATACAAGCAATGCGGCAATGCAGTAAATGCGAGTTATGGTATCACGAAGAATGCGTGGGTCTTACCAAAGATGATTTAGATATATTTGTTTGTCCTGATTGTAACTGATGTTAACTTAGTTTTTCTTATTTGTACTTTGTTTCATCGGAATTAGACATTTTTAAATTATTAATGTCTAAATTTCAAATAGTTTTTAATTCTTTTTACCGTGTTGACTGCACGGTTTTAACGATCACGTTTTGCTTTATATTGAGCTTTACATTATTGGCCTGAAGTTGTTAGTTATTTTGACATTTTTGTTTGTTTTATGTTCTCCCAGGAATTTAATTTAGTTTTTAGTTATTTGATGAACAACTTATTGTTAGGTGAAAAGGTGCCATTGTTTATTTATATACGTTTATTTTGATTATATTTATGTCGATTACTGAGTAGAATATTTAATACATATTAAATACACACTGCATAAACGTGCATCTTTATCTTTTGATCTTTAACTGCAGTGATTGCCATATTTGTTATTTTAAAGACTTAATAAGGTCCAGATTATCATTAAAGAATTCAAACACCTAATAAGGTCCAACGACTGAGACAAAAAAAATGATAGATTAGTTCATACTTAAATTCATTTCCTAAGACTTTATAAGGGCCATGACACTAATTTTTATGAATTTACGTCTCATTATTCGAATGCCACGAACTTAAAAGTAGTTTATAGCCATTTGCTATGTAAAGATATGGTTTTCTGGTATTAAACGCCTAAAATCTTGCAGATACATTATGGACCTTATTATGAGCCCTAGTGCCCAATAAGGACCATTGATAAGCTTTTAAAAAACTTTTTTTGTGAATAACTGGCAATAGATACCTCGTTTTTATAAAGTATTTTCCCTTCAAATATAAACAGTTTATTTAATCATGATTTTTTACAGATTAAAACATTTACCTAAATTGATTTATAAGATTTTCCAAAAACCATGTCCTTATTAGGAACAATTACCTTATTCGTAAAAATATATAAGTATCTATTATAATTTTGTTTATATAACGTAATTAATGAGGTGGTTTGGATACTAACCACTGTGACTATATATACAGTATACTATACTTTAGCGAAAGTTTTTAGTTTTGCGTTAATAATTTTGTTATTTTTCAGAATGCCGCGTATCTTCAATGATAATGACCTCGAAGACTTCCTTCTCGAATATATACCTTCAGATAATGAGTGTCTGTAGTGCGGGATCAGACGAAGAATCCAACAATGACCAACAAATCGAGATGGTGCTTGGTGATATATACCGTCAGTGTTGCGGATAACAGCTACCGAAGAACCAGACTCCGAGGATGACGTACCTTTATCCAGTTTTGCTAGTACTTCAGGTACTACTCAAACTGCTCTGCTAGAAGCAAAATGGAAAAAAAATACGAATGGAACAGCCGGATGAATATACAGGCAATGAAGGTATACCAAATCATATTATTGATTTAGGGAGTGTTACGCCTACACAAATGTTTCGCATGTTTTGGTCAGATGACTTAGTTGAAATCATCTGCTTTCAAACTAACCTTAACCCTTAAGGTTTATTTGTATAGTATACTATACTCTAAAAATAAAAAAATATTCTCAGTTTACAAAATAATTTAAATGAAATTTTCTTACCTAAAAGTAATTTCAGAACGCACCTCTTTCAAATAATAAATAAACGAAAGTATTATCTATGGTAAATTTGACAGTTGTGACGTAAATGTGAAACCATGCGCAGGAATCTTGTTCACGTCAAGGTAAAATTCATTATAATTTCTTATTTACTATAAAAATCTAATATGTGTGTTGTGGATTCAAATCACAAATGTATTGAGCTCAAGCTAATGCTAAATTATCTACGTAATGCACTTATTTTCATCGCTTTTTACGAACATAATCTTGGGTGTATAGCATACCATACGTTGCGACTGTTTGCTCAAAAAGCATCTTATTTGTGATGTATATTATTTTATACACTGCCAACTAATGGGTGATGGTGATGGCAGTACTATAATTGACTTTGATTTTATATTATTACTTTTAAGTTTTTTACTTTTCGTCATTTTTTTATTAGGGTAGGTACTTTTTTCTTGCATGGTGTGGGCCTTGCTTTCATGCTTGCTTTTTACAACTTTGTTCTAGCCTGGACAGCGCGATCGGTGTAGACGCATACTAGCACTCGTACCTAAATTCAACGCTACTTCCGACGTCAGTGATGCCACAAGCAATGAAGACGAAGTGAACAGTCGCGACTCATCCCCTGCTCCATCTATAAATTCATCGTTAGAAAGACTAGATTTCAATAGCCCAGATCCATCCAGTAATGATTCCTATATAGAAAACTCAGATGAAGATTCTGTATCGATTTTCCATCCACACTTGGAATCCATAGATTGCCATGAAGCTGTAGCCGATGCCTGCGAAGATCCACCACCACTCACACCCGTTCTTTCAACAGTATTTCCTTCCGATACGCAATGCAATTATAATGCTATACCTTCTATCGCATCGCTACCCTCCTTGCCATCAGTTCAACCGTCGCCGTTGGCGTCGACGCTACCATCTTCATCAACACGCATCCAAAGAAAACGCAGAGTTCCTATAGTTGCTGCTAACAGGGTAATAAAAAGACGGAACATACAGAAATTCAAACTTTCCTTTCAATGGACCAAGAGAAGGTTTCAACATGTAGCTGAAATAACTGATCAAGGCTTTAAGGAAACTGTCCCATCTAATTGGTCGGCGGTAGACTATTTCTATCGATTTTTCCCTGAAGACCTTATTGCTGATATAGCAAACAATACTAATTTATATAGCGTTCAAGAGACTGGAAAGTCAATAAAAGTAAATAAAGAGGATATAATTGACTTTTTGGCCATCAATATATTGATGGGAGTTGTTGTTATGCCATCTTACAAGGACTATTGGAAGACCAGTTATCGTTACGGCAAGATTGCAGACGTCATGCCTATCAAAAGGTTTCAACAAATAAGGCGGTATTTACATTTTGCAGACAACACGCAAGCTGACGAGTCCGATCGTTACTACAAACTACGTCCTCTCCTTGAGCGAGTTAGAGCCCAATGTCTATCTATTGAAGAGGAGAATGCTTTCAGCGTAGATGAAATGATTATTCCGTACAAGGGCAAAAAAGCGGGTTCTCGACGGCAGTATAACCCAAACAAACCATGCAAATGGGGTTTTAAAAATTTGGTAAGGGCAGGTGTCTCTGGAATCGTATACGATTTTATGTTGTATGCAGGCGACGATACCTTTAGGGGCATCGAGTTTGAACCTGATGAGGAAAATCTCGGCATTGGAGCTAAAACGGTGTTAGCTTTATGTAAGACCATAAAAAACCGAGCTTGTGTCGTTTACTTTGACAATTGGTTTACGTCTCTCGAACTCGTGTATTTGTTGAGACATAATTATGGCATATTTAGTTTAGGCACTGCACGAAAAAATAGGCTTCATGATGCCAATGCCTTATTGTTGTCAGACAAAGCTCTGCAGAAAAAAGGGCGGGGGGCTTATTGTCAAGCAACTTGCAATAAAAATAAAATTGCTATTGTGAAGTGGTTTGATAATAAGCCCGTTACCTTGGTTAGCTCTTATGTCGATGCTTTTCCTGTCGAAAAAGTAAAGAGATTCCATAAGGAATCAAAAGGACGCATAGACGTACCTTGTCCACAAATAGTGAGACACTATAATAGGCATATGGGTGGAGTCGATCTGGCTGACATGCTTATTGCCTTGTATCGGACTAGTATGAAGACACATCGTTGGTACCTAAACATATTTTCTCAATTATTGGACATATGTATCAACAACGGTTGGCTTCTTCGCCGCCGCCATTACCGATCAAGCAACATCAAGAAAAAAGATGACCATCTCAAGCAGTTTCGATATGAGGTGTATGCTGGTCTTACAAGAAGCAACCGACAAATGGCGAAAACTTCAGTCCAGGATTCGGTGGCTGAAGAGAAAAAAATAAAGAAACCAGCAACTGAAAGGCCCATAGATGCCATCAGATATGACGCTTTAGATCACTGGCCGGAACACACCGAATATCAGAGGTGCAAATATTGCAAAAAGGGCCAAGCAAGTACTCGTTGTACCAAGTGCAATGTCAACCTTTGTTACGTGGCTAAAAGAAATTGTTTCGTAGCTTATCATAAGCACTGATGGTAATAATGTAATTATTTTATTATACTTTGAAAGCATAATTTGTCGTTGTATTATTTTGATCAAGCTATGTCAAAAGTGCATTTTGTATATTATTCTATACGCCCCTTACACATGCAATTTACTTACGTCGGGAGCATTATCTCCGATTATCAGCTAATTAGATTTTTTACCCTATTTTTCCTACCCTTATTTTAGGTCTCATAATCATAATCATGTATTATATTAACGTTTTATTTCGATGAAATGTCGTGCGACCTTAAGGGTTAATGCAACACAAAAAGGAACGCCTTAGGCCGGTTTTAGTGCTCGACCGACCGTCGGTGCGTACATCGGTCGCGCTTCTCATTTGTATGAAAATTCACAAGTCGTCACAGTGCTCGACCGACCGTACGCACGCGTATATTGCTACGCACTGCGTACGAGGACCGTCGGTCGAGCGCGTCCCGCATGCGTGCCGTCGGTCGACCGACGCGTTATGGAAACATATGAACGCGTTCAGTGCTGCACCGACCGGTGGACCGACCGCACGTATGTGCGTATCATCGTCGACGAAAAATTATTTCGTAGGTACTCAAAATGAACAAATTTATCGACACCGAACGATTAATCACCGAAGTTCGGCTTCGTGAACCACTCTGGAACATAAGCCACGTTTTGTATAAAGACCGTGATGCAAAGTTAAAGGCTTGGCAAGAAGTGAGTGAAGCATTGTTTCCTAATTTCGATGAAATGACTCCTACTGAACAAAAAGATATAGGTAAGTAAAGAACAAACTATCTTCATCTTTATTTATTTATTTCGAGACATACAAATAATTTAAAAAATACTATTATTTTGCCAAGACACAGCACCCTCTGGAGATATAAAATAATTAGCAAACTTTTCTCTCAACATGTCCCCTGATCTGATATTATGTCTTTGACTGTCACTGCCGTGGGTAAGCGGTTCAAATCCTGCAATTGTTAATGTATCCTCTATTTTGTAACCATCTCGTTCTCTGATGTAATTATGTAAAATACAACAATCTTTGATGATTGTAATTGTGTTTTCCAAGGAAGTGTTCATAGGTCTGTGGAATATTCTGAATTTTTTACTCATTATGCCGAATGTAGACTCGATATATCTCCTTGCACGACTAAAGGAGTCCGCACACTAATGGGAACGGAAAGGGATCGTAACCGTATCGCCTCGAGTCGTTCAGAATGGTTTGTATTAAACTCCCAACTGCAACGCACACTAATCGGAATCGTACCGTGATCGCCTCCCCTCAGAACAGGCTCCGAACTTGCAATTCCCGCGCTTACGGCTCATCGTCCCCGCGCTTACGTCTCTCCGTCCCCGCGCTTACGTCTCTCGTTCCCCTGTCCCCTCCTGCGACTTGCGTGCTAGAGAGAAAGACGCCGCCATCCTGCCATTCGCAAGGCGTATTTCATTTGTGTTGCGCGTATGTTTTATTTAAAATTTTAAGTTAGATTCAAACACAAAATAACGATGCAAAGGGAGAAACTTATTGAAGAAGTGAGAAAATATCCATATTTATATGACTTAAGTGACGCTAAATACAGTAATAGTATAAAAAAGGACGAGGCTTGGAAACAAATAAGTATTACTTTAAAGCAATCTGGTAAGTACCTACTCCTATTTAATTTTTTATCTAATGTTTTTCGAGCTTAAAGTCGCTGTGCTTGAAGAAATAAAATAAAATAAAATAAAAAAAGTTTTTATTTACGTAAACCTATTACAGGCATTTGCAAATAGTCAAAACATATTTGGCTCATTAATATAATATATTTAATTTATTAATTTAGTTTAATTATTATAGTTATAATAATAATAAATAGTTTGTATTAGATTTTTTATAGCTTTAGCGTAAAAGCTGTCAGGTATGAAAATAGAATTTTATTTTTATCTATAATTTAAGAGTGGGAGAACATACCACAATATGTCATCGTAACGCTGATCAGATCGATGACTAATAGGCTACAAGAATGCATCAGGGCACGGGGGGGTAATACCAGTTATTAAGAATATTTTTTTTGCAATAATTTTGTTTTTTATTGTTTTTATGGACTGTTTTAGCCCTACTAAATTTTCTATCAAAATTACCATTTTTCTTGCAGAGCCAATAATTTATCATTCAATAAGGTTATTATTCAATAATTTACCCTCATTGTAAAGGTTATTAACTAAACTTTTAGGCGATATATAGTTCGAATTGATACGTTCCATATTACCAAAAATATTTACCATTTTACGTGAAAAAAGGTAGTGGCTCGATTTATTTGCTCCCAAGTGTATATTGGAGACGAAAATGAGAGTCGATAAACATTTCGCCGTAAGATAGAAAAAGAAATACACCCATTCGAATATCACGAGACATAATTATAACCCATTTTTGGAGCAGTGAAAAAACGTCTTAAATAATGTCTCAAAGTTCAATTAAGGTACTAATCCTGCCTTTATGGAGTTTGCAGTAAATATCTGTTATATATTATTACATTAAAGTAAATATATGACACCACTGTGCACATTATTATTAGTTTTTTACTATTAACTTTAGTAGTAACTGGCTAAGCCTAAACTGCTATCAAGTTGTTGATTGATGAAATATTATGGAGCTAATACAAATAACATTGATATTGTGTTAGACCTTACACATTACATGAAACAGTTATACTATGAAGTTTTGTATGTTTGTGTATTTTAAATAACAACCTAATTATTTATCGAATACTCTGAATTCATTATGTTATATCACACAATCTAGGTAAATAAATCTGTCTTTAAAAATATTCACACATAATGATGTGTGAATGATGTGTGAATATTGTTAGATCTAGTTGATTTTTGCCCTAATGATAATAAGTTATTTGCCATATAGCTTAATAGTAACCAACTAAACTAAATATATCAATTTGGTGATTGATGAGATATCTAGTACCTACCTATACCTATTGGTCTGTGCATATTTGTGTAGCTAAATAACAACCTAAATATAACCAGACTGTATTCATGATTAAATTACAGTTGCTCTAGGTAAATATAAATCCCTATGGCAGGGGACTTTACAAATAAAATATTTACACATCGCACTCTTACACTGATATTATTCAGTGGGGATCAATCTAACAATAAAACTATGTCTCTAGTAATTGCATTGATACCACTGAGTTACTAGTGCAATCATGCATTTTGATTATAATTATTGCCTAAACAAATATATTATAAGAACAAGAGGTATTATGTTAGTTAATAGATGCTATTTATATTAAGTAATAGGAGAAAATTAATATAATAAGGAATGAAACAATTGCCACGGAATAGTAACAACTAGTTTATTAAAAACAAACTATCACTTTTTATTATTTGTGAATATATTTCTCAAGTACAGCACTTCCTATTTGTTGATTCAATCTGTAAAAAAGAAATAATGTAGTTAATAGGTATAAAGTAACTTTGTTATTTTTCCAGAGGCTGCCGATATAATTTGGAATTGTGAGTTATGTTATCTAATATGAGACAAATGGAATGGCTTTGAAAACTTTTTAATTTGGATATAATGGTTATCGGAGTAATTGCAAGAAGATGTGAGCAATGTCATTATGAATCATATCAATAAATAATGAAAATTTTCTTTTATTTTTCCTTCCCTTCCCGAGATAGTTCTTTGTGACACATATTAACACTATTGTGACAAATATTCACACTATCATCCATAGTAGCAATTACCTACCCATATTGGACCTCTGTTTCAGTGAGTTCTGGCATGAGGTTAAATATTTATTTCGCAATAGAAATGATCTATACTTTTTCGCCAATGAGGATATTTTTAAGTAGACTGAGATTCTGACAGATTTATTATGAGTAGTAATAAATACCTTAATACTTACACAAATCATTTGAAGCATAAGATAAACATGTATTGATTTTGATATAGATTTATAATCTTCCGATCGATTTCAAATCCATTCTTTAGATGTAATCACTTAGTTCCTTGAGTTCTTGTCGGCTCCATACTATAAATATTGTTAAGCAGCTAGTTTGTCACAATTTCAGGAGATCTAGAACAATATGTACATAAAAGAGACCGTTAATAGGCAAACAATATCATTTCACAGTGCCTGCATAAAATCAATGAAGAATTTTAGTTATTTACTTACTGAGGTTATATTCATTTGTAAACGTTATGTAGCGGTAATACATTGTTTGTATTAAAAAGGATATGTTTCTATCAGTTTAATATACCCGTTTAAACTACTTTGCAGTTATAAAATAGAGTATAATTTAAAAAAAGTTATATAGGAAAATATTTTGCTGTTTTGTTTGTTTTGATCAAAGTTTTGACAGCTAATTCAACTACTCCGTAGTGCGTAGCTACTGTTATCGATAAAAAAATATCGAAACTTTACTATAGTAACAATATATACGATAAATATCTTTGACTGCATGCGATATATTAATACAAACAATACACACATAATAAATTAATTAGTTTTTTCGTTTAATTATATTTTAAATCCACAATATTCCTATTTGGCTGACTTTGATATGCCCGGATTGGATTTCGTGACCACAACCACTTTAATTTTTTTATAAGGGAGTTATTTATATTTATTATGAGGTGGCGGTTCTAATAAAAATAATTTCAACATTACAACTCGTAACATAATATAATATCATAATTATATATTATTATAGCATCGTACAGACTTTTAAATGCATTGAACACTAGCTGTCCCACGCAGTTCCACCCACTTAGATCCCATTCCCGTGGAAAATTTCGACTTGAAAAGAAAGCATATTACTCACAAATAATATGGTTTTCTATTGGTAAAAGAATTTTCAAAATCGTGTCAGTAGCTCCAGAAATTACTCCCTACAACCTCACAAACAATTTACAAACTACTATAATATTAGTAAAGATTAAAAACATAATAATTTCATATTATGCTGAAATTAAACATCTAATAACACATATTAATGCATGGATTATAAGAAGAAAAAATATATATTTGTCAGCAACGGATTAACTCAGAAACTTTTATTGTGTTTTATTTTTAATTCAACAAGTAATCTAGATATATCTTATGAAAATATTCCCACGGGGACGTGACCACTAATAGATTGTCGATATTTTCGAAGCTTTGTATCATGGTCATCCCTACTGACATTTGTCAGAGACAATAAAATTACTTTTTTTCAACCATAAATCCGGAGGTAATAGGTTCGATCCCCATATGAAAGTTGTTACCAGTCTGGTTAGGATATTGCAGGCTCATCATTCCATGTTTCTGAAGGCACGTTAAACTGTAGGTCCTGAACGCAATCTAGCGTATATTTAAACGTATCCTAGGATTGATTCTGGTGTGTACCCTATGGGTTGCAGAGATCAGACGGCAGTCGCTCTGTGTAAATGCCTCGTCTAATCACGTAGGTTTGGTAGTGGACCCCGGGCTCTGAAAGCGTTAGCGCTATGGATGCAATCGGGAATGACGCTCGGGTGACGATGAATTGGGGACATTATACATACTATAAATAATAAAGTTTAGTGTTATGGAGTAATTTATTCATTTTAGAAAGTATACACGTGAAAATATTGTGAATAATATGATAAAATCAAATACAGTAATACAAAAACTTAGATCCTTTATACCTTATTATTAATAATAATTAAGATAAAATTCTGCATTTAAGTATTATTTAGGTACCTTTCTGTTGTGTAAGTTTATTATAATATTGCCTTTTAGAATCAGGAATTATTTTAAGAGTTTCGCATTTAGATAAATGATGTAATCTTATATCAAGATATTTTTCAATTACTGCACGTATAAGATTGTTTCTATGGATCGGGCCATTTACATGATTTTCTTCAAACATAAATATGCCACAATTTCCAACTAATTTTTTTAAGATTTGGAGCACAACCGCTAAACGTTGACTATTCGATGTCACTACGAAATCCTCGCGCGCAATTTTGCGAACATGTGCCTCGCAAATACAACATACTTCATACAAACTTTGAGATGAAAAACAAAGTCCACCTCTGTTTTTCAGGGAAATCAGTTTATGAAACCACAAAAAGTCACTTGCTTGCAAAGCGTCTATACAAAATTGACATTTTATAACCTTAAGAAGGTAATGAGCTACAGAACCAGATATGTAGCCAACAATGTAACGGTGTAAGTCATGGATATCAGGCAAATCTGTGGATAATAACTTTACAACGCTAGCACACGTTTCGGTAATTGTAAAGGAATCATTACATAGCTGTTCTTCTTGAAGTTTATGCAATTGAGCTGATCCATTAATAGCCTTTATTGATGACGAGCAATTCAAAACAGTTATATTTTCTAGTGGAATACAGTTTCCGCTATCAGAAGCCTTTATTCCTAAATTACATAATACTTTTCTATAAATTCCCTTGAATTGTTTCGCATTAGGATTGTTATTGTGCCCTCCATGCATTCTTATCATTCCAAACAGCAACTCCAGATGGTCCTGGCTGTATTTGTAAGATGGTATAAATACAAGCATGTCTTCCTCAACCAAACTTCTGTACAATGATTGTAAGCTCTCAATACCTATGAGAATTCCGAGGAAACCAGTTTTGCAAGTACATTCCAAGATTGGTGTTAAGTTTTTTAGTATTACTTGTACTTTTTTCCCCTCCAGCACCCGTATTCTAATTCATTCGAAATGGCCTTTCCGATCGGAAAGTAGCTGTTTCCGAGACGGAATCTAAAAACGCTATTCATATTTCCGAATGCGGAAACTTTGACATTTGAAATCGGATAATCAGCGGCTTTTTCTCGGAAATATTTCCGTGAGCTATTTGCTGTCGGAAGTCATTCCGAATTATTATTTTTTAATATAAATTGAGACAATTTGTCGCAGAACTTGTTTCAGTGTATAGTAAGTAGTAATTAATGAGAGTTTTTGTCCATCACAAATGTATATATAACTACATTCATTCGTTTAATTGTTGTTTTATGTTTTGAGGTTAGTTATTATAGGTAAACATTAATTTTAGATGGAGCACCTTCTCGCTATGCGCCTAATTAACCGTAGTGAAGGAGCACGACGGCGACGCCAAGCCTTAAATCTACATCGTACAATACGGGATCTATCAAACCCATTTTCAGACCCCCATTTTCGTGCGCACTACTAAATATCTCAATTTAATTATCTATTCTTTTTCAAGATTTTAGCTGCTCTTCACTTTTACGCTCAAGGGAGCTATCAAAAACCTGATGGCAAGGACGCTACTGTGAGCCTGAGTCAAGCGTCAGTTTCCAGAGCTATAGCCCAAACAACAAATGCCCTGAATGCTCCACCCGTGCTGTGCAAGTGGATACGCTTTCCATGTGGAGTAAATGAAAGGCAGCAGAAAATAGAGGAGTTTGTATTTATTTCTACATACTCATATTACCTTTCTTTATATAGGAGGCGGGCGAAACTCCATAGAACGTTGGGCATAATTATTGTATTATTTTATTTATTATTATGTAAATACCATTTAAAAAATCCAAAATATTATTAATTTGTAATGGGGCTTTTTTATTGCTTTCCACGTAAACAAAATATACTAAATTCAGCCAGTCCTGCCAGCACTATAACAATAAAGTAGGTATTAACTTTAATTGAAATGTTAGAATAATACTGTATTTATGCGTATTACACACATATAATATAAGTTATAACGCACTTTCCACCATTTATCTGGCGATTTAGTTGCACCATACCCAATTGCATTTAATGCGTCGGCAAGCTGTTGCAATAGAATTTTCTTTTGACGAGCAGCGTCGGCACCCACGACGCGCCCCCGGGCGAGGTCCTAGTGCCCCATCATAAATTGGAGCAGCACTTCTCGCTGCTCCTGTGACACCCTCGGTCTCTGAAGTAAAGAATAATGATAAAACAGAACAGTAAAGCTGCAATGGTGAACGTACAAAAAAGGGTAGATAGGTACTTACTTTGTTCATCTCGCAGTGCAAAATTCAGCAGACGTACGAATTAAAATAGTTATTAAAATGAATGAAATACAACCACAGTTGTTGTCAAATTGGCGGATTCTGTTTGTTTGTAAATGACAATTTTGACAGCTTTACGAAGAATGTTTACGTGTGATTTCAATAACGCAATATTATTGTAAAGTATTATAATTAAATACAACATAGATACATAAATTGTTTTGAAAACTATAACTTGAATTTAAAATAAGTCACATATTATTTTACTAACGAGTTTATTACCAATATTTTATTCTTTTAAATAACTACCAAGGATCCCGTTTTCTACCAACATAAAGCATTCTCTGTAAACGGTTTGCGCCAAGGTTCCGATCGGAAAATGCCGAAGATTACCGAAGATCATTCCGTCCGGATTTATGAATAGCCTTTTTCATTTCCGTCGGAATGCAATACGTTTCCGATCGGCAGCGTTGATTCCGCCGTCGGAATGTCAGTCTTTTCGAATGAATTAGAATACGGGGGCTGGTCTATTTTTCGCTTAGTAGCTTGTTTTACTTTTAGTTCACGTATATATGTTTTCATTGAATTTAAAAAACCAAATATGAAATCTTTGTTATGATTGTTTAGAGGTTGCTTAAAATCAAATTGCTTCATATTTCTAGAGTTAAAAATATCAAAAAGATGATTCATGTTTCTTACAAAACTTTCAGTTGCTTCAGAATTCTTAAAAGTATTTAGTTTTACATCTTCCCTACAAAATTTTAACGCTGTCGCTACACTTGTGCTTAAGACTTGACTAGCAAGCTTCACCTTCATGATATTATTACGAAACATAATATGCCTTCGTGTGAGTCTATTAGCGAAATGTAATCCTTCGTCTTCTTGGATTTTATTTAATTCACATAAAAGATTCCAGTCAATTTTATTGTTATTGTTGTCTATAATAACTTTTTTAGATTCCCAGTGATTGCGCACAAGCTTAAACATGTGGACGGGATCTAAGAATATAGCCACATCAGATTTGTCTACTGGATGTTTAAAGGTTGTTTTTAATTCCTGTTTGGAATCTATCTTACATCCCAACAATTTCATTACCGTTAAATTCGTTGAATGTCCGTCGAATGTTAAAGAAGCTACTTTTATACCAGCATCGTGACATTTTATAAGGCACAGGTTGATGAAATTAACTTTTTGTTCAGCAGTCAAACCATGCACAAGAAAGTAACCCAGAGGTAATTTAAAATGTTCATTGATACCATTTATTAAAAGAACGTATGCTTCAGAGGCAAGAGTTTGGCAATTTTCTGAAGTCCCTGTCCCCATGTCAACATATCCAGATTTTTTTTTGCCATCCCACAAACTTTGTTGTCTAATAGACATCTCGTCAGCTATCAAAGAGCAAATAATTTTACGCTCAGATGACGCAGCTTTTGCTTTCAAAGCCTGAAATGATTCATCTGAGAATCCAGGCTCACCGCTTATGTTGGAATACCACTTTGATAATGTTTTATGGTGCGGAAGGCAAGTGTCAAAAGTAGCTCTCACGTAATTATAGGCAGTCGGTGAAAGGAAATTTAAAGTGAGACAAAACTTTTTTATTTTGGCACTGTATTTGGTCTTCTTTTTCTGCAAAACAAAATTAAAAATATCAGCTGCTACTACATCTGTCGAAAGTAGCTCATAAGCATCAGGGTTAACGTAGCGGTTATCTTTTAAATTTTTTAAGATACTTTTTAAACTTTTATTTTTTTTTACCAATCTTCTATTTTTTTGTTGTAAGGTTTTTATTTTACGAACATGACGGTCAATAAACAGTTGTTTACGGCGCAATTGTGATTTTAGTTTAACTTTTCTTGGAGAGTCAAACACATAATCCAATTCAGAAATACCAACATCATCGATATTTGAATCTGATTGTGGTGGAGCAAGCAACTCTGGCTGTGTATCCTGAAATAAAATCAAATATTGTAAAAAATAAGGCAATAAAAAATATTAAAAGCCAGCAATTGGGCATTCTTCTGGTCTTGTAAAATACTAACGGGTTTAATCTGCGAAAGTTCAGATATGCCCACAGATGTATTGGAGTGTCCTGGAAACAAATCCAAATTATTAACGTCACCAATCTCGGAATTTGATCCAGTAGATGCTGGATGAGTATCCTGAAAAAATAGTAATCTTATAACTATGTTATACCTGTAACTTATTAATAAAATAAAAAAGACAAAGAAAACAATACCCACAATTGTGGGTCTTGGAAGACCCGATAATTTCGTGTGAGTTTCGGTCATTCCTGGAGCCTCAGCCAAATTCTGTAACAATACATTTTTATTACATTACTTGCTTTTGCATCTATGAACACTCGATTATTATTCAAAGTAATTTTTTTTTCAGATTATTACTGGTTAGCCTAGCCTAGCTGTCACTGTCTTTAGTCATTCATCTTGATTCATGACCACAAAGTACTTTATACTACATGACGCCATACTATATTTATTATTATATTTATATTACTTTATATTAATTAATATTACAATTAATAATATAATATTATAAATAACTAATATTATATTAATATTACTATATTTATTATTATTGTCAGATTATTTATTGAAAAAGTAATGGAGGAAAAATAATCTATGTTTATAATAAATAATTAAGTAATATCTCCTTTACTGTAATTTGTGTCACTATTTACAATTTATGTACTACAGAGCCGATTTTTTTAATAATGCGGAAGAGGAAAGGCTTTGTTTAGCAATGCAGCAGTAGGATGACATAGATAAGAAGAAAAAAAAGGTAATAAGTTTAAGTTATCATAAAATTTACAAAAATAGCATTTATAGATGAGAGATTACACAAACGGATAAAATAGAAACATGTACCTTTTTAGGAAAAGCTTCTTTATTTAGTCTTTTCAAACCACTTTTCGTGCAATAAAAGTATTGTTCCTCAAAATGACTTGAGCAAATGACACTCCGCTTTGATGGTAACCAGAACTCATCCAGCCGAGTTTTTTGAATTATTTTTGTCCATTGCGACTTCCTTTCTTCGTCAACTGGGAAGCTGAAATTACCCAATCCTATTTTATGACGCAGTCTTGCTCATCATTTAAGTATCTACTAATTAAACATAATCAATTTTATGCATTTGAACTTATCAGTTTATTCAGCTAGCGTAGTCTTAATTTAACTCCCATAAGGCGACTTTAACTATGTATTCTTATAAATATGTTAAACAATTTCCCATCAAGATCAAGGAGAGTTCAGTGGAGAAAATCTATTATTAGGTATTAATGGAAAAGTGGGTAGACTATTCCATTATTCTCTGGCATGGCAACACTTAAAAAAGTATTGCGTAATTATGTTCAACAAAGATTTTAAAAAAAATAGATTTGGGGAAAATATTCCATTATTATGTGGCAACACTTAACAAAATAGACGCATTAATTCTATGACAATTAAAATAGGCAGATTTAATTCAATACTATTATAAAATGGATTCAAAATGGGCTACTTACAGATGAAACGTGATCCCATGCGATTTTTTCGCAGTCGCAGCAGCATTTTTGCAAGTAGGAATGACACAAGTCGGCATAATTTATTAAATACCGACGACTACAAACAGGAGTTACGGATGCGCGCGTCGGTCGTCGACTGACTCGAGCCACTCCAATTTGGAGTGATCGCGGCGGTCTCACTTTCAAGCGCGTTGACGGTTTCTGGTTTGTTCTGTATTCTGAGTTCTGAGGTAATCAATACATTTTTACGTTTTGACAAATGATGAAGTCGTATATGTAAATATTTT
This sequence comes from Nycteola revayana, assembly GCA_947037095.2. Taxonomy (NCBI): domain Eukaryota; kingdom Metazoa; phylum Arthropoda; class Insecta; order Lepidoptera; family Nolidae; genus Nycteola; species Nycteola revayana. The sequence continues at coordinate 5,332,627 of OX344844.2, forward strand.
TCTATTATGGCCCTTATGCAGGGGCGTAGCTACCGCCGTATTTGCCGTATCAATTATACGGGGCCCCCGGGCCACGGGGGCCCCCAAAGTGTGTAAGGAAAAAGAATAAAAACTTTCTAATTTATTTTATTTTACAAATGACAAAATTCTATAAAGTAATTCCTTTTTTTCCCGCCTTAAGCGTGCGTTCAAAAGTTGGCAACACACTACATCGTTATGGCGGGCTGCGGGACTTCCCCGTTTTACTTACTTCATCTTCAACTCAGCGGGAAATCCCCGGGAATCCTTCATCGATATCGCGATGTACGTGTACGTTGTTGTACTTTGCATTGGATGTTAAACCACGGAGTGCAGTGCACTGTTTATTTACGCGCTTTATATAAATGTGCATTACATTGTAATTCAGTACAAACAATATTGATCTTCTAGTTTAGCAGTATTAGTAGCGATTTGTAAAAAAAATGAGTGAAAGGAAAAGAGATTATCCCAGCGGCGCTGAGAAAAGAAAAATTAAACACAAAAGGGACGAGGTTATAAAAAAAGTGCCCAAAATTTCTTCATTTTTTCAGAGACAAGATACTGTGAGTGATTTAGATTGGAAAGGTAAGTACTACCCAACCCATTTATTAGGGGCCCGTAGTGATAAATAAGGAAATCTTTTAATTTCGGTCTGTCCATCTGTCCGTCACAAAAAGTTGTCTCCCCCCTCGATTTTCACAATTATACTGTTTTTAGGGTTCCGTGCGTTGATTAAAAAAAAACAAAATTCTAACTTATCTATAGGATCGATTTGTTTTGTTGTTTGTCTATCAGTCCGTATCGTATCGTTAATTGCGTGTTGAGAACTTCAGATGTGCAGACTCGCTTTCGGGTTCTCGTTTTGTATGGCCACTACACTACGCGCTGCGTTTAAATAGCACGCAGGTGTACCTATAGTAATGCACGGACGGGCTGCAGGTAATTTTTTATCTACTAATAGGTACGAGCACAATCCGCTTAGAGTCTGTGTGCGTCTGAACTGAACACTCTCTAACTGTGACCCTTAGTAACGTTATTTATTTATATATAACTCTTTTTAGTTTAGTATCAAAGCATTCGTATTTATTTTTTAACAATTACTCGTTTATTTTTAGATTCTTCTGAAGCATGTTCTTCTTCACATATCCATCCGGAAATAGAAGAAAGCCAAGCACATACTTTATCGGATGTCCATCTAGAAATCGAGGAACCCCAAGTCAACGATTCTGATATATCTGCAGATTGTAATATAATTTCATCAGATAGAGGAAATTTTGGTGACAATTTAACTGAATGCGAACGAAAAATAATTTTTAAATTGGGTCCATTTAAACCACAAGGACCATTTCCAAAAGTTTCAGAAAATAACCGACCTTTTTCGGCTTATTATTATTCATATTTCAATCAGGCAGGCATAAAAATTATAAGACCATGGTTATGTTATTCTAACGTTTTAAACAAACCGTACTGTCACTTCTGTTGGTTATTAGCAGATCGTCAAAACAAATCGTACTCCTCTGCTTGGGTTAACGGTGTTTCGGTTAGAAGCAATTTCACACAAACTATTCTTGACCATGAAAAGTCACAGCAGCATATTAGTGCCTCACTCTCTTATAATAATTGGTTGCAAGGAAATACCATCGATACTCTATTGAAAAGTGAAATCGATAGTAAAATTACATTCTGGAGAGATGTACTGCATCGTATAATTAATGTTATAATTACTTTAGTATCTTGTAATCTACCTTTGAGGGGGCATGATTCTGATTCTGGCAATTTTATAGCAATTTCACGTCTGCTATCTAACTATGATGCAACTTTAAAAGAACTTCTTCTAAAACCGAAAGGTGAAATAAATTATTTAAGCCCTACGATTCAAAACGAAATTATTAGTTTGCTTGGTACCACCGTTAGGAACAATATTATCTCAGAAATTAAAAAAGCTCCATTCCTGACAATAATTCTGGATACAACACAAGACTTGTCAAAAATTGACCAACTATCTGTAGTTTTTCGATATATCTCGGTTACAGAAAATGATGATAATGTGCCTAAAGAAATAAAAATCTGTGAGTCCTTTTTAGGATTTATAGCAGTAACCGATTGCAGTGCTGCAGGTCTGAAAACTGTCATTTTAAATTTGACTAAAGAATATGGAATTGATTTGACTAAATGTAGAGGACAGGGATACGATGGAGCAAATGTTATGTCGGGTGTGTATGGAGGATTACAAACCCTAATAAAAGAGCATGCTCCAAATGCCGATTATGTTCATTGTGCTGCGCACGCTTTAAACTTGGTTTTGAACGATGCTGCGAGACATGTTCGTGAAGTATCGACTTTTTTCGATAATTTAGAAAAAATATATACTTTTTTTGGCAATAGTATAAAACGCTGGGCTATGCTAAGTGACGATTCATCTGAAAAATATTTGATTACCCTTAAAAAGGTATGTCCTACCAGATGGTCTTCTAGGAACGACGCTTTATTAGCAGTAAAGAAAAATTTTTTACTAATCATGAAAACTTTGTACCAACTAAATTTAATTTCAAATAAAAAAGATGAACGTGAAGAATGTAAAAGTATAATTAATATTTTAGAGAGTTTTGATTTCTTAGTGCTCGTTACATTTTTTTCTTCACTATTTGAAATTATTAATCCTGTTTCTAAAGCTCTACAGCATGAAAATAATGACTTACAGAAATCTAGTATTTTATTAAGTAATCTTTTAAATAGACTGTGCCAATTAAGAAATCAGAATTCATTTAATAGTTTGCTAAATGAATCCAAAGATTTAGCAAAAGAGTGGGGGGTAACAACTATTTTTAAAAACAGTAGGCGAAAGATAACGAAGCGTTTTTTTGATGAGTTATCACAAGATGAGAGAATTTCCGACCCGGAATCCTATTTCAAAGTCAATGTATACTATTGCTGTTTAGATATATTAATTTCTCAAACTAAAGAAAGATTTCAGAGCCTTTGCAACCTGAGTAGTATATTCGAAATATTACAACCGGAGAAACTCCTATCTTCTTCAAGCGAAGAGATATTAAACGCTTCCGGAAAACTGTCTGCTAAATACAGTAAAGACATCTCACTTAATCTTTGTGACCAATTAAAGGCTCTAAAAACATGCTTAAATTCTGAAATTAAAAAAATTTATTCCATTAAAGAAGTCATTGAATTATTGCTAGTAAAATTCAATAGTCTTGCATCCAGTTTTCCCGAGGTAATCACAGCATGCTTTTTATTCTTGACCCTTCCAGTTACAACCGCAACGGCAGAAAGAAGTTTTTCAAAATTAAAACTAATAAAAAATTACTTAAGAACTTCGATGGGACAAGAACGGCTGTCAGACATCTCACTATTGTCCATAGAGGCAGAAACTTTAGAAAAACTAAAATCATCATCAGCCATAAATGATTTAATAAATCAGTTTGCAGAAAAAAAGGCAAGGAGAGTGAATATTTAAAATTCGATTTTTATTTGTAAAATGGGTAAATTATGTGATAAATAAATATTTCTTCTCACAATATTTTTTTTCTTTTGTGAAAAATCTTTACCTCCACATAAGGGCCTCCAAAAAAATTTTTATACGGGGCCCCGACAAGGCACGCTACGCCACTGCCCTTATGAGATTATTTCGATGCATACATGTTCCCTCAATAATTGCAAAAATGTTATCGCAAAATATTGGCTCTCCGAAGTAATTACAAAATCTTCATTCGATATTTTTATTTAACGGGTAATTATTTTATTTATTTAAGTCACTCTTTTTATTATACTATTCAAACAGAAGTTCATATCATACTTTGACACTAAATAAATGAATATGTATTTATCTATTATATAATAAAATCAACCGTTAAATTGCTTACCATGCATTTATTAATTTTTTATCAACCTTCTAGAAAATAAATTAGTGAAAGTAGGGAAAACGTTTCAGCAAAACTGGCAACAATAACAAAATGGACTCGTCTATCCTCAGAATAAGTTGTTAGTACTATATCAGTGCGTCTAACAAAATGGACTCGCCCAACATTTTGAAAGAATAAAAATAATTAATTAATGAAATAAAATGAGATGTATTTGCGGTACTTACACATGAAATGTGATCCCATCTTTTTTTTTTATTCTTCCAACTGCATTCTTGCAGGTGGGAACCGCATAAGACGGCATAATTAAATAATAACTGAAATATTTTTTCACAAGTAGGTACGTCACACAACACAATGGCCATAGAGCGACTAGTCATCCAAATGTCACACTACACTTTGAGAGTAGTTTGTATAGCTAGCTTCGGCTTAGGGTGCGTACGCGGTTCTGGTTTATTCTATATTCTAAGCTGCCGAGGGACCGTGCGGCGCCTGCGACTGAGGAGGCCCACGACCACGAACCACGCACGTGCCACGTGCTACCAACCACGCCGAGCCGGAAGATTCACCGTGCTGAGGCTGTAGAATATCCATTATAGCGAGAAAAATCGAGCGGCGCGCGGTGCGTCTAACGAGAACGCCCACGACCCATATCAGTGACCACGTGCTACCGACCACGCCCGACGGAAGAGTCGACCGTGCTGAGGCAATAAGTCATAGGTATCATAGGTTTACTGCCTACCAAGTAAGTGTTTAAGGTGTTTTTTCAATTTACTTCATTTTTGGTTGAATTTAAATAACATAACCTCACTTTCGCCATGCCCTCAGACGACGAAAGCAGCCCTAACATTATTGAAAGCGACCTGCTCAAAGACATAAATAAAAAAAGAGGGGTCGAAAAGGGTAAATTAACCCTATTTAAAAAATATTTATCAAAAATTAACCTTAACTCAATGTCGGCTGAACACATGACTTAGAATTGAGGACTCAACGGGCACTTGAAATCTTTGAGCGATATGACAAGATTCAAGACAGAATTGAAACATTATCTACCGATTTTGATAAAGAATTAGGTATTAGAAAGAGACTCCTTTGAAAATTCTTATTATGAATGTATGTCTAAAGCTAAGTCTTATTTAAACCAACAGCCCACAGCCTCGTGTAATGTCACCCAGTTACATAAATGAAATTTCCAGACATCCGATTACCTAAGTTTTCTGGGTCCCTTACCAACTGGATAGAATTTAGAGATGTTTTAGACGCGCTTGTCAATCAAAGTAAACTTAAACCCATTATTAAATTTAAATATTTGCATGGTTGCCTCTCAGACAGTGCTTTAGAGGTCATAGACTCTGTGGAATACTCCGATGACAGTTATGCACTGGCATGGCAGTTGTTGTGCGAGCAATATAACAACCCTAAAGTGCTTGTATATCACCATCTAAGAGAGCTTTTCAATATAGAGAATGTGCAAACTAATGCCTCAGCGCTTCGAAAATTGGCTGACAATATATCTAAACATCTTAGAATATATCCCTACTCAAGACTGGGATCTCTTAATAATATTTTTCTTGTCATCTAAATTAGATCAACATATGCAAAGAAAATGGGAGGAAAGATGTAAAACAAGGGAACTTGCAACATTACAGGAGTTCAAAACATTCCTGCGGAGCCAAGCTGACCTCCAGGAGACGCTGAGCCAGGCCGGGACCAGCTCCAGTGATCCAGTGATCAACCGTCCTCGACAGCTTCACGGAAGGTCCTCGTAGCCATGTCTACTCCTGTTTCTCATCATGGGTCTCAACTCAAAACATCTGGTATTTATAACCGCCGTAGTCAATGTCCTAATTTTAAGGAAGGTCATTACATTATCCAGTGTCCTTAGTTCTTGGCTCTGAACCCACAATCACGCATTCGTGTAGTAAATAGACTTAATCTATGCCAAAATTGTCTAGGTTCAAACCACATCCTACCAAATTATAAAGCTTCTCACTGTAGAACTTGCCAACGTAAACACCGCACTCTTCTCCTTATAATACCTATCAATTCTAATAATACACTAGGGTTTACCCCAACAAATGCTAATATACAGCCCAAGTTGTCAACTATACCCAACCCAGAACCAAAAATCGAAAATCAATCTGTCAATCTATTATCAAACCAAGTTGTCAATACAACAATGGGTACAGTTAACAACGGTTTACCAATTCAATTAAAACCTATAGTTCTCTCCACAGCACTTGTCACAGTGCGAGATAGATCTAGCCAACTTCATAAAATGAAAGTACTATTAGACTCCGGCTCTCAGTTGAATTATATCACCCATAATGCATTTAATAAACTAAATCTACCAACTCAAACATTAAATATGGAAGTTATTGGCTTCAACGAGAACAAAACAAAAATTAACCAATTATGTAATTTAGAAATTAATTCAGTTGATAATACCTATTCAACTAATTTATCATGCTTTATTGTACCTTACCATCATACTTACCTACTCAGTCTCTAAATATTTTAAATCGATATAAATTAGCAGATACTACTTATTATGATGGAGGTGAAGTAGATATAATAATAGGAGCCGAGCTCTTTTACCAACTTCTCTGTATTGGTCAACACCGCTTGCAAGAAAGGTTGCCAATCTTACAAAGAACTCGACTAGGATGGGTAGTTTCTGGTTGTTTACCTGTTTCTAACAAACTACAAGCTAGTCATTGTAACCTAACCTTTAATGTAAACAATATTTTCAACAACAGTGACAGCCAACACTCAACAATGTTTCCTAATGATGAAATCGAACAATATGAAAAGGCATTTGCTGAACATACCAGAACTTCTGATGGGAACTTTGTTGTGTCACTGCCATTACGGCTACCTGTCACATCCCTAGGCGCATCTCGACCCATTGCATATAAAAGATTTAAGGCATTAGAGACAAAATTAAAAAAAATCCCGATTACAAAATTAAATATGTTGAAATGATTGATAATTTAAAAAACACAGGTCATATGATAGTAAAAGATACACATGAACCTTGTAATTACTTAGCCCATCATGGTGTGCTTAATCCTCAAAAGTTAACTACTCCCTTGAGAGTGGTCATAGATCCATCTTCTAAAACAAGCTCAGGACTCTCATTAAACGATATACAATACAAGGGTGCAATAAATCAGGATTCTTTAGAAAATATTTTATTGAGATTCCGCAAACACAAGTATGTTGTTTGTGCTGATATCGAAAAAATGTTTAGAAAATTTTTTATTAACCCTTCACAACAAAATTTACAATGCATTTTATGGCGTGATAACCAAACCGAACCCTTACTGACATACAAACTAACGACTCTCAGTTTTGGTCTAAGATGCGCCCCTTATTTAGCAACTAGGTGTTTACAACAGCTCGCAGAGGAAAATAAACACTTACAACCTACTGCAGCTTCTACTATAGCTTCAGATGTATATACTGATGATTTATGCCACGGGGGAAATGACGAGCTCCTTGTAGCAAAAACTGCTATTGAAATTTATAAAATATTGCAACAAGCAAATTTTCACTTAAGAAAATTGAAATCTAACTCTAACTTTATTCTACAAAAAATTTATGAAAACACAGATTCATCACCTCAGCGCTTCGAAAATTGGCTGACAATATATCTTAACATCTTAGAATATTAAAATCTTTGAACGTATCTACTCAAGACTGGGATCTCTTAATAATATTTTTCTTGTCAGCTAAATTAGATTAACATATGCAAAGAAAATGGGAGGAAAGATGTAAAACTAGGTAACTTGCAACATTACAGGAGTTCAAAACATTCCTGCGGAGCCAAGCTGACCTCCAGGAGACGCTGAGCCAGGCCGGGACCAGCTCCAGTGATCCAGTGATCAACCGTCCTCGACAGCTTCTCGGAAGGTCCTCGTAGCCACGTCTACTCCTGTTTCTCATCATGTCTCAACTCAAAACATCTGGTATTTATGGTAATGGTAAAATGGAAATCTAACTCTAACTTTATTTTACAAAAAAATTATGCAAACACAGATTCATCACCTACCAATAATTCACTAACAAACCAAGGGCCAAGTACACATAAAATATTAGGCCTCGCATGGTGTAATCAAAATGACACTATTCAATATGCTTTACAAATAGAGCCAGTACCAACTAAATTAACAAAAAGAAAGATTTCATCCATGTCTGCTGCCATATTTGACTCATTAGGTCTCTTAAATCCAGTAATCATAATAGCCAGATGCTTCATACAACGTCTGTGGAAAGTTAAGATCGATTGGGACGATAACCTTCCTAGTGATCTATGCCAGGAATGGGCATTATTTTACAGCAAATTACATTTAATAAATACTTTCACCATTCCACGCTATGTACTCATCATCAATTATGTTGATTTTGAGCTACATGGATTTTGTGATAGCTCTATGACAGCCTATGGAGCAGTCATTTATATTCGTTCCACAGACAGCTCTGGTAATATTCTTGTAAGAATACTCTGTGCCAAGTCAAGAGTAGCAAGAAATGAAACTATACCTAAATTAGAACTAAGAGCCTGTTTATTATTAGCTAATTTGTATCAAAAGGTAATTACAGCATTAAAATTGATAAATATAACGACATATTTATGGTCTGATTCTCAGGTTGCATTAGCTTGGATAAACTCCCAATCAAATAAATTACCAACCTTTGTAAAAAATAAAATAAATGATATTAAAAAAACTACTAATATTATAAATTGGTACTGGGTCTGTTCTACTGACAATCCTGCGGACTTACTGTCAAGAGGAGTACAAGTAGATAAATTGCCTACCACTGCCCTCTGGTGGCAAGGACCGACATGGTTGTCTCAACCTAAAGCTGAATGGCCAACTCAAACTAATTTTTCAGAATTTAATTCTTCAAATAATAACGAAAATATTGAAGAAACCTACTGTAACATTTCTAGCAATTTACCTAATAACGAATTTATCTCCGAATTATTCCAGCGCTGGTCTTGTTTCAAAAGATTAAATAGAATATTGGCATTAGCACTTAGATTTTACAACAATTGCAAAAACCCAAAAAATAAATTGATAAACTCATTATCTGTACAAGAATTAATTGAATCACGCAATAAACTAATTAAATATGCCCAGATGCAGTCCTTTACCAATTAATATAATTTACTTAGTAATAAAAAATTGTTGTCATTAAATCCCTTTATGGAAAATGGTATTATGCGCGTAGGATCAAATTATTGTCATGACAAAAAGCATCCCATTATTTTGCCATCTAATCACATACTCACTACACTTATAGTTCGTGATATGCACATCAGACTGTTACATGCTGGTCCTCAATTATTATTATCATCTTTGCGTGAACAATATTGGCCTATACATGGCAAACAAATAGTAAATAAAATAGTACACAAATGTGTGACATGTTTCAGAGCCAAACCTAAGATGGACTCTCCAATCATGGGAAATCTGAGCCCTTCAAGGGTGAATCCCACACCAGCCTTCCTTAATACTTCCGTTGACTATGCCGGTTTTTTACAATATTAGAGACAGGAGGGGACGAGGCTATAAGGCAACTAAATGCTACATCGCTGTGTTTGTATGCATGGCAACCAAGGCGGTTCACCTGGTGCTGGTTTCGAGCTTGGAGACTGCAATTTTTTTTCAGCTTTCAGGCGCTTTATTTCCCGACGCGGTAAACCTAAGCATGTTTTAAGTGATAATGGTACGAACTTTCATGGGGCTAGTAACGAATTAAAGGAGCTATATGATTTTTTGAGGGATAATTCCACCGAGCTTGCGACGGCTAGCGCTGATGAGGGGATCACCTGGAAATTCCTGCCTGTATTTACTCCTCACATGGGCGGCTTGCACGAGGCTGCTGTTAAGTCATGCAAATTTCATTTGAAAAGGGTTCTAGGCAAAGCTTTATTGACTTTCGAGGAGTTTTCTACAGTACTTATACAAATTGAAGCAATATTGAACTCGCGCCCGCTATGCCCTATTCCAAATTCAACCAATGATGAGGTGTTTTGCTTGACGCCTGCTCACTTCTTGATAGGTAAGGACACCTACTTCGATGCCTGATTATGATTATGCTAATGCACCTACTTGTCGACTTTCCAACAGTTACAACAAATACAACAAGACTTCTGGCGACGATGGTCCAGAGACTACATCGGTCTTCTCCCGTCCCGCAGGAAGTGGAGAAGTTGCAAAGGTCCTGGTCTACGTGAAGGTGACGTGGTGCTGCTGAAAGACGACAGGCTGCCTCCTAACTACTGGAAACTTGGGCGCATCGTCAACTGCTGCAAGGGTACAGACGATGTGACAAGAGTAGCTGAGATCCAGACCAGTAACGGAATACTCAAACGTTCATTTAAGCATATTTGTCCTTTACCGATAAACGGAGTTGATTAATTTTAAAATATTTTCATATGTGAAATTGTAAATATTGTGAACCTAATAAAAAAATATTTCCGATGTTCTTATTATTTACATGCAGCTAGATATCTGGTATCTTTCTCTTATTTATTTTTAACTTAACTTCATACCTACCTAAATACCAGATATCTACATGCTGCGCAGAGCCATAGTCTTTGAGATTATGGAACTGTGCTGGTCTGCAGTTTCTGCTGTGCTGACTGGCATGAAATGGTAGGCTGGTGCAGTTGGCAACAGATAAAGCTGGCCCTCTGCACATTAGGCGCGGAGGATGTTGCACGTAGCGCCACCTAGTCTAAAAGTTTCGTACTACAAAGCAATAGTTCGATTAGGCGTGGCAACTGCGAGCAACCTCTCACTGAGCGTTGTTAGTAAATAGTCATAGATGGCGCTATTTTTGTATAATGTCACTAAAGGTGCGTACGTGAATAGAAATATTCTTGGGAAAAAGTAAAAGCCTGATGGCGCATTTACATTAAGTCGGTTAGACCGTATTCGGCTGCAGGCCGTATTCGGTCACCGACTAATATAAACAGGTATTCGTTTGGCCGTATTCGGTTTGGCCGTATTCGGTCGAGCCCGTTGTCGGTGTCGAGTGCGCCGTGCCCCGCCCGTCGCCCGCAGCCCGCAGCTCAGTTCGAAGAGCACGAGCCAGTCCGCCGCACGCGCACGATTGTGCATAAAATGGCCTCTCGAAAATTAAGTGACTCGGAAATAGCCGCGTACCCACCTAGCGCACAGGCTCGCGCGGCATCCTCGCGAGCCAAACGCTCGGCTGGTGTGGACGTGCCTCGGCCTGCCTCGGGCGCGCGTTTGCTCGACCGAGCACGGCTCGGCCCCGAGCCATCTGTTGTCGGTAAACTTGACGCGCTCAAAGGTGCCTCAGTGTGCGCTGTGCATTAGGTGGGGACGGTTATGTTTTGGCTCGCGCGCGAAGCTACTACAAGTTTTGTCTCTTTGTAATTTTGATATCATGGGCAGTCAGGAGGAGTCCATTCGCTTAATACAACTGTACAGCACGTACAATGCGCTTTGGGACCCCAAAGATCCAAAATATTTAACCTTTTGAACGCCAGAGCAAAAACGCATGAACTTGCCCTCAACGCCAGGCCACAAATTCACCGCAAATACGTTTCTTTTTAACGTAAAATTTCTCAATATTTATAATGCAATTTAATTAGTTTTATGGAAATAAATAAATTTTGGACCTTCTATTTTACAGGTATATAAATAAATAGGCATTAAAGTAATGTTTAAATAGTTTATTTCGTGTTTTAATGTACCGCTGTTTTTGTCACATATTTGTGTCGTTGGCGCTCAGGGACAGTTTTCGCTTGTCACGTATTTGTGACCCTGGCGCTCAAAAGGTTAAATAAAAATCAGCGGGAAGACAGTTGGCGGCAAATATCTGCTCAAATTAATATGCCTGTCAAGGAAGTGAAAAACAAAATGGTGTCCTTGTGTGTGTCCGTTATGCTAGCGTACACCAGAACTGCAACGAGTTAGTTTCTATGCCAAAAAACTCTGTGTAAATACTGCCTAATTACTGTAAAAATAAAAAAAAATCTTCCTCTTTAGTTTAGGAAATAAACACCATTTTCAGTGTCCGTTATGCTAGCGTACACCAGAACTGCAACGAGTTAGTTTCTATGCCAAAAAACTCTGTGTAAATACTGCCTAATTACTGTAAAAATAAAAAAAAATCTTCCTCTTTAGTTTAGGAAATAAACACCATTTTCACTATGTACGCTAGCGTCACGATCAAGCTAGCGTACACATGGCCGTACTCGAAAACGGCTAATTGTAAAGCAACAGATTTGGACACAAAAATACTGTTCTAATACTTCTCCCGCTATGCAAAATTTCATAACGATTGCTCTTGTAGGAACAGAGATATTGAACAAGACTTTTCAATGACATTCGGAGCTGGCGTCATGGCAGCGTACACATAGTAGTTCTTATAGAAAGGGAACTTTTCTTGTAATGAATGCTATATATATAAATAGTGCGTGAAATTCTGCCTCTATTAGTGTAAATACTTTATGCGAATTCGCAGGGGAATAAGTAAAAAACCCTGTTAATTTCTGTTCATAGTACAGGTACAGATATGCTCAAAGGTGCTTTGTCAAGTTTTTTTTAATAGAGAACTAAAACTGAAACGTGATGAAGTACTGAACTAGGAGTATGTACACTTCATTGTAGATATAGTTCTGAGTGAAAATTAAATAATTGGAAAAATTCAAATAACATTTATTATGCCAAAAACAATTATTTTTTAACACAGTATAATCATATTATTACTGATTTGGTACAATAATGACAATTTACTTCTTTTTAGTACTAGTTTTTGTTTGTGTTTATAATGTAATACAACATAACAGGTTACGATTTAACCATATTTATCAGTCTTAGAGAATATTTACAAATAATAAAAATTGTACAATCATTAATAAGTATCTATATTAAAAATCACAGTATAATCACATTAGGAACCGTTACAATAATCAGTCTTAGAGAATATTTACTAATAATAACTGCTGCATGAAATCATTCATTTGTACAAATAATTACTATATTAAATCACAGTATAATCACATTGTTACTGACAAATCACAGTTTAAGTTAGACTTACAAAACTAATTTTTATTTACAATAGTGTTTTAAAACTTGTATACAAAATAGTTATAATTTAAAAATTTACATTACAGAAATTTGTATATAATAATAGAGATTCATCTCTACTTAAATAAACAATCATCACAGCTTGATATAAATAGCACAGTGGGGAACAACAAGGGGGGGAGACTTACTTTTACGTTGTGTTGGTAACATATCGTCGTAACACTGCCAAGTTTTTGTACGTCTACGGAAACACCGTGTTCTATAATGTCCTATGCTATTACTGCCATTATTAATGTAGTCAACAATGGCAACAATTTGAAAGCATTTCCCATTTAATTCAATCGTTTTCGGGAAGTCGTTTATGTTAACCGCAGTTTCATCGTTAAATTCGAAAAAAATTAAATTAGATAAATCATATTCGTATTTATTGTAACCAACACAAGCCGAAATTTTGCATTTTCTATACGAATCTGTAATCAAAGCTGCTTTACTTAAGGCCTTCAAACCTTCTGATTCAATGGTATTTGTGTTCAAAGGTATCCAACTACATTTTCGAACGTTATCCTTATTAACATCACAATCTATGTTTGTGCATTTTAAGCTACGTCCTGCACTGTATAAGTCATATTTTGCTATATTGTCTATTATTCGTGTCACGTTACAAACACAATTTATAATATTATCTGCTGACGCTGCTGTTTCGTTTTCAAATATATCCATTAAAATATTAGCCCTTGAATCGTATATGCCTTTAGTGGTATATTGTTGCTTAGATTTTGGTTTTGATATAATTAGATTTTGAATCAATTTTGTAAGAATATTTTCTTTGTCAGAAATATATTTCTTAAAACGTGGATAGTCTAAGTAAGCTATACCTAAACTTTGTACTACTGAGTCAAATGCACATGTGTTGGTGAAAATGTTAGAGTTTCCAGACGTGCTAATATTACCATTTCGTAGAACGTGTAATGTTACACGAGTAGTACGCACTTTTTTATATTGCTTACTGACAAGGCCTCGCCAATCTTCAATATATTTGGGGTTATCTTTAAAAATAGAGTTGTCGTAAAACATGTCGTCTTCATTACGCGAATTTACATCCATTTCCTCTTCAGCTTTTAAGTTATTTAAATCGCTTGAACCCAGTCTTAACGCTCCTGTTATTAGAGTATAATGTTTTATGATAAATTCGTCAATACGCAGTTTACCAAAATTAAAATTGAAAAATAGCTTTTTGATATCTCTAAAATAACTTTCTATGTTAGAGCTTGAATTATTACAAACATCTGACTGAAAAAAAGGACACATGATATTACCCCACATAGGTAATTTGCGTAACAGTCTGATTAAAGTACCTTTCAGAAGTGGAAAATAGAATATGTTTTCAAATTCGGTTACGTCATCGCCGCTTAATGTGATAAATAAATCTTCCTTAGCATCAACGTCTTCAATAAACTTTATTAATGTCGTATCTAAATCTATGTCAGTGTCCTCGAAAATATTATTACTTTCAAAATTTGGATAATCTGCATTTTTCTCGTATTCTAGGTAACTCGTTTCTTTATCTGCTGTAATTATATTTCGTAATTTTTGTAGTGAACTTTCGCATCGTGTTTGTTGTCCATTTATACTTCCGCGATATTTATGTTTGGACACAATAATAATATCCTGAATAATTTGTTTAATCTGAATGTAAGATATAGAATTTTTTATTTGTTTAAAGCATTGTACATAAAAATGGATAATTCTCGTGTCTACATGTTTGAAAACAGTGAGATTATAGAGCGTCTTAAAAAAATGAGATGTATCCAGTCTAACGTGGCAAATGGGGACTTTATCTGATTTATTTTCTAATAATTTAAAACAACTGTCCAAATATTCATTTGTGGAGTTGTAACCACAAAATGCTTTAACAACAGCTCCAATTAGGGCGGCTGAGTCATCAGTAACAACTTCGTTAGGAGGTTTCCTGCCTGAAAGCCAAGTATTTAGCCATTGCGAAATACTAGCCATTGTATGTCTTTCAGAAATAAACTGCCCTAATGGCACACTGCTTTTCACCGTAGTATCGGTCATAATAGTGTACAAAAATATAGGGCCTTGACATTTTTCTGCAATTTCCGTGTGTTCGTTAACAATTGGTCTTATTTTTTTACAAAATAGGGATCCAGTAGCATCTATAGAGACTCTTATAAAGTTACAAGTTTTTTGACAATTTTGATAATAGTTTATTTGGTCATCTGTCCAATAATAAACATAAAAAGGGAGTGCTGATACAGCTCTCACACATTTATCATACGGTGGAGTAAAAGCCATACACGTAAGCGATAAAATAAGGTTTTCGTGAAAATGTAACGATTTCCTACTTTGGTGTTTTATTTGACGTAATGTCTCTAATTTTGGTAGGACTGGAGGTTCTTCATCATTTTTTTGCATCAGTTTAAAAGCTAGTTCATTTCTGACCGATATAGGTGATCTATTTTGCAAATTTTGAGAAAGAATATGCCGTGTACGTGCCCTAATATGATTTTTTATAGTAACGGAATGTTTGTAATCATTGTGCCAATTGGTTATTAAACATTTTAATTCAATAAAATTTTCAGTTTTAAGTTGTGATGTGACTGTGATATTTGCATGACATTGTTTACAATACCCCTTACAAGTAACTTCAAAATCACTCTTGGCATAATTTCCTTTAAAACACCATGTACAGCTTAATTTTAGTGCATTCCACAGTTGTCCTTGTATGACATTGGTCCACCTATTTATTTGGAGCTTAAGTCTCTTTTGTTGTTTACAATCCGTTTTACTATTACGACGATAGTGATAATATTTTGGTTTGATTTCTTCCCAAGTTATTTTATCTACGCATAAAATGTGTATTATACTATTAGGACTGTTATCAGTCAAAGAATTCCAAGAACGGTCCTGTTCTGGATTGTCCGTGTCATAATTTGTGCCAGAAGAAGAACAGCTCATAGGTTCAGTGACAAAAGGGAGTGTTTTTTTGCTCATGACATGTCCAAAGAAAAAAACATAATTAGTTTTTATACTCATTTGAATACCCTTTTTTGTCATTTTGTTTTTTAAAGCAGATTGAACACTATTATAGACAGTATGCGAAATAGGTGGTATTATGCCATTACAAAAGTCATCTTTGAATTGTAAATAAACATCTTTTTGTATCTCTAATGGCACCTTCGGTTTTGGACCCCTTTTTGAGTTAGTATCCATAATTCAGTTCAATCCAGTATCAATTTATCGGAGGCACGTGTCGTGATGACTCAAGGTACTGTCCAGTTTACGATAACGTCATGGTCGTGGGTTATCGCTGCAGTTGTTGGCTTCGACCTGAAATAAGTAAAATAAAATTGTATTTAGATTTACTATTTTTAAATAGAATTAGTAGATTTTATGCAACTTCAGGGTCTGGGACGAGGATTGGGGACGGTGAACTATGTGGTTTACGACCGGGGGGAGGGGGATGAACATGAATGTATAAATAGTGCCCGCGCGTACCGGCTACATACGTGGCTACTAATTATTTAAACCTGCTACAAATAGAGAAGATAATTATATGAAATTATTTCATTTTAATTTGAACAAACTCAAGATAAAAAGTTAAAATGACCAAAGTTAGGATATCAAAATGACAACATCTTAGTAATATTATAAATGTGAAAGTTTGTGAAGATGTTTAGTAGTTTGTTACACAATCACGCTCTAACGGCTGGCTGGAATTTGGTACAGGGGTAGAATAGAACCTGGAATAACACATAGGCTACTTTTTATCCCGGGAAACGTGTCCCAAGGGACGCGGGAACAGGATCAAAATTTCACGCGGGCGAAGCCGTGGCATCAGCTAGTAATTCATAAAATAATAATTTGTAAACTTACCTAATAAATTGACTGCCACAATTCTAAACACATCAGGGTCCGACTAAATCCGTGAACGGCAATGATATTGTTCTCATCTTTTTAAAGACCATGAGAGCTGCCATAAGTTGTGCACGCGCGAACAACGTATTGTCTATTTCACATTAGAATTAGAAAATTTTCCATTTCACACAAACCAATTTTTTACAGTCAAGCACATAAATAGGTAATGTAATGACTGTGATGATTGTCTTCGTACTGATATAATATTATTAATTACACAACTATTTGGTACACATACACAACACGGTTTTAGTATTATCATTCTACGGGGATGATAATATTATTATCACGGACGTGCTCACGCGCGGCACGTATTGCCCTTGTCGTAGCGGGCGGCCGAGTGCTCTTGGAGGGGTAGTTGCGCGGGTGAATTCCGGCGCGCGCGCCTGCCCCTGTCGTTTCCTTGAGGGGCCACTGTTTTCGAACACCGTGCAATGTCGTACTTGCAATGCGGTGTTACAGTATGTAATCATTTTAATTTTATTTATGTCAAAACACATCATGCTAACGTGTATTAGAAAATAATGCTATATTTCTGTTTTTAATTTCACAAATAATTCATTTTGTTCGCGACAGTACGTCAGTATATTTGTTCCTAGAACTTAACATAGGTTTTTTTGCTTATTCCCCTGCGAATTCGCATAAAGTATTTACACTAATAGAGGCAGAATTTCACGCACTATTTATATATATAGCATTCATTACAAGAAAAGTTCCCTTTCTATAAGAACTACTATGTGTACGCTGCCATGACGCCAGCTCCGAATGTCATTGAAAAGTCTTGTTCAATATCTCTGTTCCTACAAGAGCAATCGTTATGAAATTTTGCATAGCGGGAGAAGTATTAGAACAGTATTTTTGTGTCCAAATCTGTTGCTTTACAATTAGCCGTTTTCGAGTACGGCCATGTGTACGCTAGCTTGATCGTGACGCTAGCGTACATAGTGAAAATGGTGTTTATTTCCTAAACTAAAGAGGAAGATTTTTTTTTATTTTTACAGTAATTAGGCAGTATTTACACAGAGTTTTTTGGCATAGAAACTAACTCGTTGCAGTTCTGGTGTACGCTAGCATAACGGACACCATTTTCACTATGTACGCTAGCGTCACGATCAAGCTAGCGTACACATGGCCGTACTCGAAAACGGCTAATTGTAAAGCAACAGATTTGGACACAAAAATACTGTTCTAATACTTCTCCCGCTATGCAAAATTTCATAACGATTGCTCTTGTAGGAACAGAGATATTGAACAAGACTTTTCAATGACATTCGGAGCTGGCGTCATGGCAGCGTACACATAGTAGTTCTTATAGAAAGGGAACTTTTCTTGTAATGAATGCTATATATATAAATAGTGCGTGAAATTCTGCCTCTATTAGTGTAAATACTTTATGCGAATTCGCAGGGGAATAAGCAAAAAAACCTATGTTAAGTTCTAGGAACAAATATACTGACGTACTGTCGCGAACAAAATGAATTATTTGTGAAATTAAAAACAGAAATATAGCATTATTTTCTAATACACGTTAGCATGATGTGTTTTGACATAAATAAAATTAAAATGATTACATACTGTAACACCGCATTGCAAGTACGACATTGCACGGTGTTCGAAAACAGTGGCCCCTCAAGGAAACGACAGGGGCAGGCGCGCGCGCCGGAATTCACCCGCGCAACTACCCCTCCAAGAGCACTCGGCCGCCCGCTACGACAAGGGCAATACGTGCCGCGCGTGAGCACGTCCGTGATAATAATATTATCATCCCCGTAGAATGATAATACTAAAACCGTGTTGTGTATGTGTACCAAATAGTTGTGTAATTAATAATATTATATCAGTACGAAGACAATCATCACAGTCATTACATTACCTATTTATGTGCTTGACTGTAAAAAATTGGTTTGTGTGAAATGGAAAATTTTCTAATTCTAATGTGAAATAGACAATACGTTGTTCGCGCGTGCACAACTTATGGCAGCTCTCATGGTCTTTAAAAAGATGAGAACAATATCATTGCCGTTCACGGATTTAGTCGGACCCTGATGTGTTTAGAATTGTGGCAGTCAATTTATTAGGTAAGTTTACAAATTATTATTTTATGAATTACTAGCTGATGCCACGGCTTCGCCCGCGTGAAATTTTGATCCTGTTCCCGCGTCCCTTGGGACACGTTTCCCGGGATAAAAAGTAGCCTATGTGTTATTCCAGGTTCTATTCTACCCCTGTACCAAATTCCAGCCAGCCGTTAGAGCGTGATTGTGTAACAAACTACTAAACATCTTCACAAACTTTCACATTTATAATATTACTAAGATGTTGTCATTTTGATATCCTAACTTTGGTCATTTTAACTTTTTATCTTGAGTTTGTTCAAATTAAAATGAAATAATTTCATATAATTATCTTCTCTATTTGTAGCAGGTTTAAATAATTAGTAGCCACGTATGTAGCCGGTACGCGCGGGCACTATTTATACATTCATGTTCATCCCCCTCCCCCCGGTCGTAAACCACATAGTTCACCGTCCCCAATCCTCGTCCCAGACCCTGAAGTTGCATAAAATCTACTAATTCTATTTAAAAATAGTAAATCTAAATACAATTTTATTTTACTTATTTCAGGTCGAAGCCAACAACTGCAGCGATAACCCACGACCATGACGTTATCGTAATCTGGACAGTACCTTGAGTCATCACGACACGTGCCTCCGATAAATTGATACTGGATTGAACTGAATTATGGATACTAACTCAAAAAGGGGTCCAAAACCGAAGGTGCCATTAGAGATACAAAAAGATGTTTATTTACAATTCAAAGATGACTTTTGTAATGGCATAATACCACCTATTTCGCATACTGTCTATAATAGTGTTCAATCTGCTTTAAAAAACAAAATGACAAAAAAGGGTATTCAAATGAGTATAAAAACTAATTATGTTTTTTTCTTTGGACATGTCATGAGCAAAAAAACACTCCCTTTTGTCACTGAACCTATGAGCTGTTCTTCTTCTGGCACAAATTATGACACGGACAATCCAGAACAGGACCGTTCTTGGAATTCTTTGACTGATAACAGTCCTAATAGTATAATACACATTTTATGCGTAGATAAAATAACTTGGGAAGAAATCAAACCAAAATATTATCACTATCGTCGTAATAGTAAAACGGATTGTAAACAACAAAAGAGACTTAAGCTCCAAATAAATAGGTGGACCAATGTCATACAAGGACAACTGTGGAATGCACTAAAATTAAGCTGTACATGGTGTTTTAAAGGAAATTATGCCAAGAGTGATTTTGAAGTTACTTGTAAGGGGTATTGTAAACAATGTCATGCAAATATCACAGTCACATCACAACTTAAAACTGAAAATTTTATTGAATTAAAATGTTTAATAACCAATTGGCACAATGATTACAAACATTCCGTTACTATAAAAAATCATATTAGGGCACGTACACGGCATATTCTTTCTCAAAATTTGCAAAATAGATCACCTATATCGGTCAGAAATGAACTAGCTTTTAAACTGATGCAAAAAAATGATGAAGAACCTCCAGTCCTACCAAAATTAGAGACATTACGTCAAATAAAACACCAAAGTAGGAAATCGTTACATTTTCACGAAAACCTTATTTTATCGCTTACGTGTATGGCTTTTACTCCACCGTATGATAAATGTGTGAGAGCTGTATCAGCACTCCCTTTTTATGTTTATTATTGGACAGATGACCAAATAAACTATTATCAAAATTGTCAAAAAACTTGTAACTTTATAAGAGTCTCTATAGATGCTACTGGATCCCTATTTTGTAAAAAAATAAGACCAATTGTTAACGAACACACGGAAATTGCAGAAAAATGTCAAGGCCCTATATTTTTGTACACTATTATGACCGATACTACGGTGAAAAGCAGTGTGCCATTAGGGCAGTTTATTTCTGAAAGACATACAATGGCTAGTATTTCGCAATGGCTAAATACTTGGCTTTCAGGCAGGAAACCTCCTAACGAAGTTGTTACTGATGACTCAGCCGCCCTAATTGGAGCTGTTGTTAAAGCATTTTGTGGTTACAACTCCACAAATGAATATTTGGACAGTTGTTTTAAATTATTAGAAAATAAATCAGATAAAGTCCCCATTTGCCACGTTAGACTGGATACATCTCATTTTTTTAAGACGCTCTATAATCTCACTGTTTTCAAACATGTAGACACGAGAATTATCCATTTTTATGTACAATGCTTTAAACAAATAAAAAATTCTATATCTTACATTCAGATTAAACAAATTATTCAGGATATTATTATTGTGTCCAAACATAAATATCGCGGAAGTATAAATGGACAACAAACACGATGCGAAAGTTCACTACAAAAATTACGAAATATAATTACAGCAGATAAAGAAACGAGTTACCTAGAATACGAGAAAAATGCAGATTATCCAAATTTTGAAAGTAATAATATTTTCGAGGACACTGACATAGATTTAGATACGACATTAATAAAGTTTATTGAAGACGTTGATGCTAAGGAAGATTTATTTATCACATTAAGCGGCGATGACGTAACCGAATTTGAAAACATATTCTATTTTCCACTTCTGAAAGGTACTTTAATCAGACTGTTACGCAAATTACCTATGTGGGGTAATATCATGTGTCCTTTTTTTCAGTCAGATGTTTGTAATAATTCAAGCTCTAACATAGAAAGTTATTTTAGAGATATCAAAAAGCTATTTTTCAATTTTAATTTTGGTAAACTGCGTATTGACGAATTTATCATAAAACATTATACTCTAATAACAGGAGCGTTAAGACTGGGTTCAAGCGATTTAAATAACTTAAAAGCTGAAGAGGAAATGGATGTAAATTCGCGTAATGAAGACGACATGTTTTACGACAACTCTATTTTTAAAGATAACCCCAAATATATTGAAGATTGGCGAGGCCTTGTCAGTAAGCAATATAAAAAAGTGCGTACTACTCGTGTAACATTACACGTTCTACGAAATGGTAATATTAGCACGTCTGGAAACTCTAACATTTTCACCAACACATGTGCATTTGACTCAGTAGTACAAAGTTTAGGTATAGCTTACTTAGACTATCCACGTTTTAAGAAATATATTTCTGACAAAGAAAATATTCTTACAAAATTGATTCAAAATCTAATTATATCAAAACCAAAATCTAAGCAACAATATACCACTAAAGGCATATACGATTCAAGGGCTAATATTTTAATGGATATATTTGAAAACGAAACAGCAGCGTCAGCAGATAATATTATAAATTGTGTTTGTAACGTGACACGAATAATAGACAATATAGCAAAATATGACTTATACAGTGCAGGACGTAGCTTAAAATGCACAAACATAGATTGTGATGTTAATAAGGATAACGTTCGAAAATGTAGTTGGATACCTTTGAACACAAATACCATTGAATCAGAAGGTTTGAAGGCCTTAAGTAAAGCAGCTTTGATTACAGATTCGTATAGAAAATGCAAAATTTCGGCTTGTGTTGGTTACAATAAATACGAATATGATTTATCTAATTTAATTTTTTTCGAATTTAACGATGAAACTGCGGTTAACATAAACGACTTCCCGAAAACGATTGAATTAAATGGGAAATGCTTTCAAATTGTTGCCATTGTTGACTACATTAATAATGGCAGTAATAGCATAGGACATTATAGAACACGGTGTTTCCGTAGACGTACAAAAACTTGGCAGTGTTACGACGATATGTTACCAACACAACGTAAAAGTAAGTCTCCCCCCCTTGTTGTTCCCCACTGTGCTATTTATATCAAGCTGTGATGATTGTTTATTTAAGTAGAGATGAATCTCTATTATTATATACAAATTTCTGTAATGTAAATTTTTAAATTATAACTATTTTGTATACAAGTTTTAAAACACTATTGTAAATAAAAATTAGTTTTGTAAGTCTAACTTAAACTGTGATTTGTCAGTAACAATGTGATTATACTGTGATTTAATATAGTAATTATTTGTACAAATGAATGATTTCATGCAGCAGTTATTATTAGTAAATATTCTCTAAGACTGATTATTGTAACGGTTCCTAATGTGATTATACTGTGATTTTTAATATAGATACTTATTAATGATTGTACAATTTTTATTATTTGTAAATATTCTCTAAGACTGATAAATATGGTTAAATCGTAACCTGTTATGTTGTATTACATTATAAACACAAACAAAAACTAGTACTAAAAAGAAGTAAATTGTCATTATTGTACCAAATCAGTAATAATATGATTATACTGTGTTAAAAAATAATTGTTTTTGGCATAATAAATGTTATTTGAATTTTTCCAATTATTTAATTTTCACTCAGAACTATATCTACAATGAAGTGTACATACTCCTAGTTCAGTACTTCATCACGTTTCAGTTTTAGTTCTCTATTAAAAAAAACTTGACAAAGCACCTTTGAGCATATCTGTACCTGTACTATGAACAGAAATTAACAGGGTTTTTTACTTATTCCCCTGCGAATTCGCATAAAGTATTTACACTAATAGAGGCAGAATTTCACGCACTATTTATATATATAGCATTCATTACAAGAAAAGTTCCCTTTCTATAAGAACTACTATGTGTACGCTGCCATGACGCCAGCTCCGAATGTCATTGAAAAGTCTTGTTCAATATCTCTGTTCCTACAAGAGCAATCGTTATGAAATTTTGCATAGCGGGAGAAGTATTAGAACAGTATTTTTGTGTCCAAATCTGTTGCTTTACAATTAGCCGTTTTCGAGTACGGCCATGTGTACGCTAGCTTGATCGTGACGCTAGCGTACATAGTGAAAATGGTGTTTATTTCCTAAACTAAAGAGGAAGATTTTTTTTTATTTTTACAGTAATTAGGCAGTATTTACACAGAGTTTTTTGGCATAGAAACTAACTCGTTGCAGTTCTGGTGTACGCTAGCATAACGGACACTCCTTGTGTGGTTCTTATCGTCGAGAGAAAAGCAGGGAGAAAAAAAGTCGCATAACAGGTTCAGGTATGCATTTTTATACTTAAAAATATGAACTTACAAATTATTTGATAAAATAATTACTTATTATATACGAATGATTAAATTGAAGAAAATTTATTTATACAATAAAATATTTTAAATTATGGAAATATAAATTTTATTTTTGTTCTGTTTCAGGCGCTTCAGATGTTTATAATTCGAAGTGGTTTGGATATCCTTATTTTCATTTTCTTAAGGATAAAAATGAAACTGGTGACACTCAGGAAACGATGCCGAATGTAAGAATTTTTAACTATGCATAATGATTTTGAAATGGTATAGAACCATTAGTTATAAAATGTTCTGCCAAGTGCAACCGTATTTCTTTTGCGTTATTACAACTACGCCTTGGAACCGCTGCAATTGGTGCGAATGTAACTTCATTTATTTCATTTCTCCATTGGCCAGGAATCAGTGCGCCATCAAGTTCCCTGTCAAACAATTCCGGTGAAATAAGATTAGTTGAAGTATTTTTTCGGATGTAGTTGTACAAATAAACAGCTGCTAAGACGACCTTTGTTGCCTTATTTGGCTCTAGTAAGATAGGTTTTCTAAAAACGCGAAATATGGCACTTAATATACCAAACGCATTCTCAACGACACGTCTAGCTCGGCTAAGGCGATAATTAAATATTCTTTCTTTAGAACCATTTTCTGGGTTGCCCTCAAATGGTTTCATGGTATATTCGTTGAGTGCAAATGCTTTATCGGACAAAATAAAATAAGGAACTTTTGTTACATATGGTATTTCCAATATCTTCTCTTTAGGCAAGTTCAATTCTTTCAGTTCTAGCTTTTTATACAACGTTGTGTTTTTAAAAACACCACCATCAGAGATTCGCCCTTTGCTACCAACATTTACATACAAAAAATTGTAGCTAGCATCAACTAATCCAAAAAGCACGATGCTTGGAAATTGTTTGTAATTATCATAATCAGTGCCACTGTTAATCGGTGCCTGCAACATAACATGTTTTCCATCCATCGCTCCAATAGCGTGGGGAAAATTCCATTTATTTTCAAATTCTTTTGATATAGAAAGCCACTCTTCTTCTGTAGATGGGATCTGTAAAAAAAAAATAGAGTACATAAAAAAATATCGCTACTAAGCTACTTGAAGGTTTTAAATACTACGGACGTTAAACTTTAGCTTCAACATAATCAATGAGATTAAACGTAGGGTCCTGCCACATTATATACATATTCACACTGCACCACAAATTGATCTTTTAATTAAAATTATGTTTTCAGGAGGCAATACCGGAATCTTCACACACTTCTGACGTAGAGAGACACACAGAGACTGAAAACGCTCCGACCAAGACGCAATTGCCGGAGGCTAGCACCGAGAAAGCGCCACCACAACAACAAGACCTAACCTCGGATGCTAGCATGCCTTCACCATCAGAACCTGCTCGTAAAAAAAAACGACATAATCCGAAGAAAACGCAGCCACAGGAAGAATCGGCAGATATCATGCTCGCAGAAGCCCTTGAATACTTGCAAAAGTCTACGACCGACATCAATGATCCATACTCTTCATTTGGAAGACACATAGCCAACGAGCTAAGAAAATATGATTCGCACACATTAGCGTATGTTAAGAACGCTATCAATAATATAATTTTTGAAGCCGATTTAGGGAAATACACACAACAACAAATTAATACAGGATACTATACACAGCAGTACACTAATTCCTCTACAATGGACTCATCTGGCACTTCATCATCAGCATCACATACCGCTACGTCTTCTCATGCCATTACACAATCACCTAATGCCAATGTTGGATTCGAAACTATCACTGAATTGTAATTAAAATAAACAACTGATTTTTAAATTTGTCAAATTATTTTTATTTACCTTTACATAATCCCTTAAGGCTTCAATAATAGCGTCACAAACTTCTGGAACTATTCTTGAGATACTCTGCTTCGATACTCGAAATAAATATTGCAAGCTGCTATAAGAATCTCCGGTTGCTAAAAATCTTAAAGTTATTAAAACTCGTTCTTTCACAGTGATTGCTTCTCTATATTTTGTATCGCACTTTTTGATTTTATCAGACAACAATGAGCACAAATTTTCGAACTCTTGTACGGACATTCTTGTAAAATTATGTACAGTCTGATCATATACTAAATCTCCAAATAATCTATTTCCATATTGGTGGCGACGCTCATAAATTTTTCTAATCCAGAAGCGTCTAGGTTTTTTCTTGATACGTGACTGTTTTCGTTTCTTTAAACAATAACCAGCTAGGAAAATAGCAGCAGCTGAAAATACACGACTGTCCATTACGAATACTCGCGGACTTATGATGGCTCAGCCTGCCTCGCGAGGCGGCCTCGTGTAATTGAACAAATCTACTGAGGCTGCCGCGGGAGCCATCGCTCGCGATCCGGACACCGAGGCTGCCGCGCGAGCCTGTGCGCTAGGTGGGTACGCGGCTAATGACGCACTTGGTAGAACTGTATCGGGAAAACGAAGTTCTATGGAATGTTACAGATAAGTCGTACAGAAATCGAGACGCTAGAGATAACGCCTATGAAAGAATCAGAGACTCGTTGAATATTACGCCATCACTTTCATTGCAAGACATAAGCAAGAAAATAAAAAATTTACGGTCTACCTACATAAAAGAAAGAAAAAAAATTGACGCTAGCTTCCGATCCGGTGCCAGTACACAATCTGTTTATAAACCAAAGATGCCGTGGTTTGAAATAGCTGATGGATTTTTGAGGACATATACAAGTAAAAGACATACAAATACAAATATGGTAAGCAAGTTTATTAACTTAAATTAACACAGTAATTACATATTATTTATTTATTTATTGAAGACAATTTGTTTGCCAAGAAACAGCGCCAGTATCACTGTTAAAATAATCACGTAAAGCCGGGTACACATTGGTGCAATGTAACATGTAATGCAACATGCAATGCAAGAATTTGACGTCCACATTGCTGCAATGTATCATGTAAAGTAACAGAATTCCCATAGTGTAGACGCCTTGCGCGCACGAACCGCGTCTACTACGCGCACGAACAGATTGTTGCAACTCTTGCGCGTAGCGACCCGAAATTTGTCGGTTTTTTCCCCGAACACAAAGAGGCGCGCAGTATGCGCGGAGCGTCAGTGTGGACAGGTTGTGTGGTGTGTACGGCTAGACGCGCGCGAACATGGAACAAGACGACGCTACTGCGGCGGAGGAGGCGGTTACATTTACGTGGAGTGAAGAAAAAGTGCTTCAATTAATTGAAGTGTACAGATCAAAGGAAATTTTGTGGAATCCACAACATGAGAATTTTTATAAAAAACATTTTAAAGAGGATGCATGGATGGAAATTGCTAATTTGATGGAAACAACACAAGAAAAATGTTACAGTAAAATGATTAGTATTTTATCATCCTACCGTCGTGAAAAAGCGAAGGAAAAGAAATCGAAAGGAACAGGAAAAGGTAAATAAATAATAATAATTTACTATTTATTATTTATTCATATACTTTATTCTTAGTACAATCGTAGGTTGGAAACCGCAAAAATGTTTGTGTATTGAAATGTAAATTGGCATAGCCGACTAATATTGAAATTGGCTTTTTTCTCTACAAAATGACAACTTTGACAACAACTACAATATTTTAATGGATTGAAATCACAAATTAATTATTAAATATTATTAATTATTATTAGTCAAGTTTACTTAAAAACAACTATGTTTAAAACTGACTGAATTATGTTTTTTATTTAATTTTTTTCATGATTATTATTTTATTTTTTCAGGTGCCTCGGAGACATACAAAAGTCGATGGTTTGCCTTTGATTCTTTGAAGTTCTTGGACAACCGTAACAAACCGAGAAAGAGAACGAACACGGTAAGTAAAACTGGATTGATTCTTTTACGAACATCTGTCTTGCCAATGAACCTTCCCTTCTTTCATAAAATAATCGGAGAGCTCATCTCTTATCGCATTCAAATGTGCAGGCGATCGTCGAGGAATATTTCTCATAGGTAGTAGTGATCTCATATCTTCATTATTTTGCCTACGTGTGTCTTCATTCGTAACTTCATCTTCAGTGTCATTCATATATGTATTTCTAGAGTGACGTCTCAAATAATTATGTAAAAGGACAATTGCCATAACCACTAGCTCAGCTTTATCAGGCTGTAAAAGCATTGGTTTTCTGAGAACTCTAAAGACAGACGATATGATACCAAATGCATTTTCAACAGTTCTTCTGGCTCTGCTTAGCCTGTAGTTGAATACTCTCTTTGAAGTGCCTTTTGGATGTGCCCCAGCATATGGTTTCATCAGATTTTCACTTAAAGCAAAGGCACTATCACCCACAAAGAAATATGGTATTGGAATATGTCTCCGTGGGAGTGAATCAGGTGATGGAAGGTTTATTGTACGATCTTCTATCATTTCACAGAGTTTTGTATCTTTAAAGATGCCACCATCTGAAATCCTTCCTTGGCATCCCACATCTACAAATAGAAAATTATAATCGGCGTCAACCAAAGCAAAAAGAACGATGCTAAAGAAGTTTTTATAGTTGTAGAATTCAGTTCCACTTTTGATAGGTGCCTCAAGCACAACATGTTTTCCGTCCAGTGCCCCTAAACAGTGTGGAAAATTCCACTTCTCTTCAAACTGTTTGCTTATGTTCAACCAAGTTTCTTCTGTCGTTGGAAGCTAAAACAAAAAACTTTTATTTAATTTATGCCTACGAGACAGTCATTGTACTTAGTAGCCCAACACTTGCTGGTGACAATTTTTGAGGTGCCATTATAGTGAGCATCTCTTGATTTTATTGCTAGCTATATTGAACTAGACTAAAAAACGAACTAAATATTTAGTCGTTTCGACATTTGTCCATCGGTGCCACGATACCTACCTTCCTGGAGAGTTATATCTACTATCTAGTAGTTTATATCAAGAGATGGGACCTACAGTTATAAATTATTTTTATGTTTTTCAGGAGGCGGTTAAACAACCGATTAATGAAGAAAATCTGCAGAACGAATTTGCTACTCCACGTACACGGTATGAACCTACGCGAGCTAAACAAACAAAAAAAGATGAAAGCAGCAGTGTACTGGCCGATGTAGTGGGCATATTACAAACTACTGCCAATAAGTTGGGAAATTCAGGCGCTCCAGATTTAACTACAACTTTCGCTTCCTATATATCAGCTAAAATGAATACTTATTCCCTTCAAACCAGGAATTCGGTCGAACATGGAATTTTTGAAATTTTGATGAAGGCTGACAGAGGTTATTATGAATCATCATATCGACAGCAGGATAACTACCCCAGTTCATACCAAGAATCCTATTATGCATCACAGAAGAAAGGACAAGATTATGTGGATCTGACCGGATATGTTAATCGTCCTGGAACTTCCGGATTTAATCGTCCCTCGCCTTCCGCGCAAACTCCAGATACAAATCAAGCCGGACGCTATGGCTATACCACGGCAAGGAACGAAGAATATATGAACCAACAGCCATCGTCTGTAACGTCACTAGAATCTAACCAATCCTATGACGACTTTAATGATTTGATGTGATAATACTGTTCTTTAATTGACTTATTAAGAATAAAACTTACCTTGATATAATCTTTTAATTCCTCAATTATGGCGGAGCATACTTCTGTAATAATGCCACTTATGGCTTGTTTTGATACTCTGAAGGTATACTGTAAACTTGTGTAAGAGTCACCACTAGCTAAAAAACGAAGTGTTATTGCCAGTCTGTCTTGGATTGAAATTGGAGCCCTTAACTGTGTGCGATTCCGAAAAATTCTTGGTCCGACTAATCTGAGTAGATCTTCAAATGTCGTTGGACTCATCCTTAAGAAATTTTGAAATTGTCCAGTTAATCTCATATCGGCCATTAGTTTTGCACCAGCTCTCTGACTATACAACTCTGTACGCCACCAACGTCGATGTCTTCTGCGTTTTATCACATGATTCACTATTAATAATGAAGCACTGACTATCATCAGAGCCCGCAATTGGTCGTCACGATCCATTCCTTTGCGTGTTCTTTTGCAGACTGAGCGATCCGTTCGCGCGCATCTCGGAAACAGATGTGAGTAGGTACATGCGCGGTTCGTGCGCACGTTGTGCGCGCCCCGCGTCTACACTGATGCAATGCTCGTTTCGTGTTGCATTGCATGTTGCGTTGCAGCAGTCTGTACCCGCCTTAAAGCATTTCGTTTTTGTCTTGCTTCACTACAGTCCATATTGTTTTCTTCAACAAATGATAGAAAATTAGATCTCCAGGTATTTGAATATTCAAAGTGTGCATGTGCAGGGGATGTTTTACGCAGCCAATTATGAAGACAACAGCATGTTTTCACGACTTTCTCCGTATTTTTAATATTTAAATTGATATGTTTTCCAAATATTTGAAATCGCGAAGCCAATATGCCAAAGGCGTTTTCGACAATCCTCCGAGCCCTCGATAGTCGATAGTTGTATATTTTTTCAGCAACAGTAAGATTATGACCCGGGTAAGGTTTCATTAAGTATTTTTTGAGTGGGAATGCAGCATCAGCTACGAACACGTATCTTTCAGGAATATTGAGAGCATTGTTATCAATTGCCGTTTTCAAGGGAGAATGATCAAAAACACCGCCGTCTGAATCTCTGCCTTTTGCACCAATGTCAATATACGTAAAACAATAATCGTGATCTACACAAGCTAATAATATTAAACTGTAATTTTTTTTATAATTGAAGAAATCTGACCCAGTGTTTGGTGGCGCCTTAATCACAATATGTTTACCATCAAGTGCTCCAATACAAATTGGGAAATTCCATTTCAATTCGAAACCTTTAGCGATTTTAAGCCAATCTTCTTCTGTTTTCGGGATCTGAAATGAAAAAAATAAAAATTACTTATTTTGACTTACCTATTTTACAACCCTGATGATCCAGTACCTAATTTAAATGTTTTATATTTCAGGATGAAAATATTGATTGTGCTTCAACAATCAGCGATACAGGCAGTGATGTCACGCAAACTCCCACATTAACGGATGATACCTTTTTAAGTACATCGCAACATACAACTGATTTTTCTGATGATTCTCGAAACTTACCTCAAAAACCTAAACGCAAAAGAAACCATGTGGTGGCAAATAAAGGTAACGAGAACTCTGAAGACGTGATTGCTGTGGCATTGGAGAAATTGGACAACTTAAAAAAAGAAGTTGGAACTATGAAGGATGATGAATATGATATATTTGGCAAATACATTGCGTCTTCGTTGCGACAAATGCCGAAAAAACACTTTATTTCAGCAAAATCAGTAATCCAACAAACTATTACAGAATTTGAGTTGAGGATTTTATCTGAGGAATGTACAACAGCACATACTACAAGTAATTATCCAGTACATGAATATTTCACACCCAATTATACTACGAGTACTACTATGAGTACTAGTAGCCCAAGTAACATAGCAGTTGAAAACATAGAGCTAAATACAAGCAACGATTCTATCTCAAATGTGATTGGTGTTCTTTCGAACCTAGAAGATTCTCAAAATGCATGATCAATTAGCTTTAAGATCACGTTTCGTAATTTTGAAATTATATTGATTGTAAAAAAAAATGTTGTTTTACTTACATTAACTACATTAAACTAATTACTACATAAACCACTTACCTCGATAAATGACTTTAACGTCTCAGAAATGGCATCGCATACTTCTGGAATAAATAAACTTATAGCACTGTCAGAAACTCTAAAAAAGAACTCAAGACTTTTGTAAGAATCGCCTGTTGCTAAAAAACGTAAAGTTATTTGTAGTTTTATTCTAGGGTTTAAACACTTTCTAAATGCACTGTCTTGTTTTTCTATAATCGGAGATATTTCATTCAGTAACCATTCGAATTGGTTTCTATCTATTCTAAAAAATAATAAAAAATCATCGTCAGTTTTGAATTCATTACACAACAACACTGAAGCTCCTAACAAAGACCGTTGACTTAATAGAGGTGTTATCCACACTCTCTTTCTCTTTGTACTCCTATTTTTCAATTTTTTCCTCAAAACTTCTTGTATTACATCGCACACAGTTAAAAATCCTTCTAACACAAGACTGTTCATGACGATGCTTGCAACCTGACTGTGAATGTGCAAGCAATGAATATACAATCGCCGCATCAATCAAGTCGCCGAATTCGGTTAACCGACCAATGTAAACAACTCAATTTAGGTGAGCGTTTCAGTTAAACCGAATGCGGCCGCCGCCTTCGGTGACCGACTTCAAACCGACCTAATGTAAATGAGCCATGATATTCGAAAACTACTATAAGGCTGCCTTCACACTAGCGTTTGTCCATAAACATCATTTTGGCGGGACCAACTCCTGTAATTGAAAGATTCTACCACGTACATTTAGTACCCATTTAGGGTGTTTTTAATATCGTGCGGATATCATGTGTCCGTTTCGACCGCGCGACCATATCGTCTTTTTTAAATAAAAATCATCCCAAGTTTTTGTAAAAACATGTAAAAGTCGATTCCCAAAAACCATAAATTTGTCAAAGCAATGGTTAAAAAGTTACAAGGGTTTGAACGTGGCCGCGCCATCGAAACGCGGCCATGGAGATCTTTAAAACTAAGCGTCGCAGAGACCTGAAATTTTGGCAAATAGTAGATTGAATTTGTAAAAAATTTGTAAAAATATAGAAAAAAATCCTGTGTTTATATTTTAGGAGCTGTACGGCTAAAATGTCATGGCCGCGCCATTGAAACGGCGACAAACACGTTATCGCCGATATCTCGCTGAAAAAGCATCGCAGACGTCTGAAGTTTTTTGTAAAACACAGATTTGAATTTGTCAAAACTAGTAAAAATACAACGAAAAGTCCTAGGTTTATATTTTAGGAGCTGTAAGACTAAAACCCCATGGCCGCGCCATCGAAACGGTGAAAATTTAGTTTTTCGCCAATATCTCGCTGAAATAGCATCGCAGAGGTCTGAAGTTTTTTGTAAAACCTAGATTTGAATTTGTCAAAACTAGCAAAAATACAACAATAAATCCTAGGTTTATATTTCAGGAGCTGTTGAACAAAATCTTCAATGCGTCTTGAATATGTAGATTAGGGTGACCACGGATTATTATTTACTGAGAACTTTCCACCTACTTTTATTAAAAATCTCAAGGATCCGGTGAACAATAAGGAACAATAATATAGCTATTTCTTTAACCTTTTCACCGCCACGCCATATCGGTATTCCTATGCCCTGTACGCCAAGCCCGAAAATCTTAATTAAATACCTACAAAAAAATAGGGATTTCAACATTATATCGATACCCATTATTATTATTTTTTTTATCAATACTTGCCAGATAAATGGTCGATCATTAATATGTTAAAAAGAACATTCCAATATTAAATATTTTACAACGTTCCACTCAAGTAGTTCCGAAGTTGTTAATAACATAAAAACAATGATTAAGACACACAACAGTTAAAATGAAAATAACTCTAGGTACAGCACTATTCTCAGTACTGATGTACCTCACTGTCGGGAATAGCCGACATTGGCGCCGTCGACGAGTCTTTTATAAGACATCGTTGCATGTACATTAGAGTTGTACCATAGTGTCATACAGTTTATCGATGTTAGTATCTAATTAAATTCAAAGGCCACAGTAGTTTGTTTTTATTATTCTTGAAATTTACACTTATTGCAACAATTTGGGTTGTTAATGGATTGAATGCAAATAAAACTATTTATTTACCAATCATTTAGTTTAATTATTGAGTTATATTATTAATAATTACTTTGAGATCATATTACTTACATGTCACTTATGAATAATATTATCACGTGATATTATTACATAGCAACAATTTTTATAACAGGAACTTTCTAATATTCTCACTAATCAGATTAATTATATGTATAAAATAAATCAAAATTTTCGTATGAAATTGCGTAGTATATACGTAACGATTTTTAAGTATAACGATATTTATATTCTTAAAATAGATACATTATTTAGTTTCTCGTATCTAACCTAATTAAACATTAAAGGATCAACAATCAACAATTATAAATGCTCACTGATCAGTGTTCAATAACTACAAAACTCACTAAAAATACTTATAAAATATCAACAATAGTACATAATTAGGTATAGTGTAATAGTGTTGCAATAATAGAAATATCTGTTAAAATGAAATACTGAAAATAAAATTTACTAAACCATTTTTTAAATTAGTCCTAAATCTCGTAAAAATCTATAAAGATTCAAAACATACAAATGTCAGTTATATTAATTATCATAGGTACTCAATAGTCAGTCTTGTAACGATAAAATGATGTTCCATATTTCCCGAACTAAAATTCACTTTATACGCTTACGACGTCACGAGTCAGTCGACTTCTGCCGACAATGGCGCAGAGGGGACTGCTTATCGAGAGCTTGCTAGGGATGCGCATGATTGGCGATAAGGGAATATCGAAAATGTATTTACGCAACTATGTTTCAGTTTTTAATATAGTAAAACTACTTTTTTCTCAGTGCTTACAATCGTTTATATTTTGTTAGAACAATAAAAACTGTAATGACAAATATTACAATACCTTAAGTTACCTAAATTAATTTAAGAATATACTATACGTCAACATGATACTACATCACTAGCAGTCGGCTCTGCACGACATTGGCGTCATGGGACTTACTTTTTTAACCATAAATTATTTTACTTTTTATCATCAAATATTTAAATGAGGAATATGCATTTTT
This sequence comes from Nycteola revayana, assembly GCA_947037095.2. Lineage (NCBI taxonomy): Eukaryota > Metazoa > Arthropoda > Insecta > Lepidoptera > Nolidae > Nycteola > Nycteola revayana. The sequence continues at coordinate 5,367,398 of OX344844.2, forward strand.
GTTTACTGTATGCAACTAAATAATGTTTAGACATTCAGCTTTCAAGGTGTATCAATAAAATACATAAAAGTAATGATTTAATAGGTTTATTTTGTATTTTTCTGCGACCTGTTTTTTGTCGAGTATAGCCGTCGTTGGCGCACAGGGCACGCTTGCTCATGTCGGCTATAGCCGACATTGGCGTTCAAAAGGTTAAAAATGACATAAAGAGATTGTTCACTTACACTAAGATAAATATCAAATCCTATATATATTTCTTTTAAAAGTTATTATTAAATTAAAAATTCAGGTCTGGTGTCAGCTTGTAACTTGATTAATATATGTATAATACGCGATAGTAAATAATCAATACATCGGTCTAACTTAAATTTGTGCAATGTTAGCAAAATATAAGCAAAAAACAGAAGAAAATTTGAATTTCGCGGGCTACCTGTACCTACGGTTCCACCACAGATATAGATATACCTAGATAACACAAGTATCATGATCTGTATGAAACAAAGCGTGCCATTTTTTGAATACTTTATTGCACGGATATACATTTATTGAGTAATTGTGTACAGTAAAGAATTATTAAGAATCGTTCAAATCGATTTATGTATCGATTTTATGACAGAGTAATGAGATAAACAGAGGAAAATTAAATTCCTGATCGGCTTATAAGGCATTCATTATTGATTACATGGGGAAAGCTAAAAAAGTCACGAAACGGTACGATTATTTATTAAAATTGTCTACATAATAAGTACTTATATAATACAAAATCATTTGTCTGTTTCCGAAATCGATTCTCGAAAATCGATTTGTGTTGCATATGATGAACAGCACTAAACGCTAAAATTGACAAAAGTCCCTGTACTACAAAACCGAAGCAATATACGATAGTATCGCTTGTTTCGATATTCATCACTTGTTAAAAAAAACCTTTCATCAACCGCTCCAAGTAAAAGCCGCAATGTAATACGAATGTTTTGTTCTTCTCAAATTTAGTATTATCAGGTATTACTGAGGGTATTAGACTAAAAATTGCTAAAAATAATTGTTTTTTTTAATAACGCATAATATTAATCACAAAATGACTTACCGATGGAAGGAAACGTTTACTTTATTTTTTCTCCTCGCATTTGTACAGTTTTTGCAATTAATAACAGCACAATTTACCATTTTAATATTTTTAACTGACTACCTACTAGCGCTATACACCGATGCAGACTGAGCGCGAAAGTGGCCACTTACGATTTTTGTACGTAAGCTAGGCACGCGAAGTAGTTGCTCTTGTGTTATCTAGTGGGTTCCAATATGATACATAGATGCGAATGGAACGCGAGTGCAGCGCGGGAGACTAAGCCTGGCCAGGCTGTCTAACCAATCACAGCAATCCAAACAGATATCCCGCCGATCAGTCGTCGTTTTACTTTAAGTTAATTCATACAGAGTACCTACTTCTTTGTGATTTAAATAACTGGCATTCCTATGGACTTCGATTTTGCACACTTACATGACATTTTAGGGTTCCGTAGCCAAATGGCAAAAAACGGAACCCTTATAGATTCGTCATATCTGTCTGTCTGTCCGTCCGTATGTCACAGCCACTTTTATCCGAAACTATCAGAACTATAATGTTGAAACTTGGCAAGTAGATGTATTTTGTGAACCGCATTAAGATTTTCACACAAAAATAGAAAAGAAAAACAAAAATTTTGGGGTTCCCCGTAAATACTTAGAACTAAAAACCATATTTTTTTTCGTCGCACCCATACCTGTGGGGTATCTATGGATAGGTCTTCAAAAATTATATCGAGGTTTCTAATGTAATTTTTTTCTAAACTGAATAGTTTGCGCGAGAGACATTTCCAAAGTGGTAAAATGTGTGTCCCCCCCCCCTGTAACTTCAAAAATAAGAGAATGATAAAACTAAAAAAAATATATGATGTAAATTACCCTTCGTGCGCGAGTCCGACTGGCCGGTTTTTTATGTTTGTTTGGAAAACTAAGTTCTGGTGTTACAATCTGGACTTAGTTACGACTCAGGATTTGATTACAAAAAGATACTTCTTATCAAGGTAAGTAATTCCTACTACCTACCTACTTACTTTCTTACCACTTAATAGGTAGGTACTTTTCCCATTTTTGCTTAAGAATGTAATTTAATGATAATAATACTAAGGATACCTATTTCAATTCTCAATACTGATCGCTCAATTGTGACGATAATAACTTTTTGCGGAAACGTGTATTTTGTTTAATATTATATAAAAATAGGTGGAAAGTCTCTGTAAATAATAATGTGTGGTCACCCTAAACTACATATTCAAGACGCATTGAAGATTTTGTTCAACAGCTCCTGAAATATAAACCTAGGATTTATTGTTGTATTTTTGCTAGTTTTGACAAATTCAAATCTAGGTTTTACAAAAACCTTCAGACCTCTGCGATGCTATTTCAGCGAGATATTAACGAAAAACTAAATTTTCACCGTTTCGATGGCGCGGCCATGGGGTTTTAGTCTTACAGCTCCTGAAATATAAACCTAGGACTTTTCGTTGTATTTTTACTAGTTTTGACAAATTCAAATCTGTGTTTTACAAAAAACTTCAGACGTCTGCGATGCTTTTTCAGCGAGATATCGGCGATAACGTGTTTGTCGCCGTTTCAATGGCGCGGCCATGACATTTTAGCCGTACAGCTCCTAAAATATAAACACAGGATTTTTTTCTATATTTTTACAAATTTTTTACAAATTCAATCTACTATTTGCCAAAATTTCAGGTCTCTGCGACGCTTAGTTTTAAAGATCTCCATGGCCGCGCGGTTCGCCGCGTTTCGGTGGCGCGGCCACGTTCAAACCCTTGTAACTTTTTAACCATTGCTTTGACAAATTTATGGTTTTTGGGAATCGACTTTTACATGTTTTTACAAAAACTTGGGATGATTTTTATTTAAAAAAAACGATATGGTCGCGCGGTCGAAACGGACACGATATCATCACGCGTGCGGGATTGCCCCGCATGCGTAAGCCCCGCAAATGTCCTTTTCATAAAAGTATTTATTATAATGCGTGGAATACGGACGCGGGACGCGGGGGCAGCAGCACCGCGCGGGGCCCCCGCGTGCGTGAGCGCGTCTATGAAACACAGTAAGCATTTTACTGTCGTGCGGAGTGCACGCGCGCGTAATACAGTTAGTCACAATGAAAATTGATACGGAACGTGTCATAATTGAAGTACATTTGCGGCCTTGTTTATGGGATAAATCCCATGAACTATATAAAAATAGAGATGCTAGAAGTGCTGCCTGGGAAGAGATATTAAAGGAACTAGCACCAAATTTCGAAAGTTTAAGTGAGGAGGAAAAGAAAAATGCAGGTATGTACTTTTTATACGATTGTATTATTAATATTTTCGGTTGGGTACATATTAGTTAGCCTATAACCAGCGGAAAATCGAGACAATTTATGAAAAGTAATTTTGAAGTTACCATTGAACTTCTACCCTCACATTTAGTTAAGTTCGATCACAGTAGTAATAGTCATAAATTGACAAATGCGTTACCTATTGTCCGCTGGTTAGGTTATATTATGACGTCACATGAAAATGAACTTCGCGCCCTCTAGAGGAAATGACAGCATGCCTGCCGGTCTGAAATGTTTCTTTTATCTTCATAAACCAATCACATATCTATCTTGCCAGGAAAGTTTACCTTCTTTTATAAAATAATCAGCAAATAAATCCCTGGTATTACTTGCCTGTCTAATATTTCGTTCAGTCTGCTGCCTAGGTAATGAACCCGAGAAACCATTAATTACTAATGTATCTCTGTCTCTGTAACCATCGCGTTTTCTTATGAAATTATGAAGTAGACATGCCGCTTTGAGTATTATCTGTGCAAGATCCATTTTAACGTTAATGGGTCTGTGAAATAGCCTAAACTTATTAGACATCATTCCAAATGTGCATTCTATGTAACGTCTAGCCCTAGAGAGACGATAATTAAATATTTTCTGTCTATATGATGAGTTATCACGAGAATACGGTCGCATCACATGCGATGATAAACCAAACGCCTCGTCTCCCACTATAACAAATGGTAACTTAGGTCTCACATTAGACTGATTGGCTTCATCTGCACAAATAATAGGTAACTCTTGAGGATCGGGTACACATAAAGTTTCATTCTCAAGTCTGGCATATAGTTGACTCTTTTTGAAAATAGCTGCATCGGAATTACTTCCGCTCGCACCAACATTGATGTATGTAAAATTATAATCAGCGTCACACATCGCAAAGAGTACTATAGAAAAATATTTCTTATAATTAAAATTTACTGACCCACTTTGCGGTGGACAAATTATTCGTATGTGCTTCCCATCAACTGCACCTAGGCAGTTTGGGAAATTTGCATTGGTGAAAAATCCTTGTGCGATTTCTTTCCATTTGCTCTCACTAGGTGTTGGGATGCATTCATATTTCAAATCAATGACAATAGCACTAAAAACTTGTCTTACTATTTGGCTTATCGTGGCTATTCCTATAAAGTAGGAAAAATGTAGATCAGTAAATGTGTTCCCAGTCGCCAAATATCTGAAAAAAAAATGTAAACCTTGACAAATAATATGATTCTGTAAAATGGTAGATTTATGCATATAAAAATTTCAAAAATATATGGACAAATTTGTCATTTTACTGAATCGAATTATTTTATTAATATACATTATAACTCTTTTTATAAGAGTTCTATTAAAAGTGTTTCTCTTTTAATAAGAACAAGTAAAAGCTTTGTTTTCCATGAGTATTTCTAGAATAGATTCCATCCTATATTTTTTTCATTAATAATTAGTATATTAATGTATGAACCTATATGTCATGATTACCTATTATTAATTTAAAACAATATTGTTATTATTTCAGATAAGAAAATTCAACAGCGCTGGCGTACAGCCAGAGACACTTATAGTAAAGAGAAGTCTTCCGATAAGAAGCAGCCGTCTGGCTCAGCCAGCCAAAAGAAAAAAAAATACAGTTTCTATGATATGTTGACTTTTCTTGATAAAACAACAGATATAGATGTAGATGAGACGCTATCTGAAGAACATACTCAAGACAGTAGTTTACAATCAGGTAATACAGACTCACAAACAAGCGCAAACAAGCATCAGCCAAGTTCAACCATCGAACTAGTTCAAGAGCAATCTTCTACGGAAACACAACCAAGTACTTCAGGACTTCAGGGAATTAATGAACGGACAGGAAATGCAAAAAAGAAACCAAAAAGAGCCAATTCCGAATTCGAAGCAGAATTACTGAAATTATTAAAATCAAGTGAATTGGAGATAGCACCAGACGATTTAGCTTTTTACAAGTCGATACAACCGGCATTAAACCGTTTTAATTCGTATCAGAAACTTATGTTTAGAACAAAAGTGTTAAACTTGCTCATGGAAATGGAACACCAAATTCAATCATTGAACAACTTTTATCAGCAGGAGTCGATAGGTACCAATAATGAGAGTAACTATGATAGTATGTCGCCATTTGGTGATTTGAACCAAACACTTCACAATACTTCAGAAGGCGACGAAAATATCATAGTCTCTGCTTTAGTAAATCAGGACATAGTGGATACTACTACTAGTGGAACTGATAGTCTGCAACATAATTCGAATATTGATTAAAAACTTTGCTGTGAAATGATTGTTGAATTTGTGATTTTGAATAAAAAAATTGTGATTTTAAATAAAGATTTTGTGATTTTGAATAAGGAAACTGTGATTTTAAATAAATAATTTGTGATTTAGAATAAGGAAACTGTGATTTTAAATAAATAATTTGTGATTTAGAATAAGGAAACTGTGATTTTAAATAAATAATTTGTGATTTTGAATAAGGAATCTGTGATTTTAAATAAATAATTTGTGATTTTGAATAAGGAATCTGTGATTTTAAATAAAGAATTTGTGATTTTTAATAAGGAAACAGTGATTTTAAATAAAGATTTTGTGATTTTGAATAAGGAAACTGTGATTTTAAATAAATAATTTGTGATTTAGAATAAGGAAACTGTGATTTTAAATAAATAATTTGTGATTTAGAATAAGGAAACTGTGATTTTAAATAAATAATTTGTGATTTTGAATAAGGAATCTGTGATTTTAAATAAATAATTTGTGATTTTGAATAAGGAATCTGTGATTTTAAATAAAGAATTTGTGATTTTTAATAAGGAAACAGTGATTTTAAATAAAGGATTTGTGATTTTGAATAAGGAAACTGTGATTTTGAATACAGAATTTGTGATTTTTAATAAAGAATTTGTGATTTTGAATAATTTCAAATTTTTAATAGTAAATCACTATAGACTAGTGAGTCTATAGTGCTATCAAGCACTGAGCCTGAGTCTACCTAGTGAGGTATTAATAGTAAAAGGTCTCACTTTCATATTGTGATTGCAAGGTATAGAACGAGTTAAAATTAAATTCAACATAAAAAAAATTTGAAAAAGTACACCCGCGATCCTGACCATTGCCAGATTAGCCATATAGCAAGAGTGAATGCTACGGGCCCCGCTGCACTCCAACGCATGTTGAAAGGATTATCTCTAATTTTGCCCATATTAAATCCAGGAAAGTTTATTTGTAAAAGTTTTGTTTTATTTAATACCCTGAACTTCCGAAGAACCAAAAGCAAACCAAGGGCCCCTTGACAGAATTTACTACAAGCCCCGCGATGGCTTAATCTGGCACTGATCCTGACAAACAAATGAATACTCTAAAAACATTTTAGGAATTTACTTACCTCAAAGCGACAGCTAGACGTTCTGTTGGGTGGATGGAAATTTTTCTTGAATTGTATTTTTGTAGTCTGTGTTCAATTCTTCCAAACAATTCATCAAAAGTACGAATGGACATTCGAAAATAACTCGTAAACTTCCGTTCATTCATTCGTAAATTGCCATAGTGCGTGACAAACGTTCCAGCAAGAATCCTCCTTTCAAATAATAGGCCATATTGTGATCTTGTTTTCTTATTCCGTCTTTTGTAAATTAAGTAAATGATTAACAACTTTCTGAGTTTGTCGTCCATTGTACACAACCACAACGCATAGCAGCCCGCATCAAACTAGATTATAGACTATCGGGTTTCACGCTGCGTGAAATTTTCTGCATGCGGGGCAATACCGCACGCGTGACGAAATCCGCACGATATTAAAAACACCCTTAGTACTATTTTGTACCTGTCCTAAAAAAATTGTACCTTACACGGCATAAACGGAATTTTACGATAACACTGGTCCCGCCATTATGACGCGTCATAATGACGAGACCATGCCTGTACACTAAAACTACAACGAATTACATCATCCTGATCAAACCAGTATTTAGAACCTGATTTAGTACCTCCGATAATCTACCACGAGAGACGAAGATCTCATTAGTTTTTCTATAAAATATTTTTTTATTTTAGACATTTTATACGCCTGAATAATTTAACGAGCAAAAATACTTCAAGTAAAATGTTGCAGCTATTTTTCCTGCAGGCGCTTTCTTATTTATTGTTATGATATTATTTACATTATGTTATTAAATAATATCGGTTATGCCAAGCAGGAAACTTATATAAATATGACGGTCGTTAACATACTTTATAAATAAATAATCTGCACATCCTACTTTGTATATTTATGTACACCTATTTACGAGAGGGTCAGTCTGCAACATAAATCCATATAGATAATAATGAATCACTAAATGCGTTGCTAAGCGCAAAACTCAAAAATGTATTGACCATTTTTTTTTAATTCCTAGTAGTCCGAGGAATGTTCTTTAAAAAAAGTAGGTACTACCTACCTACTTTTTCTTTTAAGAACCTTCCTAGTAGTTGGTAGGTAGTAGTAGGTGTTTTATTATAATTTGGACAGAACAACATGTGTTGGGTCAGTACTTTATAATTTTTACTCATAACTGAAATTTTATAACCAGAGTCAATAAAGAAAACATTTGAAGTAGTCACTTTGAACTTCTCTGTTACTTGGATGAGCGAGACGGAAAGCCATCTATTATGACCTTCAAATTTCTTTATTGGCGCGGGTTATACTGTCATATGAAAGAACGGTTTTTGATCAGTTTTTGAATGAGATACAACAAAAAAGGAGAAGGTGGAAATAAGTAAGTCTTTTATTAAGAAAACAGTTTTTTTAATTGTAAAAATAACCAAAATTATATTTCTGCATGTAGTACGCAATGTGGAATGACGAACGCTTGACTTTTTTTCAGTTTCCTATTCAAGTCATCATAACATTCCCATTTGCCTAGTATCCTTACAAAATTACATTTATAGTGACTTATATCTTCTAAAATTGGTGGTATGAACTCGACTACAGCTACAATCTATATATATAGAAAACCGGCCAAGTGCGAGTCGGACTCTCGCACGAAGGGTTGCGTACTAGTAAGGAACCCTTCGTGCGAGAGTCCGACTTTGATCGATGTTAATAATAGTTGATTGAATGAAAGGTAACTTGTGGTTTATGGTTTATGACGTATTAAAAAAATCTACTTACTTGATCTCGTTCAAACCAATTTTCGGTGGAAGTTTGCATAGTTATGTACATCATATATTTTTTTTTAGTTTTATCATTCTCTTATTTTAGAAGTTACAGGGGGGGGGACACATTTTACCACTTTGGAAGTGTCTCTCGCGCAAACTATTCAGTTAAGAAAAAAATGACATTAGAAACCTCAATATCATTTTTGAAGACCTATCCATAGATGGTATGGGTACACATTGCCGTGTACACATAATATGTATGGTTTTGATGAAAAAAAAATTTTTTGAGTTTGAGTTCTAAGTAAGTATGGGGAACCCCAATTTTTTTTGTTTTTTTCTATTTTTGTGCGAAAATCTTATGCGGTTGACAACACACATCTACTTGCCACGTTTCAACATTATAGTTTTTATAGTTTCGGAAAAAAGTGGCTGTGACATACGGACGGACAGACAGACAGACAGACAGACAGACATGATGAATCTATAAGGGTTCCGTTTTTGACATTTGGCTACGGAACCCTAAAAATGAGTTGCTATTCGTTAGTCTCGCTAAAACTCGAGAATGGTTGTACCGATTTTGATGAAATATGGCAGTAATCATCGCTTTAACACAGGGAAGGTTTAAACGCAAAGAATAAATAGGGTAGCGGTAGGGTAGGAATAGGGTAGGGGTAAGGTAGGGGTAGGGTAGGGGGAGGGCAGATTTGTAACACTTTGTCAAACATATTATTTTTTTAATTAAACGACGATAAAAAAGTTTATTTTTTCGATGTCGAGCTGTCATCGAAAACTGTGGAAAACTTGAATGGACGTCTTTTATACATTATGTATGCATTATTTTATAAAAATATGACGTGTGTAACGTACAAGGTTATACCGAACCGAAACTAATAGGGATGGGGAGATATCGATAAACGAAACACGATAACAGACCCGATATTTTTTTACAAAGTGTAAGAAACTTAACTACTGCCGATACCATATCTTTTAGGGAGGCTTTTTTTTCGATTTTAAAATATTCACTAATTGTACTTTAGATAAAGTATTATCCAAATTTTCGCCATGACGTTGTAGCCAGTTATTTTGATATTTGACAGCTGGCTGAAAAAATTATAAAGTACTGACCCAACACATGTTGTTCTGTCCAAATTATAATAAAACACCTACTACTACCTACCAACTACTAGGAAGGTTCTTAAAAGAAAAAGTAGGTAGGTAGTACCTACTTTTTTTAAAGAACATTCCTCGGACTACTAGGAATTAAAAAAAAATGGTCAATACATTTTATGAGTTTTGCGCTTAGCAACGCATTTAGTGATTCATTATTATCTATATGGATTTATGTTGCAGACTGACCCTCTCGTAAATAGGTGTACATAAATATACAAAGTAGGATGTGCAGATTATTTATTTATAAAGTATGTTAACGACCGTCATATTTATATAAGTTTCCTGCTTGGCCTAACCGATATTATTTAATAACATAGTGTAAATAATATCGTAACAATAAATAAGAAAGCGCCTGAAACATTTTACTTGAAGTATTTTTGCTCGTTAAATTATTCAGGCGTATAAAATGTCTAAAATAAAAAAAATATTTTATAGAAAAACTAATGAGATCTTCGTCTCTCGTGGTAGATTATCGGAGGTACTAAATCAGGTTCTAAATACTGGTTTGATCAGGATGATGTAATTCGTTGTAGTTTTAGTGTACAGGCATGGTCTCGTCATTATGACGCGTCATAATGGCGGGACCAGTGTTATCGTAAAATTCCGTTTATGCCGTGTAAGGTACAATTTTTTTAGGACAGGTACAAAATAGTACTAAATGGGTACTAAATGTACGTGGTAGAATCTTTCAATTACAGGAGTTGGTCCCGCCAAAATGATGTTTATGTTTGTCCAGCGTAAGCGTTCGATGAACGTATGCGCAGCGCAGACGCCGTGCCAACGCGGTGCGTGCGTCGCGTTGTCGTAACGTTTCCTCTGCAGTTAACCTTTTGAACGCCAATGTCGGCTATAGCCGACATGAGCAAGCGTGCCCTGTGCGCCAACGACGGGCTTATTCCACTTTTCCCCGTTGGATGATCCCCATTGATGGGGATTAGTGAACTTTTTGTTCACTATTCCCCGTTGACCCAAAATTTTTATTTAATGGGGATAAGTGAACTAAAATGTTCAATAATCCCCATTAGGTAGGTACGTTAAAAAAATAAAATATATGAATCATGTTACATTTATTAATTAAAAATATAACTTTCTTATACCTAATAAAATCACAGATTGTACAATTATTAATTTAAAATAAAAAATATAACTTTCTTATACCTAGTAAAATCACAGATTGTACAATTATTAATTTAAAATAAAAAATATAACTTTCTTATACCTAGTAAAATCACAGATTGTACAATTATTAATTTAAAATAAAAAATATAACTTTCTTATACCTAATAAAGTCACAGATTGTACAATTATTAATTTAAAATAAAAAATATAACTTTCTTATACCTAGTAAAATCACAGATTGTACAATTATTAATTTAAAATAAAAAATATAACTTTCTTATACCTAATAAAGTCACAGATTGTTACAATCATTAATTTAAAATTGTAGCATGAAAATATTTCTTTCTTATACCTTGTAAAATCAAAGATTACAATCACTTAAGTTTTTCTAATTAGGTACGTTAAATAAAAACAATATAAAAATAAAATATATGAGTCATGTACTTTTATTTTTATAAGGTAAGAACAAAATTTTAAATTACCTACATACCTACTTTACGATTTTATTAGAACGAAAAACAGATTGTTGCCCCAACGAAATTGTTCTAACGATGTTTGGGAATAAGACCTTATATCTATCTATCTAATAAGATACACAATACTGTAAAAGATGCTCATTTTCTAGAGGCGCGCGCGCAAGGCGGTGGCGGAGCGGGGTGCGAGTTAGCTCGTATGTGATTGGTCGACCCATCTTTTGTTTTTGTTTCGTAGTCGTTAAGGGTTAGTAGTGTGTAGTGTAGATCAAGCGTGCAGTTCTTATCAGTTCGCAGTTATTAGTTTAATATAGGAATAAATAAAGGAAATGGCTGGTAGTTCAACTGACGTTTGTTTAGAGTACGTTAAAAAAGGTAAAGCTACCATACTTCTCCGGGCCGGACATCAATACAGTAAAAAATGCAAATATAAAAATGGTGGAGTTTTGTGGGAGTGTACCACAAGAAAACAAAGTAAATGTGCCGGATCCATCACTGTCATGGTAAGTTACTTATTATATTTTGTGATTAATAATGACAATAATAACTCAGGTTATGTGTGTTATCAATATCACGTTTATCAATATCAAAATTTAAAAATCAACGTTAAAGTTTAAACACTGTTTCTGTCATGGCGGCACGTGTGACGTCATTCTTTTGTCAAACAAGTCTATTACACCTAGTGTAGTAAAAGAGTGTAGCTGAAGTGAATTGTATATATTTAATTATTATTACATATTTTAGTTAAGCATAAAGTGAAATATGTTTTGTTGAACTATTCTGATAGGATAACAACAATTTGTTATAAGTTTTAAAGGTTGTTAAATAGCCTATTTAATTTTGTATTCTATGTAAGTGCAATATTGTTTACTTAAAAAATAATGTAAAGTAATTAATTATTATTACTTAATTTTACAGGACAATCAAGTTGTAGCTGAGAAACGACACAATGTTTGTGAACCTGATTTTGCGCGGAATGAAGTTACCTTGAGGTTATTCAAACTAAAAACTACACTTGCGGATCCAGAAGCACCTGCTATTCCCACTGCTTACAACGCGGCTGTGAGCTCACTAAAAGATACCGGAATTGACAAAATAAAAGAATTCCCTGCCCTGAAGTCTATCAAAACAACATTATATAAACACAGAAATGCAGCATTTGAAGTAAGTAAAATTGAGTTCAAAAATGTTGAAGAAGTTAAAGTACCTCCAGCTCATCAGGAATTTATTTTAGCAGACTACAATGACAGTGGTATCCGTGTAATAGCTTTTTGCTCTGAATTTGCCCGACATCAAATGAAAAATTTGAAGATGTTCTTGGGTGATGGAACGTTTTGGATCTGTCCATCTCCCTTTTACCAACTCTACACCATTCATGGGGATTTGGGCAGTACAGAAAAACACATAAACATTGTGCCACTTGTTTATGCCCTCATGAGCCATAAAAATCAACAAACATATGAAATTTTATTTAGTATGCTAAAATCTGCATTACCTGATTGGAATCCAGAAATATTTAAATGTGACTATGAAGTGGCTCCGATGAACGCAATGCGAAATGTTTTTGTAAATATATCTATTAGCGGCTGTTATTTCCATTTCACCCAGGCGATATGGAAGAAAGGAAAACAACTCAAACTAACAAAAGATAAATTAACCAGAAGACAAGTTGCACTTAGCACTGCTTTGGCTTTGTTACCATCAGATAAAATCATTGCGGGTTGGTTTTATGTTGCCTCTCAAAGCCCTGTTGATGATAATAGCAAGGAGTTTAGAAATTACATGCTCAGACAATGGCTACAAGATGATTTTATTAAAACGTGGTGTGTATTTGGACAGACTCATCGCACTACGAATTTAGTCGAAGCATGGAATAATAAAATAAAAAAGCGTGTGAAAATAAAGAAACCCAACATTATGAAGCTCCTCACAGCGTTGGCTGAAGATGCATCGTATTACGAAGTTCTTGCATTGGGGGTTTCTGAAAATAAAGGTATAGCGGAAAAAACAAAAAAAAGCATCAATCGCGATAATTATATACAGGAGGTCCAAATGGAACTCATTAATAATGAAATTACGATTGGGCACTGTTTAGAAAAACTTAAGTGATTGTAATCTTTGATTTTACAAGGTATAAGAAAGAAATATTTTCATGCTACAATTTTAAATTAATGATTGTAACAATCTGTGACTTTATTAGGTATAAGAAAGTTATATTTTTTATTTTAAATTAATAATTGTACAATCTGTGATTTTACTAGGTATAAGAAAGTTATATTTTTTATTTTAAATTAATAATTGTACAATCTGTGACTTTATTAGGTATAAGAAAGTTATATTTTTTATTTTAAATTAATAATTGTACAATCTGTGATTTTACTAGGTATAAGAAAGTTATATTTTTTATTTTAAATTAATAATTGTACAATCTGTGATTTTACTAGGTATAAGAAAGTTATATTTTTTATTTTAAATTAATAATTGTACAATCTGTGATTTTATTAGGTATAAGAAAGTTATATTTTTAATTAATAAATGTAACATGATTCATATATTTTATTTTTTTAACGTACCTACCTAATGGGGATTATTGAACTTTTTAGTTCACTTATCCCCATTAAATAAAAATTTTGGGTCAACGGGGAATAGTGAACAAAAAGTTCACTAATCCCCATCAATGGGGATCATCCAACGGGGAAAAGTGGAATAAGCCCAACGACGGCTATACTCGACAAAAAACAGGTCGCAGAAAAATACAAAATAAACCTATTAACCGATTCGTTGCGGATGGCACGTTTCAGTGCCATCACTTCTTTTTGTGTCCGTTTCGACTGCTCGGCCACTATGTCGTAGAAAAAAAAAACTTATGTCAGCATTTCGAAGGAATTTGTAAAAGATGAACAGTGAAAACCGCAAATTCGAAGAGTCAATAATCAGAAAGTTATGTGGGTTTAACCGTGGCCGCGCAGTCCGCATGAATTCAACTGCGCGGCCACCAGTTATCTTAAACGGAGCGTTGTAAAAGTCTAATTCCTTTTGCTAATCACTGACAGGATTTCGAAGAAAATGTAGATCATAAAAATAATGCCCTACTGTCTGTAGTTCACGACCTACATCACTCCAAAGTTTGGCCGCGCAGTCCGCACAAAGCGAACCGCGCGGCCACGAGTTTTTTTTAATAGACCTTACACGGAGCTTAGTAGAAGTCCCATTCTTTTTGCTAATTACTGACACCATTTCGAAGAATATGTAGACAGTATAAATAAATCCTATAATTAAGAACTACAAGACCTACAGAACTTAAAACCTATAATCGAAGGAAAAAATAGGGTGACCAAGATTTATAGTGTGTGAATCCAGGCTTTTTTCCATTTCAATATCATAGTATAAATATATCATCACTACACAATATACAAAGTCGCTTTTTCTGTCCCTCCCTATATCCCTATGTATAGATTTTAATGCGGTTTTTTTAATAGATAGTGATAGAAGAGGAAGGTTTATATGTATAATAATAAAATCCATTAAATAGGGGCTGTTATTTTTGATGTTTCTAACGTGATGTACAACGTTCGAAGTACTTCGCCCGCGCGTATTTAAACGTTTTTATAAACCTGTTCAGTAGTAGTTGCGCAAACACACACACACATTATTACAAACTTTCACGTTTATAATATTAGTAGGAAGTAGGATGCCTCAAAAAAAAGTATAGGGTAAAATAAAAGCTAGCTCGCAAAAGACAGATTTTTCATACTTTACATTTTAATTTTTTATTTATCGTGATATTTTGAAAAATGTACACTATATCTATATAAATTATAGCACATGTGTTATTCTGACATGTAAGCTATTTTACTGCAAAGTTTCAGAAAAATCCGTTCAGTAGTTGTTGCGTGAGAGCAACAAACACACACACACACACACACACATTATTACAACCTTTCACGTTTATAATATTAGTTAAATTATTAAATTATATGAAACATCTGTCCTGTCTGCGAATGAAAGGAATGCCAAAAATATAATATCTTCCTAAAGTGTTTATTTATAAAACTTAATTATTTTATAATGATGACGTTTACCTATTGCAGTAGTCCATGCGTTTCATATCCAAGATGTAAGCTGTTTTAAATAACTTCCTAAAAAAGTCACTGTGCGCTTGCGTTGGTATGTTTTCATTCGAGAGTATAGGTAAGCACCTATCCAGTTGCGTCTGTAGCGACTCCCAAAATGGCTACAATATCAGCGGGGAGGGGTCCCGCCCTGCCCCGCGGAGCTTGACTCTGTATAGTGTTTTTATTCAGTCTCGGTTGTTACAGAGTGCGCCCGTGTTTATCAGTGCAGTGTTAGATAGTTCATAGTTATTTCATAGGATTGTATTGTGACTATACTAATTGTCTTTAATACTGTTGCTTTTATCACACAAGGAAGTTTTATCAATCAAGCGGTAAGTACTTATTCAAAACATTAATAAAATGTAATGTATTGGAACATGCGTGTAATTCCCAATTCTTTATTGCATGCCTACAGTTTAAGGTGGGTATTGTTAAATTGAAAGTTGAATACAGTGGATAATATGTTAAATTTAATGCAACATTATAACCATTATCATAAAAAAATGTTTTACCTATTCGGTAGGTCAATTCTAAGCCCTCGAAATACATTGCCAAAAGGATTGAAACTCATATGAATTCGATATTATATTAAAGGAATAAACAAATAGATACCAAATATAAAACTTCCTAGGAAATGTTCGTCCGCGGCAGACTTCCACTAAAGCGGCAAACTCGCGTCAAAGCTCGCGTTGTTACCGTAGCTGGCCGGAGGACCACTTCTTACCACTAATACATCGCATTTTTTTTCAGAACGATGGGTAGAAAAGGACGTAAACTGAGAGTCAACGAAGACAAGCTAAAAAAAATATTTATAAAATATTCCACAGACTGCATAAACACAAAAATTAAATATAATGATCCTATATTTCATACTATCTCAGAAGAAATAAATCACGATATGTCACCGCTTGCGTTGTACTCGTGGCTAAAGAGAAATTACAATAAAGTTTTTGATATAAGTACGACGACAGAAAGTTCTTTATCTTCTCCATCGTGTCGGAGCACGACATCTTCAACGACAAAAAGTGAAATTAATGATAAGCATACAAATCAATTTTCTTTCTTACTAGATGAGCATGAGTGGAAAAAAGTAGAACCAATTTCTGTTCGTTATATAAGACGAGATCTAAAAACTACATCGACACACAAGAAATACAAAACATTGCCTAAGTTCAAGTGGAGCAATCTACTCAAAGAAAAAATATGGCAGTACTCGAGACGACCTTGCACGTGGACTTTCAAGAATAAATTAATTGACTCAGAAGATAATGTGAAAATAAAAGGGAAATGCACACAATGCAGCTGCACTGTAGAAATATGTAGCGAAAAGTTAACAGACAAAACAGCAACTATAAAATGTACAATTTTTAATACAGATAACTTAGTTCCGCATAATCCAAAACTGAAATCTAAGATGTCACCATACAAAAGAAATCAACTTGCAAAGAAATTACAGTACAAATCTGCCACAGTAATTCATAAAGAAATAGCTTCAAAAGTTATTAAGTATAAAGATAATGCAATCCCTCCCATACTTCCTACAATGAACGCTCTTCGGAAAATAAAGCACGAGAAGAGACAAAGTAATCGTTTGCATGCCAATCCCATTTTAAGCCTACTTATGATGTCAATGTTGCCAAGTTTTAAAAATTTGATTCGCGAAATAAAACTTGTCCCGAATTTTTACATGTATTATTGGTCTGAAGAACAAAATCAATTCTACAAAGATTTTTTAGAAAAAAATCCACAGGAAGTAACTATCACTATAGACGCCACGGGATCTTTCTTTCACCCAATAAAACTTCCTGATGGATCAACATTAACTAAGCGACTCTTTCTATACGTTTGTATGCTAACTTCAAAAACGATAAAATCTCAAGCGATATTTCAAATGATAGCGGACACTCATACTGCAGATTCCATATCATCCTGGTTAAAAAGATGGTATAAGGAAATACATACCGCTCCTAACGAAGTTGTAACTGACGACTCGTCTGCTTTGATTGCTGCAAATGTAGATGCTTTTACAACATCTATAACAGTGAAAAACTATCTGAGACAATCATTCTTAGTGTTGAGAAAACTTAGTGTAAACTTACCAGAAGTTTTTCTTAGGTTAGACACCAGCCATTTTATTAAAAATGTTTACAATTTACCTTGTTTTCAAAACGTGGATACTCCAATTAAAATGTTTTTTATTCGATGTATTTTATTGATAAAAAGATCTGAAAGTTTTGATGAAGTCAAAATGATAGTTTCAAATATGGTCAAAATATGCACTTACAAATACTATAACACTACTAATAAAGCTTGGGACTTAGCAATGCAAAATATGAAGGAGAGATTATTCGCTACGGAAGATCCGGTCCCCGAATATGGCGGTGAAAGAGAAACTTTCTATCACGATACCTTAATAATTGAGGAAGATAATATAATGTTTGCATTCTGAATAACTGCATTCGATTCATTTTCAATCTTCGTAAATATGATCACGTTAGTTTATATCGAACTCAACTACGCTGGTTGCCAATACGGCAGCGTAGAACACTTAGGGCACTTTGCACTCTTTTTTCTTTATTAGATTCTCCCTACTCTCCGGCTTATCTTTCTTCTAACTTTCAATACCTTCATTCAAGTCACAATAAAAATCTCCGATCGTCTCACAACCGCTTACTTGAATGTCCATCCCATCGTTCCAGCTTTATGCACTCTTCCTTCTTTGTTAAACCCATTCTTTTGTGGAACGATCTTCCGCTCGAAATCAGGATGGCAAAGACTCGGTATGATTTTAAAAAGAAAACCCGAGAACATTTGATTAATTCGTTGGCAGAATCGCATTAGTCCACTTGCTACTAAGTGTTGTAATATTTGTTATATGTATGTATGTATTTATGTAACTATCTAATATATAGTAGTTTGTTCATTGAATTATTTGTGTATTCTATGTCATTCATTATTTTATAATGTAGGTATGTACTTATTTCTTTTATTTATCTCACTTCTTGTCTTTAAAGTGCACCTTCCTTGTTATTCTCTGCATCACCCTAAGGTTGACTGGTAGAGAATGCCTTTGGCATTAAGTCCGCCTTTGTACCATATTGTGCATAAAGTTTTTAAATAAAAAAAAAAAAAAAAAATAAATGTATTGGTTTGATGAGATCGTTGAGCAACAAAAAAGCTTATTTCAGACGCCGACTGAAACACGCAACAAATATTATCTGCCCCACCTAACATCAACTTTGAGAAGATTGCTAATCAAGCTTCCATTGTGGAGTAACGTAATGTGTCCTTTGTATGATACACAAAATAAGTCGCCTACATCCTCCTCAGTAGAGAGTTACTTCAAAACACTAAAGCATTTGTTATTTGAGACTCGTACTCACAAATATAATATTGATGAGTTTTTGAATATTCATTACAATTTTCTGCAAGGAGAAACCAAAGTTAGTTTGAAGAGTCTGAATGATATTCCACACAATATTAGTTCTAAATCCCGAAAACGAAAGTTAAAGCGAGTTAAAAGCATTAGCATAAAGAAAAGAATAAAAAATGCTGCCGTGACATTCACTTCCGACTCGATATTTGCTGAGGAGCCCTCGTATACCGAAAATTGGAAGGGTGAGGGATATGAAACTCATAAAATAACATCTACTTCAATCTTATTTTTAAAAAATGGAAATGTAATCGAATCTAAACAAAATGTTTTAAACACCTGCGCGTTTGATTCTGTGTTTTTTATGCTGGCACATGGATACCAAACAAACAATTATATTCGCGAAGTCTTCAACTCTTGTGAAAATAGTTTAATTCGTGATTTTATTAATATATTAGCCCAAAATCAAAATGAAAAGGAAGCATATAAGCTAAGAGAAAACATTGTTTCACTCTATTACCAAAAAAAAAACAATTATTACGAATGTAATTGTAATATGGCTTTTGTGTTTGAGCATATACTTTTTGATTTCTTGTTTAGTGCAGAAAGAAGTAAAAAATGTATTACGCCTTTTTGTAATGAGAAAAATGTAACAAGATTCATTGTGTTTCTTTCTCTCAATTTCGATATTATTAACATGTTTGGTATCAGAAGCTTAGAAGACGCCATCGTTATCGATAATTTAGAATTAAAACATTGTTTAGAATGCAATAACAAAAGCATTAAATACGAATACAAATTAAATAATATTATTTTATTTGATTTAAATGGTACTCAAAACATTATACTTAATGAAATACCACGTTATATAAAAATAACGGAACGTAAAACATTCAAGTTGATAGGTGCGTTAGAGTATGTTCTTCCATGTGTTGGCAATATCGGTCATTACAAGTGTCATTGCTTAATCGACGACCAATGGTTATGTTATGACGACAACCGAAACAAAACTCATGAAAGTTCAGTGCAGCCCATAACACTGCACAATTTAACTTATGGTCTTATTGGTAGTTAAGTTACATGATAATAGGTGAGAATTTTGCTCTAAAGTGGAGCTAAAATTAGATTTTTATTATATAGAGACTTGTTAAATGTTAGATAATAGTAGGCTTATATCCAAATTCACTGTGATTTACATGGTATAGGAATATTTTGTGATTTTATCGTAGTAAGTTTTGCTATAACGATTATAGTATGACTGATTTGTTTGTAATAAAAATATTATGATGTTAATCGATACAAAAACGTAGGTCGTTATTTCTTGATTAAATTGTAATTGTAAGTACAATAACAAATTAAACTGTGATTGGTAGGTAGGTGTAAGTTGTATAATTTTAAGTTTTAGAAATGTTGTTGTTATCGTAAGTCAGATTTTGTTTTTAAATTCTGATTGCAATATGAAAACGAACTGTGATTGTTGAATTAGGTGATTTAAAGTATACTTTAATAAAACTTTATCTACTTACAAACTTATAATTTTATGTTATATAGGTACATGATGTTGCTCTCGTATATCTAGTGTAGTTTTTAAATAAGCTACTTTTTTTAGCTTATATAGTTATGATCTTAATCGTTACAACAACGAAAATAAGCAATTATTTTTTAAATTGTAATTATAAATATGAAAACGAATTGTGATTTTTAAATTATGTGATTTATAGTTTATAGTAATATTATGTTTTATCTATTACTTAAGAAATAGAAATATAAATCAATCGATGACATTTTTTTCTTTATATCCTTTTAATTAGCTTCTCTACTCAATTTCAAACCAAAAGACTAAAACTATTTGCATGTTACGATAAAAAGTATAGAAATATACGTGACAATGAAAACGTCTTATATGGGAATATCTCGTCAGCGCATCGTAAATCATGGTCACCCTTCTTTTAACTCTAGTTACAGGGTATAAGTTCTGTAACTCGCGATTTTCAAACATTAGAACTTCATTCATGATGTTTACAAATTCTTCGAAATCGTATCAGTGATTAGCAAAAAAGAAAGACACCTGTACCAAGCTCCGTTTAAGCTCCACTTTAAGAAACACGTGGCCGCGCGGTTCGCCATTACGTGAGTGTTGTGGAACGAGAAGTCCAAACTTTAGAGCTATATTTTTACAATGTATTTTTTCTTCGAAATCCTATCAGTGATTAGCAAAAAAACTTAGACTTTTACAACGCTCCGTTTAAGAGAACTGGTGGCCGCGCGGTTCGCTTTGTGCGGACTGCGCGGCCAAACTTTGGAGTGATGTAGGTCGTGAACTACAGACAGTAGGGCATTATTTTTATGATCTACATTTTCTTCGAAATCCTGTCAGTGATTAGCAAAAGGAATTAGACTTTTACAACGCTCCGTTTAAGAGAACTGGTGGCCGCGCAGTTGAATTCATGCGGACTGCGCGGCCACGGTTAAACCCACATAACTTTCTGATTATTGACTCTTCGAATTTGCGGTTTTCACTGTTCATCTTTTACAAATTCCTTCGAAATGCTGACATAAGTTTTTTTTTTCTACGACATAGTGGCCGAGCAGTCGAAACGGACACCTTCTTTTTAAGTGTGGCGTCAGGCACGGATATGTGTCATTTTGAAATCGATGATAACTCCTTCAATTAAGTTTTATGGAAGTTTTACCTGAAACCAAACTATCTTCATTTTTCACGTATATTAAGCTCGTAGCCTTCGTTTCTGGATACTGTAATATTTTTAAAAAAATAGGGGGCACCAACCTTTTTGGAAGTTGAAGTATTTGATATTAAATCATCATATGATAATAAATTATAAATGTATTACAGTAAAGCAGCTAAATCACTTTGCTGCGGTTGTCTTTAGCTTGTCTTCTATAAAATTTTACACCCGCTCTAAATAAAGATAAAATTTAAACAATAAAAGTATTTATATAGAGATGTTTCTTCTCCTCTTTTAATTACAACTCTCTAATCCTTATCTATAAAGAAATATGCATATACGTCGTAATCACATTTGGGTATCGATAGTGGGTAAATTTTATGTCTCGAAATATGGTAGGTACCTACTTACATAAAAAATATCACCGTGCGTCGTACCACGCTATTTTAAACTACGCGTATCAATATGGTTGTGGCTAATATGAGTCATGTCATGCTCATGCATGATGCTACGACACAAAATTGCATTTGCCAAAAGCGCTTCGAAAAAGGACTGCATTCACTCTAAATTAAAGGTTTATTTAGGATAAAATTGTATAGACTTACAAAAAAATGGAAACAGACAATGGACGGTCGGTCTAGGAGCGGCCGGGACCGTCCCTTTGTTCGCAACGAGTCACACTAAATCGTGTCACCGTGTAACTGGTTGAGAAAAATATTCGCATGGAGTAACAGTGTGACTCAATGCGAATTTTTATTCTCATCTAGTAACACTAGTACACGAGTAGTGTTACTCGTTCGGAAAACTAAATCGCATGGAGTAGCAGCGTCATTCGATGCGAATTTTTATTCTCAACTAGTAACATTTTTCAGAATGTCTATTTGACAACGATAAAGTTAAATAAAAATTATAAAATAATGTATGAGTTTCTGATATTTTTTACGCACCGATCTGGCAACATTGCTTCATGGTGAATCGTGCAATGCGTGTGACAAGTTCAGTACACGCTCCGCTGTCATTCAAAATGGAAGCTACGTCTGGTTCGTCAAACAGTGTTGATTTAGTTTTTGTTAATAAAAACGGTGGCACTGTTCTTCTTCGAGCTGGTCATCAATATTACGCCAGGAAAAAACATAAAAGTGGATTGATTGTGTGGGCGTGTACAAAACGAAAGGTGTGCAAAGGGCTTGTAAGAATAAAGGTAAGAAAACTATATTACCAAAATGTATTCCATAGCTTCGTTGTATATAATATTATTGATTTATATGTTAAATGTAAAAAAAAAAAAATGTAAAATAGTGATTGTATATAATCATTTAATAAATAATAATACTGCATCTTGAAAAACTTTCCTCGCGTCCTTTAGTGGCAGCCATTTTGTTTTATCACGCTCACTTGAGATTTGTTGAAACCACAGTGACGTATTTTGGGTGCTAAAGCTTTGTCTTGATTTATTTATAGCTTTACAACTAGTTTTATATAAACATTAGCTTATTGAGAGAACAGGCTTTTTAGTTTTAAGTCAATATTTTACCAATATTTTATTTTACTAATATTCTATCCCATTTTACTATTTTAGGAAGAGCGTATATTAGAAGAAACTCCTCATTTATGTACACCAGATTTTGCGAACAACGAAATCCTGAAATCTGTCCAACATTTAAAAAAAGATATAACTACGCAGGAATTTCCCAGTGTTCCTCAAAAATACAATGCCATGGTCGGAAAGCTAAAAGATGCGGGAATAGACATAATTACTTCAATACCTAAATTTAGTTCCATTAAAGACACGTTATATAGAACACGTAATTCAGCGGCTCAAGTACAAAAACTACAACATAAAAATGTGCTGGAAGTCGAAGTCCCACCTCGTTATCAAGATTTTTTGTTAGCGGAGTACACATGTGATGATACACGAATACTAGTATTTTCTTCTTCCGAAGCAAGGCAAACTTTGTGCGAGCTAACAGACTTTTATGGCGATGGAACTTTCAAAAGTTGTCATATTCCATTTACGCAACTATATTCAATCCATGGCGATATCGGCAGCACGATCAATCACACTAATATAATACCTCTAGTCTACGCTTTGATGAGTCACCGAAACACAGAAGCCTACGTGATTCTGTTCTCTATAATAAAGTCGCAGTTACCCAATTGGAATCCAATAATATTTAAAGTAGACTACGAAAAGGCCGCCATGCGAGCAATTGCTACAGTTTTTCCTTCAATTGCAGTCAAGGGCTGCTATTACCACTATAATAAGGCAATTTTTAAGAAAGGCCGTGAATTGCATATAACAAATACTCAAGACCCAAAGAAGAAACGCATGGTAAGCCTAAGCGCAGTTCTACCACTGTTACCTCAAGAAGAAATCATGAACGGATGGGAGTATATTATTTCGCGATATGATGATAATGACCCACAAATCCAAAAATTTGTGAATTATATGAAAAAGCAATGGCTCCACGAAGATTTTTTAAAAGTCTGGTGTGCTTTTGGGGAGACTCATCGAACCACAAACTTCATTGAAGGCTGGCACCATAAATTGAACAAAGCCGTCGGTAAGAAGAACCCAAATTTGATGCAGTTGTTGCTCATACTTAAAGAAGATTCCCAATTATACACCGTTCGCAACATTCAACATCAAAACAATACACAACCATCCAGAAAACGATTATCAAAGTCAATACTTAATGATAATTTTATACAAGATGCTCAGATGGAGTTCGTAAATGGTACTATTACGATTGGGACCCTCCTGGAGATTTTACGACACTAAACTTACGAATGGTCAAAAAGCGAATATTTCTGAATAACTGTTGATTATATTGTGATAAAAGAGAGACTGATTTTAAAGAGAAATTATTAATGTGATATTAGTTGGTAACTAATCTTAATATATAAATGTGATTATTTTGTGTTATAAAGAAGGCTGATTTTATAGGAAAAATTATATAATAGTAGGTAAAAAAGAATTATTTACATTTTGTACTGTAACCAGGTTGTACATCGAAGTACAATTAGACAAAAACACTTTGTTTTAGATTAAGAAATGATTTAAACTAATCTTAATAAATAAGTAGATAACCTGATCAGTTTTTTTCTGTTACGTCCCTACCTACTAATATGTTAGAAATTTAAACATTATTTTATAATTTTTATTTAACTTTATCGTTGTCAAATAGACATTCTGAAAAATGTTACTAGTTGAGAATAAAAATTCGCATCGAATGACGCTGCTACTCCATGCGATTTGGTTTTCCGAACGAGTAACACTACTCGTGTACTAGTGTTACTAGATGAGAATAAAAATTCGCATTGAGTCACACTGTTACTCCATGCGAATATTTTTCTCAACCAGTCACACGGTGACACGATTTAGTGTGACTCGTTGCGAACAAAGGGGACCGTCCATTGTTTATTGTAACAACACGTGGTATAAATTTTTTTCTTTCGCGCATCTTGTTTTTTGAATTACTTCTGGTTTACTATCCTTAGTTATCAGACGTGCTTACTTTTCTTGTTATTTACCTTACCGATGACTTTCGCTTGTTTACTGGACTCTCGTGTTTTTATCGATTTTGGTTTTGCATTTGTGACGATTTTGGCTGTGTAAAGTGGACTCTGATTTTGCGTTGTGACAATTGTGGCTTTGAACTGGACTCCGTGCGACTTCAGCCTGTGCACACATCTCTACTTGCCGTGAACTTCAAGTAAGATTCTTTTTTATACATAAGTTATTGTTGCTAATTGACGGGCCTGTTGGTCTAGTAGTTAGTGAGGTGGGTTCGATTCCCATGCAGGTCAAACTTTGTATGATGAGCACAATTGTTTATTCTGTGTCTGGCTGTCATTATCTATAATATATATACAGCCTTGGCCAAAAGTATTGAGCACCCATGATATCTTTCAGTTTTATGCGGAGTATCAAATAGAAATAAAACAAAACGTTTTATATGGGTTTATTTTACTATTTATTAATAGAAAATTAATATTTTGTGGGTCCACCCTTTGCCTTAATTACGGCAGAAATTCAAAAATTTATTGCACCCAGGTGTTTTATTGCTAGCTGTGCGGCGTGGGTCATTGTTTAAACCTTTGTAGATGGCCGACAAAAGAATTCTTCAACAATAGATTTGATTTACTCCCATACTTTCCGTGAACGAGCGAAATTTGTAAGGTGCTCAATACTTTTGGCCAAGGCTGTATATTTATAAAAGAAAATAGTAAATATGTATATTTATCGGTTGTCTAGATCCCATAACATAAGCTTATCGTACTAGTCATAAAATGATGAGTTTTTTCAAATCAAATCATTTTATTGTAGATCTACTGATAAATATTATGTAACTAAATAAGTATTATTACTAAATATAATCTATACGTCTATTACTCTATACAAATAAATAACATTGGAGTGTCTGTCTGTAATATTAAAATAACTGTTAAAACCTCCATAAACCTCTTTTGGTGTACTTTTTACAAATTAAAATAGACAACACAATGAAAAACACGACCAAAAATACGTGTCTCTTTTATTTTCGTTTCCAATAGAGTTTTCATTCTTTTGCAGTTTGAAGAAAATGGAATACCATTCTTCGAGTTCTCCGGAACCTGAACCATTATTTAGCGTAGATCCTTTTCTAAGTGCGCCAGTTCCTGGACCATCATCTGGCATGTACCATCAGAATCCATATATGGATATTCCAAGTTCGCCAATTCCGGGTACATCATCGGCCATAGATCCCGTAAGCGTGGAATTGGAACGAATGATGTCTCCTCAAGAAAGTGAGCAGTTATATGACATTCCAGGCTTACAGTTATATGAAGACGAAGAACTGTATGGAATTCTAACCGGGAATAACGAAGAACTCTTAAATGAGTTAAGCGATGCAAGTGCGAACGAGGATGCAAACATTGTCGATTCTCACGCCAATGAACAGAACGAAGATCCAGAGGAAGAGTCTTTAGAAGAAACAACTGGCTGGTTTCCGGGTAATCCCAGTCAGATGTTACAGATACCATTTACGGGGACAAGTAGTATATTGCAGCCACATGACGCAGAGGTCCAAAGTCCTTTGGATTATTTTTTTTTATTTATGAATGCCCGCTTTTTAAATTTAATATTAAAATGTACAAACAAGTACGGTAACAAATTGAAAGTAGAAGCGACAACTGCACGTTCTCGCTTTAGCAAGTGGACCGATCTAAGTGTCGCCGAATTAAAAACTTTTATTGGCATAATATTACTAATGGGCACCATAAAGCTGAACAGAATGGTGGACTATTGGTCCACTCATTATTTTTTCCGTCTTAGTCCACGCCTATTTATGTCTAGGGATAGGTTTTTTTTAATTTTAAGAGCTTTGAACGTACAAGATATCGAAAGGACGGAGAGTATATTTAAAATAAAATCTTTGATCGATTTGTTCAATGAGACAGTTGACGCCGTATATTACCCATTGAGAGAGTTGACAATTGACGAATCTCTTATTTTGTGGAAAGGGAGACTATATTTTCGTCAATATATCAAAGGCAAAGCCCATAGATACGGCATTAAGCTGTACATTTTAGCCGACGCCAACGGTATAATTTTAAAAATTCACATGTATGCAGGATCCCAAGACGTACAAGTAGGAGGTAGAAACCACGTTAAAAAAGTGGTGCATCTGCTCATGCAAAAATATTTTGACAAAGGGCATGCTTTGTATTTGGACAATTTTTATACCAGCGTAGGGTTGGCTGATGAGTTAATAGGCAAAAACACGTATGTGACTGGTACCCTAAGACCAAACCGTATAGGAAATCCAAGAGAATTAAAAATGTGCAAATTAAAGCCTGGTGAATCGTGTATATTACAAAACAATAAAAAAATTGTCGTCACCAAATGGCAAGATAAACGGGAAGTATTATTTATAAGTACTGAACACAAAAGTAATTATAAAGGGACTACTAGTCGCCGTGTACGCACAATAAAATATAAGCCGGCCGTACAAATAAAGTATAATAAATATATGCGGGCAATAGATCGACATGATCAGATGCTAAGCTATTATTGCTGTGAGCACAAGACCCTGCGCTGGTACAAAAAAGTCATAATACACATAATCCAAATATGTTTGGTGAATGGTTATTTACTTTTCAACGCAAAAAACACTACAAATAAAACTTCATTATATAAATTTATAAAGAGTGTAATGCAAGAATTGTTACCAATGCCCAATGTATCAGAACTTTCTCGTCCTCTATCACAGTCAAAAATACATTTACCCGCCAATTTACCAAAGAGAAGTAATAATACCCTAAGAAAAAGATGCAGAGTTTGTTACACAAAAACTAAAAAAAGGGTATCTGTTATAACTGGCTGTCCCGATTGCCCTGGATTCCCAGGCCTGTGCCTTAATGATTGTTTCAGAGAATTTCACAAATATTGAAATTCTATGTTAGTTAATCGGATCTGATGTAATGATTTTTAATAAATATTATCATCTAAGTCAAAATTTGGTTAAAATTAAAATTGTAATTGAATTAAAATTTGGTTTTATTTAACTTTTGTCCGGTCTTTATTTGATATTAAAATTACTTTTTTATTATATCTAATATTTTCTGCATCTTTATATTTCTTTCATATGGTTTAAAGCGCAATAATTCATTTGAAACCAACTGGCCAAAATATTTACATCCATGGACGTCCAATATAGTCGGGCCATCATCTCTTTCTGTGCATGTTGCACTGTCCACCATTTCTTTTTTTGTGTACGTTGAAGTATCCTTACATGTTTTTTGGTTTGGTATAAATTCCTGTTCCCAGTTTTCTGAGTCTTCCCAGCGTTGTGAATTCTGTACTATCTCTTCGTCATCGTCGCATTGAGTTTCATTTTCTGTATCGGGAATGTACTTTCTTTTTCGCTGTAATTCTTAAACAATAAATAAACATTATCAGTATCTTGCCAAATATTATTTTTTTCTGACAATAATAATTTTCACATTTGTTGTGTATCCGTGAGAATGTTTGGATGTTTTTGTTTTTTCACACAAAAACTACTGAATGGATTTCAATGAAATTTAGCACAGGTGATAAGTCTTGGTCTGGAATAGCACATAGGCTACCTTTTATTCCGATTATAGGTTCCTGTGGGACAACGGGAAACAAATTCTACGCGGGTGGAACCGCGGGCATCGGCTAGTATCAAATAATCATATAAAATAATTATATATTAGTACTACTATCATTATTATTACTATTTAATCTAACTTAGCAGTTTTTATTTGCGTAGTTTAATTATAAACAATTGAAATTTGTTATGCAAAAATTTTTAGACCCAATTTAATACCTCATAATCAATCAAATTACTAGGAAATGCAAAATAAGTTGAAAAGGTTGAGCACATCTGTATTAAATAAGTCACTTACCTTCCATTTCCACAAATACACTTGTTTCGCCACTTTTTATCGCTTAAAACAACGTGCCTGACCGTTCACGTTAGATTTCACATGTAAACTAAAAGTATTCGAGCTTTGAATACGTAAAAAAATGTCAAAACACTGTTTTCTTTTCCGCATGGCTGAAGACACAGATGAGTGTCATTTAATCGTATGGCGTTGGGCACTGATCAGTGTCACGTTATTTTTGTTCGACGCCACGGCTAGAAGTTAGTGAAATTAGGCATCGCAACGAATCGGTTAAATCATTACTTTTATGTATTTTATTGATACACCTTGAAAGCTGAATGTCTAAACATTATTTAGTTGCATACAGTAAACAAAAATGCATATTCCTCATTTAAATATTTGATGATAAAAAGTAAAATAATTTATGGTTAAAAAAGTAAGTCCCATGACGCCAATGTCGTGCAGAGCCGACTGCTAGTGATGTAGTATCATGTTGACGTATAGTATATTCTTAAATTAATTTAGGTAACTTAAGGTATTGTAATATTTGTCATTAGTTTTTATTGTTCTAACAAAATATAAACGATTGTAAGCACTGAGAAAAAAGTAGTTTTACTATATTAAAAACTGAAACATAGTTGCGTAAATACATTTTCGATATTCCCTTATCGCCAATCATGCGCATCCCTAGCAAGCTCTCGATAAGCAGTCCCCTCTGCGCCATTGTCGGCAGAAGTCGACTGACTCGTGACGTCGTAAGCGTATAAAGTGAATTTTAGTGCGGGAAATATGGAACAACAAGAAGTATTTACCACTGAACAATTATTACGTATCTTGGAAGGTACTGAAGACGATGAGTTTTCTGAATCTTTAGATGAAGATGATTTAGAGGTAAGTTAATTTTAATTTAAAGTTATGTTTTGCTTTACATGTAAGTATGTACATACTTAATTGGTTATTATATTCTAAAGAGTGCTCTCTTATTTCGCCTACTCGCTTACATTTTGTAAGGGTACCTATATAATCATATTCAACTGAGCTTGAGAAATTACGAAAACAATTTTTACCCACAATCAATTTTTACCCACAAATTAAAATTAGCTTATGGCACAATTCAAACCAAACGGCCGGCACTGTTACTAGCAAACGATTTTAAGCTTTACCTCAACTGCAAAATGCGCAGTATCGCCTGTGAACTCTCAAGGTCTCGCGGAGCCGCATGCCTTTTTGAATTTTCAAGCGATACTGCGCATTTCCTAGTCGAGATAAAGCTTAAAATCGTTTAACAGTAAAAGTGCCGGCCGCTGCGCTGCCACTTCGGTGTGAATCTACCGTGTTTCATAAATCAGAAACAATTATGAATAGTTTACATAAATATGCATTTGTAGTTACTAACAAATGAAATGAAACACCATAGATGTCTACAATTTATTTAATTTAACAAACTTTTACAAAATGAGCATACCTAATAATAATATTTTATGTTGACTTACAATATTACCTACAATAACAAGTAATAAATCCCTATTGTATCACGCATGAGCTTCGACGCGAGTTTGCCGGCAAACATGTTCCTACTTGTCGAACCTAACTTAAAAAAAATTGAAAATTGTTTATTTGCATTATGCTAATCAGTCTTGTAAGAATCAAATAGTAACAATACAAAATTATTTGGGAACTTAATCATGAAATAATAATTAAAAACAAATAATCAAACCTTTTGATTGATTGATTGATTGAATCAAACCTTAATTAACCTTAATCAAAATTTAATCAATTTTCTTGTACCGTATATTTAATGGTAAAGGATTTTCATCTTCGTCAGAAGGACATTCTGGTATGAAATCAACACTTTCGGATAAATCGGAATCACCCCGGTATATTCTGATTAAATTAATTATTTGCGCGTACAAATTAGTACGCCTATCTTCTGGTACTCTTTCCATTTCAAATGCGATTAATCTGGAGAAATTTTCGTTCCTCTCATCTGAAGGGCGTTGATTATAGAAGTCCACTCTGGACAATGCGCCTGGTTCAAATAATATATTGTTTTTGTTACGAGCCACGTAAGGCTCATTGACTGTTTGTGTGGCTACTTCTTTTTTTATTGTATCTTCTTTGCAACGAAGCTTTATATACCCAGATAGTATCGACGGAGATCCTGGTCGTTTTTGTGACATTGTTTTAATCCTGAAATTAAACAAATGATTCAGATAATAAATGATTATAATAAGTAAATAAATGATAATAGTACTTGATTATACTTACCTACTTGTTATATTTATTGTCAGTGTGAAATCAAACTAATATAAGTACAATATATTTATTTTGCCAAATTATTTAACTGCGACACACAAATATAACTTCACGCAGACGAAATTTTATAAATAATATTCGGCGAATTGTCATTAGCTGGTTTCAGTATTACCAGATTAGATTTTTAATTTACCATCAATTCATATAAAATACAGTATACAAAAATATACAATTAAATACAGTAGACTATAGAAAAATTACTATCAGGATTTTTTGAAATACTTTTTTAGATATTTAGGTGAATTTTTATTTATTATAAATGTTTGATTTTAAACGATTAAACAAACAAACTTCCTAAATTTATATGGTTGTGTTATTTGATCACAAATATTTAATTAGTGGTTTATGCGTTACAGCCGACGATTGCTGGTCACCAAGAACTGTCTGATGAAACGCCCTCAACTTCTGGACATGATCGTCATTACAGAAATCGTGAGACAGAACAGTTTAAGTGGACTACAGAAGGACGGCCACCAGAAGTTGCCGCTTTTGATGACTTTTCATCTGGATTGCATTTTACTCCCTCTGAAAATTTTACTGAACTCGACGTGTTTCAACATTTTATGGACAATGATTTTATGTCATTCGTTGTCGAATTGACAAATAAATTTCACAACAATTTTCTGTTGAAAGTAGACTTACGAATGCATTCACGCCTGCATAGATGGTATGATGTTACAGTCCCAGAAATGCAATGTTTTTTAACAATTATGATGCTGATGACCCGAAATCGTCATTTGACTATTGAAGAACATTGGTCGACAGATATTTTATTAAATGCCCCCATTTTTTCTAAATTAATGTCACGAAATAGATTTTGCATGATTTTAGGCATGCTACATTTTTCCCGGCCAAATGAAGAAAATTCAATTCTTTCTAAAATAGAAGCATGTGTCGCTCACGCGAGAGGAAAATTTAAAAGTATCATTACGCCGTATAGAGATGTGTGTATAGATGAAAGTATTGTTCCTTTCAAGGGCCGTTTAACAATTAAACAATACTTACCAAAAAAAAGAAATAGATTTGGGGTAAAATTATTTGTTTTATGCGATGTACATTCCGGTTTAATAATAGACTTTATAGTTTACTGTGGTGCAGCTACAGATATTGACGATCCAGCAAATTTAGGCGTTGGGGGAGCCGTTGTATCGTCTTTACTGAAAGACTTTTTTGGCTCAAACCGTCATTTGTATGTAGATAATTGGTACACAAGTCCACTATTATTTAAATATTTATATGATAACAACATTTATGCTTGCGGTACTGTAAAACAAAATAGAAAGTGTATGGCTAATTTAAGCAGAAAACTAAATCTACATGAAATGGAAACGCAGTATTCTGGATCCCTTATGGCATGTAAATGGAGGGACAAAAAATATATATACATGTTATCAACCATTCATGATAATTCCATGGAACCATCAGCTAGAATAAATAGAAAAACGGGTTTACCAGTCATGAAACCTAAAGCTGTTTTAGACTACTCTAAAAATATGGGTAGTGTTGATACTGCAGACATGTTGTTATCGTCACTTCAGTGCATACGAAAAACAGTAAAATGGTACAAAAAACTATTCTTTCATATATTTGATATGCACCTTTTAAATGCATTTTTTTGTTTTAAAATGATAAAAGGTATACCGAATTTAGCATTTGCCGACTTCCAACTGAGCCTAATTCGGCAAATGATAGATTGTTACAACACTGGTAACGTTTTAGAAAGACCCATAAGAACTGGACGAGGTTTTAACAATCCCCTTAGCATATTACCCGGCAATGCAAAAGACCACATGCCTACTCGCATAGCAAAACATCAAAGATGTAAGTTCTGTGCAATAAAAAAAAAACGAAAGGAGACTCGCTACTGGTGTAAAATATGTAACGTTTATCTTTGTGCTGCACCATGTTTCGAAAAATATCACAATAAATAGATATTTTATTGTTGTATAACATGTTGATTTTTAACAAAATATGTGATTTTAATGTTGATCTGTGATATTTAAAATTATCTATATACAATTGTTGATTATTATAAGAATATTATTATTTTTCTGTGTCATTTTATCGTTACAAGACTGACTATTGAGTACCTATGATAATTAATATAACTGACATTTGTATGTTTTGAATTTTTATAGATTTTTACGAGATTTAGGACTAATTTAAAAAATGGTTTAGTAAATTTTATTTTCAGTATTTCATTTTAAGAGATATTTCTATTATTGCAACACTATTACACTATACCTAATTATGTACTATTGTTGATATTTTATAAGTATTTTTAGTGAGTTTTGTAGTTTTTGAACACTGATCAGTGAGCATTTATAATTGTTGATTGTTGATCCTTTAATGTTTAATTAGGTTAGATACGAGAAACTAAATAATGTATCTATTTTAAGAATATAAATATCGTTATACTTAAAAATCGTTACGTATATACTACGCAATTTCATACGAAAATTTTGATTTATTTTATACATATAATTAATCTGATTAGTGAGAATATTAGAAAGTTCCTGTTATAAAAATTGTTGCTATGTAATAATATCACGTGATAATATTATTCATAAGTGACATGTAAGTAATATGATCTCAAAGTAATTATTAATAATATAACTCAATAATTAAACTAAATGATTGGTAAATAAATAGTTTTATTTGCATTCAATCCATTAACAACCCAAATTGTTGCAATAAGTGTAAATTTCAAGAATAATAAAAACAAACTACTGTGGCCTTTGAATTTAATTAGATACTAACATCGATAAACTGTATGACACTATGGTACAACTCTAATGTACATGCAACGATGTCTTATAAAAGACTCGTCGACGGCGCCAATGTCGGCTATTCCCGACAGTGAGGTACATCAGTACTGAGAATAGTGCTGTACCTAGAGTTATTTTCATTTTAACTGTTGTGTGTCTTAATCATTGTTTTTATGTTATTAACAACTTCGGAACTACTTGAGTGGAACGTTGTAAAATATTTAATATTGGAATGTTCTTTTTAACATATTAATGATCGACCATTTATCTGGCAAGTATTGATAAAAAAATAATAATAATGGGTATCGATATAATGTTGAAATCCCTATTTTTTTGTAGGTATTTAATTAAGATTTTCGGGCTTGGCGTACAGGGCATAGGAATACCGATATGGCGTGGCGGTGAAAAGGTTAATTAAACGCTGCGCTAGCGCGGCGCAGACGTTACACAATTTCGTATGTACGTCAGGCTGGCCCGGCCCCATGGAATTTAATAATGAGATTGTTATCAATCCAATGTACCCGGGTATACTAATGTAACTCTTTTTAAAAGAAAGGGCCTGTCCACATCACCACGGCACGACATCGTCACCGTAGAACGGTGCGGTGTCGGGGCGCGACGCGTTGCCGCGCCGTGCACTAGCACGGTACGGCAACGCCGCCGTCGAACGGTGCATAGGACGGCGTCGTCGTAAGCCGGTGACGTGATACGATGCGCCCGATCAGTTGATGTGTTATTGTCTTAGCGATTAGTTGTACGTGTGAATAAAAGATGTCGGAAAACATAGATTGTGATTTATTGATTTCACTTGTTGAAGAACGTCCAGTATTATGGGATAAGACAATAGATGATTTCAAGAACAAAAACTTAAAAACAGAAGGCTGGAAGGATGTTTGTCGAAACATTTTTCATGACTTTGACGACAAAAACGATAAAGAAAAAACAAGACTAGGTAAGCTCATATTTATTAGTTACATTAAGTTATAAGTATATTATAATAAGTATTAGTTTATTTATTTATTAATTAAATTAAGGCTTACCAACTAAATACATAGGTACATAACATTGATTTGCAGTAAATTATATTTACTAATAATATAATATATTTATTTTCTATATGATATATTTTCGACCTTTTCTCATGTTTTAGATTCTTTTGTGGATAGTTTTAATAGGTGAGTACTATAAAAAATACTACTAAAGTACGATTAATAAATCGAGTCAATAAAAATGACAAGTGCAACTGTCACTGATACAAAAAAGGGTGACCCGCTACAATAGTGATGTTCGGCAATCTCACTACGACGACGACATTTAGTCATACTTTATTTTATTAGGTATCATAGCGTTTTTTATTGAAAATATTTAATACATACCGTATTCAATAATACGATTTTAGAAATATGGACACATTTTGTCTTCGACTTTTATGGCATGGTTGATGCACTGTTTCCAGTTTTCAGGCGTCCTTTAGGCCTTCTTCATATTATTATAACTTTTTTACATATTTTATTTTAAAAGATTTTATGTTCCTGTCGACGTACCCCTTTGCTTGAGCAAAGCAAAGGGGTTGAAATTGGGTTGAGCTCACAGTAAATATTAAATATTAATTTTAATATTTTTATTTATATAAAGGGAATTTGATATTGAATAAAAAAAATGTAATCTCGACTAACCTTTTGATTGTAAAAAGTAGATTCTACTACATTACTATTTATTTGCGACTAAAATCCTGTACCACTGGAAATGTCAATTTACTGACTCGAATTAATAATCGTACTATAGTCGATTATTATATTTTAGTTAATTGCCAACTAAGTGCTCCAATATCGCTATTAAAATATTTACAGAATTCATTCCTTATGTTGACTGGGTTTGTGTTGTTTGGAAATTCGTCATCCTCTGACTGTTGCAAGTTTACAAAATTTTCTTCTATCATTAGTTCCTCAGTTGTGGTAATTCCATCTCTATTAATAACAAAGTTATGCAAGACACAACATGCTTTGATAATATCTGTAGCAAAATCATATTGAACATTCAGTGGTCGGTGAAATACACGCCATTTATTTGCCAGAATACCAAAAGTACATTCAACGTATCTTCTCGCACGACTCAAGCGAAAGTTAAATACTCTTTGTTGTACAGTCAAATATTTCCCTGGGTATGGGCGCAATACATTATTTGTGAGTGGTAAGCCTTCATCTGCTACAAAAACATGGGGAACTGGTGTCTGTAGACCTGGTAAACATTTTGGCTCTGGTAAAGGCAGATGGCCTTGTAGTAATAATTCGTACAGTTTCGTATTGTGAAAAACAGTCGAGTCGCATTCCTTACCAAATGCTCCTATATCAACATACACAAATCTATATTTGGAATCAACAATTGCGAGCAAAATTATAGAATTATAACTCTTATAGTTAAAAAAAAGAGACCCACTATGGGCAGGACTCCAGATCCGAATGTGTTTCCCGTCCAACGCCCCTATACAATTAGGAAAATTGGCTTTCTTGTCAAAATCTTCAGCTGTTTGTTTTAATAACTCCTCTGTTATTTTCGGAATACATTCACTTAACATGATTTTCCATAAAGCTTGACATACTTCTCTTACTATTTTTGCGATTGTACTCTTTCCACGATAATCCGTTAATTCTAAATCTCTAAAACTACTTCCTGTTGCCAAAAATCTGAAACAAAAATCCGGGTATAACATCATAAACATTCAAACATCCATACTCATAAACTTTTACGTTTATAGATAATATTAGTAGGAAGTAGAATGACAAAATTAACTGATTTTTTTCCCATAACAAAGGGGTATCAACCTAGTAAATACTCATTTAGCGTACCTAAGTAATTTTTAAAAATAGGAATTATAATTAATTTGTGGTATAAAAGCCGCTGGTATACCTACATGAGTACTATCTCTGTATTTCAGTTTGATACTCAGCCCCTTTCCGTCATACACTTTAAATTTTATTATAAATGCGAAAGTTTGTGAGGATGTATTGCTGTATTTA
This sequence comes from Nycteola revayana, assembly GCA_947037095.2. NCBI lineage: Eukaryota > Metazoa > Arthropoda > Insecta > Lepidoptera > Nolidae > Nycteola > Nycteola revayana. Next base: position 5,404,373 of record OX344844.2, read on the forward strand.
TAATACGTATGTTTGTCTTTCACTTAAAAACTACTGATCCAATTTTTGCTAATAATACACGTTTTAAATATTTTGCAGGTAATGCTGTGGTAAAGAAATGGACTCATATAAAAGATAATTTTACAAAATACCTGAAAAAACTTGAAACTTTAAATAAATCGGGATCTGGTGCAAGCAAAATTAAGGAGTATCATTTGTATAAGCAACTTCTGTTTCTAAAAAAAACCGCTGCAAATTTAACTGACTCAAGCATAATGGAAGAAGATGAAGAAGACGATATACCATATGAAAAAAATGATTATAAAAGATCACGTTACCAACCAAATCCACGAAAAAAAAAAAACAATGATGAAATCGATTATGAGATTCTCCAAACCCTAAAGGAAACAGAAAATAGACATCTGTCATTTTTTAAGGCCATATTACCATCATTGAACACATTGAATGAACATCAAACTCTAATGTTTCAAAGTCGTGTTTTACAAATCCTAACTGATTTACATCAGATCTCATATCAGTATGAAACATCAACTGGTTATCATACAGCTTCTCAGGATAGGTACCAAAGATCACAATCATCATATACTACTAATTATCAACCAACACAAACATTTACATACCAATCAACAATGTCATCAAACGTTTCTAAAACACCAGCACCAAGTACACGCACTATATATCAACCATCGACTTCATCAAATTCCAAACCACCAAACTCAACTTTCGAAGAACTATCGAATGATTGCGAAGATGAAGCAAGTGCATTGGAATCAACATATGATTTTTCTTGAAAATTAAGATTAAAAGAAATATTATATTTTTTATCATAATGATAACTACGTAGTAAATTTGTTGAATTATTTATCTTATAATTGAAACGTTGGTAGATCAGCCACTCAAAATCTGTGATTTTATCTAGGTTATTAAAGACTGTTATTGTTTTTCTTAGTTATAACTGTAATCTTACGGGCATACAAGCCAGTAACCTCGCAAAATCTGTGATTATAATTAGTTGTTAGGTTAAACAGGCAAATCAGCCGATTGAAAACTGTGATTTATAAGTAGATATTAAGTTATTATTATGTGTTTATATAGATGTAGGCATTTTTGCAGCCAATATCTGCTGTTCTTAATATTTTAAATTAAAATATTAATAATTGTACTCGTACATACTCGTATGTACCTACATCATTATGAATATAAAAGAGGTTTGATTGTGATTTACCTAATTGTTTTTCTAATGTTTATTGTTACTGAAAAGCAAATCGTTCATTCGAAAACTGTGATTTTTATACTCTAGATTTAGTAAATATTAAACTTGCTATTATTATCAAAAATAAAGCACATCAAAAAATATTACATACATATAAATTGTTTTCATTACTTACCTTATAGTTAATCCTAACTTCTCCAAAGGCCCAACAGGTTTTCTAAATACAAATTGTTTTTGTATACGCGGTGCAACTCTTGTTAGTAATTCTTCAAAACTTGATACAGACATTCTAAAATAACTGTAAAATTTATGGTCACAGGTTTTCAACGCTTCATATTTTCTAGTGAAATGATTCCCATCACTATTCATAATTGAAAGATATGGATGCACCCAGTACTGCCTTTTTAATTTTTTTTTCTCCATCTTATCTCTTCGTCTTTTTAATAACAACAGAAGCAGAATACGTTTTGTGCGGTCCATATCTACAACGAGACTGTTATTTATTTGGTGAAGAATGTAGCGAAAGTTTACACGGCACGGCAACGTGTAACTTTGCGGTGTCGTGACGTACATTTTTATGGTACGGCAACGTAAATTCCCACGTTATGGCAACGTGCCGCGCCACGGCACCGCACCGTTCCACGGCGACGACGTCGTGCCGTGGTGATGTGGACAGGCCCAAATTACGTGCACTTCTTAGTGCTTGTTCACGTTGGAACGCGCGGGCGCGGTGGCGAAATAGGCGCGGTAGACGTCGCGAGCTCGTGTTCACATTAACCGCCAGGCGTTCGCGCGAGTGTGACGTATTGTCAGAGGTTGTAAATATGGACCACGATCTTTTATTTTTAACCGAAAATTCATACCTAAAGTGGGAGATGCTAAAAATTAGAATTGGCGTGCACGAAATTAATAAAGAAAGAGAACGGTATGGTGAATTTCCTTCCATAGTATTAAGAACATTTCTGTTCATATGATGACTGTGTTTACTTTGCCAAATAGGAGTTCTAGCCTGAACAGCACTAATAAACTCTTCTGTATTGAACGACATGAAAGAAACGTGCTATCGTTTCTAGCGACAAGTTCAAACTGGTTGAACTTACCTGACGTCGCGAGTGAATCGCGCGCTCCGCCGCTAGTTCGACGTGAACACACACAAACGTCTGTCGTTTGATAATGCCGCGAGCGGGCCGCGCGCGTCGGTCGCTAGCTTGCCCGCTACTTAGACCGCACGTGCGTTTTGTACGTGAACACTTGGATATAAACTCAAGTGTTTGATATTTCGTGACCGCGCCCGCGCCCGCGCCCGCGAGTCAACGTGAACAAGCACTTAGTGCTTGTTCACGTTGGAACGCGCGGGCGCGGTGGCGAAATAGGCGCGGTAGACGTCGCGAGCTCGTGTTCACATTAACCGCCAGGCGTTCGCGCGAGTGTGACGTATTGTCAGAGGTTGTAAATATGGACCACGATCTTTTATTTTTAACCGAAAATTCATACCTAAAGTGGGAGATGCTAAAAATTAGAATTGGCGTGCACGAAATTAATAAAGAAAGAGAACGGTATGGTGAATTTCCTTCCATAGTATTAAGAACATTTCTGTTCATATGATGACTGTGTTTACTTTGCCAAATAGGAGTTCTAGCCCTGAACAGCACTAATAAACTCTTCTGTATTGAACGACATGAAAGAAACGTGCTATCGTTTCTAGCGACAAGTTCAAACTGGTTGAACTTACCTGACGTCGCGAGTGAATCGCGCGCTCCGCCGCTAGTTCGACGTGAACACACACAAACGTCTCAGTCGTTTGATAATGCCGCGAGCGGGCCGCGCGCGTCGGTCGCTAGCTTGCCCGCTACTTAGGCCCGTATTAATAAACCGATATCAGCGTAAGAGTAAGATCTTAAGACCCGGTTTGAGATCCAGGCGTATAAATAAACAAAACTTAAGATGCGGTTTAATACTCTGTCATCACTTGAGATCGTGTTGTTTAATAAACAATACTCGAGTTTCAAGAGCGGTATTAAGATGCGTCTCAAGATCATAATAGTTGAGTTCAGTCGATCCGTGACTTAAGATCGTGAACTTGTAGTGGCGGGAACTATGGACGTCGAAAATAATTTTTCCGAAATTAATTATTACGATGAATTAGACTATTATGATGATATTATATGGCCATTTCTAATTCGATTACCTAAAGTTTATATAAGGGACGCGACAAATCCCTTCGAATTACCTCTGCAAAACTTTAAAAAACGATTTCGTTTTAACCAAGAATCAGTGCTATATATTGTATCGTTGATAAGAAATGATTTGGTGAAAAGTGATAACAGAGGGCTACCAGTTGCGGCAGAAATAGCCGTCTTGTTAACTTTGAGGTATTACGCTACAGCATCCTTTCAGGTAGGTACCTACCTATTTAAACCACTTTCATCACTTTAATTGTAAACATGAAAATATGAGTATATCTGAGTGAAACATTGGTGAAACGATTTATTAATAATAATCACAAAAACCTTTTCAGCTTGTCTGCGGGGATCTCATTAATTTATCTCAGCCTACAGTGTCAAACATAATTACAAAAGTATCGCGACTACTAGCACTACTACACAATTCCTATATTAAAATACCAACAGGAGATCAAGCTAGCATAAATAGGCAATTATTTAAGGACTTGGGAAGTCATGGACGCTGGCCTGGGCTACCAGGTATAGATGGAGCCATTGATTGCACCCACATTAAAATTGTCAACACACCAGGTTGTCAGCACCATGAAGTTTATCGCAACAGAAAATCTTATTTCTCCATTAATGTTCAAGTAAGTCTACCAAACAACATGTATTTTTACATTGATATAACTACATATGTTTAGTGCAGCTACCACTATATACATATATCTGCGTATTGAACATATCCTATTATAACTTTCTTTTTCAGGTTGTTGTTGGCCCACAAACAGAAATTTTGGATATAGTAGCTAGATGGGCTGGCAGTATGCATGATTCAAGAATTTTCCAAATGTCCAGGGTATACATGAAGTATACTCAAGGTGTGCTAAATGGTAAACTAGTAGGTGATAGTGGTTATCCAACTTTACCATTTATGCTTACACCAATTAGACCAACTCCTGAAGATCCCCCTCAACTACGGTATAACCGAGCACAAATTAAAACTAGAAATATAGTTGAAAGAACGTTTGGTATTTGGAAACGTAGATTTCCATGTTTATCAAGAGGTCTTGGTAATAAATTACAAACTGTGTCTAACATCATAGTAGCCTGTGCAGTGTTACATAATTTATCATTGATTTTAAATGATGACATGGCATTGGGTTTAGATTCCCATTCTAACCATGAGGATGGTGAAACTGAAAGTTTAATGCCTAGCACAAGTTCTGGGTTTACTGTCAGAAATTCTATAATAGAAAATTATTTCCAATAAATATTGAAGTTGAATCTTCTTTATTATTGTTATAGCTGTTCTACAATAATGTTTTGAAGCTTGCAGTGCTCATAGTTAAGATTATTATCTTGTTTTAGTTAGATTAAATTCAGTCTTTATTTGTTATCAAAATAAATTAATGTGTTTTGTGTTAATTAAAAATTCTATATTTTAATTGATTAAAGTCTTTACTTTTTTATAAAACCAGCCTGTAAGAAGCCCACTGCTGGGTACAGGCCTCTTTACATATAGGGAAAAAACGAGCATTGATCACAGCACACTTGCTCAATTGCAGGTTGGCAATTTTAGATTCCAATGTATGAGTATTATTGAGATAAATGAAACATTTTATTATTAACCTATTACAATTTTTTTTTATTACTATTATTACATAATTCAATCTTGATATTATTGACCTGGAACAAAACAATAATCATTAAGCCAAAAAATAAAAAATCTTACTTATGTCAAAACTTGGAAGATACTAATTCCTACCTGTTGAATCTAGTTTCTGCTTCAATATAAGTTCAGCTAAGTCAGCTTTGGCTTTAGCTTCCCTAAGCTGTTCCCTTAAAATCTGCATCTCTAAATTGTGCTTTTCGTTGGCCCGTGCAGTTCGATCCTTGTACTCCTGTTGTATAATATTATATTTAATTTGATGTGGTCGGGTGTTAGTCAAACGTGGAGGTGACTCACTTCTTAAAGGTGGTATGGTTAAAATGGAGGGTTGGGACATTTGTGATGTGGAAGGCTTTGGGGAATTGGGCTGTACACAGGGATCAACTGGACTGGTAACGTGGGAGATGATGGAAGTTTGAGAAGCAGGTGCGAAAACAGTTATATCCTCTATTTCTATTGTATCTGGAGTGTTTGACTTCAGCGAATCTAAAAAAGTAATGTTCAATTAACTTTAATCAAGGATTAACTAGACAATTTTTCACATGAAAAACCATAAATACCTTCAACTGCGTCGGAATCAATAGCATTATCAATTCCTACAATAAGAGCTGGGGCCACCATGGACACATCAGGGTCAATGTCAGCATCGCTTACAGATGGCCCTCCTCCAGTAGCTAGCCTATGTTGGCGTTCTTTGGTCGAGGCCTCTCTTTGACGTTGCTTTGTGTTGATCCACAAGCGCCGTAGTTGTTTCGTCGTTACCTAAAATAAATAAACGATATGTAAACACCCACTGTTACATCTAATCAAGATCGTGATTATATACAATCACGCATAACCTAAGTCGGCTCTTGATAAACAAAGCATAAAAACATGAGTATAAGTAAAGTAATCAATAAGGATGCCATTTTGTGAATTGAATAGTCACTTACCTGTCTCGTAGCAAGAGGACTTGCATTATATTCGGCAGTAATACGATTCCAAGCTTCGTTTTTTTTACGCAGTGAAGTTCCATCTGTGTCCTTATTTTCTATAATATTACTAAACTTTTTTAATATATCTAAAAAGTTCTTTTTTTCTGTCGGACTAAATACATGTTTTTTCGAATCCATTTTATTCAAGTATTTAATAAGTTTAGCTAAGTTCTATGTAAACAAATACGAAACACATAAAACACTTGACTGGTACAACCACAGATTATAATTATGTGACGCGTAATGACAGGCATAGGTATGCGTTTTGTTGACTTGTAAAATTCAATACTTTTTGATAATATTGTGTTATTTGATAGTGTTTAAAGATTAAAAGTATGAATGCGATAAATTTTCTAAAAATGTAATCGATATAAACCGAAGAAGAAATTTAATTCGTGCACACACAGAGTTAAACATTATACTTCTACTAAGAAAGTACTAAACGTAATGAACAAAAGATGAAATAGTTCGTTCATTGTAACGTAGTAAGTCTTAAGATCAGGATTTCATTGGGTGTCGAATTACGAATCTTAAGATCGTGGTCTTAAGCTCGGTATCATCTGAGATGCTGTTGATATGGGTTTATTAATTAGTGTCGACATTAAGATGCTGGTCCCATCTTGAGAACGTATCAACTGATGCCGGTCTTGAGATCACGTTTGAGACCTATCTATTAATACGGGCCTTAGACCGCACGTGCGTTTTGTACGTGAACACTTGGATATAAACTCAAGTGTTTGATATTTCGTGACCGCGCCCGCGCCCGCGCCCGCGAGTCAACGTGAACAAGCACTTAGGGCATAAACTGCGTTAAGCGTGCCTCTCGCGTGTCCACACAAAACCGACCCGCGCGTGCCCATGCGCGTGCACACGCTCGTGAGCCCGTCGGGCGCCCGTCGCGTGATACTTCCGTGCAACGGGGCACGCATGCACGCGACGTGATCACGCATCACGTTGGACGGGTCCACGCGCGAAGCCCGCTAGCGGGTGCACGCGCGTGCTTGTTCAATAGCCGGGTCCACACCGGACGATCCATCGCGCTCCGATCGCGCGCGGCAGCAGCGCGATCCAAAGATGCAGGCGGTGTGGACGTGCCGCGCGCGATCCATGCGCACGTATTGGAGCGCGCGCTCCCTACCTCGCGCGATCCGTGTGCGGTCGGTTTTTGTGCCAGCCTCAAAGGTGCCTCAGTTGCGTGATGCGCGCGGTGTGGACGGTTGTGTTGGTTCGCGCGATCCACCTCGCCATGGACATCTCAGAAAGTCGCCGTTTGATATCGCTTTATAAAGAATTTAAATGTTTATGGGATCCCAAAGATTCTAATTACACCAATAGAGGTGTTAGAGATGATGCTTGGCGTCAGATTTCTCGTGAAATGGGGAATAAGTCGATCGAGAACCTAAAGAAAAAAATGCGATCTCTGGCGGGAGGCTACAGAAGGGAGAAACACAGAGAGAAGCAAAGCCGTATAACTGGATCCGGTAAGAAAACAAAGCTACTTTTTATCTGTAGGTATTAAAATTATATATTTTATTATAAGTAATTACATCATAATATTTACTGTGGATTTCACGTGATTTCGCTTTTTACATTTAAGCTGTTAGAAATACACGTGGTTATTTTAATGAGTAACTTGTTTATTTCAGGTGCTCAAGATACATATAAATCAAAGTGGTTTGCGTATGATGACTTCGACTTTATGGCGGATAAAAATGAACCCGGAACCACACGCGATACATTGGAACATGTGAGCTATTAGTTTACTGATATTCATTTTGCCAAACTATTGTATGGTTTGTAACAAAGTGTCTTGCTAAGTGGGACCGTATTGTAGTGGCATTTTCTGTTGCTCTTCTTGGTACGACGGCCATCGGTTGTAGCGATTGTGATGGCGGTTCATTTCGCCAGCTTCCAGGTATTACATCTCCATTCTCCTGTACTGTATCAAACGTTCCTGGCGATATAAAGTTAGGATTACTGCGTAAGTAGTTATATAGATGAACCGTTGCCAGCACGACTTTAGTCGCAGTTTCTGGTTCCAAAAGCATAGGTTTACGCAGGACTCTGTAGACAGAACTAAGTACTCCAAACGCGTTTTCAACTACTCTACGTGCTCTTGACAGTCGGTAGTTGAAAATTCTTTCACAAGAACCCCTTTCCCGTGTACCATCGTATGGTTTCATAGTATAATCATTAAGCTGAAAAGCTTTATCACCTAGTATATAATAGGGTACCTCAATTTTATAGGGAACTTGCAATATCTCCGGTGGAGGAATATTTAGCTCTTTTTTTTCAAGTTTTTTATATAAATTTGTGCTTTTGAACACGCCTCCATCTGATATTCTGCCTTTAGTCCCAACATTCACATACAGGAACCTATAATTTGCATCTACTAATGCAAAAAGAACAATACTAGGAAATAATTTGTAATTATCAAAGTCGTTGCCACTATTAAAAGGCGATTGTATAGCGACGTGTTTGCCGTCCATCGCTCCTATCACGTGTGGGAAATTCCACTTATTCTCGAATTGCTGAGAAACTGTACGCCATTCTTCTTTAGTTGACGGCACCTGAAAATAAAGGAGATCTTAATTATAATATAAAGCTGAAAATAAGAATAAGCAGTAAATAGTAATAATAATTGTTGTTACAGGTAGAATCTGATACGACTGAAGGGGAACTTGAAGTTAATACTACAGTGAGCGAAAACGAGAACAGTAACATTACTAGTGACACACAACCGGAGAGAGCCAACCACCACACAGATCAGAGTAGAGAGCAGAATGATCAGAATGCACAATCCAGTGTCCAAACAACAAACAAAAGAACAAAAAAAAGAAAGAAAACTACTTCTAATAATGCAGATGACATATCAGATGAAACTCTTTCAGAGGCTTTCCAACTTCTGCAACAATGTGCTCAGCCACCACAACCGGAAACTGATTCTTACATTGCTTTCGGGCAGTATATATCTACTGAATTGCGGAAATATGATGCAGTAACATTAGTTAATGTCAAAAATGCTATATGCCAAGTTATTTTTCAAGCTGACACAGGAAGATATGGGGATAGCAATTATGGATATTACACTAATTCATATTCTGGCACACCAATAGCATACACTTCATCACAGTCCCAGTCTCTACAACCTCAAAATTATCCAGCTCCAATTCCACAGACATCACCGTCTGCTCATCTAGCCTCCAATTCATCGCAGTCCCAGTTTCTGAAACCTCAGGATTATTCACTTCCACAGTCACCACCGAATTAAATAAGTACCTACCTATATCATGTTTTCAAAAAATAATTAATAATTGTAAACATGTTACTTCTTTAAATTATGATTGTAATACACTTCTTTTTTATTGAGTAATAAAGTATGGTTTTACTTACCTTTACATAATCATTTAACAGGTCAATGATGGCTTCACAAACTTCAGGAATAATTATCGATATAGACTGTTTGGAAATGCGGAACAGATACTGCAAACTGACGTACGAATCTCCAGTTGCTAAAAATCTTAATGTTAGTAATAATCTTTCCTTCACAGTAATGGCATCTCTATAATTTGTATCATTCTTTCTTAGCTTGTTATTTAATAATGAACACAATATCTCAAATTGATTAGCATTCATTCTTGCAAAATTGTGTTCAACTTTATCTGACACTAACTCTGCGTACAGCTGAGTCCCAGATTCCAAGCGATTTTTGTAAATTTGTTTCACCCAAAACCGTCGTTTTCTTTTTTGTGATTTTTTGCGCAAGCATTTAAGCAAAATAAAAGTTACTGCTGCAACGGCAAGACGCCGCCGTTGTACGTGTGACTCCATATCGTACAAGAGTTAGACTGGCTGAATCACGGATCGCCTTAGGATCGCTTGGAGCGCATATTTGGGATCGCAAGTTTCCAAGAGTGGATCGGCCTAACACGATCCACGATCCACGCTCCGCGATCCTGGATCGCGGATCGCGGGATCGATGGATCGTCCGGTGTGGACCCGGCTAATTGAGTGAGCACCCTAAATAAAATTAATAATATATACTAGTCATTTAGTAAAAGGTGTGAAACAATTGGACCGATTTATGCAAAAATGATCCAACCCACAATCTCGACAATTTCGAGTTTTTGTGACTTATGTACTCTAAATAAGGTATATTTTAACATATCAAAGACTCGGAACTCTATGTTAATAATTGACGAAAATCCGTATGGTCCAAACCACAACTGTCATAGCGAACATCATTTTTTCATAATGCATAAATGTTTCAAGCTATTAGAATCATTTTTGCATTTTCTTGGTTGCCCTGAGGGCATAAACTGCGTTAAGCGTGCCTCTCGCGTGTCCACACAAAACCGACCCGCGCGTGCCCATGCGCGTGCACACGCTCGTGAGCCCGTCGGGCGCCCGTCGCGTGATACTTCCGTGCAACGGGGCACGCATGCACGCGACGTGATCACGCATCACGTTGGACGGGTCCACGCGCGAAGCCCGCTAGCGGGTGCACGCGCGTGCTTGTTCAGTTGACAGCGCTATCTCGAACCGACCGCACGCGCGTGCCCGGCCCATAACAAAAAATGACAAATTTTGATACAGAAAGGGTAATTGTTGAAGTTCAGTGTCGTCCTGCCATATGGGACCAATCTAGCGAAATATTTAAAGACCGGGACGCTAAATCAAAAGCATGGCTAGACATTTGTACAGTACTGTTTCAAAATTTTGATGACTGGAGTGCAGCAGAAAAAAACATACAAGGTAAGTACCTACACTCTTTATTTATTTTATAATAACGTAGGTTAGGTAAACTATTCTTTGCGCCAAATTTTTATTTTTAATAATCTATGCAATTAGTTATATATAATTAGTTATTTCAATTGTATTTGTGTCAATTAAATGTTTTCAACAATTAATCCAACTATAAAATTAAAACTCGGAATATTTACAATAATTTACCTATGTAAATATAAAATCATGCTTATATTCAAAACTAGTGCAGAGATACTGCGTATTTCTGAACATTGTGAAATTCGTGTGAACAATGTCCCATAATATTGGTATGGTTTTATATTGCTCGATAAATTCCAAAGTTCTTTCTTTCGGCCACGCGGTCGCCGCCATTTTGCGCGTCACGAGACAACCAGTACCTATGTTCACGACTGCGAGCTTCACACTACTTCACACTATCGGTGTATTTAGGGTTCAAAATCATTTTAGGGCAGAAACAGTGGATCGGTAGGTAAATAAATAAAACAATTATCAACTAAAATATTTATTATATTGGTTTTAGAATTGGGCTAGTAACTTTGTAAAATAAGCGTGCGTTTTGTAGTTTTGTAGGTTTTTCTTTGACATCTCTCAACTTTAGTTTACAACAATCTAAGTTATTTGGTTACATCCGATGAATTTAACAAATAAAATCATTAGGTATATTATTAAAATATGCCTGCTATGTTAATAAAAAATGTGTGGTAACAAACCGTGAAAAATCAATTATTGAATGTACATAAATTATAAAAAAGCCAACTATCTTCAATAAATACTGCGATCTTGCCATGACAGCTGTCCGTCTGCAACGAAATAATCTGCGAAGTTATCGCGTAATGTATACGAATCTCTGTGGGTATTTCCAATTAACCCCCGAACTGAACGTATATGGTCTGGTATAATGACAATATCATGAAAGTCATTAATTTGACTTCTTGATCTTATAAAATTATGCAAAATACAAATTGTTTTAAGAAAACAAATTGCTTTGTCTTTTCCAACGTTCAATGGACGATGGAGTATGCGAAATTTATTAGCCATGATACCAAATGTACACTCAATATAACGTCGCGCCCTCGTTAACCTATAATTGAATTTTTTTTTTTGTAGTTTAAATCGAGAGCTCGAGCATATGGCCGCATGACATGGCTAGATAACCCGAATGCTTCATCTCCTACAATAATATAGGGCAAAGCTGCGGTTGCAGCAGTGTTGGTTGGTTTATCATTGTGTATTACGGGCAATGCTTTGGCAGGAGGAATATCTATTAAGTCATTGTTGATTTGTTCGTACAATCGGCTTTGTGTGAAAATTGCGGAGTCAGATTCTTTACCCTGCACTCCCACATTTATATAGGTAAACTCATAGTTGGCGTTACACATTGCAAGCAGTACAATAGAATAGTAATGCTTATAGTTGTAATAGAGGGAACCACTATGTGGAGGTCTTATAATGCGTATATGTTTTCCGTCTTTTGCACCTATGCAGTTAGGAAACTGGGCTTGCGTTAAAAAACCTTTTTCAGTCTCTACCCATAGCGCACGGGAAAATTTTGGTATACATTCTTCCTTTAACCTTTCAATTATAATTTGACAAACTTCTGTTACTATTTTTCTGACCGTGGTTAGTCCTGTCTGATACGCCAGATGAATATCGACGAAGGTATGTCCACTAACTAAATATCTGTAATAAAATAAAATACCTGTGTTATTGTTTCAGTGAAAAAGCTGCAGCAAAGATGGAAAACTGCAAGAGACACTTATATAAGAGTGAGGTCTACTAAAAAAAAACTTAAATCAGGTTCCGGTTCCAGGGCAAATAAAACATACATTTACTATGACATGCTGTCATTTTTAGATTCAAACTCGAATACTCAAGGAGAAGAATCGGCAGACGATTTTAATCAGTCAGTAGAGCAAAACGCGTCACCGAGAACTTCACAAAATAATACGATTATTGAAGAAGATTTGATCAATGTACCTAGCACCAGCTCCAGCGTTACCAAAGAAACACGATCTTCCAAGAAACGTAAGTGCGAATCGCCAACTGATTTCGATATAGAAAAAGAAATTATTATTACCATTGATGACCTTTCATTAACGCAAAATACGGTAACGAATGATTTAGGTCCGTATTAATAAACCGATATCAGCGTAAGAGTAAGATCTTAAGACCCGGTTTGAGATCCAGGCATATAAATAAACAAAACTTAAGATGCGGTTTAATACTCTGTCATCACTTGAGATCGTGTTGTTTAATAAACAATACTCGAGTTTCAAGAGCGGTATTAAGATGCGTCTCAAGATCATAATAGTTGAGTTCAGTCGATCCGTGACTTAAGATCGTGAACTTGTAGTGGCGGGAACTATGGACGTCGAAAATATTTTTTCCGAAATTAATTATTACGACTATTATGATGATATTATATGGCCTTTTCTAATTCGATTACCTAAAGTTTATATAAGGGACGCGACAAATCCCTTCGAATTACCTCTGCAAAACTTTAAAAAACGATTTCGTTTTTACCAAGAATCAGTGCTATAATATATTGTATCGTTGATAAGAAATTATTTGGTGAAAATTTATTATTATATCTTTTTTAATATACCTAAGAAGTTATTTTTTTCTGTCGGACTAAATACATGTTTTTTCGAATCCATTTTATTCAAGTACCTATTTAATAAGTTTAGCTAAGTTATAAGTAAACAAATACGAAACACTTGACTGGTACAACCACTGATTATAATTATGTGACGCGTAATGACAGGCATAGGTATGCGTTTTGTTGACTTGTAAAATTCAATACTTTTTGATAATATTGTGTTTTTAGGGTTCCGTAGCCAAATGGCAAAAAACGGAACCCTTATAGATTCGTCATGTCTGTCTGTCTGTCCGTCCGTATGTCACAGCCACTTTTTTCCGAAACTATAAGAACTATAATGTTGAAACTTGGCAAGTAGATGTATGTTGTGAACCGCATTAAGATTTTCACACAAAAATAGAAAAAAAAACAATCAATTTTGGGGTTCCCCATACATAGAACTGAAACTCAAAAAAAAATTTTTCATCGAACCCATACGTGTGTGAATCTATGAATAGGTCTTCAAAAATGATGTTGAGGTTTCTAATGTAATTTTTTTCTAAACTGAATAGTTTGCGCGAGAGACACTTCCAAAGTGGTAAAATTTGTGTCCCCCCCCCTGTAACTTCTAAAATAAGAGAATGATAAATCTAAAAAAAATATATGATGTACATTACCATGTAAAATTCCACCGAAAATTGGTTTGAACGAGATCTTGTAAGTAGTTTTTTTTAATACGTCAAAAATCGTAAACCGCAATTTAGCTTTCATTCAATCAACTCGAATATAAAAATATAAAATAACATTTCATTTCATAAACATACGCTTTTTTATTTATTCTTGATATCAAAAATAGGTACGCACTTGTAACTGAAACGGAAACCTTCATGCGCGAGTCCGACTCGCACTTGGCCGGTTTTTTGATAGTGTTTAAAGATTAAAAGTATGAATGCGATAAAATTTTCTAAAAATGTAATCGATATAAACCGAAGAAGAAATTTAATTCGTGCACACACAGAGTTAAACATTATACTTCTACTAAGAAAGTACTAAACGTAATGAACAAAAGATCAAATAGTTCGTTCATTGTGACGTAGTAAGTCTTAAGATCAGGATTTCATTGGGTGTCGAATTACGAATCTTAAGATCGTGGTCTTAAGCGCGGTATCATCTGAGATGCTGTTGATATGGGTTTATTAATTAGTGTCGACATTAAGATGCTGGTCCCATCTTGAGAACGTATCAACTGATGCCGGTCTTGAGATCACGTTTGAGACCTATCTATTAATACGGGCCTTAGAATCCTTAAATATAAGATCAGACACGAACAATGAATAAATAGATAACAAGAAAGACTGAAGATTTGATTAAGACTGTTTAATTATTAAGAACAAAAGAAAGAGAAGAACATGAAGAACTATTTAAGTTAGTAAAAAGCGCAATTTTATATTTATATTTTTCTGGTCTCATGTGCAATTATTATGATATACAAGGGCATTCGCCAAAAGTTTACAAGCCTTGAGTGTAATGTTCATAAGGAAAGAAACGGGGTCGATTCGGACACTTTTATCTTAAACCCTATTTAGGGTCAAATAAAAAAGTGTATCAATAGACCCCTTTTTTTACTTAATGGACCTTTTTTTTGAACCTACTCATAACATTGCTCCTTCATATATCCTCTTCTTAAATTTAATCTTTTATGTAGTAAACTGTGATTATGATTGTGATGATAAATAAGAATTTAAAATAATATTAGTACCCGATCTAGTAATAGAAGGGAATAATTAATAAGGGAAATATTCGTATGTAAAAACTTGCAATCAATATGCGTCATTATAATTAATACTTTGTAAGGTAGGTATATTATTATAATTAAGACATTTAGACTTATTGTACTGTTTTAACTGTTAGTGTTTTTTTATTTTAAACTTGAACCTGTGATTTTATTAGTGTATTTCAAATGAATAATCAAAAACTAATTGTAACGTAACGTTTATGCAAGACACTGTGATGACTGTTGTGATTATATAAAAAAATAAGTAAATAAGTAGGTATAGATAAAAAAAACGAAAACGATAAAACTGTGTAATTTAGAAATAACAAAATATAATTAATAAATGTAAGAAACTGTGATTAATATGATGATTAATAAGTGTGCGGTTATGTGTTTCGGCCCTAAGAACAGAGTGCACCACATCAAGAAAAACATTTTAAGCCATATTCAGGTGTCACTGCCGAAACAATAAGAACTTCTTCTTCTTTCTGGCTTGATGTGGCTAAACAGTAGTGTGACTTACATAAATTGGCAAAAAAATATGAGTGTTCTAAACTTTTGTTAAATAATGACTGTTTTTTTTACATGAATAAAGATGATTATTAATATCGAAATGTCTTTACTTACCGCAATGTCATTGCAAATCGTTCCATTGGTGATACGATTGACGTAGATTTCAATCGTAGATTGTTAGTCTTCAAATAGGGCTCCAGTTTTGAATATAATTCATCATAGACTTGTAATGAAACTTTAAAATATTTGAAAAAAAACCTTTCATTTTCTCTTAATATACCAAACTTCACCACGAATTCCCCGCACAGTAACCTAGATTCAACGTACGGGCTTACTGGCTGGCGTCTTTTTTTGGCAATTCGTCGTCGCCGTCGTCTTGATAAATAATACAACATTAATTTATCCATAATTACTCGACTGTACACCTCCAACGTCAAAATTGTACTGAGAAAACTGACGCGCCGATGCCCGCGCATAAGCACGCGAACGTGCTCACGTGCGTGCACCAGAAGCGTGGCCCGCGACGTGCTCACGTGCGTGCACCAGAAGCGTGGCCCGCGACGTGCTCACGTGCGTGCACACGCGTAACGCAGTTTATGCCCTAAGTCGTAAGATATTTTCCCCGAGTAGACAGAATAGATGCGCAAGAGCCGTGTAGTTATCAACACTTCTGACATAATATTTTACGTTTTAATATTACTGTGAGTGTAAAATTTGATCAGTTGTTGCAGTGTAGTTGTTTGTGATGTGATGTTTTTAAGGTAAGTCATAGTTTTGATAAATTAAAATATATCGACAAACAATGTTAATGGGTAGCTAAGTAATTATTTAAAAAAATATACAGGTAAAGTAAAGTAAATCTAAACACTCATTTACTTAATAATAAAACTCCATACAATGCCATCAACTAAATATATTTTATCCTTTCGTTTATAGTCAATAGGTAATAATTTTGGTGATTTACTAACAGTAAGTGTTTAGTTTTTGTGAATCTTATTGTTGTGTACCTACCCTATGTATTTACTTATTATTATTGTGTACTTATTTATTTCGTGAAATCAATAATTAATCAGTTTCTTATTAATTACTGTAAGATTTATATATTGGATTTTAGTGAATTATTCATTGTAATCAGGCAACCGTCGACGGTGTTCGTCTGTACCCGCGCTTCTTGTAACTCCCCCTTGTACGGCCTGCCACAGCGATCCACGTCCCTCGCTCACCGCATTCTTTTCCTCGTCCCGCGACACGCGCCCCTCTCCCCATCTCTATTCTATCTTATATATTTCTAATGTCCCAAAAGTTATAAGTTTTGTGAAAGTAAATTTGATTCTTATGAACATTCTTTGCTTTCTTTCTTTCTTTCTTTCCTTAGGTGCTAAAATATTTTTTAATAGATTTATGTATATACTTGATAATGCATGCAAATGTTACTGCATACACTTATCTTTTTAGGGAATTTGTATTTAAATAAATATTAATGTAGTTATTTAGCCTACATGAATACCTATTACGAAACCATAGTTAAAATGAATATATTTTATTTCAGTTGAGCGTGCCTACACCATGGGAAAACGTAGTGCGTTAGATATTGTGGCTCAAAAACAAATATTTGAGAAACATAAACGCTTGATCACCACGACAAGATATAGTTCTATTATATACAATACCATAGCAAAAGATATAAACTATGTGATGTCACCAAAAGCACTATATCTCAGCTTTAGAAGAAACTTTTTAAACAACCAGAACTCACCTCGGGCAAAAGATGAGTGCTTCATTAAAAGAAATGAAGATAATACCAATAGTATTATAATTTCGTCAACATCATCATCAGGGTCTTCTCCAGTTATTCAACAACCAAGCTTACTTCATCAAATTAGTTTTAAATTTCCAATTGATGTTCATGAATGGAAGAAAATTGAACCCTTAAGTTATACGTATAAACGACACGATAAAAATAAACCTAGTGCAAGATATCAGACGTACAGAGCTATTCCCAAATTTAAGTGGTCCGGTCTTTTAAGAAAAAAACTCTGGGAGTTTTATAAGTTACCTTGTACTGTAGCATTTAAAAGACATGTTATTCAAGGCGCTAACATTACATTTACGGACGTTGCACTCAGTGTCAAGCAACAGTGAAAATTCAAAATAAAGATAAGACTGATCATATTATTGATTTTTTATGTGAAATTGTTCAACTTCAACCAAATTTTAAGCATAATCCTTTAAAAAAAATACGACTCACTCCGTACTCAAGACGAACATTATCTAAGAAATTAAAATTTGATTCAGCAACAATAGTTAGAAAACAAATAGCGAGTCATGATATGATATTTCAAGATAAGGAACCACCTGTATTGCCATCAGTCGGAGCATTACGCCAAATACGTCATGAAACAAGGAAGCAGAAATGGTACCATACCAATCAAATATTATCTGTTGTCATTATGGCAAATACTTCAACATACTCTTCCGTAATTCAGGAAATTTTAATGAAACCAACTTTTCATATTTACTACTGGTTAGAAGAACAAATAAAATATTACAAACAATATGTTCAAGAGTATGGTCGACCAACCATATCATTAGATGCCACAGGCTCTATAATTAAACCAATTGTGTTACCTAATGGGACTAAATTTACTAAAAGATTATTCTTATATGTTATATTAATAACTGCTGATAGCTTTTTAAAATCTATTCCAATTTCACAAATGCTTA
This sequence comes from Nycteola revayana, assembly GCA_947037095.2. Classification (NCBI taxonomy): domain Eukaryota; kingdom Metazoa; phylum Arthropoda; class Insecta; order Lepidoptera; family Nolidae; genus Nycteola; species Nycteola revayana. The sequence continues at coordinate 5,422,750 of OX344844.2, forward strand.
GTGATTCTCACACTAAAAATAGCATTGCGGATTGGTTGGGTAAATGGGCCAGTAATGGAATTATCCCTCCTGCAGAAATAATCACGGACGATTCCTCAGCTTTGATTGCTGCTACAATCCAATGCTTTACTTCATATAAATCTACAAAAGATTAGTTAGAAGCTTCTTACAGTGCATTGGAGGGACATACAAATAGTTTGCCTGTAGTATATATGCGAATAGATACAAGTCACTTTGTCAAAACTATTCATAATCTTTCGTGCTTCAATAATACAACAGAAAATGTAAAATTTTTCTTTGTTCGTTGTATTCTTTACATTAAAACAGCAGAGTGTATCGTAGTCATAAGAGAGATAATTGAAAATATGTTAACTGTTATTTTAACTAAATTTTATTCAAAAATTTGCTTTGATGCCCACTGTAATTTGAAAAGAAGAATTCAAGGTATTACAATTGATAAAAAAGATTCTAACAACGCACACAATTACGTAGATGAAGAAAGATTCCTAAATGAGGAGAATGTTTTAGATGTAAGCAATTTTATGGTATGGTTTGATAATATTGTTGCTTGTAAAAATAAACAAGAAGAGGAATCTTGTGAACGCCCCAACAAATTATATTATCCGCCTCTAATATCTACTCTAAAACGTTTATTGGGAAAATTGCCCATGTGGTCAAACGTTATGGCTCCATTATACAATTCAAAAAACAAAAATCCATCGTCTAGTGCATCAGAGGATTATTTTAAAACAATAAAACATTTATTACTCAAAACTAAAGTAAGAAAATACAGGATTGACGAATTTCTAAACATACATATTAATCATTTAAATGGAGAGCTTAATATCGCTGCTAGTGAACTATAAAATAATGAGGCACCGCCCCTTCAAGAGCGAAAGATTAAAATCAAAAAGAATCGTCAAAAAAGAACACACCAAAAACGGTTATTTCCTCAAGATTCTATTTTCAGTGATATGCCAAGTTTTGTAGAAAATTGGAAAGGACAAGCTGAAGAGCCAGTTACCGTACCGATTTATAAAATGTTAAAATTTATAAAAAATGGAAATATTGTAACTGGTTCCACTTTAACAAATACATGTGGTTTTGATGCTGTTACATATTTAATAGCTTATGGTTATATTGCATTTAATAACTTTAAATTAGAAATAGATCAGACTGAAAATAATAATAATATGTTATGTAATTATATACAATTTATAGGTAACAAAAACATATCTGAAGCCGCAGTATACGAACTAAGAAATACCATATGTAAAAAGTACTACAAACTATCCTCGAAAAATACAATAGATATAAATTGTGAATGCAATGTCGCAAATTTGTTTGAACAAATGATTTTAGAATTATTTTATAGCGCTCTATTTACAAAAATATGTACCGAAGAAAAATGTGCATTTCAACTTCAAAGAACAGTACCATTTTTACCCATTAATATGAACGTAATTAAAACATTTGGAATATCAGCCCTAGAAGACTCCATTTGTATAGACGTTATTTCGAAGGATTGTGAACACGATTGCCCGGGCACTGTTTTGTCCAGCTATAATGTAAAGAATATTATATCTTTTGATTTAAATGGAACAGATCAAATAATATTGAACGATATACCTTTATCTATCAAAGTTAGAACTAATATTTATGTGATTGTAGGTACTATTGAATATGTAGTATTGGGGGAAAATCTAGGACATTATAAATGCCATTTATTTAATCAAGATCTGTGGATGTGTTATGACGATTTACAGTCTAGTGTTAAAAAAAGTAATTTGGATTTAATATTTTTACATTCCTTGACGTACATTTTAGCTTGATTAAATAACATAATCAAGTGATTAGTACGTTTTTATCGATTCTAATAAGCAATATATTTAAATTTGAATTAGTCAAAATACTTATAGTACAAATGCCAGATATAGGCTAGCAATGATTATTATATTAGCATACGTTTAATTATACAAGTTAACATTGTGATTTTTAGCTGTGATTTTAATATTATGTTAAATTATATATACTACATAGCTATATTTCCATTAGCTGCCACTGAAAGAACTATGGTTCTCTCTTTATTTAAGAATTGTTGTAATAATTATATTAGCATAATTTTAATTGAAAGTTTTCAAAACTTTAAATTCAAAGTTGATGTAAAAATCATTATGAAAATCTGTGATTTTTTACCAAGGTATTCTGAATGAATGAATGTTCGATGTTAAGGTAATATTGATATTACTATAATTTTTTGATAACTGTGTTATTATCAATGTGTAACCTTTTTTTACATTATTTATAATTAACAATTGTTATAGTACCTAATTAATATAAGTACAAATGTTGTCTAACTAATTTCAAAAATGATTATTAAAAAAATATGACAATTACCAATTTTGTTTCACTCAACAAACCAAATGTCCTGAAATTAGTTAATAAATGATAGTCACTCTTCGGAAAGTTTCTCAGATTTTGATAATCTAGTCAAACAGAAGGCTTAAAGGTATACGACTAAAACAAAACGAATGTAACTTTCATTTCATAGCTGTATCAGGTTTTACTGTACAAATTGGCATAAGATTTTAGGGAATATTACCGCTTTTAGGTGGCCGGGCTGAAATATAATTTCAAGTGATTATTCCTTCTAAATATGTATTATAATTTAAAATGAAAGCGTTACATGTATTCTATATCTCTATATCTCATTATGTACTGGTATTATTTTTTGGTAGGTGTTGCAGTTTTACTGTTTTATAGTAACGAAATAATTTCAGCCCGGCCACCTGCAACCGCTAATATTTCGTATGCTATTGCATTTTAGGATTCGATTTTGTGTTACATATGCATAAATTATAGGGTACATTTCATCTGTAGCACAATATTGCCAGTATTTTTTGTAGATTAGTGGGAAACAAGGTGGCCGGGCTGAAAACGTCAGGCTGGCCCGGCCACTAAGAAGTGCACGTAATTTCTTTTAAAAAGAGTTACATTGAAAATGAAGGTGTTACATATATTAGTATACCCGGGTACATTGGATTGATAACAATCTCATTATTAAATTCCATGGGGCCGGGCCAGCCTGACGTACATAATAAAATTAATAATATATACTAGTCATTTAGTAAAAGGTGTGAAACAATTGTAAAAACAATCTTACAATTTGTAAAAAGATAAAACATGAGATATATCAGTTAATGAATGCTCACTCAGTTCGCACATACGACCACCCTGAATCTCAGAACGTATGAAGATTTCATGTAAGATTTATGTACTACTCTTTAGTAAAACCTTTATAAAGTTGTCGTTTTAGATATCAATCGCCAAGGGCCGTATAAAAAAAAATTACAAATACTTTCATATGCTCACTCAATTCACACACTTTGAAAGGACCCGATTTCTTATGAACAAACCATAATTTCATTTTGTTATAAATCTTGTTTTATTAAAAGGTATACACGTGATTTTGTAAAATACAAAGCGAACCATAAATGTAGCACGTTTTGTAATAGTTAATTAATATAAGTGCTCACTCAATCCACACAATTCTGAAAAGTTATAAACGTTAATATCTTTGAATTTATAAGGATTAGAAAGCTATAAATTGCGCTAGTTTTAGTAAAGAAAAGTTACTAAAGATTTGCCATTTTACATTTAGTACTCTCAGTTTACTCTAAAAGATATTCAACTGTTTGTGTTTCAATGAAAATCTGCCTACTGTAGGGTTGTCACACAGGACCGTGTCCTTCCTTCATACTAAGTGTCTATCTGGGCATGCTTCGATTTGTTTGTGCACAGACCCACTAAGCTGGGACTGAATATATTACTAATTTTAATATGGTATCATTTTTATTAGGTCAATTATAAATATGCATAGATAGGTAATGCTACAAAAATAAATAAATAAAACTTAACAACCGATAATCAAAATGTAGCTTCAAGAGTCTAACATAATTAAATATGCATAGATAGGTAATGCTACAAAAATAAATAAATAAAACTTAACAACCGATAATCAAAATTTAGCTTCAAGAGTCTAACATAATTAAATATGCATAGATAGGTAATGCTACAAAAATAAATAAATAAAGCTTAACAACCGATAATCAAAATGTAGCTTCAAGAGTCTAACATAATCTCTCGGTATTTGCGAACGCAGCCTTATCCATATTTTGTTAATTTTACTAAACTACCCTCATAATAATATGCACCTAGTTTCGGATTATTCAATCCTGTTTGTTTGTTAAGTTTGTCATTTAACATTAATCGTATTATTATTGTGTGGCATACGTAGTACAGTGCAATAATGTACCTATTATCAATGTTATTGTTTTTCCTGGTGACTATAACGTAAGTATATTTAGCTAATAAATAACAATATTTTGTTCTTTTTTTATTTGTTCAATGCAGTTTTTACGGTTTCGTAATACTTACTACTATAAAAATTAACTATTGCATTACAGAGTAATAATTGGAAGAGGTCGCAAACCTCTGATAAGTTTCGAAAATCAGAAAAAAATATTTCTTAAACATGCTGAATACTTACAAGCTCCCAACATTAAATATAACGACCCAATATTTTCTAAGATGTCTGAAGAACTTGAGAATAAAATGTCCCCGATGGCATTATACATATCACTGAATCGTCATAGAAGCCGTATATTTACTTTGAACGACGAAGCTTCGAACGCAACAATTTCAAATGAGGTGCCAATATCCGATTCAGGCTGTGCGACTCCACTATTACAGTCGTCATCGTCGGAAAAAGAGAACAGCAGTGTTGTTGTGAGTGATGATGAATGCCAAACATTTTCTTTCTATCTCGATATTTACGATTGGAAAAAAATTATGCCTATAAGTGCCTCTAGGAGAAGAAGCAGTACTTTGAGTTTCTTTAATTATAAAACGCTGCCAAAGTTTAAGTGGAGCAGTTTAATCAAGGAAAAAATATGGATTCACACAAAACTACCGTGCACTTGGACTATTAAAAAACACAAAATTAGTGATTTAATTTCTTTTATCGGTAAATGTTCCCAGTGCAAAGCTGAAATTCGTATATCAAGTTCTAAAAGAACTGAAAAAATCATGGAATTCATCTGTAAGGTATATAATTTTGATAAGACGTTTGAACACAATCCTAAAAAAAAATCGAAGCTTACCCCGTACCGAAGAAAACAAATAGCTAAAGACCTAAGCCATAAGTCTGCTATTAAAGTACACAATGAACTGACTTCAGCTCTTGTGACTGATACTGACCGTATATCTCCACCTGTTCTGCCTTCCCTTTCGGCTTTAAGAAAGATTAAGTCTGAAGCAAGACATGAACATTTACCACATGCAAATCCTATTTTATCGTTGTTTATTATAGCTAAAAATTCATATCGTAATAATATAAATAATATTCGTGATTTCAATATATTCCCAGATTTTCGTTTATGTTTTTGGAGTGATAGTCAAATTCATTATTACAATAATTACCAAAAGAAATTCAAAAAAGTGACAATTACCATTGACGCGACTGGCTCATTTTTTGAAAATATATATTTGCCAGATCGTACTACTGCCACGAAAAGATTATTTTTATATGTAGGACTTTTAACAGCCGATGATAAACTTAAATCTGTACCAATTTTCCAAATGGTCACTGATTCTCATTCAGAAAACTCGATATCACTTTGGTTAAAAAAGTGGTTATCTTATGTTGATACTCCACCCGATGAAATTATTACTGATGACTCATCGGCTTTGGTATCTGCATGTATTCAAGCTTTTGCGTTATATTGTACTACAAAAACCTATATAAGACATTTATTTTCAGTTTTAGAGGGTAGTACTTCAGAAAAACCACAGGCGTTTATCAGACTTGATACAAGTCATTTTATTAAGACATTACATAATTTAAATTGCTTTAAAACAAATGTTTCTTTAGATGTCAAATATTTTTATATACGTTGTATAATATTTTTAAAACGATGCGAAAATTATAATCTGGCGAAAGAGTTTATTCACGATGTTGTAAAACTTTGCCTTGGTCAATATGATGGTGAGATAGGTGATTATCCAACACTAAAATCTAAGTTAGATCAATTATTACACGACGTTACACTTGATGGATTAAATTCAGATAGCAAAAACATTGATAAAAATAATGAATTTGATGACCCAAATAATAACGAAGGCTTAGAATTCATGGATTGGTTTAACAGTATTGTCGAAGAAACTAAAAAACTAAATCCAGCTCTAGATATTAACAAAAATGCTTATTACTATCCGCCATTTATTCCTACTTTTAAAAGAATATTAATGAAACTACCTTTGTGGTCTAATTTATTGAGATTTCTTTTTGAATCTGAAAATAAAGCACCGTCCTCTTCAGGAATAGAAAGTTATTTTAAAACTTTAAAACATCTTGTATTTAAAACAAAATTTAAAAGATATAGAATTGATGAGTTCTATAAGCTATATGCGGAATATTTGGAAGGGGAAATGAAATCTGCATTATGCGCCCTAGATCAAGATATTATAACTAAAATTAATCCTAAACGGAAATCGATGAAAAGAGTAAAACTATTAAATCCTAAAAAGCAGAAAATTTATAAGACGGTTTACAGGCGCTCTATTACTGAAGATTCCATTTTTTCGGATCAACCTTCTTATGTCGAGAACTGGAAAGGAGAAGGTAAAATTAGTAGATCAAAACCAAACACGACGGTAAAATACATAAGAAATGGCAATTTATGTTCATCTGTTTATATCAACGGTGAATATGTAAATCTATTAAACACCTGTGCCTTTGATTCTGTTATGTATTTGTTTGGTATCGAGTATAACGAAAACGAAAAATTTAGAAATATTATAGATACTTTTGATGAAAATGAATCTATTCCGCATTATGTAAAATGTCTAAGTGACACCAATTTCAAAGATGATGATTTAAATAGCCTAAGAGCAAAAATAATTATAAAATATGTTCAAAAGCCAATAACCACTAATTCTAGCACTTACGATGTCGCCTGTAATGTTGCTCGTATCTATGAACATTTTCTTCTGGATTATTTCACTAGCTCAATTTTTACAAAAACGTGTACCAATGTATTGTGTTCAGCAAACGTAATTAAGAGAAATAACGTGTTCTTACCTTTAAATATAGATATGATTAATATTTTTGATATCAGCCTATTAGAAACAGCTATTTCTTTGTCGGAAGGTGAATCAAAATGTGCGTCATGTGAGGGAGTAGCAACTAGTTATTATATCATTTCAAATGTGATTTCTTTTGATTTGAATGGCACCAACGCAGTAGCGCTAAGTAAAGTGCCCCGTACAATTGTACTTAAAAATAAATTGTATAGAAGTATTGGTGCGGTCGAATTCGTAGCACCTTTAGATTTAACAGGCATTGGTCATTATAAGAGTCATTATTTATCAAACGAGAAATATTTTTGCTACGACGACAACTGTACTAATATCCACGAAAGTACTGATCAAAATATTCTGTTGCACTCTTTAAGCTACATCCTGATCGACAACGATTGTTAACCCAAAAATCTAAATTTGTAATTTTTTTAATTAAACTACATTATGTAAATAAATGGTTTCAATCAAATTCGTATATCATTGACCTTACTGTAACATCCCATGTTAGGTCCTACTGCTGACCTCGTAGATAAAGGTCATTATAAAATAAATAAAATTTTAGTTCAGCAAAAATGTCCTGCGTGACAACCCTACAGTATGGCAGATTTTCATTGAAACACAAACAGTTGAATATCTTTTAGAGTAAACTGAGAGTACTAAATGTAAAATGGCAAATCTTTAGTAACTTTTCTTTACTAAAACTAGCGCAATTTATAGCTTTCTAATCCTTATAAATTCAAAGATATTAACGTTTATAACTTTTCAGAATTGTGTGGATTGAGTGAGCACTTATATTAATTAACTATTACAAAACGTGCTACATTTATGGTTCGCTTTGTATTTTACAAAATCACGTGTATACCTTTTAATAAAACAAGATTTATAACAAAATGAAATTATGGTTTGTTCATAAGAAATCGGGTCCTTTCAAAGTGTGTGAATTGAGTGAGCATATGAAAGTATTTGTAATTTTTTTTTATACGGCCCTTGGCGATTGATATCTAAAACGACAACTTTATAAAGGTTTTACTAAAGAGTAGTACATAAATCTTACATGAAATCTTCATACGTTCTGAGATTCAGGGTGGTCGTATGTGCGAACTGAGTGAGCATTCATTAACTGATATATCTCATGTTTTATCTTTTTACAAATTGTAAGATTGTTTTTACAATTGTTTCACACCTTTTACTAAATGACTAGTATATATTATTAATTTTATTTAGGGTGCTCACTCAATTCACACACACACGCGTGCGTCGCGTTGTCGCCGCTTCTCTACTGGAACAATCGGTACGCTGCGATAGCGCCGCGTGTGCGCGACGTATGCGCCGCGTTACTGCGGTGTCATGTACAATCCTGTTCGTATCCGACCTCTCCTCACCTCCCGCTCCCCGGTGCACGCGTTGATTCTTTCATTCGTAGACAAGCGCCCGAAGTAATACGACGTAAAATGAGTTCAACAACAGAAAGTACTTTTGACATCGAAATGTTTATTCATGCCATACAAGAACGTCCTGTAATATGGGACATTTCCTTGAATATGTACAGCAACCGCATTTTAAAAAGAAAAGCTTGGGAAGAAGTTTGTAATCAATTTATTCATGATTTTTCAACGAAAACTTCAAAACAAAAAAGTGAAGAAGGTAAGTTTATATTTGGACGTAGTTATACAAAAATGTTCCAATCCACATGTCATGCTAAAATGAGTTAAATATACAAATCTGCGTATTTTTACATCTTCTACTTGTTTCATTATTCTGTTTCAGTCCTCAAGTGACAGTTTTAGATATTTTAATTTGACATTACGTTCCAACCCACATTTTGTCAAATTAATGCAATATGCATGTCATATAAAATGTATTAACCCGCAAGAAACATTTTATAAACAATGTTATTTTATTTCACCTCGAAAATAATGTTCCAATACTTTTGGAATGTTTTGACAAAATTATAAATGGTCTCTTTTCTTGAAAATAATGTTTCAATACGTTTGGAACATTTTATCAAAATTACAAAATATGCCTTTTTCTTGAAAAGAATGTTCCAATACTTGTAGAATGTTTTGACAAAATTACAAAATGGTCTCTTTTCTTGAAAATAATGTTTCAATACGTTTGGAACATTTTATCAAAATTACAAAATATGCCTTTTTCTTGAAAAGAATGTTCCAATACTTGTAGAATGTTTTGACAAAATTACAAAATGGTCTCTTTTCTTGAAAATAATGTTTCAATACGTTTGGAACATTTTATCAAAATTACAAAATATTTCTTTTTCTTGAAAAGAATGATCCAATACCTTAGGAACATTAAAAAATATATAAAATATTTATTTTTCTTAAAAATAATGTTTCTATACTTTTGAAACTTTTTAAAGATTGAAAAATATACCTAAAAATAATGTACCAATGTTATAATAAAGTTTTAAAAATATGAAAAAAAACATTGTTTTGTTAAAATTTTAATAATGTTTCATTGATTAAGCAATTACCTATTTAAAATAATGTATAGTGGTTCATCTAAATATATATAACTCAAAGGTGACTGACTGACTGACATAGTGATCTATCAACGCACAACCCAAACCATTCGACGGATTGGGCTGAAATTTGGTATGCAGGTAGCTATTATGATGTAGGCATCCGCTAAGAAAGGATTTTTGAAAATTCTACCCCTAAAGGGATAATAAGGGCGGAACACTAATTCCGCGCGGGCAAAGCCGCTGGCGGAAGCTAGTTTCCTATAAAACCGATTTAATGTTTTAAGCATGTTTGAAGTTCTAACAAAATAACAAGTAATTTTCTTTTTTACTCGTAATTCAACATTTTTTTTTAGTAATAATACACAGTAATTATAATATGTAATTTAATGAAATGCTAATAAATATATGTACATCAATCTACTAATAAAAAATACTGTCTTCCGTTCCCGCCATAACGTGTTGGTTTTTTCTGCTACAAACTTTGATTAGCACCTACGTCAATTGAAATCCATTTAAATATTTACCACTAAAAAAGTAATGTTGTTTAATGTTAATTACTAATTATATAATTTAGCGTTTTATAAAAATAATATAGTCTAAAATTATTTTAAATGTATATATGTATAAAAACAAATTATGAGGATGCATTTGAGCACACACTTTGTCTAATAATATAATCAAAATGCATTTAACTATTTCCGCTAAGCCGATTGACCTTGACCGAGTGAATCAGTTTTGTAACAAGTGTCATTAACGTCGTTCATGTTTTATTGTGTTGTGCTTCGTTAATTACTTTAAGTTACTGTTGTGGGATTTATCATCGTAATAAAAATGGAACAAAACGAAAGCGAGGTAAGTTTTATTGCAATACAATTACTAAATAGAATAGGTAAGACTAGGTAATCATTTTTACCGTTCTGCGTGTATTATAATAGGCTTGAGACATAATAATACCCAAGTATTTATTGACTGTTTACACCTTCGACCAAATATTTATGGTAGATACACAGTTTCATATAAAATATCGTCCCCGAGTCAGTATGTAGGTACATAGGTAGATGTATACCGCTTCAAGTATTTCGAAAAAAAGTTCTAAACTGTCATACACTTTAATAAATTTTAATTTTAAACCTTATGTAACCGAGATAAGCATGGTGTTGAAACCGTGTTAAGTTCGTTACCTATTATCTATCGAATTCTGCAATACAATTTTATGGCACACAGAAAATTCACATATGAACTGAACTGACAGCGATGAAACTTGGAATGTAGATAGCTGGAAACCTGGAATAACACATAGGCTACTTTTTATCCCGATATTCCCGCGGGATCGGAACTTACGCGGGTGAAACCGCGGGGCGCAGCTAGTAAAGAATAATGCGAGTTGCACACACTTTTTGGCAACAAATAGTTCTATGTTGTTTTTGCTTATGAGCCGTCCATGTGAGAGTGAAAGGGACAAATGCGTATATGACATGCCGTGATAATTCAACTTTTTTTTTAAATAGGTATATGGTCTTACAGTATAAGAAAAATAATTCAAAAAGTTAAAACAAAGATATAATTACAGGAAGTATGTTAATCCAACTTTCTTTTGCACTTTTAATGTATACTAGCTGCGCCTCGCGGTTTCACCCGCGTAAATCCCGATCCCGCGGGAATATCCTGATAAAAAGTTGCCTATGTGTTATTCCAGGTTACCAGCTCTCTACATACCCAGTTTCATCCCAATCGGTTGAGCGGTTTTCGCGTGAAAGAGTAACAAACATCCATACATCCATACATCAAAACAAACTTTCGCGTTTATAATATTAGTAGGATTTCTTATATTCTTTCAATACGCACTTCGGCATCGCTGATGTTCTAACCCGCGGCCACTGATGAATGAGAGCGAGCGTCAGAAGGCATAATATTTCTGTTTTTTGCCTTCCTTTGCCGGTGCCACGCTTTAAGCGGCAAATTGTGTATCTATAACAAATTTATTTGATCGAACGTTTACACAGTTAAGATAAAAATCCAATTAAAAGTATAATGGTATCTAATTATCATTGTTACTTGGTCGTCATGCCGGACGCGGCTCGGCGTATACCGGGTTCGATTCCTGGCACCGTCAATACTTGTTTGATGAGCGCATTGTTAGCTGTTGTTCTGGTTGTACAATATGTATCGAAATTATGTATTTTTTATTTATGTATGTAGGTATGTGTAGGTTGGAGCTAACCGGCCGTGAACGTGAAATGCGTCCAATATTTATTTATTTTATTTCTTGTTATATAGATTCAGTCCTTAGCACAGCTATTAACAAAACGGAAAAAGTTGATGGATCTCCGAAACACCATAACCTCTATAGACAAATACAGAACAAAATTAAATACCGAAGATCTAGCGGAAAATCATCACAGTAAGTATTTATATATTTTACTAATAGTATAAAGCTGAAGAATTTGTTTATATTGTTTGGTTGAAAGCGCTAATCTCAGATACCACTGTTTCAAAATTGTTAAAAATGCTTTAATACAGGTAAATCTACGAAAATGTATAATGAAAAAAATATTTGTTAAGATGGTTGTCGTTTAATACCAAAGAAACCGCTAAACAGATTCTGATAATATGTTTTTTTATGTTTGTAGGTAATCCCGTTACTCCATACTCAAATGAGCAAAGATCCATTTCTCCACCGCCTTTTTCACCCCTTACTCCACTTATTGCTATGAAAACCACTAAGGAGAACATCAGTTTATCAGAAGGTAGGTGTATCGCAGTTTTGATTTAAATCTGCATTATATATGATTACAAGTAGCTATATTTATGTACATACGTGTATTTACTAATATATCGAGATTAACTAAAGGGAGAAAAAAACCTTGGTTAGATGTGTATATGACAATTTGATCCAGGAAAAGTGAGATGTGGTGAAAATAGGAACGCCTAACGTTTTTATTATAGCAATGATACTGCAATCGTGTTGCTTTTATTTTATCTGTCTCTCGCGTCTAAAAAATAGAACTGTCAACGTGTTACTCTGTAATAATTATTCGTAATAAATTGATTTACAAGTATTTCTCCGTGTTCTCTATTCTATCAGGTTATGGGCCGCTTCATAACTGTTGTGTAACGTTATCTTTGCCAAAAAAGCAGTATTTTACGAAAAGTACGAAATCAATCGCGAATATAACCCCACTTTCGAACGGTACCGGCTCGCGAGTGTTTTTTGTTTTTTCAGCTATTTTCAGGTTGAAAAAAAATGTCTAGTAATAATGCGATGATGTCAATTCCTAAATTAACGGGTCGAGACAATTGGGCAACTTGGAGTTTCGCTGTCAAGGCATACCTTCAACATGAAGAACTGTATGATTGTGTATTGACTGCACCAGATGCTAATGACCCGAAATCAGTGAAGCAAGACATCAAGGCCAAGTCTAAGTTAATATTATTAATTGACCCAATACTGTACGTACACATACAAGATGCTGAAAATGCAATGCAAGTGTGGCAAAACTTAGCTAAGTCATTTGAAGACAGTGGATTAGCCCGAAAAGTTGGATTATTAAGAGAACTAGTTAACACAAACTTGGAAACCAGTTTATCGGTCGAGGATTATGTGAATAAAATCATGACAGCAGCACATAAATTGAGAAATATTAAATTCAGTGTAGACGATCTAGTGAAAAATAAGTTGTTGCAAGAAGTAAAATCAACAGAATCAGACACTACCGCATTCTATACCAAAAATAATTATTCTAAAATTAGCCAGCAAAGTACTAAAAAGGGTCCAAGATGTTTTACCTGCAACAAGTATGGCCATCTAAGTAAGAACTGTTGGCACAAAAAAAGTAAAGGAAAATCAGACAAAACCACTGGCTTTGCAGCAGCTTTTTCTGCAACCACAGTTAGTGACTCAATGAATTGGTATGTAGACTCTGGTGCCTCCATGCACATGACGATGCACCGGGAGTGGCTCAGTGAAATCAGACCTCCACCTGTACCGAGTATTAGAATTGCTGATAATAAATCATTAATAGTTGAAGGATGTGGCAATGTAATATTAAAAACAATTGCAACAGATGGCAGCACAGAAACTATACAGGTAAGAGAAGTTTTGTATGTACCAGAACTAAAAACAAATTTATTATCTGTTGGAAAAATTATTAAAAGTGGTTATAAAGTTAAATTTGATGAAAATGGATGTCAGATATATAACAATGATAATAAATTGGTTGCAAATGCGAAGCTGATTAGTGACACCTACCAGTTAAATTTTTGCAAGGATTTAGAAATGTATGCAATGAGAGCCAATACCCATGATGATGTGTATCTGTGGCATCAAAGAATGGGTCACTTGAACTTCACCGACATTCATAAATTGCCTAACTGTACCGAAGGAGTGACATTAACACAGAAAATAAATAAGTGTATTTGTATTACATGTCTCGAGGGCAAGCAGACAAGACAATCCTTTCCTCAAGATGGCTCCCGGGCAACTGACTTGTTACAGCTTATACATAGTGATGTGTGTGGGCCAATGAATCACATGTCCATTGGAGGTACTCGGTATTTTGTCACCTTCATTGATGATTTTTCAAGAAGAGTTCATGTATATTTTATTAAAACAAAAGCTGAAGTTTTTGAAAAATTTATGGAATTTAAAAGCCGAGTGGAGAATGAACTTAACAAGAAAATTAAAATGTTAAGAACAGACAACGGTACAGAATATAAAAATAAAAAGTTTGACATGTATCTGAAAATGCATGGTATTTTGCATCAGAAATCCACTCCGTATACCCCTGAACAGAATGGTCTCAGTGAGAGAATGAATAGAACACTAATAGAAAGAGCCAAATGCATGATATTAAATGCTGATTTACAGGATGTATTTTGGGCTGAGGCAGTGGCCACGGCTGCATATATCATAAATCGGTCACCAACTCGAGCTCTCTCTGACATAACACCACATGAAGTATGGACTGGACAAAAACCTAATTTAAATCATATGAAGATTTTTGGAAGCAAGGCCATGGTTCATATTCCAAAACAAAATAGAACTGTCAACGTGTTACTCTGTAATAATTATTCGTAATAAATTGATTTACAAGTATTTCTCCGTGTTCTCTATTCTATCAGGTTATGGGCCGCTTCATAACTGTTGTGTAACGTTATCTTTGCCAAAAAAGCAGTATTTTACGAAAAGTACCGCGGGCTACTGATTTTGACTTTTGAGTCACCTCACTCCTTGCCTAGTCCACCTTGGAGAGTGCAAGTGCACTACTCTTTATAATGGGCGCAGAAGCAAGTCGAGTCGCATCATGGGAGCAACGCGAACGTCACGCGAGAATGAGTAAGAGACAACACTCTGAGAGACTCGCTGTTGACCGACAACGCCATGAGTACCATAAGAAAGTCACAGCTGAACGCGAAGCTGCTAGATTGTTGGAGAAAGAAGAACGAGAAAAGCGTTACAAGAAACAACGTCTCGAAGCGGAGACTAGAAGACTTGAAGCGAAAACTCGTTTTGAAGAGCAACAAAAGAGAATAGCAGAAGCGAGGGCTGAGGCTAGAGCGCGAGAAGCAGCTGCTCAAATGCGACACGACGAGAGAATGCGCCTAGAACAGGAAAAGCTGGACCTCTTCAAGGCTCGGCAACAAAGTCGTAATAAATAGACTGAGACTCTTCAAGACTCAGTACTAAATTCAACTTAGAAGTATACGCCACTATGCAACCTGTACTAAAAACTATGATGCCAAACAGACGTTTAAATAGCCAGAAGGAAGCCATTTTGGGTATAATAAAACGTAATTTAAACGCGCCTAAATTGGCTGACGTTAGCAACACGCGTCATTTCGTGGGCGAGTGTATGGCGTCAAACTTTTTGCGAAGTGCGGTCGATCCTAACAAGAAGTGGCTTTTAGACGCTTACAGAGATGATCCGGTTGATTTGAATCCTGCGCTGGTGACTAAGTGGTTGGACACACAGAAACCTCAAGTTGCGCGTATGGCTCAATCCGAGGCCGGGCTTGAGACTCGCAGCTACAATCTGTTTTCTTATATGGTGAAGTCCGATTTGAAACCTCCTTTAGATGCTGCAGCGCAGCATGAATACGCTAGCGTGCAAACAATAGCGTATAATACCAAGGATGTCAATGTCGTGTTCTGCACGATCTTCCCTGAGGTCAGGGATAGGTTGTTAAGAATAATGTTGCCAAAATTGCAGGTGCTGACGGGCATGTCTCCAGATGCTTTTGTTGAGCATCTCAACACAATAATCGACGCGGAGTTTCTTGCTGGTTGCTATGCAGTTGAGAATGATATGCGAAAATATGACAAATCTCAGGATGCGGCTGTATTGCAGTTTGAGTGCTCTATAATGAGAGCCGTGGGTGTGGCGGAGCATCTCGTACAGCTGTGGTACAATTCTCATGCTGAGAGTCGTCTAGTCGATAAGCATAACGGCATTTCAGCTACCGTTAATTTTCAGCGCCGTTCGGGCGACGCAAGTACCTTTTTAGGTAATACGCTTTTCTGTATGGCCGTAAGTTTGGCAACTTACGATATAGATGACATAGTTTTGGGTTTGTTTGCTGGTGATGACTCCTTGTTGTACATGCGTTCCCGTTTCGCAGCTAGTGCTGATAATTCTGGGAAGCTGGCAGCATTGTTTAATTTGGAGTCTAAGCTGCTTACCGGATTTAGACATGCGTACTTTTGCTCAAAGTTTCTACTAGTTGGTGAAAACCGACTGCAGTTGATACCAGATCCTATTAAAACTTTGTGCAAATTGGGTAGACGTGATTTGAGAGATGGAGACCACGTGGAAGAATACCGAAGATCTATATCAGACAACTTAGTGTCATTAGGTAATGCTGAGTGGCATGAGTTGTTGTCGGAGGCCGTCGTTGAGCGATATAAATTAAAGGATATAAACTTAGAAAAGTTCTTTTGTGTATTACACTCTGTTCTTAACTCTCCCACCGACTTTGCCTCGCTCTATCGCGAACCAGAGCAGGGTAAATTGCTTAAGGATCCATCTCGTGAAAAATTTTCTTCCAAGAAAGAACATCCTTCTTCCGCCGTTTTGGACGTTTTCACCCCGGAACTCACAGAGTGAACTCATAAACAGCATAGTATAGCCGCAAAGCGGCGATGTTAGATGGAGTTAGGGTGAGAAATTAATATTTACGACGACCTCTGCGAGAGTTCACAAGAGATTTGCACAAATGAGTCTAGTTCTGCGTGGTAACCGGGTTGACGGCGTGGAAACTTCTTCGTTTATACAGGCTGCCAGCCGCGTTCCAACCACTCTGGGTCACCTAGTGGATGCAATTTTGGACTTATTGAAAGCGCTTCTTGCCTTAGTTTGTGAAGCTGTTCGTGTAGTTTCACTTGGTGCTGTCAATCTTTGCGGTTCGAGAGAAGGTGCCAGTTTTGTTGCGGGTTTTGGAGTCGGATATTCGTGTTCTATAATACGTTACTGGCTTCTGACTCGTGGACCAGCTGGTTGGTTAGGTGGTTGGTTCGAAGAGCCGACTCCTGCGTAAGCATGTCCCTGACCCAATTCTCGGCTGCTTTGAAAGAAGCTTTAGTCTCACAACCAACATGATAGAATAGAGAACACGGAGAAATACTTGTAAATCAATTTAGTGATGAAAATAGGAACGCCTAACGTTTTTATTATAGCAATGATACTGCAATCGTGTTGCTTTTATTTTATCTGTCTCTCGCGTCTAAAAAATAGAACTGTCAACGTGTTACTCTGTAATAATTATTCGTAATAAATTGATTTACAAGTATTTCTCCGTGTTCTCTATTCTATCAGGTTATGGGCCGCTTCATAACTGTTGTGTAACGTTATCTTTGCCAAAAAAGCAGTATTTTACGAAAAGTACGAAATCAATCGCGAATATAACCCCACTTTCGAACGGTACCGGCTCGCGAGTGTTTTTTGTTTTTTCAGCTATTTTCAGGTTGAAAAAAAATGTCTAGTAATAATGCGATGATGTCAATTCCTAAATTAACGGGTCGAGACAATTGGGCAACTTGGAGTTTCGCTGTCAAGGCATACCTTCAACATGAAGAACTGTATGATTGTGTATTGACTGCACCAGATGCTAATGACCCGAAATCAGTGAAGCAAGACATCAAGGCCAAGTCTAAGTTAATATTATTAATTGACCCAATACTGTACGTACACATACAAGATGCTGAAAATGCAATGCAAGTGTGGCAAAACTTAGCTAAGTCATTTGAAGACAGTGGATTAGCCCGAAAAGTTGGATTATTAAGAGAACTAGTTAACACAAACTTGGAAACCAGTTTATCGGTCGAGGATTATGTGAATAAAATCATGACAGCAGCACATAAATTGAGAAATATTAAATTCAGTGTAGACGATGAGTGGCTAGGTACTCTGATGCTGGCTGGCTTGCCTGACACATACAAGCCGATGATTATGGGCTTAGAAAGCTCAAGTATGAAAATTAGTGCTGATCTAGTGAAAAATAAGTTGTTGCAAGAAGTAAAATCAACAGAATCAGACACTACCGCATTCTATACCAAAAATAATTATTCTAAAATTAGCCAGCAAAGTACTAAAAAGGGTCCAAGATGTTTTACCTGCAACAAGTATGGCCATCTAAGTAAGAACTGTTGGCACAAAAAAAGTAAAGGAAAATCAGACAAAACCACTGGCTTTGCAGCAGCTTTTTCTGCAACCACAGTTAGTGACTCAATGAATTGGTATGTAGACTCTGGTGCCTCCATGCACATGACGATGCACCGGGAGTGGCTCAGTGAAATCAGACCTCCACCTGTACCGAGTATTAGAATTGCTGATAATAAATCATTAATAGTTGAAGGATGTGGCAATGTAATATTAAAAACAATTGCAACAGATGGCAGCACAGAAACTATACAGGTAAGAGAAGTTTTGTATGTACCAGAACTAAAAACAAATTTATTATCTGTTGGAAAAATTATTAAAAGTGGTTATAAAGTTAAATTTGATGAAAATGGATGTCAGATATATAACAATGATAATAAATTGGTTGCAAATGCGAAGCTGATTAGTGACACCTACCAGTTAAATTTTTGCAAGGATTTAGAAATGTATGCAATGAGAGCCAATACCCATGATGATGTGTATCTGTGGCATCAAAGAATGGGTCACTTGAACTTCACCGACATTCATAAATTGCCTAACTGTACCGAAGGAGTGACATTAACACAGAAAATAAATAAGTGTATTTGTATTACATGTCTCGAGGGCAAGCAGACAAGACAATCCTTTCCTCAAGATGGCTCCCGGGCAACTGACTTGTTACAGCTTATACATAGTGATGTGTGTGGGCCAATGAATCACATGTCCATTGGAGGTACTCGGTATTTTGTCACCTTCATTGATGATTTTTCAAGAAGAGTTCATGTATATTTTATTAAAACAAAAGCTGAAGTTTTTGAAAAATTTATGGAATTTAAAAGCCGAGTGGAGAATGAACTTAACAAGAAAATTAAAATGTTAAGAACAGACAACGGTACAGAATATAAAAATAAAAAGTTTGACATGTATCTGAAAATGCATGGTATTTTGCATCAGAAATCCACTCCGTATACCCCTGAACAGAATGGTCTCAGTGAGAGAATGAATAGAACACTAATAGAAAGAGCCAAATGCATGATATTAAATGCTGATTTACAGGATGTATTTTGGGCTGAGGCAGTGGCCACGGCTGCATATATCATAAATCGGTCACCAACTCGAGCTCTCTCTGACATAACACCACATGAAGTATGGACTGGACAAAAACCTAATTTAAATCATATGAAGATTTTTGGAAGCAAGGCCATGGTTCATATTCCAAAACAAAATAGAACAAAACTTGATGCAAAATCTCGTCAATTGATTTTTGTTGGATACAGTGATTGTTCCAAAGGATACAGATTCATAGATCCTGCAACAAAGAATGTAGTTGTAAGTCGAGATGTTGTATTTCTAGAAGAAACAATACACAAAAACAAAGTTGATGGTGTATCTGAAAAAGAGACAAAAATTAGTGAACAGATAAAAGAAAGTTCTATAAAAAATAATGAAAATGAAGAAAGTAAAATAAATAAAATAAACTTACCTTTATTTGAAGAAAATGTTGAACCTGAAAAAGAAAATAATAATGTGATGTCAAATATACCTAACCCGCCTTGTAGTGATTTCTTTTCAGATGACTCTGAAGAATTTGTAGATGTCCATGATGACACATACATACCAGATGAAACATCTAACTCTCCGATCAGGCATAATATGCAATTAAGATCACGTCGTCGAGCAGAAATTCATGAAAGTGAGCAGTCTCCTACATCTTTTATATGTATGAATGGTGAATTAACAGTAAGTTTACTTAATAAAGATCCACAAAGCTTAAAGGAAGCTTTAAGCAGTGAGAAAGCTAATGAATGGCAAAAAGCTATGGATGAGGAGTATCAGTCATTGTTAAGAAATAACACATGGAAAGCAGTTTCTTTACCTGAAGGCAAAGTCGCAATTCCCTGCAAATGGGTTTTTAAAACGAAGACGAATGAAAATGGAATTATAACACGTTATAAAGCAAGACTTGTTGTAAAAGGGTACAGACAAGTGAAGGGTATTGATTACCACGAAACATATGCCCCTGTAGTTCGTTATTGTTCAATACGATATCTAATGAGTCTAGCGGCAAAATACAGGGTGGCCCGTTTACAGTGGTCCAAAGATTTTTTTTAGCTTGTGAGCATCATGAGTGATCATTTAGAACATACTTTAGTTAAGCGAAATCTCATGCTTTAAAAATTATGATTTTTTTTCTAAGTAATCCGAAATTTCAATATTTTTGTCACATAAGCACTCTGCTTTGAAAACTACTGGACCGAATCGTATGAAATTTGGTATACGCAAAGTGCAATAACCTACTTATCGCGCTATAGGCTCATCTAGTGTAAATAATTAGACTGCATCTTTTTATTTTAACTTTTTCTGTAGTTCTTTTTAACTTTTCATCAAAAGAATGATTTTCGAAAAAATCCTGTGAAAAAAAAATGTACCGCCAAAATTTTGCTGACACAGCTAAAAAGTACCTTAACATACGGTTATTCTTTACACAAAAAATCATAGTCGTCCTTCGATTGCAACATCTTCAAGAACAACATCATGTACATGTCATCATAAAAATCTAAAAATTACGAAATTTACCATAATTTTAATTTCAATCATTTGGCCGTTATTTTTTTATTAAAAAATCGTTTATTTCGATAAAAATCGCTACAAATCAGTTTCCAAGTGGCTGAAAAATTTGTGAAGTAAAATTTTAGCCTGCTAGCCATAGCCAAATTGTAGTTATTTTTAAGTTTAATTTAAACCTGTCCATTCATAATTCTTCAAAAATAACATTATTTGCACTCCAAATGTTGTATCTCGTTTTCAAAGCCCATTTATTAGTGATAGTCATAATGTGAATCATCACACAAGTATTCAAAACAGCAGGGTCATAAAAAAGCAGGTAAAGCGGGCCGGTATTAGACAACAGAGAACGTTAATTATGTCGTGTGTTTGTTAAAAAGAGATAGACTCTACCTTATTGTTATTAAACCTAAATGGTTTAGCGAGAACTTGTAAGTACGTACGTACGATCTTCAGTTGTCGTTTGTCGCTTGCGTTCACTACAGCTATTCTAGATTTTGGTGTATTTTAACGTTTCGGCTTTGTTTATTGACTAGTATCTGATCGCTCCTCTGATTACTTGGCTTACGTGAACTGGACTTATTGATTGTGCTCGTGATTTGGAAATTTTGTTGATAATGGATGGAAATCGTTCCAGACGTACGCCCTACTCACCGCGTGAATACGCGATGATGCATTATTTTTATGGTGTCGCACAAGGCGTCGCGCGAGAAGCAGCCAGGCTTTATCGGCAATTTGCTGAACGCCAGCTAGGACCGGTTGTGCAGCGCTTTCCGGACCATCGCGTTTTCGTGAGGCTGCATAATTCTTTCCTAGAAGGAGTTATTCCTGGCTTCCGTGGTCGTGAACCTGGACGCGTAAATAGAGACGACGAAGATGTTATCCGGGAGGAGTTGCGTCGTGATCCAACTACAAGCCAAAGACAACTGGCAAGACGTACGGGTATACCCAGGATTAGAATTCATAGAATTATTCGAGCTAACCAACTTCATCCCTACCATTATCAAAAAGTTCAAGCTTTGAAACCCGAAGATTACCCTAGAAGAATGGCATTCTGTAGAGAAATGTTGAGGAGAGATCGGGAGGACCCAAATTTTTTTGATAACATTTTATGGACTGATGAAAGTCGGTTTGAGCGAGTAGGATTATTTAATACGCATAACACGCATTATTATGCAGTAACCAATCCCAACTTAGTGAGAGAGTCCAATTTCCAGGAACGCTATAGCGTAAATTTGTGGAGTGGAATTGTGAACAGAGAGTTAGTGGGCCCGTTCGAGTTACCATCGAGGTTGAATGCTGACATTTATTTAAATTTTATTCAAAATGAATTACCCGGTCTGTTGAGACATCTGCCAGAGAATTTAAGAGAGCGCATGTGGCTACAACATGACGGAGCTACCTGCCACTTTGCTCTGCGGGTAAGAAATCAATTAAATGATACGTATCCGGAGAGGTGGATTGGTCGCGGTGGCACCATCCACTGGCCAGCCCGTTCGCCCGACTTGAACCCCATCGATTTTTTTATTTGGGGATACTTTAAGGAGATTGTGTACGCACGGGAGAGCAGAACAGAGCGAGATTTAAGAAATAAAATTCAAGTGGCTATAACAGCCATTAAACAAAACCGGCAGCCATTTAATAGGCTGCGAAGGAATTTTTTACGCAGATGCAGATTATGTATAGCAAACGGTGGACGACATTTCGAAAACCTATTGTAAAAAATAAACAAAGTTGATTATTTATGTTGTTTTATTAATTCTCCAAACCTTTTACTAAGATTTAAACTTAAAAACTAAATAAGTACATTAGACTCAATTAAAAAATTCACATCATTGATGAAAAGTTAAGATAACTTGGCTAGCCGGTTAAAATTTTACTTTATTAATTTTTAGCCACGTGGATACTGATTTGTAACGATTTTTATGATTTGAATGATTTTTTTAATCAAAAATAACGGTCAAAACATTAAAATTAAAATAATGTCAAATTTCGTAATTTTCCGATTTTCATGTGTATGATGTTGTTTTAGAAGATGTTGCAATCGAAGGACAACTATGATTTCTTGTGTAAAGAATAACCGTATGTTAAGGTACTTTTTAGCTGTGTCAGCAAAACTTTGGCGGTACATTTTTTTTTCACAGGATTTTTTCGAAAATCATTCTTTTGATGAAAAATTAAAGAGAACTACAGAAAAAGTTAAAATAAAAAGATGCAGTCTAATTATTTACACTAGATGAGCCTATAGCGCGATAAGTAGGTTATTGCACTTTGCGTATACCAAATTTCATACGATTCGGTCCAGTAGTTTTCAAAGCAGAGTGCTTATGTGTCAAAAATATTGAAATTTCGGATTACTTAGAAAAAAAAACATAATTTTTAAAGCATGAGATTTCGCTTAACTAAAGTATGTTCTAAATGATCACTCACGATGCTCACAAGCTGAAAAAAATCTTTGGACCACTGTAAACGGGCCACCCTGTATAATCTTCAGATTCATCAAATGGATGCTGTAACCGCTTTTTTACAGGGTGAAATTGTAGAAGAGATTTATATGACATCACCACCTGGTTATGAAGAGAAAGACAAAGTGTTGAAACTAAATAAGTCTATATATGGATTAAAACAATCAAGCAGACAATGGAATAAAAAATTGAATACTGCAATGTTGGACATTGGAATGACTCGGTCAAAGATAGATCCATGCATATATTATCAAATATCAAATGAAAATGATATTCTTTTCATTGCAGTCTATGTTGATGATTTATTATTTTTGTTTAATAATGAAAAAACAGCCTATTGTATAAAATCCAAATTGAAAGAAAAATTTTGCATGAATGACTTTGGGATTGCAAGACAATGCATCGGATTGAGAATAACACAGACAAAAGATGAGATTTCTATAGATCAATCACTATACATCGAAATTATACTTACTCGTTTTGATATGCAAAACTGTAAACCAGTATGTACACCGTGTGATCCAAATCTAAAGCTCAAAAAGGCTGAAAATCAAGAAGCTATTTTAAAAAATATACCATATCAAGAAGTGATTGGTTGCTTGTTGTACTTGTCCCAAGGGACAAGACCTGACATAACTTTTATAGTCAATTCCCTAAGTAGATATAATAATCAACCTACGACTGAACATTGGTCAGCTCTGAAAAGAGTGTTGAGATACCTGAAGGGTACATCTGACATGAAACTTACTTACAAAAAAAAAAAAACGGAAGAAAATTTGTATGGTTATTGTGATGCAGACTGGGCAAATGACATAGAAGACAGAAGATCCTGTACAGGATACATTTTCATGTTTCAGGGTGCTGCTATTAGCTGGAACTCAAAAAAACAGCAAACCATTGCATTGTCTAGCACAGAGGCAGAGTACATGTCCTTATCTTCTGCAATTCAAGAAGCACTCTGGTTAAAACAGATGGAAGAAGAGTTTTGGCCTAATCTGAAAGGTATACCTACAATTATTCATTGCGATAATCAAAGTGCAATTAGTATTTCAGGAAACAACATGTATCACGCACGCAGCAAGCACATAGACGTCCGATACCACTTTATACGAGAAAAAATTTCGGCCGAACAAATAGTTGTGCGATATTGCTGCACCAAGGACATGGTTGCCGACGCTCTGACGAAGGGACTTCATAAACCAAAGCTTGAAGAATTTGCTGCATCAATGGGTCTAGTTAAAAAACGTTTGCGTTCAGGGGAGCATGATGAAAATAGGAACGCCTAACGTTTTTATTATAGCAATGATACTGCAATCGTGTTGCTTTTATTTTATCTGTCTCTCGCGTCTAAAAAATAGAACTGTCAACGTGTTACTCTGTAATAATTATTCGTAATAAATTGATTTACAAGTATTTCTCCGTGTTCTCTATTCTATCAATGTGATTAATTACAGGCAAGGTGTTGTTTCAGGTCCATCTAATTCAGGTGTTTTACAATCAGATATAGAGAATATTGTGTCTGTTCCACGATGTTCAACCGCAATGTTTACCGAAACGCCATCTTCTTCATCACCACTTCGACCGATGTCCCCAGGAACTCAACAATTGTTTAACACACTAAGTGAACATCAGAACATAATATGTGAAAATAGTGATATTTCGCATGATGAGGATATCGTATGTGATTTCGATAGCGATGATAGTGTTAGGGATCCGAATTTTAGAATGCGTCATGACAGAGGTGTTAACATAAGCGGGTCAACTACTTCTTGTTCATCTTTGGATAATCATGAAGTATGTACAAATAATTTAATGTCATTAGAAGAACAGCATAATAATATTGAACTTACATCAACTACTGATACACCAATAGAACCAGTACCCATAATAAATGAAGATGATATTGTAAAAACTGGTAGGCCAAAAAAAGGACGTAAACGTAAATATCCTCAGAGTAGAGATGAGAGAAAATATAATAAATATAATAATCTAGAATATACTACAACTAAAAATGAAATAATTAAGCCTAAAGTTTTTGTAGACTATCGGTGCAAGTGTTTAAAAAAATGTGCTGACTTGATTCCAGTAGAGGTTAGAAAAGAAGAGTTCGAAAAATTTGTTAAACTAGGTTCCTTTAACGCTCAGGTGCTTTACATAATATCTTGTGTCACTGAACATAACAAAAAACGAAGTTACACTATGTGTAACGTACCCGGTGCAAGAAAAAAGCCGAGACAATTCCATCGTGTCTATAAGATCAAAGAAGTACAGGTATGTCGCGATATGTTTTTGAAAACATTTCAAATAACGACTCAAAAAGTCACGGTGTCATTAAAAAAACATAGAAGTGGCGAACTTATTGCGGATGGTAGGGGAATGCATAGAGGTGACATAAATAAGTTGGCACATGAGGATCATAAATTCATTGTTAATATTATTAATAATCTCCCGAAATACGAGTCACATTATCGAAGACATAATAACAGTGGCACTTTATATTTACGACCCGATATGACAATAAATAAAATTTACAATATATATACAAAAGAACACGCAGAAATGTATGGTATCGATCGCAAATGCGCCTCTTTTGCGACATTGAAAAAGATTTTCTATGCTGATTTTAATTTAAAATGTAAAAAATTAAAGAAAGATACATGTAATAAGTGTGACCAATTATCTAATAAAATCTCTAATGCAAAAACTGAACAAGAACAAGAAGATGCTAAAACTGAGAAGCTTAAACATTTAGAAAGGGCAGAAACATTAAGAAATCAGATGAATCAGGATTTTATAGACGCAAGAAACATACCTGATATTGAGTGTTTAACCTTTGACTTAGAAAAAACATTACCATTACCGCGGATACCAACAAATGTTGCGTTTTATAAGAGGCAGCTATGGCTTTACAATAGTGGTGTCCACTCTGCATCTGATGACGTTGGACACTGTTATATTTGGGTCGAAGCTGAAGCTGGTAGAGGGGCACAGGAGGTGGGATCATGTTTAGTGAAATATATTGAAACAAAAATACAGCCGTCTGTTAAGAATCTTATACTCTGGAGCGATTGCTGCGGAGGGCAAAACAGAAACATTAAAATAGTTCTCTTACTAAAAACTGTCTTAAGTTGTCACCCAACATTAGAAAGCATTACATTTCGCTTTCTTGAATCTGGGCATACCTTTTTGCCCAACGATACGGACTTCTCTAAAATCGAAACTGCTTTAAAACATCATCAGCGTATGCTAGTAGTAGTAGCTGAAGAATACATACAATTTTTCAAAGATGCTAAAAAAAAGAAACCGTTGCAAGTATACAGAATGGAGAAAACAGATTTTTATGGAACTGAAAAGATTGAAAAAAATATAATGAACAGAAAAAAATTTAGTGACAAAAGTAAAGTAAGCTGGCTTAATGCCAAAGAAATCAAAATAGAAAAAAATAAATTATACTCAATATTTATGAGAACTTCGTTTGAGGAAGAGTTTAAGGAGTTGCTTATTGACAAAAAGAACAGGGAAATAAAAAAAAATGATTTAATTCTTTTGTGGCCCAACGGAAACCCGATCGCACCAGCTAAGTTGGCCGATTTAAAGTCAATGTACACTTTTATACCCGAGGACTGTGTCCAGTTTTATAAAAAATTAAAAAGTTCGGATGAGTGTGTAGACGATTTTGATGGTTTTGGCAGGGAGCCTGACTTCGAGATAATAGATGAATAAATTATCAAACTTTTTTAACTAGCTTTTTTATATTTGTTGAAACTTATTGTGTGTTTAAATTATTTTCTAAAATATTTTTGATTAATTTCATTGTTAAAGCTTCGTTCATTGCAAAAGTAGATGATTTATGCATCACTACTATTTTTTACTACCTACATTTCTTATTTTAAAAGATTTCTTGTTTTAAGTTTTTCACAATAAATCCTTCTTATATTGTAACAAGTCGTTTTTGTTAAACTTAAAAAATGTGGAACGTTTTTACAAAATATACTGAGTGATACTTCATACAAAACATATTATTTCAAAAATGTTCCAAAACGATTTTTCCAAAATACCTATACTTCAAAAAGCAATTTCGAAATAATACTATTACGATAGAACAATATTATTAAAATAATTGAATAAAACCTACAGTATTGAATTATCCTAGTTCAAACAAAAAAATGCCGAGTCTAAACACAAAAATGCGTTTATACGGGTTTCAACTAGTTGTGGATTGGAACATTTTTGTATAACTACGTCCATTTGTATATCGTGGGTAACGTCAAACAATCAAGTACACGGTGCAATAAAACAATTAAGCGCTGGGGTTGTACCACACGCATTATCGATATTTTGATTGACTATACCAAAAGTCATGAAGAAGTTGACTGCCTCCATGGCTCAATGGTCGTAGTATGGGACTGCTGTGCACGAGGGGTTGTGGGTTCGATTCCTACACGGGACATATGTATGTACTTTGCGTGATCCATGAAATATTATGTACGTTTGCCCAGCACGGCCCCTCAGAATTTGCATTTATGGTGTACACCATTGCAATGTACTCGCCTCTAGCAGTATATGTACCGATTTCTTTTTCAATGTACCTCTATACTTTTGAAGAAATATGCAAAAAAAGGTGGCCGTGCCAGCCAAACGCTTTCAGCACGGCCCCCCATGTAACTTGAATAATACATACCGTATTAACAAATGTCTATAACTCAAGAAATGTACTCTATTAATACGTTATATGTGCCGCAACAG
This sequence comes from Nycteola revayana, assembly GCA_947037095.2. Classification (NCBI taxonomy): domain Eukaryota; kingdom Metazoa; phylum Arthropoda; class Insecta; order Lepidoptera; family Nolidae; genus Nycteola; species Nycteola revayana. The sequence goes on from OX344844.2 coordinate 5,450,781, forward strand.
TTATTGTGAATTCATAATAACAAATAATATATAGATATGGATAAGGGGCCGTGCTGGAAAAAATCATTTTAAGAAATATCTAAAAAAGACAAAACATACTTAGCCAAAAACTATTAAAAAATAATTGATGTTTAGCAAGTAACATATGTACCGCATTGATTTCTCATACAACTTGTTATATTGTGAAAAATAAATCTATTTTAGTTCATTCAGCACGGCCCTCTATAGTTGCCTATATCTTTTTAAATAAGGGCGCGTACACATAGAACATCCGTTTTACAGGTCCGTTTAAACGTATATGTTATTAGCGTATGTAGTTGTATGAGCGAGTTCATACAGAATACAGTATTCCGGATCCAGTAAAAAATACTGATCCGACAAAATAAGCAGCAATCCGTTTTACAGGTCCGTTTAAACGTATATGTTATTAGCGTATGTAGTTGTATGAGCCAGTTCACACAGTATTCCGGATCCAGTAATACTATACTAATCCGTTTTATCGGATTGAAACCGCACGAGGCTTTGCACGGGGGTGCGCGGGGTGCGATGTGCTACACACAGCCGCCATTTGCCGGTTTCATTCCTAGAGTAGTGCACGTGTCCAGTGCTATCATAATCATGGCAAGCAAGGCGTTTGAAAAATATGTTGAGCAAGAAGTTTTGATAAATTGTGTTGAAAGTAGACCAGTTCTTTGGGACAAAACACTGGAGATTTATAAAGATAAAATTGCAAAAACCGCAGCTTGGCGCGAAATATGCGGTATTCTAAAGGAGGATTTTGAAGCTATGGAACAAAAAGAAAGACAAGAATTTGGTAAGTATTTATTTTATATTGTAATGGAGACATTGTTTTTTATTTTAAATAGCTTCATTCTGCCAAGAAACTGACCCAGATTCGGACACGAAATAGTTTTCGAATTCCGTTCGAACTGAATTTGCAGTTCGACCACCTCGTAGCGTTTCATCATCAGGTAGGCTATTGAAATGAAATGCTTCAGATTCGGATGTGTTGCCATCCTTTAAGCCCTCTTTTTCCCTTACAAAGTTGTGTAGAACGGTACATGCCTTAACTATCCATATAGCTGTTGTTTTGTTGACGTCTAGAGGCCGGTGGAATACTCTCCACTTATTAGCAAGAATACCAAATGCACATTCAACGTATCGTCTAGCTCTGGTCAAACGATAGTTATATATTCGCTTATTTACGTCTAAATGCGTCCCGCTAAATGGCCTCATTAAATTTTCGTGTAAACCGAAACCTTCATCGCCGATTATGACGTAGGGAACTCTCGTTTCTGAGCCTGTTATTAATGGGCAAGGTTCTGGTATTTGTAAACTGCCATCTAGCATCATTTTCCAAAATGTCGACTCCTTGAATATTGATGAATCGCATTCTTTTCCATACGACCCAATACTAACATATAGAAAACGATAGTCAGAGTCTACGATCGCTAATAATATGATGGAAAAAAAGTCTTTGTAATTTAGGTACATTGAGCCACTTTTTGCTGGTTTTCGAAGTCTGATGTGTTTACCGTCCACTGCTCCTAAACAGTGGGGAAAATTTGCTTTTGTGTCGAATCCATTTGATATATGCTCCCATTCACTCACTGTTGTAGGAAGTCGCATAAACTCGTCATTCAAGTTGTTCCATATGCATCGTGTAACTTCCTTAATAATGTTGCTTATAGTTGACACACCGACACGAAAGACGTAATAAAGTTCTTGAAATGTACACCCAGACGCTGCATACCTAAAAAAAATAAATTAATCAATTACTATATTATTACACATATATTGACTTCCCATACAAAGTAACGTTAGTGACTGTAAGGGTTTAGTTTTAGTTAATTTTGTCTATTACTGATTATGTATATGTCTATGTTTCGTAGAGGTACTTCTCTATGGTCAGACTATTAAAGATGGCTTGATGAATAGGTAAGTCTTGTTTTATTATAAAACTATAAAATATTATAGTGACCAACAAATTTTGTATGGAAAGTCGAAATTTTTATGAGAGTTTTTAGCAAAGTCGTAAATCAAAACTCATACTTATATATATAGTACATAAATAAAATAAAATAAAACTGAACTGAACTAAATTATAAAATTACCTAATTAAAATAAATTGATTTAAACATTAGTAATACTTTTTTGCTTCCCATTATTTACTGACCGATTAGTTCTTGCACTGTCAATTTGACTTATCCACTGACCAATATGGTAATTAATTACTGACAAGTCTATTCTACCTTCTTATTCGCCTTTCACTTACTAAGCTATTGACAACCATCTTATATTATTATTTACTTGCTTCAGGAAAATATGTTATAAAAAAATGGAATTCGACTAGAGATGCCTGGATACGAACATTGAGTGAGAAAAAGAAATTGAAGAAATCTGGAGCTGCTGCCTCAAATACCAAGCCTTACAAATATCACAATCAAATGTTATTTTTGAAAAAAGTTGTCACCCCAGGTGATACACACGAGAACGTCCCTGCTAATGACAACATCACGGAAACAGTAGAAAGTAATAAAGACAACGAAGATGAACCTGATCAGATTACGGAACAAAGTGGTAGTGACAGACAAAAGGAAAGACAAAATTTAGCCCCGCCGCAACGCAAGGCAATCAAAAGAAATGTGAATGAAGTAGACGCCAAAATGATTGAATACATGAATGATCAGTTAAAAAAAAGTAAAACTGAGTTTGAAGATCCCAATTTATCGTTCTTCAAGGGTATTTTGCCGCAACTGGCTTCACTTAATGGCGATCAAATTTTAGAATTTCAGTCTGGAGTGATAAACCTTTTACAAAATATTAAAAGTAGAAGATATGGTCAGTCAAACTACGAGTGGCCTCCATATTCACAAAGTTCTAGCACTCCTCACTACCACACCCAAGGTTATTTTAGTAGGCCACATCATCTTGACTCTACACCATCAGTAGAAGGTTCGCCATCAGTAGAATCTACATTCAGCCAGGAGTCAGACTTGCCAGATCTGTCTATGTTTTGAAATAAATCTTCATTTTTGTAAACCTTTTTGTCATTTTAAATTTTAATTGATAATAACAAAAATTAAAGTTCTTACCTTAAAAATATCGCTAGTTTTACTTCAGGGCACAAGCTTTTCCTTCAGTTTGTGTCTTTCTTTTTTAAATCCTTTTCTAATCGTTTAAGAAGGTCATCAAAAGTAGACGTCGTCATTCGGAAATAAGTAAAAAATTTAGATTCGTCTTCTTTCAGCTGACGCACAACAGCACCACGACCAAATCTTTGCCTTAATAGTGGATGTATCCAATAACGCCGGGGCTTCCTCCGCCGCAGACGACGATAGTACCAATACAACACGACAACGTCCATTCTCGTAGAAAGTAGGCGATACACTGAAGAACAAAGTCCAGTAGCGTCGGATCTGTTAAAATCGGTCCTGTAAATGCTGTGTGAATATTACCTCCAGTAGCGTCGGATCTGTTAAAATCGGTCCTGTAAATGCTGTGTGAATATTACCTCCAGTAGCGACGGATCAGTTAAAAAGGATCCTGTAAAACGGATGTTCTATGTGTACGCGCCCTCACACGGCAGTCCAGTTATGCGGGACCGGCTTTTTACTGGATCCTGCAAACTGAACTACCGTGTGAACACAGCGTCCGTTTTTGCAGGATCCAGTAAAAAGCCGGTCCTGCAAAACTGGACTGCCGTGTGAAAGCGCTGTAACGGAGTGCACGTGCGTCCAAATGTGAAAAACAATGCAATTCCAAGGTGAGAAACAACCGAATAATGTAAAACATATTGCGCACAACCCATAATAATGTCCATGGGCGATAACGCTAGGCATCGATAAATATATGATAAATATTCATATAAATTCAAACCTAGAATGATATCTAACGTCAGTGGCTGCCCTGAACGTCTCACGTGTAGGACGCGCTCAATCTTCAGCGCTGTGTCAACAAAAGCCAAAGCTCAGTGTCTCGTGTGATCGTAATTAAATTCCGGAAACGCAAAATATCACGGTCTTCGCCGCGGCCGCCGAAGCTGATGGCTAAAGATATTGCTTTACCGGACAATGTTACTCTCTGCCTCTGCATGAGCAAGTTCCTGTGTTTTGCAGACTTCCGAGTCTCGTCCGGTCTGTTTGGCCAGACTACAACGAAAACAACATTATTCGAGCAAGATTGTGGCAATTATCTACTTATACTGCTGAAATACCTTTCTTCAACGGAAACCGGTTGAGCATTGAATTTAACTACGATCCGTGGAGGGAAATTCAAGACTGTATCCTCATCAATGTTGAAACTCTAACACCGATATTCGGTAAGATCATGCCTCCAGCGGTGGAAAAGTTCAGCAGCGTATCGAAGATAGCAAACTTGGTCAGAATGCACGTTCATCTAAACATGTGTTTGGACTATCAATACCGTTCCTGTCAGTGCCACCTGAAGAATTGTAACCCTCACGAAGCTAGAGCATTCGCAATGCCCTTAGTTGAGGAATGCAAGTTTGGACACTTTCATCACTATTGTTCACGACACGGTGGTCATTGGTTAAAGTTTTTTTTTGAACCCTTTGCTTATAGCCATAAAAGATAATAAAGCTCCTCATGAAGACATCAGTCAAAGTTACTTGTATTTTTTTAAATACCGCTATTATTCTACGACGATAAGCATACCGGCCGGAGCACGGTAAACCAAATCTTAATGTACGTCAATAGGTCGCAATTGTAATTGCTTTTATGTAAACAAACTTGGCACATGCTGTCTGCTAGTTTATTGCAGCATAGATAAGCCGCGCGACTTTTCTTGTCCGTTTGAATACTTTTAAATAAAATTCTATCTCAACGTAGTTCCTCTTACATGAAAAATATTACAAACGAAATGTCTATCACGATATTAGGATTACTAGAAAATTTTTTACTGACCACCGATAAGAATGTCATGTGTTCTCAAAATTTCGGATTGTTTAGTCCGAGAATAATTGGTAATGACCACTGATAAGAATGCCATGTGCTCTCAACATCTTGGTTTGTTGAGTGCGAGAATTAAAACTTGAGAGATTCTCAGACGATAAACATGATAGGATAGTGTATATATTCAGTGTAGTGTGTAGGATTATGAAAATAGGTAGATGTTCGTGTTGTACCGCGCATCAGCAAAGTCACCGCTAACAGATGCAAAGGACACATTATGCAATCAGAGCGCAGTATAAACAGCAGGGGTGACCGCTGCCACTATCACTATGTCACTTTGCGGTCGAACTTGGAACCCTAGAAAATGTAAATAGGTCTGTAATAAAACCAACATAGCTAAATAATTCGTAGGTACTATTCTGAACCTTATGCTAAACGGAATAAGTCTGTTAATTAATTTGTTATAGTATTTTGGCAAGATTGTGAAAGAAATTTCAACTTTCAACTTTATTATATGTCTTTAAAGATGCATAATACATTACATATTATGCAACGATTTATTAACTTCGTACTTGCGCTTGTTGACCTCTGGCCTTGAATGAACTAGACAGCGAAGAAATTTTGAAATACTATTTTTAGTTTCGTGCTAGCAATTGAGTGAGAGCATTTATTTGTTGTTCCTATTTACTTAGTTACGAAAGTTTTGAAAGGACATTGGGCATTTTGGTCCTTATGACCAATGGGCTCAAACCGTACATCGATGGATAGGTCTTTTCAAGAGGAAAAAAGTTATTATTGGGGTACATTTGAACTTGTTGTCCGATTCGAGATATCGGCTTATAAAATATGTGTTTTCAGTATCTCGGATAGTGCGCAAAAAATCAATAAAATACGTATTGTGTAGTGATTACTAAGCTGGAATGAGTATATGAACTCATTCCACATCGGCAAAAACTGCATAAACATATTATTTATATAGGTACGTACATAGTTTTTTTTTTAATATGAATTATTATTTAGGTAAAAAGGCATTCATATAGATTTAGGCTTACAAGTTATTATTACCAAGCAAGTATTAACAATAGCCTTATTCTGCGAATAGGTCCGGTCGGTCATTGGAGACGCAAAACACAGCTATCCCCCTCCATCCCCCGCCCGCTACCTGGCAGCGGCCGGGGCCGGCGCACGCGCCGCCATTTTAGTTGTTTATGTGTGTGACTAGTGTGACTACGTATTCGTCTCTCATCACGTTTACAACGATTTTGACCCCTGCATTCTTTTGAACTCTGTTTTCTGCATCTTACGTTGACCCTGGCTTGAACTATTACTACCGAAGTGCTTTACGGTTGGACTATTTAACATAATGGAATCCTTCCGTTCTTGTGTGATGTGCCGAAGAGGACTACATCGAGGCAGATATCAAGAACATATTTTATCTGAAAATCTGCCGACAACGCGTCCAGAATTAGCAGCATTCATACAAGAAAATGCTGTTTTGGAGGTTAGTACCTAAATAGTATTACTTAAACTTCTGGAAAAATGGATTAGACGATTGTTATATCTCAGTTAAGTCTGCTAATCCATTTTTCTTGAACTATACACACGTTCAATAACAAATAATGAATCCCTTTATGTTGCACCTGCCATGTTTTGTCTCTATATTAAGTCCACCTTTGTACGGTATTTTTTGTACTTGTACATAAAGTTTTAATAAATAAATAAATAAGAAGGTACACACGGCTACACATCAAGCTATACATTTCCAGTTTACGCTGATCTCACACTGTACGGAAATCCTATACAATGTGAGATCAGCTTATATTGGAAATGTATAGCTTGATGTGTAGCCGTGTGTACCTATAGTGACTTGTATACAGGTTTAAACCGGTAAGTAAAAGCTTTTCGTTAGTGTTTCCTATTTGAGCGACCTTACTCTTTCAAAGGGATTTATAAACTAAAAGGCTTACTCAATATTATTTGTTTCAGGTAGTGTTCGATGGTAGACGGAAGGTGTGCCATCGTTGCTGGCAAAGGGCCGAAAATGCGACTCGGCATCAACCTGAACTGCCACCACAACAGCAACCGCAACAAAATGATGTGCTTCATGTACCGGACTACAAGAGAGCGCCAAACACAGCAACGCATTGTGTCTTTCGAGGCTGTCATAATACAACTCGCCATCGAATCCCGGAAGTTGTAAAAGTTCATGTTTTAATGGAACATAAACTGTATATTCCCGAGAGCGCTAGAGTATGTCACGAACATCTGCACGGAAATAATTGGGACGATTTACCTGATTTTTGTAACATCTCTCATGACTTTACGGCCGCGCATTTCAGTGATGTTTGTGATATACTTAGGAATGCTTTCAAAAATGGACGTCGATTGAGATTTGATGAATTGCAAGGTATGAACGAGGAAGAAATGCATTTTTGGACTGGACGTACCCATGAACAGTTCAATACTATGCTATCACAGACGCCTTCATTAAGTCAAAGGTGTGCAGATCCTAGAACGGCTTTGGGTATTCTTATCACTAAACTACGAACAGGCGAACCCGACGAGAGACTTGCAACGTTGTTTTCTATGTCGCGAAGAAAACTTGAACGCATTTTGGCCATCGCTCGAGAGTGTCTCAGCAACGATTATGTGGTACATCATTTGGGATTTCAACATTTAAACAGAAACGACATTTTGAATAGAAACCTCAGGATCCCAAAACATTTTTCGGAAATGAGGAAAATACAAGAGCTATAATTATTTGTGATGGAACGTATATTTATATCCATAAAAGCAGCAATTTTCTTTTTCAAAGGCTATCTTATAGCTTACACAAATACCAAAACCTTTTAAAGCCATTTCTGCTTGTAACATCGGATGGTTACATAATTGATGTGATAGGACCATTTGCAGCCACAAAAACAGATGCTGAAATAATGAGCGAAATCATGAATAACGATCAACACCCACTTCACACATTACTGCAGCCGAATGATGTTTTTATTTTAGACCGCGGCTTCCGTGATAGTTTGAGTCACATCGAAGGTCGTGGATATGTCCATCACGTTCCACCGACGAAAAACCGAGAAGATACGCAGCTCACCACCGATCAAGCAAACGATTCAAGACTAGTAACAATATGTCGTTGGGTAGTGGAGGTGGTAAATGGGCGATTTAAGGTCGAATTCAAACTATTCAGACAAAAATATTTTAATAATGCACTGCTTCACATGTTCTGTGACTTGAAAATAGCAGCTGCCATAACAAACCACTTCCACATCCCAATCACCGACAGTCAACATTCAGAAGGTTTTATTGAACGAATAACACAAAAAATGCACACACCAAACATTTTATATAACTACGTAGAAGCTAAACGACTAAATCACAGAAGAGCTGATTTCCAAAGAATGGAAGCCAATGATGTCGAAGGATTTCCTCGATTAAGCGAAGAAGATGTCATATTACTGTCCTTGGGAACTTATCAGCTCAAACTTGCAAAATCGTATTGCAGCGAGCACTTACATAATGGACTCTACACTATCGAAACATATAGGGAAGATGCCTTACATGACATACAACAATATGGCATACAAGAAAATACGTGGCTTTTGCGAGGTCGCATTCAGTCTCGACACGTTAGGTCAAAGCAATACTTTTGCTATGTATTAATAAACTCAAATAATAATACAATTATTCAACATTATTGTACATGCTTGACAGGTCGGCGCACTGTGGGCTCCTGTGCTCATATTATTTCAATAATATGGTACCTAGGATATGCTAGACATCAAGGTTTCACGGAACCCGCAATTTTTTTGAACAATGTAATTATTGACGATGCTTAGTTATTTAAGTAGGTACCTATTATTGTAATGAAGTAGGTATGTGTTATGTAAAATAAAAATATACTAAAATGAAAGAGCTGTTTTATTTTAACCAAAATGTAATGAAAGTAGAATTGATGGTGAAAGAGTTGAGCAAGTGGTTTGTATGTAGTGCTGTGTTGGTTCCTACGTTGACTTATGGGAGTGAAAGTTGGGTATAAGTTGGGTATAGGATCCATAGTCTCTGCCTACCCCTCTGAGAGACAGGCGTGATGTATTTATGTATGTATAGAATATAAATGTAAAGAAACTAATTAAAATCAAGTACTTACTTATTTTCCACTTTCGAGCAAAAAATAAATAAATCCTAACACATTACGGTAAATCCCAATACATTAAAGCTCACGGTCGCCATCTTTTTTAAAATATTTTATGAACACTATAACACTGGAGAGATGTATACCTTTCATTTAAGATTAAATCATTAGAATCGGTTCGGCCGTTTGAAAAATATTTCAAAAATACTTAGAGATTTAATCAAAAATTGATTTAATATTCAATGTACGCGAACTCCGATCGGACAACATATCAGAACAAGCGCCATATCTATTCGTGCTCTATGAGAATATACCCTTCTAATGATATACTATTTATATTTATTGGGTCCAGGACCAGAGTCCATACATTTGTGCCCAAGGTCCTTTAAAGGATGATGGTCAAAATGGGCGTAAGTCCAACAGAATTGAAATATATCCCAAATTAAAGCTTATAATTAATACTCTATTTCATACTATGGCAACAAGTACCAAAGTCACCGGAGAACAGAGATAGGGCCAATTGAAAAAGTAACATTTTTCTGTATAAATACCGAAGATTTAACTACATCTGTTACGTTTAAAAAAAAGGTCGTGTTAAAAACATGGCGCACACGCAGGTAGAAATGTTTGCTAGAATTCACCCCCACTACTCCGCGCGCAAGCCACCCCTCATGGTGTCACCGCCTCGCCACGCGCCGGTGTTGCGGTTCAATCGTTGTTTACTTGTTGTTTGCCTACGTTGTGTTTTTTCGGTATCATCAATTGATTACGACTTCTTGACCTCGGCTATTGTTATTGGACTACAGATTGGATTGATTAATACCATTTCTCTACCCCCTGCTCGTTATTGGACTTGTTAACTTCTGTTTTTTTTTGGATTGTTACTGTGCTGAAATCATTTGTGATGGCAGACCGTCGTTGTGTTATGTGTCCGCGATCTGTCTATCGACAAAGACGACATGTGTTGGGAGAGAACATTCCCGATCGTCAACCTGAATTGGCAGTATACATACAGGAACATGCTTTGGGACAAGTAAGTAACTATTCACTCATTTTGTATTATTCAGGATGTATTGATTTATTTGTAGTCGTGTTTACGATACATGTCACGATGCCTGTTGTTTTCTAGTAAATTGTAGTCAAGTATTGAAAAAGAAATAAACAAGACGCTTCACGTCGATGATAAGAGCCCAGCAGCGCTTGTGATGATTATGAAACAGCAATACGATTGTTATTACTGTCTCTGTTTAGCTTGCACGGCATACGGCAGCATCTCGCTCGATTGTCGAGATGGGCTGGGACACAAAAGTTGTATTGTTGTTGATTGTTTGTTGGTGAAATATTAAAAAGCTTAATTGCTTAAAAAATCTTAACTGTCGGCATCATATGTACCTTAGATTCTATGAAATTCGTTCTTTTGTTTGTTGTGATTACCTTGCACGTGTTTACCTCGGCTGCTAGACTGTCGTTAGGTAGTTATGCATTATCTATACGTTATTCCATTTAACGACAACTCTCAATAACGCCATAAAATGCGCAGCCCCTTAAGTGTCGCTATATAGAGTTTACACTGTATTTAAAGTTTTTCAGGTGGAGTTTGATAACGTGCATTCGGTATGCCACAGATGTTGGCAGCCGGCTATCAATGCTATAAGAAGAGATGAAGTAATACCACCCCAGGTAGACGAACAGCCCCAAGAAGAACAACAGTCCCGAGAACGACAATCAATACATGTTCAAGAATACATGAAAGCTCCAAATAGGGCAGATCGCTGCATATTTAATAACTGTCACAATCTGACCCGTTGCAGGATTCCTCGAACAGTTATAATACACATGTTATGTGAACACCATTTGTATATCCCTGGGGAAGCAAGAGCGTGTCGGGAACATTTGGAAGGTAATGAATGGAATGAATTAATTGATCATTGTTACGTATCGCACGAGTTTAATGCAGTCCAGTTTACCGATGTCTGTAATATTTTTCAAGATGCCGTCAATCGTGGCACTAGATTTAACTTTGATACAATGACGCAATTAGACAAGAACGATTTGAATTTTTGGGGGGGTTTAAATATCAACAGTTCAATACAATTTTAAATCAAACACCATCTATAAGTGAGCGAAGTAATCGTCCCCGGACTGTCTTCGGTATATATCTGTGTAAACTAAGAACAGGTGAAACTGATGAGAGATTAGCGACATTATTTGGTATGTCACGTCGCACACTAGAAAGGAAATTGGCGATAGCACGGGAATGCTTACAGGTAGATTTTGTCAGCAGGCATCTAGGATTTAATCACATTACAAGAAATGACGTTCTTGAAAGGAATCTTATGATACCAAAGGGGATTTTTGGTGATGAAAATAACACCAAGACGATAATCATCTGCGATGGTACATATATTTTTATAGAAAAAAGCAGCAACTTTCTGTTTCGAAGAAAGACCTACAGCTTACACAAATTCGAGAACCTTCTGAAACCATTCATGATTGTCGGTAGTGACGGCTACATCATCGATGTTGTCGGCCCATATCCCGCGACAATGTCTGATGCAACAATTATGCAAGGCCTCATCGATAGTGAGGAAAGCGCCTGGCATTGGTTTTTTCACCAAAATGATGTGATTATACTAGACAGAGGATTTAGAGACAGCGTTGAAAATCTGGAAGAACATGGATATGAAGTGCATATACCCCCAACCAAAGACAGGAATGAAACACAATTGACAACCGAACAGGCAAATAAGACTCGTTTAGTAACCATTTGTCGATGGGTAGTGGAGGCTATGAACGGCAAAATAAAGCAATGCTTTAAGCTTCTACGTCAAACATACATAAATCGCTCCCTGACTCACATGTTTGGTGATTATAAAATCGCTGCAAGTCTTTTGAATGCTTTCCATCCCGTTTATGGAGATAATAGGCATGCAGTGGATATTTTAAATATAATTAACATGAATATGAACACTCCTAATCGGTTGTATGAATATGTCGAAATGAAGAACTTAAACCGCCAAAGGAGAAACTTCATTCGATTGGATGGCAATCTCCCGTTCCTAGAAGATTTTCCACGCCTCACTGAGGACGATATAATCCTACAGGCTCTGGGCACTTATCAGGAGAAGCTAGCCAAGTCATACGTCGCAGAGCACTTAAACAATGGTGTTTACCATACCCAAGGATAAGCTAGGATTACTGCAGTACAGAATAAATTTGGCTAAAGCAATGATAAAATATGATGGTGGGCGAATCGATCCCCTTTACATTGGCTCTGGCACCAGTTCAAGACCCAGCTGCGACACTACCAGCAGAGGTTTACCCAGTTCAAGTTCTACAGGAAGAGGAGAGATTAGCACTGAACCTCTTGCAAAGAAATATCGGCCGGTAGTATCACAACCGATACCTGAAATTAGGCTGGACAATTTGGGGCACTTGCCGCGTTTTGTGGAAGCAAAGTTTGCATCGAAATGTAGACACCCGACATGTTCCTCACGCTGCCGCACCATGTGCATAAAATGCAATATGTACTTGTGTATTCTTAAGAATAACTGCTTCGAAAATTACCATACCTACAAAAACTTTAGTCCTTGAAACCCCAAGTACACGTATGTGTACCCATTTTTTTTTCTACTTCTAATAAAAGAAATAATAAAAAAAAATCAGACTTTTAGCAAAAAATCGTCCCATATCATCAACAGATGCCAAACATATCTCATTAAATACATCTCGACATTATGATTATTTTTTACTATGGCGACATCACTGTAGGATATGGGGTTATCGTGTAATAAAAAAAAATATGTTATACTTATACAGTTTTATTAAGTATTAAGAATCGAATTAAAAATGTACTATTTAACTAAAAAAAACTCGAGAGAGAACAGCCGTAAGACGTACTTTACCCTCCCTCCTTGCTCCGTTACCCCGACCGCACCCTTTCGACGCCTGCGCCCGCGCACCTCCCTCAGTCGTGGCTAGTACGTTCTGCTGTGTTCGCGTTGTTTATTTGTGCGTTATCGGCTTGTTTGCGACTATTACTAACCTCTGCTTGTTTATTGGACCTTTTGATTGCTACTCGATGACCCCGGCACGTTTAATGGACTGTGATTTATAAATATGGAGACTGGACGCCAATGTGTAATGTGTCCTAGATCTGTTTTAAGACAGAGACGACATATATTACAAGAAACATTGCTTCATAGTAGTCCTGAGTTAGCGGCCTACATTTTGCAAAATGGATTGACACAAGTAAGTCACAGTCATTGTATTTATTTACTGATTTATTATACATATTATTATATCGATAACTTTTAGATATTATGTAGAATACGTATAATGAATAAGAATAAGTGTCATGTAGTTAGAATATATAAGCAGATAGAACATTGCTACGATACTATATGATACATTTTAGAATTGCTTGAATAGAAATATAGCACTTAAAGTATAGCTTACGTTAGGAACGACTCAATCGTCCGGCCATAATTCCTATGAGGAATGAGATATTTTTACCTGCATAATTATTTAATCTCACCTTAATATTTTTATAGTCTAGTCCAAAAGTGAGTGTAGATTGTGTTCCGAGTTCTAGACAACTGACAAGCACACATATAACACCGATATAATCAATATAACACAGAAAAAATACTTCTGCTTATTACAAAAACACACATATGCTGATATCTTCATTTTTTCCCTTTTCAGGTAGTATTCAATAACGTAATGGCAGTATGCCATAGATGCTGGCAGAGAGCCAATAATAATGACGGTGGACAACTACGTCTTGAGAACGCTCCCATTGTAGAAGGTAATTACATCTGTGCTATTAATCCTTATCAAAATAAATTATTTCATCACTAAGTACAGTCTAGCTTCGCCGGGACAGCTAGTAATAAATAAATAAATAATTTTAGATGCTGACAATCAAGAACCCCCCAATGTTGCTGAAGCCCCCAATGTTGCTGAAGCCCGCAATGTTGCTGAAGCCCCCAATGTTGCTGAAGCCCCCAATGTTGCTGAAGCCCCCAATGATCCTCAGGACAATCCAGAGGATGATGCTCGTTTCTATGTTCGCGATTACGTACGTGCACCGAACACTTCACGGCTCTGTATGTATAGGCAATGTAGACATGAAAATCTACGACGAGTTCCTGTGTCTATCAAGCTACATTTGGTATGTCATTATCGATTATATATTCCACCGAGTTCGCGAATATGTGAAGAACATTTAAATAACTATGATTTTGAAGAGTTACTGGATAATGTAAATGTTACACATTATTTTAATGCTTCATTTTTTAGTAACATGACAAACATGTTAATTGAAGCAATCAACAATAGGACAAGATTCGATTTTGAAACATTATCTTCACTGAATAATAGTGAACTTATGTTTTGGACTGGATTCACTTTAGAGCAGTTCAACGTCATTTTGGAAGAAACGCCATCGCTCGCAGAAAAATGCAGACATCCCCGATCAGTTCTCGGAGCTTATTTAACGAAAATACGAACTGGAGAACCTAACGAGCGACTAGCTACGCTTCGGCGTAACACGTCAAGTGTTTGAATATCGCCTAAAAATAGCGCGACAATGCTTGACAGGTCAATATGTACCAAGACATCTTGGTATAGGTCATATTTCTAGAAATGAGCTTCTAGAGAGAAATCTATTTTTGCCCAAACATATTTTTGGAAATGAAAACAACACCAAGTTAATTATTATCGCAGATGGCACATATGTATATATTGAAAAAAGCACTAATTATTTATTTCAAAGAAAAACTTATAGCCTCCACAAGTTTCGCAATTTATTGAAACCATTTATTTTAGTAAGCAGCGATGGATATATCATAGATGTCATAGGCCCTTTTCCTGCAACAACATCAGATGCAACTATTATGCAGAACATAATGAATGACGAGGAGCACTTACTACATTGGTTACTACACAGAGAGGACGTCTTTATTTTGGACAGGGGCTTCAGGGACAGTATTAATGATATTGAGTCCCTTGGCTATGAACCTCACATGCCACCTACCAAGGACAGGAACGCGACCCAGCTATCAACAGAAAAGGCAAATGATTCTCGGTTGGTGACAGTGTGTAGATGGATTGTGGAGGCGGTTAACGGCAAATTCAAAAACCGTTTTAAGTTATTAAAACAAACTTATTTTAACCGAGCTTTGCCAAACATGTTTGTCGATTTCCGCATAGCAGCATCATTAATAAATGCTAATTACCGTGTTGCTACAGACCACAGGCTTGCGCCGGAATTCTTTGAAATAATTCAAACTAAGGTTCATCAACCTAACCTTTTGAAAAATTATGTCGAAGGCAAAAATCTTAACAGACAAAGAGTTAACTTTGTGACGATGGAGGCCACCATGCCACATCTTGAGGACTTTCCAGAACTGACTGATGATGATATCATTTTATTCGCCTTGGGGACCTACCATATAAAACTTGCAAAATCCTACTGTGCGGAACATATTCGGAATGGAATTTATTATATTGAATTATTTCGAGAAAACCAGCTAACTGATTTGCCAAGGTATAATATTCGAGAAGATAATGTCTGGTTAATTAGAGGACGAATACAATCTCGACACGTTAGATCGCGCGTTTATTATTGTTACATATTAATAAACCGAAGTGAAACTGGCAGACGTGCTATTGAACAGTGGTATTGCACATGCCTAACAGGGGCGCGTACGGTTGGAAGTTGTGCCCATATAATATCAATTATATGGTATATGGGCAAAGGTCGACATATCGACTTTAATCTACCAGCGGCAATGTTATCGACTATTATAATAGATGAATAATATAACGTTATTTTTGTCTGGATAATAGTTCTGTTTTTATTAAGTGTCTACTTGCACAATTGTTTTTGTGTTATTAATACTTAAAATGTCTAGTTGAACAATTGCTTTTTGTAATTATCGTCTAAAATGTAATTTTTTATTTTAAAATAAAAATACTTTATTTTTGTCAAAAGTCTTTTTAAAAAAAAAACCCCGTCGCATTCCGAACTAAAAATTGGTACTGACTTTTCATGGGACGTAATAATGATATTGAAACTTGTCCCATGTCTGTTGATGGGATGGGACACTGCCCATACATTTTTTTGCATGGTCCTTTATAGTTGCTAAAGATAAGGGAGGTCTTTTATACCCGTCAAAAGATTTGATACAGATTTGTAAAATTTCAGAATCTGTTATCAAAATTTATACGGAAAGCCTTCATAGTATAAATAAAAAAAATGTTGGTAGCAAAAATTATGCGTCACTTTGTAGGAAGTGAAATATTTTAAAACATAATTTATCATCAAATTGGCCAATACCCTACAGCAAACCACGTCACAGACCTCACCAAAGCAATTATTGAAAAATATATTAATGTAAGGTTACACTTTGTTTTGAAAAATTCGGTAACAATTGACAGCAAGCGCCAATTGCTTAATAAATACGTTTTATTCCAAGGACAATGATTATTTGTAATTAATAAAAGTAAAATAAATATTTCTTAATATTTTTTTCATGTTTCATTATTCCCCATACATTAATTAGATAATTTATCGATAAAGAATATCGGCTTTGTCAAGCACTAGTGTGTATGAAAAATTTTATTGTTTTTTTTGCGTGTGTGTGTCTATGCCTACGAGAGCTTTGTGCTAGTGTGCGAACGAATAACTGCCCTGAGATTTATGTGTGTGTGATTTGGTTGTGTGCGAAATATTTGTAAACATAGTAGTGCGTATGTGTAGAAATTAAAATAGTGGGAGACAAGCGGTGACACTGGTCCTAATACAAAATTGGCGCTAGGGCCTTTCCAACCTTATTTATCTATTCCGTGCGTTTAGCCACAGGACATTATTTTTTATTTTAAGTATTTTCTACATGATGTATTGTAAACAGGAGAGCACGCGACAGGTTAACGACACACGTTGCCAGCTCGCTACTTTAAAAATCTACGCCTTTTCTTTCAAATTTATTTTCTCAATGCAAATAATACTTTATGCCCGAGCCTTATGAGTCATAAAGCGTGTCATCACAGCTAGATAAAAAAAAATGCATGCGAAAGTTATTACTTTCCTGTTACGCACTCATGTCAATCGCAAAATATGTATGTGCGAAAGAGATAGGTAAGTTTGCTTGTTTCTACTTTGCTTACTTGTCGACGTGTCTAGGTTACGCGGTCAGTGTGTCACCGGACTTCCTTCCTGCCTGTGACGCGTTTTGTTTTTCGGATGCGCCCGCGCCCGTTTGAAGTCGCCGCGCGAGTGTTATCCAAACATTACGTCGCTGCGTCGGCCACAGCTTTATCATGAATGAAACCAAGCTGCGTTGCCATTCTTATCGCAGGTCAGTGTACCAATTTTATAAATGGTGTTTTATTTTGTTTGCAGTTTTAAGCTATTTAGTTTGTTAGAAAAAAATGTTTTTTTATTTTCGATGTTCGGATTTATTTGATAGTTTACAAATGTTTCTATAAACGAGTATTGCCAGTGTTTTCATTTAAAGTCATATTGTCATCTCCACATTGTATAGGGTGACTGGTAATTAGTGACCGATACCTAAACACATGATTGTGCTCATGATAACAAACAACTTATAAAATGGCACCAACCCTGAAATCGTGAAAATAAAATCAGCTGTTCCATACATTCATGTTCACATAACTCGTCAACATGGTAGGGAGCGGCTGATTTTTTTTCGCGATTTCTCGTTTGTTGCCATAGTAAAAGTTGTTTGTTATCATGAGCACAATCATGTGTTTAGGTATCGGTCACTAATTACCAGTCACCCTATATTTTTATGAAAATAAATTTGTGTTTGTATGGTTCATGTACAAATGTAACACTTTTCACTAAAATGTACAGCTTGGCCAGAAAGAGTAGAAATTAAACAAATATGAACTAATTTTTTCTACACATGGCAACTCGAAAGAAATGTCAAACATCAGTCAAACTATTAAAACAAAAAAGTGTATTGTGAAATAATTTAATTTTTCGTAGCTATTAAACGTATTAGTCGGTGAATTATTATTGAAAATGGGCAAGACGATAAAAAGTGGTGCCTGGGGTTAGTAGCATTAGTTCCCAGTTGCGATAGTCCCCGAAAACAAAAAGGAATAACTAGTTGCGTTTTTACCCGGTTTCTTGCAAGGTACAATGGCGTTGTAAATGTAACTGTTTGTAAATTTAAGAGCAATTTAATGTTCTATAGTGGGATGTTAATTTAATACTTAATACATGTAATTTATAAACGTTGGGTATTAAGTTGAAATTAGATTGTGAAATAATGCTGTTAGAGCTAAATCTAGTCTCCGTTTCATTCTTAGCTCTAACATAAGTAAAAAAAATTGTAGGGCTCGTATAATTTTATGTTATTAAAAAAAAATTGTTAAGTATCTATTTGTTAAATAGCATGTGCCATGTTTTTCACAATAATAAATCTTCTCGCCGACAAAGGGTCGCACGCAGCCAAACCGGTTATTGCTTTCCTACTGAATCTACTGATAACACGGTCGTTCTATCACTTTCACACGCGGTCGTTCTATCTCTTTCACACGTGTGGGAGAGAGTCCATTGTATTTGTCTATCTTTATTTATTGCCTATGCACTTGACCTACTCAGTGTGCTAATTGACAATGTCGAATGAAGGTGGTTCCCGGGGTGTAACAAAAAATTACGAAATATGCGGAACTGTGTTATTACATGCAGGTCACAAATATTATAAACATCGCAAAAATAAGAATTCAACAGTGTGGACTTGCGCCAATAAAAAAAAAATTAAGTGCAGTGGCATAGCTAATTTACACCACGAAACGGATTGTGTTGTAATAAAAAACAAGCATGTATCCCAATGTGTACCTAAGTTTGATGAGAATGAAGTGAAATTATTATTGCAACAAACTAAAAAAGCTATTTGTCAAGATTTTTCAGACACTGTACAAAGCGTATACGAAAAAAATATACAAAAATTAAAAGATAGAAAAGGTTTGGATAATATTTCTAAAATTCCGGACTTTCGAAGTGTAAAATATCAGTTTTACAGATACAGGAACAAAACATTGCAAGTGCCAAAGATAAAATTCACAAATCCGGATAGCGTTGTGATCCCCGAAAGGTTTGTGAAGTACATATTATTTGACTGCAAAGAAAACGAAAGAAGAATCATTGTGTTTGCATCACCAAAAGTCCGAATTAATGTGCAAAATATCAAACATTATTTTTGCGATGGAACTTTTAAGTCATGTGTAGAGCCGTTTACACAGTTATACACCATCCACGGCGATATTGGCAGTGATTTATATCAGTCAAATATAGTGCCGCTATTTTACGCGCTTCTAACCGATAAACGGGGCATTACATACGAAGCTCTATTTCAAAAAATAAAAGACGCTGTACAAGAATTTCGCCCCATTCAATTTACTATGGATTTTGAAATGGCAGCTATAAATGCTGTAAAAAATGTGTTTCCAAGAGCAAGTATTCATGGCTGCTTTATACACTTTCAAAGAAGTATTTATAGGAAAGCAACTTCGTTGGAATTACTTAAATATGAAGAGACTAAACAACATATAAAATTATGTGCTAGTTTAGCTTTTCTCCCAAAAGAAGACATAGAAGATGGTTGGTTGACACTAATGGAAAACAGGTAAGTCTTAACTTATAAAAATAAAAAAAATGTTTCGTAGTATTGTAATATTTAAATTGGATAGATTTTATGTTATATCCTCCAGGGGCACACTCACATACACTACAAACATAATGTATATAAAGATTGTGCTGCGACCCCGAGGTCCTCAAGCTCTAGCAGATCTGTCACTATCTATTGCTTTCCATGACATTAGTATCCTTCCCTAAGGTCTTTTCATTTTGTTCCTAAAATCCATTCTATCTGTATTCCTTAAACAGTGTCCGATTATTATTAGATATTACGTGGGGCCATTTATTTGAAAAGGCGAAAGGTGGGTGTTTAGCAATGGCTAGCCTGTTAGGGATACGACGTGAAATATGTATGTATTTAAACATAATTTAGGTACCTATGTTTATATCAGTCATCTGGTTGCCATAATACAAGTTCAATCAGTACTTTTACTGAATTAGGTTTAAATTGGAAAAGTAGGCTGTTACATTTCTTTTAATTTAGTTTAAATTTTCTTCAACAGTTTTCAAGCAGAACCAGTGACGATATTCAACAATTATTTTGTAGAGCAGTGGCTGGAACCCCCCGAAATGATACCACTTTGGTGTTGCTTTAAAGAACATCACAGATCAACAAATCTTGTTGAAGCGTGGAATGAAAGGTTCCAGCGATATACAGGCTGCAAACCGAGTTTGTTGCTGTTCCTACAAACCGTGGCAACAGATATTTCTACTCACGATATTGCACGAGAAAGGTATAATATAAAATCTCCTTGGCTTGTGTGATTAATTTCATAATATAAACTGTAGACCTTTTTTGTAATTCTAATTTATATTATTAAAAATATATCATTAACTTTCAGGTTACAAATGAATGGTATACCTATCCATAAAAGGAAAAAGACAAGCATTCAAAATGATGAGCTGATTAATAAACTGACCCATCAATATGAGAATAAAGAACGTTCTATTACAAATTTCCTACAAGAAGTTAGCAGTGTTTTAAAAATTGTTTTTTAAAAATATGATTATTATGAACATACTTATTAAGTAATTTTTGTTTCCTTTGTTATTTTTTGGTTTGTTTAGGTAAGTTGATTTTAAGATATTTTTTACCATTTGTTGATTAGTAAATATAGCATAATAATTGTAAGATAACAGCTCATTTATGAGAAATTATTAGTAATTAAAATTATATAACTTACTAAAGTTAGGTTATATGTTTATATATACAAACTGTGATTCTAGTGCTGTGATTTGTAATACCAATTTAGATATAAGTATACAATTATACGAGTATATATTTACCTCTCCACGAGATTTATTTTGATAAACAATACTCATTTTTTTTAAGTATTAATAAAGGCTGATTTAAATTTTGTAATACTTTTTTTATCATCTGTACAAACTTCTATTTGTTTAAGTGTTAATAAAGACTGATTAAAATATTGTAACAGTTTTTTTATCATCTGTACAAACTTCTATTTTAATAGGTATAATTCTTTTCGGGGACTACCGCAACTGGGAACTAATGCTACTAACCCGAAGTTATTTACAATGTTTTTAAGAGGTGTTTGGCGGAATATCATGCCGGAAAACTTCTAACAGAATTGGATGACCTTTACAAACGAGTTGCTGATATGACAGGTATTTATTCACTCTCATTTTATATAATTTATATAGTTCATGATCTAAGTTACAGTTAAAGTCGGTTAGGTCTTCAAAAAATACCACATCATCGAAGTTTTTTACGGATTTAATATAATTTTAGAGGTTATGTTTACATCGGGTTCACAATGACTTTGTATAGAGCGACTGCATTTTTTGATCGTCACGCACGTCATTCTACATTAATGTTTTATTTTGATTACAGGAAAATCAGAAAGCACTGTTCGACGCATAATAAACGAAGGCAATAAAAACGAAGGCAAATTCATAACACCAGCCAAGCATAGAAAAGGACGTTCAAAAATAGAGATGGACGATTTTAGTGTCTGTGCGATTCGTCAGAAAATTCAGTTTTCTTACACCGTACAGAAAATAGCACCAACTTTGCGAAAGTTGTTGGCTGTGGCAAAAGAAGAATTAGATTACAAAGGAGGCCGTGAGAAATTAAGGCAAATATTACATGCCATAGGCTTTTCATACAAAAAATGTTCGACAAATAGAGAATCGCTAATAGAAAAACCTAATATAGCAGCAAAAAGAGAAAAATATTTAGAAATTATAAAAAGAAATCGGGATTTGCCTGTTGAGCTACAAAAACAAATTGTTTACTTGGATGAAAGTTACATCCATAGTTCTTATAAATTGAGAAAGTGCTGGCAATCCATTAAAATCAAAGGCATAAAACATGATATATCAAAAGGAAAAAGATGGATAATTGTCCATGCTGGAACTGCCAATGGATTTGTACCCAACGCTTTACTAATATTTAGTGGTACTAACAAAATGGAAGACTACCATTCAGAGATGAATTCTCACAATTTTACCAAGTGGGTGACAGAAAAACTGATCCCAAACCTACATGAGGCCTCTATAATTGTCATGGACAATGCGCCTTATCACAGTGTGGTGCAGAACAAGGCTGCAACATCAGCTTCCCGAGTAGATGAAATAAAACTGTGGCTGTTAGAAAATAACATCCCGTTCGAGCCATCAACAAGAAAGCCAGCATTATTAATGCTTGTTAAAAAGCACAAGCCAGAACCAGTATACCAAATAGATGAGTTGTTGGGGGAACATGGTCATGAAGTGGTACGGCTGCCTCCGTACCACTGTGACCTAAATCCTATCGAACTCATCTGGGGCATAGCAAAGCAAAAAGTTGCTGCATGTAATGTGGGAGGAGCAATTGACATAAAAAAAGCAACTGAGGAAGCTTTTAATAGCATTGGTCCCGAAACTTGGAATAATTGTGTCGAACACATAAAGAAAATAGAACATAATTACTATGAAAGGGGAAGAACACTCTATGAAGATATAGACAGACTGGTAATTCGTGTTGGTGAGGACAGCAGTGACAGTAGCTCAGATTCTGAAGATGATCAAGAACTTGGATCGGACATGTCAGGTGTAGAGTATTTAGATAGTGACTAGAAAAAATATTGTTACTATATTAAAGATGCTTTACTCTCCTATGGTTTTTAATTACTAAATTTAAAAAAATGAAATTTAGCTTCTGATTTAACGATTTTCCACATTCAGATTTATCATTAAAAATACTTGAAGTATCAAATTCATTTTGGTTGTAGTACAAATGATGCCATATAAACGATAGTGGCGACCTCAATTTTTTTCTACTCTTTCTGGCCAAGCTGTATTGTTTCAATTTTTTAATATTTTGTGATAGCATTTCATTTGTATAACTTTGGATTAATTGAAGTAAAAGCTTTCGGTTCGCGTAAGATGTGGTAACTCGAGTGGTATTAAAATACATTTTAGAAATATAAAGATCTCCGAACCGGGAGCACTTTGGTATGAATCAAAAAGTATTATTTTACACAATAATTTCAATAAAAAATTGCTTACTTATATCTATAGTTATTTTTTTTTTAATAAGTTTAATTAGAGAATATAAAAACCGATCTTGGTCGACATGTATCACTTTTCACTGAAGGTACAGAATTGTTGTGGGCAACTCAAAGACAAATTTAACACGTGAAAATGTCTTCTCCTATGTTTGGACAGAAGACAAGGCACCAAAAGGCTCCAAGGAAATAGCATCTTGCGTCTATCACTGCTTAAAAAAATTAAATATGGAGGGGAAGAAAATTATCAGGCTCGTGGCAGATGGCTGTGGAGGACAAAATAAAAACGCCATTTTGATTGGGATGGTTTCAAAATGGCTATGTGAGACGCAAAAAGATACATCCAAAGTTGAGATAATTTTCCCAGTAACAGGCCATAGCTTTATTCCTCCAGACAGAGTGTTTGTAATTACCGAAAAAAATATTCGGCGCCAGAAAATGTTTTAAATCCAAATGACTATATCAATTTGATGTCATCTAATGCTACCATCTATCATGTTGTTGACCAAGTGCCTGTATTTGATTGGGAAGAAGCATGCAAGAATGTGCTTAACACGTTCTATGCCAACGCAGGTCAGTGCTGACCGACAGTGAACTTCCTCTTTAGGCCAATAAAAAATCGGAAATGTGTTAAAATTTTGCCAAACAATTTTTTTGATTAAATACTTAGGTACATTTAATGTCAAAATGTGTGATTCTATTAACAAAGGTGAATTTTAGTCATAGTTTATAGAGATATTAGACGTCGGTCAACACTGACCGCCGCGGCCCATGGAGACGAAATATCGACTTTCCGTTAGTGCGAGTCCACACGGTGCGTTGCGTCAGCGTTGCGTCGACGCAGCGCTGCCGTTGCGTTGTTTTACATACAAATAACCAAGGTGTTCACACGGCGCGCTGCGTCGTCGCAACGCACACATGACGGACAGCAACCCCCGAGACGAAGCGGGAGGGGGTGTACTCGTGCGACGTCGGAGCGGCAGCGCTCAGTTGCTTGTGCGTTGACAGAGAGGATACACCGAAGCTCATTTCGTTTTACGTTTTTTTAATTAGTTTTATTTGCAGGGTAAAATGAATACCATTGAAGAACTTGACATAGATTACTTGATTACATTGATACAGGAAAGGGAAATTATATGGGACAAGTCAAACGTAGATTTTAAAAATAAAAATTTAAAAACAAAAGCCTGGGAAGACATATCAAAAGTTTTATTTCCTGATTACGAGAATTTCACAGCTGAACGAAAAAACGAAGTTGGTGAGTTCACAGTGATATTTATGTTTTTTTTTATTTAAGAGGGCTTTCAAGATTTTCTTGCACCGCCAATTCCGCGATCAGTACAAAATTAATATCTCGACACTCTAAAATTTTAAAACTAAGGGAATTTAGATTAGCGTGAGTACTATTTTATTACTTAGCTCAAAACTAACCTAGACTACGCTGAGTAGGTATAAAATATTAATTTTTTACTGATCGCGGAATTGGCGGTGCAAGAAAATCTTGAAAACCCTCATAATACAATTATACCTTATTTAGCTGCCAAGGCAGAGTTCCTCTAGTCATAAAATAGGTCGCATATTGCTGTCTTATGACATTCGGTGCTGTCTGTTCTTCATGTGCGGGTTGTATTGGGAGAAATTCATCAACACTTATAGCAAATTTATCTCTTTGTCTAAAACCATCTCGATCAGCGACAAAATTGTGTAATACACAACATGCTTTTATAATGTCAGTAGCGAAGTCATAGGACACGTCTATCGGTCTGTGAAAAATGCGCCATTTGTTAGCCATAATCCCAAAAGCGCATTCGACATATCTTCTGGCTCTGCTTAGACGGTAATTGAAAACCTTTTGTTGTAAGTCGAGATTTTGACCGGCATATGGACGCATAATATGTTTGCTCAGTCCAAAAGCTTCGTCACCCACAAATACATACGGGGTTGGTATATTGCTACCAGAGAGTGGCTGGGGTTGAGGTAGTGGTAAGTTGTTGTTAATCATTAGCTCGTACAGTTTAGAATTTTGTAATATGGTTGAATCGCATTCTTTTCCGTATGCACCGATGTCGACAAATACGAATTTGTAATTTGAATCCACAATAGCTAGCAACACAATCGAAAAAAAGGCTTTATAATTAAAAAAAAGTGAGCCACTATTTGCAGGATTACACACGCGGATGTGTTTGCCGTCGATGGCACCAACACAGTGAGGAAAATTTGCCTTTACATCAAAACCCTTCGCTATTGTTTGGAAACTTTCAGTTGTCAGTTCAGGGATGTTGTCTCGAAGAAGATTGGTCCATATAGCACGACAAACTCTTTGTATCATATATGCAATAGTAGATTTTCCCCGTTTGAATTTGAAATGTAAATCAGTTATTGAATTTCCACTTCCTAGGTATCTGAAACGAAAATAATTATTATAATATGCATTTATGAGATAGATAGATACCCGAAAAAAAATACTGACATATTCAGACATCGATAGCAAATAACTTTCTCTATGTAACCAATTAATTCTGGAATCGCGAAAAAAATAACAGCTGTTGCATACATTTTGATTCAGTAGGTATTGCTTTTTGTATGTAACAGCTGTTATATTTTCACGATTCCAGAGTTGGTCACATAGTGTTTGTTAACGATATCTGAATATGTCATTAAATTTTATCGAGTAATTCACTATGTATAAATTATTAAATCATGTTTACTATTGGTTTTGCAGGTAATGATTTAATAAAGAAATGGAGAAGTGTAAAAGATAATTACTTCAGATATTCAAAAAAATTAAAAGAAGCATCAAAATCGGGCTCGGGCGCTACGAAACTGAAGAAGTATCATTTATATAATCAACTTCTTTTTTTGAGAAAAGTGGAACAAAATGCCACCGAATCTAGCTTAGACTCGCCTAGAGAAATCAACAATGAATCTACGTCTACAAATGATGACATTACCACAGACAACACTCCGCGCTATGTTCCAGTCGCGCGCAAAAGGGCAATGCAAATGGATGAGTTTGAAAGAGAAGGACTAAAACTTCTCAAGGAGCCGGAAAATCGCCATATGTCCTTTATCAGAGCTATATTGCCATCTATTCAAGAATTTTCCGACCGAGAAACTCTCCGTTTCCAAAGTAAAGTTATACAAATTATAGATGAAATGCGGTATGGACAAACATCATCATATGTGAGTGGCCCATCAACGTCTCACCAACCATCATATGGGTATCAAACAGCAAATTTTCAAAGTACATACATTTCTGATTATAATAATTCAATTACATCTCCAGAAACATCTCAAGCAAGTGAAGAAACTGAATACGATTTTTCTAATTTGTAATTACTGGATGATATCTCTCTTAAATAATGTCTAAACTTAAAATTATGACAATTGCTGATTATTTGTGAGTTGATTACTAATGAAACAAACCAAAAAAACTGTTATATTTTTATTACTTAAATATATTTATATAGTTACCTTAAAGTAATTCCCAGCATTTCTACTGGTTCCACTGGATTCCTCATATTAGTATAGTTTTTTCGTATGTGTGGTTCTAAGGACTTCAATAAACATTCGAAGCTGGATACACTCATTCTAAAAAAATTATAAAACTTCTTTTCGTCTAATAGCAACTCCCGATATTCTAAAAAAAAAAACTGTCCATCACGATTTCTTAATGAAATGAAAGGACTGATCCAGTACCGTCTTGTGATCTTGCGTCGATTTCGGCGGTGACGTAGTAATAGGAGCAATGCTAGACGTCTTTTCCGATCCATGATTTGCTATAGACTGACTGCGAAATTTTTTCAAAATGCTTGCCGCAACTGTGCGTCGCCGCTGCGCCGACGGAACGTTAAGACTGCGTCATAGTAACGCTGCGATGGCGCAGCGCCCGTGTGGCCGGCTATGCGTCAAAATATTTGCGTTGCGACGACGCAACGCAACGCAACGCGCCGTGTGGACTGGCACTTAGGGGAGGCCGCGCGGGTCGCGGTGTCGGGTCCGTCCCACTACCCCGCAGCCAGTGAACTCTCCCGCGCCTACGCAGTTATCGCCCGAATCCCGATGTGAGACGCCGTTTTATTGATTGATTTGTTACGATAGCGTATCCGTTTGTTTAAGTTATTAACATTTATTATTACTATGAACGAATTTGAAGATTTTGAGATTACGGAAGATATTTTAACACAGATCGAAAACATAGAAATTGATTTTCTCGACAAAAGTTTAAACCCCCCGATCGAGGCACAGGCGTCTGCAACAATCCTATCAACAAGCGAAGACAGTGATGCAGAAATTGATCGTGCTATCCAAGGTTTAGAAAATAGTACATCGTCAAAATGGACCGAGTGTAAAGGTAATCAATGTTGTGGCATGCCAGTTTCTATTCGCACGTCAATGACTAACAAGTTTCCAGCTGATTTTTATGCACTTTTGGTGATGGATAGCTTATTACAACAAATCGTTGAAAGTACTAATGCTTTTGCAATAACTAAAATAACTCGCACCACAGAAGCTTCGAAACATGCAAGAATCCGCTCATGGTCAGAAACAAACCTTGCTGAGATAAAACATTTTTTCTGCTTAATATTGTACATGGGTTTGGTAAAGCTTCCAAAAATTGCCGATTATTGGTCTACGAGTGATATTATGAGCCAAAACTTGAAATAGGTTTGAATTGCTTTTACAAATGATACATTTTTCTCAAGATGACGATAATAATAAATTGGACCGACTTCACCGCGTAAAACACTTGTTAGATGTACTGAATAATAATTCCCAGAAAAATTATATTCCTGGTGAAGCCATATGCATTGATGAGAGCATGGTTCCGTTTCGAGGATGTTTGATATTTCGCCAATATAATAAACAAAAACGGCACAAGTACGGGGTCAAGCTTTTTAAACTGTGCACTTTACCAGGCTATACATATAAGATAAATATATATGCTGGAAAACAAAATGAACAAACTAATGTCACCCCTCATAGAGTTGTAATGAACCTGTGCCAGGACATGCTGAATAAAGGGCACTCGTTATATACTGATAATTAGTATACAAGCGTACCCTTAGCCAGAGAACTCTTGAAATATGAAACACATTTGATTGGAACTTTAAGAAAAAACAGAAAGCATTTCCCTAAAGTAGTAGTTTCTACCAAGCTAAAAAAAGGCCAATTCATAGCGAGAGAAAGTGATGATGGCATAACCGTTTTAAGATGGAAAGACAAACGAGAGGTTTTAGTACTTTCCACGAAACATTCAACACGTTTTATTCCCGTTACCAAACATAATAAAACCACAATGAAACCAGCTATTGTTTTAGATTATAACAAGGCAAAAGGAGCAGTGGATTTAGCTGATCAGATGGCAGCTTACCAGACACCATTGAGAAAATCTTTAAAATGGTACAAAAAATTGCATTTGATCTGATTTTAAACGTCGCCTTGGTGAATGCTTTAGTTTTATACAGATCCGTCACACATAAAAATATACCTATTGTAGAATTTAGAAAGAAATAGGGTAACCTGGTCTAGGAGTACGCATCCGATAAGAGTACGCAACACTAAAAGCCGTGAAGTTGTTTACGATGCGCGGCCAACTTCAGTCGTATTTTGATGTCAATTGTGGTAAGAAGTGCTGTGCGAAAAAAAAATCAAATCTGGGTGAAAACACAGAAATAACGTAAGTTTGAAGATATTTGCTTAAAAATTAAAATATTTTTACCATTTTGAAAGTATTTTTGAGATAAAAATGCAATTATTTTGTGAAATCGAAATAAACTGTGGAGTGTTCAAGGACGATACCTAACGCAAGCAGCGAGCGTAATTTCGGTCAAACGCCAAGAGATGGCGTTGAAGCCCGCTCGTTTACGATTTGGCTAGAGTGTGTATGAGTACGCAGTTATGAACCTTATAAGAATACTTGCGTACTCTTACACGCAATTATTTTAAGTTTCGTTACTGTATTCTTTTTCCTTGTTCGTTGCAAATATCTAAAGAAAAATATAATATTTTGTAATGTATTTTGTAGGTGATCTTTCCCTTTGTATACACAGGATGTCGAGACGTCAAAGAAAAACCGAAAGAAGTCTTTGTACTCCAGAGCAGTGGCTCAATGCTAAGACACGCGTCGAAGCAGGCGAATCAAAAAGGGCAGTTGCTAAATCATTGGGGATGCATGAAGCCACTTTACGGAAGAGACTCAAGAGATCATCTCCAGCTTCAAGCTTGGGCAGATACTCCCAAACCTTCTCCTGTGAAATGGAACTAGAGCTGTGCAAATACAGTGTGACCCGCGTTAAAGTGCAACCCCGAAAATGGGTGAAATTAGACCGAAAACTATCGACGAAAATGGGTCTGAAAAACTTCTAAAAAAAAACTATTTTTTTTATACGCCACTGAACATTTGTTTCCCGAATTTTGACCTCTATGTACAAATAAATTTATTCCTCCCAAACTAGCTGGCCGATTTTGATGAAATAAACGACAAATCAATGCCAAGTATTTAGCGATGAGGATAAAACAAAAAAAAACAACAAAAAATGGCTTTAAATACTTCATTTTTTTAAATACTTGTGAAAAAAGTCACTTTTTTTCACTGTTTTTTTCAATCAACTCAAATTTCTATGAAATAAACCCCTACATCTTGATTTGTTTTATAATTTATTATTATTCTTGACTGTATTAGCTTTCAAAAAAAATAATCAAACATTGTATCTCTAAAAATACAGGAGTTACGAATTTTTAAAGTTCACTACTCAGAATGGGCAAATCCAGGTAGAGACCCTTTTTTTATTCCTTTGTTATACCGGTGGTCGGCTGCTATTGTGTTCAATGCTTGGGGAAAAGGGAAGGGGTATTGGTACAGTCCGGCAGTCGCCCGCGCTAGTCCGCTCCGATCACATCGCTGCTGCTGTACTTCAGCTGTTGTTCTCGCATTAAAGTTACAGTTTTTCGTTGAGTTTTCGTTATTGACTACTTGTTACGTTTTTGTTATTGACTGTTTGTTACGTTACTCGACTGTTTTCGTGGTTGTGCTGGGTTGAGATGCCGCGATTAAATGCATTCTCCCCGCGAGAAATCGCTGACATCCATTATTACACTTGAGAGCAATAAAATCGCACACCCCTTGTAATTTGGTTTATTACTGATTGTTTTCTAAAATCTAAAGATATTGAGTAAAAATCATTAGACAAAATTAAAGCATACAAGCTTAGCTTTACAAAAACATAAAATTAAAATCATTGACCTTTACGTAACTTACAAAAACCGACCGTACACCGAATTCCCCAAATTCACGCGTTTGCGTTGTCACTACTTGCACCCTTAGCCGCAGGTATAAAAAGGTCGGTTTATTGGAATTTTTAATCAGTTGCATACCGAAGGTCAACGTGATAACATCTCTACTGGAAGCATACGGATTTACTGGAAAAATATGGATACCACGCCCGCAGAAGCCGCTCAAGTTATTGCCTTGCTCGAAGCAGGCCATAACCAAAGTGAAGTTGCTCGACGGCTAAATTTGAGCCGCTACTCTGTTCGTCGTGTATACCAGAGGTTCCAAGAGACCGGTGGCTACATTCGGCGACCAGGATCTGGCCGGCGACGCACAACATCAGAGCGTGATGACCGCTTTCTTGTGACAAGGTCTTTGAGAAATCGGCAACTGAACGCGGTTCAACTGGGACAACAGCTTCGAGAAGTTCGCAATGTCAGTATAAGTCGGTGGACAGTTCGAAGAAGACTAGGTGAAGCAGGAATGACTTCACATCGCCCAGCAAATGGTCCCAAATTGACCACAGCTCACCGACAAGCCCGGCTACAATTTGCTAGGGAACATTTAAATTGGACGTATGACCAATGGCGGGCTGTTATGTTCTCTGATGAGTGCAGAATGACTTTACATGGTCATGATGGACGCTCTAGGGTCTACAGAAGGTCATCAGAGCGATTTTCACAATGCTGCTTAAGCGAACGTGTGGCTTTTGGAGGTGGATCGTGTATGTTTTGGGGTGGCATAATGTTGGACACTAACACTGACATTGTATTCATCACTACGGCGAATACCGGCCCGAGATCGAGAAGTTTGACGGCTGCACGATACGTCGAAGAAGTGCTCGAAGAACATGTGAGGCCGCTTGCGTGGCTTATGGGAGAAGATTTTCTCTTAATACACGACAACGCCAGACCGCATGTCGCTAGAACAGTTTGCGACTACATGGAAGACGTTGGAATCACCGCGATGGAGTGGCCAGCTCGTAGTCCTGATCTCAATCCGATTGAGCATGTCTGGGATGAGCTAAAAAGAAGAGTTCGAGCAAGAAGCCCTGCTCCTACGCGCCTCCAAGAGCTTCAACTTGCCATTGAAGAGGAGTGGAACGCCATACCACAAGATTTCATGGTGAAATTAATACGGTCCATGAAAAACCGATTAAGAGCTGTAATCAAGGCTAGGGGAGGGAATACACCTTATTAAAAAACAATTTGATCAAGCATTTTGAGTTTTATTTTTATTCTTTCTTAAGCTAAATTGGGTAATTTTATCCGTATGTTGGGTTTTGTGCCCTAAAACTCCCTATGGGTACTTTTTTTACACTGTATTTGATATCATTAGAAAGGTACTGAAGTAAACATTCAAATAGTGTAAGTTTTATTTTAATATGTATTCACATTCATGAAAAAAACTGCTTTAACAACAAAAAGTCAACGTGTGCGATTTTATTGCTCTCAAGTGTATTATGGAATGTATGGTGGACGCACAACAGTCGCTCGATCGGCATACGTAAATGCATTTCCGAACAGACTTGCACCGTCGGCAAGGAACTTCCAGGAAGTTCATCGGAAGCTCTCCGACATCGGACTTGGATTACAACACACAAGACGTGAACAAGAATCCATTGTAATCGACACAGCGATAGAAGAAGCGGTTTTAAGTACCGTTTTTGCCACTCCTACTATTAGTACGAGGCGTTTAGCTTTACTTCACGGCATATCACAAGCCTCAGCGTGGAGAATCTTGAAGAAAGAAGGTCTACATCCATATCATTATCAAAGAGTCCACGATTTGCACGGGGATATGGATTTCCAATCAAGGTGCATTATGTCGATCTGGCTACAACGACAAATTCGTCGCAATCCACAATTTTTAAAACAGATTTTATGGATGGATGAGTCGAAGTTCACCAGGAATGGCATCACGAACGCTAGGAATTTGCACGAGTGGACACATGATAATCCACATCTGAAGAGGGCCTCGTCATTCCAGGTGCAATTTTCAATAAATGTTTGGGCAGGTCTACTCGACGACATGTTGATAGGACCAGTAATTTTACCAGCGACATTAAATTCGGAACGATTCCTAACTTTATTAAGGGATGAGCTTCCCCGTCTGTTAGAGGATGTGCCGCTGGCATCGAGACAGGGCATGTACTTGCAAATGGACGGCTGCCCTGCTCACTACGGGCGCAATGTCCGTGAATTTTTAAATAATAATTATGCCAATCGCTGGATTGGGCGCGAAGGCCCAGTGGGCTGGCCAGCCCGCTCTCCTGATCTGACGCCGCTCGACTACTTTCTATGGGGCCACATGAAGCAAAAGGTGTACAGTGCACCTGTGAATTCAGAGGCTGAGCTTCATGACCGTATCATGAGGTGCGCTGAAGAATTGAAAAATGAACCGCAACTTATACGGAGGGCCACACAACACATAGGGGAGCGGGCCCCATTATGGGATGGGTTCCCAATATGAGATAGCAGGTTACTCCGGTTTACAAGCACCGCCATCTCTATTACGGGCAGTGAACTCCTTCCATTTGTTGTCCAGCGGCCATATTGAAACGCTTACGCGTCAGTCGCCATTCAGTTAGACGGGAGGTTGGTTCGCGCAAATACTCCGATTACGAGTTTTTTTAATAGTGAAGTTAGAAGTTTACTTTTCTTAAGGTAAGTTTGCTTTTTTGTTATTGTATGTGGTCCTGCAGTGTCTAAAAACATTTGTGTTGAGGTTCATGTGTTGATTCTTGCTAAAATTCAATTAGGTTTTGTTTTAAGACCACGTGTTAGCAAAATACGTAGTTGTCCTAATATGGGATACCTGGGTGTGCCTAATATGAGATATCTAATATTGGGGTACATGTATCCTAATATGGGATAAAATACTAGGTACATGTATTTAATAAAATATCATGGATTATAGTTCATTATCATTAGAGAGAGCGAGGGAAAGGTCTATAATCCACCACGCGTGCCCAGTGCGGATTGATAGATGTCACGTCTGGGTTTTTTTTTAATGTTTTTATTTTCTTCTCATTGAGGAGGCCGTGTCCCTGCAGTGGGAACATTATAGGCTGATGATGATGATCATTAGAGGTACATATAGGTATTTACTATACTTGCTAACCGATCAAGTTCTACCCAAAAAAATTAAGATCCAAATGTGCTAATATTTAAAAAATTGTTTTAGATGAGTACCAATGAGAAAAAAAAGCGAAAGAAATGGGATTCTGATAAGATGCTGAAGGCGTACAATGCAGTAAAAAATAAAGAAATGGGCTACTTAAAGGCCTCTCAATTTTTTAACGTCCCAAAGTCAACTTTGGAGCGTTATTGTAAAAGTGTCAATCCTATAACAGAGCTAACCTCT
Organism: Nycteola revayana; assembly: GCA_947037095.2. Taxonomy (NCBI): domain Eukaryota; kingdom Metazoa; phylum Arthropoda; class Insecta; order Lepidoptera; family Nolidae; genus Nycteola; species Nycteola revayana. The sequence goes on from OX344844.2 coordinate 5,484,661, forward strand.
ATGAAAATGGGCCGAAAACCAACTTTTTCAGAGGAAATGGAACGTGAGCTTGCAGAGTACTGCATTACAATGGTGTCAAGGTTCTACGGACTGAGAGCCTCTGACATCCGCTCTTTGGCGTTCCAACTGGCTATAAAGAATGGACTGCCACACCAGTTTAATAGAAGCAAGAATACTGCAGGCCGAAAGTGGATGAGAAACTTTCTAAAAAGAAATCCTCGATTGTCTTTTAGGACACCTCAAGCTACATCTGCTAATAGAGCCAAGGGGTTTTCAAAAGGGAAGGTAGACGAATTTAATGATATTTTGGAGAAAGAGTTGGCAAAAATTAATTTTGATCCAACAAAAATCTACAACGTTGATGAGACTGGCGTGACTGTAGTTCAACATAAAATGGAAAAGGTCTTATGCCTGAAAGGACAGAAACAGGTTGGTGGAATTTCGTCGGCGGAGCGGGGAGCTCTTATAACTCTAGTCACGTGTATGAGCGCGTCGGGGGTCTTCGTTCCACCCTTATTCATTTTCCCCAGAGTTAACATGAAGGAAGAGTTAAAAAATGGTGCTCCACCTGGCTCTCAGTTTGCGTGTCACAAATCTGGCTGGATACAACTCCATATCTTTACACAATGGATTGTTCACTTCATCAACACTGTCCACCCATCTAAAGAGTGTCCAGTTATACTGATCCTAGATGGACACTACTCTCATACAAAAAATATTGATGTCATTGACAAATGTCGGGAAAATGGTGTCATTCTGATATGCCTCCCCCCACATTCGTCTCACCGAATGCAGCCCTTGGATGTATCATTTATGAACCCATTTAAGACGTACTATGCCAAAGAAATCGACTCATGGCTAAAAAATCACCCTGGCCGCGTCGTGACTGCATTCCAAGTTGCAGAATTAGTTGGAAAGGCATACATGAGGGCTGCTACACTGGAAGTCGCCGTCAATGGATTCCGTAAAAGCGGAATATTCCCATTCGACCGCAATCATTTCAGAGACCACGACTTCGCTGTACAGGACGGCAACGATGATGACACTAACATGGATGTGGAAACAGCTCCAGTCCTATCTCCAGTTGCATCGCATACGGGCTCACCGACAATCCTGGCAACTACTAGTGCCGTTTCAGTGCACTCACCATTACCATTTCATTTCGCTGTACAGGACGGCGACAATGATGACACGAATATGGATGTGGAATCAGCTCCAGTCCTATCTCCAATTGGATCGTATATGGCTGTACAGTACGATGACGCTGAAGACACTGGTATGAATTATGAATCATCTCTAGCTCCAGTCCCATCTCCAATCGCATCTTCTACTGAATCAGCAATGCCCCTAGCGACTACTAGTGCCGTACCTGCGCACTCGCCATTAGCATTTGCTTTAACACGTTGAACGCCATGGCAGACACCATTTATCTGCCAGTGTGTATTCTCAGTGGGCTTCATGAAATATTAAAAAACAGTCAAAATTTGTTAACATATTTTTCCGGTTTAATTGTATGAAAAATGGGTATAATCTAATATGAAATAAATACAATAGCGAAAAATAGTAAATATAGAGAAAAAATAGCTGGCAGTCACCATTATCTGCCATGGCCCAGCCAAAGCACTATTCGTTATTTCAGTGGAGGGGGCCACGCGGGTCACCTTGTCAACCACCCCCCGCACCCGCGCGTAAGCGCTGCGCTTGCTCTCGCTACTACTCAGTGGCAAAAGTCGTACGCTAAAGTGCGGACCGTTTCGCGCGCTCTGTAATTTGTAATTATACCTACATACGTATTCAGTATTCGTTACTAATACTCCTACTATTACTAATAAACATAGAAGACTTGGATTTTGATGTAACCGCTGAACATCTGATGCAACTGGACAATATTGAAATATCATTACTAAATAATAGTTTTATAATGCCGAGTTCAGATGACGAGTGTAGTGATATAATTCAACCCCTAAGAAGAAAGTGCCGCCGAATTATATTATCAACTAGCGAAGACAGCGATGCCGAAAACGTTCCGCCCTGCCCCAGTAATAATACAAGCCCTTCGAACATCTGGACAGAGGTTCAAGGTAATCAACGCCGTATTATTCCGTTTACAGACATTTCTGGTCCCGCACCCCATATAAAGTGTATGCATGGAATGACTCCTGCGCAATGTTTTTCGCTTTTTTTGACTGATAACATATTGCAACTAATAGTCGATGCCACTAATGAATATGCAATTAAAGAAATAACACAATTACCTGAAGCTTCTAAATTTGCACGGGTTCGTAGATGGACACCCACTAACCCTGCTGAGTTGAAATGTTTTTTTGGCTTGATTTTATTTATGGGCTTGGTGAGGCTACCTAAATTAGCTGATTATTGGTGTAAGGACGACATGATTAGCCATCCATTTCCAAAGACCATTATGTCTCGTAATCGTTTCGAGCTGTTGCTGCAAATGTTACACTTTTCAGAAAATGACAATGAACATAAATCAGACCGACTGCATCGTGTCCGCAAGCTGTATGATGAAGTAAATAAAGTATTTCAGGAAAACTTTTCGCCAACAGAAAACCTGTGTATAGACGAAAGCATGGTCCCTTTCCGTGGGAGAATTATTTTCAGACAATACAATAAGCAAAAGAGGCATAAATACGGGATTAAAGAATTTAAACTATGTACCATACCGGGCTATACTTATAAAGTAAAAGTATACGCGGGGAAAAATGATGATGTTCATAACACACCCACAAATGTTGTGATGTCTTTATGTGAAGATCGTTTTGAAAGAGGGCATACATTATTTACGGACAACTGGTACACAAGCATTACATTAGCCAGACAATTATTACAAAGAGAAATGCATCTCGTCGGCACCGTAAGAAAAAATCGTAAAGGTTTACCAAAAGAGGTCATTGATGCCAAACTTAAGCGTGGAGAGTATAAAGCTGCAGAGAGTAACGACGGAATAACGTGTTTAAAATGGAAGGACAAGAGGGATGTGTATGTTCTATCCACTAAACATACTGATCGATTTGTTAATATTCAACAGCGTGGGAAAACTATACGGAAGCCAAAAATAATTGTTGATTACAATATGGCAAAGGGTGCGGTAGACCTCTCTGATCAATTAGCGTCTTATTCGACTCCACTACGAAAATCTGTCAAATGGTATAAGAAGCTTGCCATTAATTTACTACTAAACACTACAGTGATAAATGCTCTAATTTTGTATCAGTCAGTCACAAAGAAAACTATTCAAATAGTAGATTTTAGAAAGGAAATTGTACAACAATTCTGCCAAACAGAGAGCGAGGAGTATCGACTTCGTGAGGTGCCTAAACGGTTGAAGCATCAATTGTCTAAAAAAGATGGCAAATCTCAAAGTACCCGACGTTTGTGCTCTGGATGCTATAAGCAAAATGTCATTTTGATGGGCCGACAATATGCTAGAAATAAAACCAAGAAAGTCAACACATTTTGTGAAACCTGCCCTTGTAAGCCGTTCATGTGTTTTGATTGTTTTAATAGATTACATAAAGTTTAGAACTTATGTCTATTTCATGGGCCGACAATATGCTAGAAATAAAACCAAGAAAGTCAGTATATTTTGTGAAACCTGCCCTTATAAGCCGTCCATGTGTTTTGATTGTTTTTTTTTTCATTTTTATTATGTATAATTAAGAAAGAAGTCATTTAATTTGTTTGATCTCCAATTTTAAGTCATAGCGTAGAGTACTGTATTTTTTATTTTATAATAAAGGTATTTTTCTAATATTTGGCATGCTTAATTTTATACCCCAATGATGTAAATAATTAAAATCATAACTGTATGACACAATTTATTTAACTAAAAGTCATCCGTATAAATGTTAAACCAGAAATGTCAGAGAAAAAATGTGTCGGGTCCGTCAGGTCCCAAATATCTCAAAGACTTGTAAGATTTTTGCCGCGCTAAGGCGCGAGGTTTGTTCTACAGCGCCCCGCGGGTCACTGCGAATAGCGTTCACAAACTTATTTATGTCTGCCAGCCCAGTAAAGACATTTTAACGCAGATCGTACTGGCAGTCAAACTGTGTCTGCCGCGGCCCGATGGACCCGGCTCATTGTCAGCCATACGGTGTCTGCCATGGCCCATAGGGCGAAGGCGTATTTTTTTTTTGGGCGTTCAACGTGTTAAACATGCGTTCGTCAAATTCCGGTGCTGATACGCCTTCGCTATCAGTTTCGACTCCTTCAGGTGTCTCGACTCTAGCATCGCTCGCCATGACTGCAGTCCAAAGTATAATCTCATCAGGTCCAGGTGCTGAAGCGGCTCCGCTTCCAGTCCTAACCCATAATGAATCAGCTACGGTGCCGTCGACATCAAATGACGAATTACCGGCTCCGCTTCCAGTCCTAGACCATAATGAATCAGCAACGGTGCCGTCGACATCAAATGACGAATTAGTTCATTCTCAAGTCTCGCGCAGTTCAAGGGCTCAAGCCCGACGAAAATTTTCCATAAAACCGGCTGAAATCAGTCCTTTTTCCACAATCCAGCGAAAAACCAAGAAACCTGATCAAGTATCACAGCTCCGAGGAGGAAAGCCTTTATTAGTCACCAGTTCACCATACAAAAATGAATTACAGGAACAACTGAATAAGAAGCAAGAAAAACCAGGAACATCTAAAAGTAAAACGAAAAAGGCGATGATTGCTAAAAAGAAATCTAAGACTGTTCAAAAAACCAAAACCATGAAGAAGAACAAGAAGATTACAAAAAAAAATGAAAAAAAGAAGATATCAGTAAAGAAGAAGATATTACAAAGTAGCTCATCTAGTGAGAGTGCCGATGAAGACCCATCACTGATGAGCTCAGATGAAAGCGAATGTAATGAAGACGTTGAATGCATATATTGCCTAACTGAATATTCAAATGACATTGCTGGAGAAAAGTGGATACAGTGCACAAAATGTTTTCGGTGGTGTCACGAGTTGTGTGCTGGTGTAGAACCGCATGTCAATAACTTCAATTGTGATCTTTGCCGAGATTAGTAGAAGATTATATGATTAGTACAATACTACAAGACTGATTGTGTTCGTAATTAATTCAAAATTTAATGTTTTACATTGCCATGCAATTGTATTCTTCTAATTTTCATACATTTGAAACTACAAACAAAAAATTTAAAAATCATTATACATATATTAAAAAAAAAAAAAAAAAAAAAATATTGACAAATAATAAACTGTTTCCTAATATGGGAAACCATATACCACAATATGGGATATCCCATTATAGGTGCCATACGCTAGGTGTTTCCTAATATGGGATATCCCACATTGGGAGTATATGGTATCCCATATTAGGAAACAGTTTATTATTTGTCAATATATATGATTTTTTAATTTTTTGTTTGTAGTTTCAAGTGTATGAAAATTAGAAGAATACAATTGCATGGCAATATAAAACATTAAATTTTGAATTAATTATCTTGTTTTGAGCAGAACTACATTACAAGTTTCTTTTTTATTAATGTTCAAAAAAAACTATCCCATAATGGGGCCCGCTCCATCATTACGCGTGGCAATGTGTTTGCAACAACGCGGAGCACATTTCGAAAACCTAATACATTATAATCTAAGTCAACAATAATTAATAATAAATCATTGTTTTTGATTAATTTTTGTTTTATTTCAAGTGTCAACTAAAACGGAATAAGCTCATTGGAAGCTTATTTCGTTTTGTTATACACCCCAAGCATTAAATACAATAGCAGCTGGCCACCGGTATAACAAAGGAATAAAAAAAGGGTCTCTACCTGGATTGGCCCATTCTGAGTAGTGAACTTTAAAAATTCGTAACTCCTGTATTTTTAGAGATACAATGTTTGATTATTTTTTTTGAAAGCTAATACAGTCAAGAATAATAATAAATTATAAAACAAATCAAGATGTAGGGGTTTATTTCATAGAAATTTGAGTTGATTGAAAAAAACAGTGAAAAATAGTGACTTTTTTCACAAGTATTTAAAAAAATGAAGTATTTAAAGCCATTTTTGTTGTTTTTTTTTGTTTTATTCTCATCGCTAAATACTTGGCATTGATTTGTCATTTATTTCATCAAAATCGGCCAGCTAGTTTGGGAGGAATAAATTTATTTGTACATAGAGGTCAAAATTCGGGAAACAAATGTTCAGTGGCGTATAAAAAAAATAGTTTTTTTTTAGAAGTTTTTCAGACCCATTTTCGTCGATAGTTTTCGATCTAATTTCACCCATTTTCGGGGTTGCACTTTAACGCGGGTCACACTGTATATCAAGAAAGTAGATAATATGTTCTATGGATTAACCACTCAAAAAATTCGAGAAATTGCTTACAATTTTGCTGAAAGGAATGGATTAGAACATCGTTTCAACAAGGAAAAAAAAATGGCTGGTACAGAGTGGCTTCGGCTTTTTTTTAAACGGCACTCAGACTTGTCGTTACGAGCACCAACCTCTACCAGCGTTGCTCGTGCAATAGATTTTAATAAGCCTCAATGCGATCGCTATTTTGAAAATAAAATCTGGCGAAGTTGTTAGACACTAAGGGCGCGTTCCCACCGTGTCGTGACGACAGATAATCGTGTAGTTTTAAGTGTCGTGGCTTATATGTTTAAATGGAGGTGTTCACATTTAGAACGACACAATTTACTGTAGTCTACGACACATTTTTGCAGTGACGACACTTTGTCGTGACAGTGGGAACGGCAAGGACGACAGTCGTAAAACGATAAAAAATCGTGGACGGCAACTCTATGTAGACGAACACGTGTTTTCCCTTCCCTCTCGCACCCGTGCGCCCCTCGCGTCTGTACTCGGTTTGCTTTGTGCGTGTTAGAACTTGTCAGACTCCTGCGCATGGTGGACGTATAACAATGGCTAATAATATAACACCGGAAGTTTTAATTCCACTTGTGGAACAAAGGGCTGTCCTTTGGGACAAAACTTTAGACATTTATAAAGACAAAGGTTTGAAATTAGCCGCGTGGAGAGAAATTTGTTGCGTTTTTGAACCTAATTTTGACAAGTTGGAGGAAAAGGAAAGAAAAGATTTCGGCAAGTTTCTGAAACTTTTTATTTATTATGATACGTGTGCTGTAATGTTTTGCCAAGGTACGGAGCCTATTTCAGATACAAAATAGTCGGAAAATTGTAAGCGCACTGCGTTTCCACCACCTTCGTTTGAACGCAGCTGTGTTGCAGGCATGTTTACCAGGGGCATAACGGTTGGGGTATTCTCGAAGTATATACTTCGAGAATACTTCAACGTCTTTTTTTATTAAAAAATTATGTAATACCGTACAAGCCTTTACAACTTCAATAGCTGTTTCTGCTCATACATCCAATGGTCTATGCAAGATCCTCCATTTATTGGATAAGATACCAAAAGTGCATTCAACATATCTTCTCGCGCGGCTTAGACGGTAATTAAATATCTTTTTCTTATTGTCTAAATGAGTACCGCCATAAGGTCGCAATAAATTTTGTGACAATGTAAAGGCTTCGTCTCCAACAAATACATATGGTATTTCTTCTTGCATATTTTCGTGTAATGGCGTGGGTCTTGGTATATTTAAAGTACCATCATTTAGTTTCTTCCAAAAATTGGATTGTTTTAGGATAGATGAATCACGCTCTTTTTCGTATGAACCAATACTAACGTAAATGAAACGGTATTCTGAATCAACAATTGCAAATAAAATAAAAGAAAAATAATCCTTATAGTTAAAAAACATAGAACCACTATTTATTAGCTTTGTAATCCTTATGTGCTTGCCGTCCAGCGCACCGAGGCAATGAGGAAAATTTGCTTTCGTTTTGAAAGCTTCAGCGATCGCTTTCCATTCTTCTTCGGTATTGGGCAACTTTAAATATTCTGCACTTAATACGCTCCAAATAACAGAACACGTTTCTTTGATTATTTTGCTGATGGTTGACATTCCCACTCTAAAATTATAATGCAGTTGTTTAAACGAACATCCCGACGCCAAATATCTGTAAATAAATACAACAGCTATTATAATACGCTTATATTCGAGGACCAATGCCCTAACATTATAATTATGTATAAACATATAATCAGTCTAATACGTAGTCCCATACTTGTTCACGAAAACATCCGGGGATACTAGTGGAAAAACTCGATCTTAGTATAGTTTTTTAAACTCTGAAAAACGTGCAGATGTTTGCGTGAATTTTACTACGTATTAGACTGATTATATGTTAATACATATAATGTTAAATCTATACACAAACAAATTTTAATTTTAAGTCTATTTTACTTTTACAGCTACACAGATATCTACAAAGTGGACACATATTCGAGATGCATTTATGAGATCCCTGAAAAATGAAAAAGAAAAAAAGCGATCTGGTGCAGGCGCAAAAACAACTAGGCCGTATGTTTATAAGAATCAGCTGTCTTTTTTATTAAAAGTTACTGAGCCCCGTATGACCTCTGATTCATCTAATGAGCCTAATAATTCTAGAAAGAAAGAAAGAAAGAAAGAAAGAAAAATATTTATTCATAATGCACAATTTCCAAAAAATACAATATCAAATTAAAAAAATAGACACGATTCCATGTGCACCATAAATAGGCACCAACTTCAGCTTTATGCTACATCCACACATTTGTGTATGAATGCAGCGCTGGTATTCTAGTTGGCCCCATTGATGACGCCACGTTTATAAACAAACAAAAATAATTAAATTAATTAATTATGGACATTCAAAAATTCATATTATAATTTTTACTTAAAAATTAGAATAATAATAGAAAACAAATTGATTACTAACAAGTACAATAATTTAAAAAAATATAAAACAAATAATTAAATAATTAAGATTTTAATTTTGATACTTATTCAATAAAATAATAATATTAGAATCCTTTTTATATGTATACATGACAATTACACAATTTTAGCAATTTCATTAATAATTATTCCCTCTAACTAATATAAAATAAATGAAAATTAAATGAGATGAAAACTTCGCTACCCAACGTCAAAAAAGCGCCAGTGCAATAGAACATATTTATGCTGTGGTCACACTGAAATAAGAGCGTCGCCGCGTCGGCGGGTTTTCCAAAATGACTGTGGCGAGAATCATTCTTATTATAATGGTTCTTTATGTTGAAATGTGGAAATGGAGGTGTGATTTATGTTTGAATAGTGTAAAAAATGTAATATGACTCAAAACAACCAACTGAATGTACCTATATCTTGAGCTGTGAGCGTGACGTGAAGTGTACCTATTGTATTGTGTTCTTAATTAATGTTTAATTGTTGATGAAATGTGGCACGAAGGTGTCGGAGGCGCATACGCAGGGTCTGCTGCTAGTGTAAAGAAAACGTTCTGTTTGCCTAGATACCAGTTTGAAACAATAGGAAACATTATAGACGGTAAGCCAAGAAAAACTCATAGATTCGAGTTGAGCAAGTATGTTTTTAACTTAAAACTAAAAGTACTCTTGGATTTTAGGTTTCTGAGTGAAGGTGGCAGTAGTACATTCCAAATATGTGCTGCTATTCTATCTCTGATACATTAAGTGATGCAGCACCTTCTACTCAAAAGAAAACTAAGACTGACACATTAGATGATAAAATGTCACAATTTCTAGATTATAAATTAAATAATCAAGAACACCCACATGTGTCCTTTATTAAAGGAATTTTACCATCTTTGGCATCATTCGACAATGATGACAATTATGCAACTGATCCAAAAAATTAAAAAGAAACGCCTTCGTAATAATTTATATGATACTTATGCAAACTATGGTGACTATCAAAACCATTTATCACAACCGACAGGATATTTTACACAAGATCCAGGTGCATCAACTTCGACTAGCAATCAAGTTATGCAACCGGCTGCATCACCAAATTCAGTCTATACTAATTTGTCTGAAAGCACACAAGATTCTTTTAATTTTGACAATATATCATTTAAAGATGTCTTTACTTATAAAACGTGTAACTCTAAAATAAATCTCTAAATAAATAAATGTATACATTAATAAAGAATTTTCATTTTATTTACTTACCTTAAAGTTATTTTATTTATTTATAACTTTAGCACTAAGATAGTACATGGTGGACTTAATGCCTGAGGCATTTTCTCCCAGTCTACCATAGGGTGATGCAGTCACTAGTCTTTCTTCGGCACTTATACAATTTCTGAAATGTGTGTTTTCTCTTCTAAGATTGTCTGCAAGTCGTGCCAGTAGGCTATCAAAGGTGGAGACAGTCATTCTTAAATACTCATAAAACTTTCCATCATCACTTTTTAATTCTTCTATATAACTCTGACATAATCCTAATGGAATTCTTTTCATTAACATTGGATGTACCCAGTACTTTCTTTTCATTGCTTGCTTCATTTTCCTTCTTTTCAAAAAGTAATACATTATTAAAATGTCATCTTCGTCCATTGAACTCAGGAGAGTAAACGCACTAGTGATCACCAAGCGAACGCAGAGGCGACTAGATTTGTAGCTTGCTGATGATGTGTAAACGACAAAGCGACTGCCGGGAAACGATAAAATGTCGTCGCGATCCAATGGGAACAGCTAGATACGACAGTCGCTAAACGATAAAAAATGTTGACGACAAACAATCGTTATAATGGGAACAGGTAGAGACGACAGTCGTCGAACGATAAATTAGTCGTTACGACATAGTGGGAACGCGCCCTTACAAGTTCCCTCCTCATGCCATTTATAACATGGACGAGACCGGAATCTCAACAGTACCAAATAAACTTCAGCCGTTGGTTGAGACACATAGAGCACGTACACCGCTAAACAGTCTTCATATTCAAAACATCGAATCGCCTCATACACCCCTTGAAGATGTAGCTCCCCTACCACGAGCTGATTTTATTACAAGATGTCCTAACCGTAAAAGAGCAAAGTCAGATATTTTGAGTGGGTCTCCATACAAGTTGGCTCTCGAAGACTCTTTGACTTCAAAGAAAGTACCAAAGAAAGTTCCAAAACCAGATTTAAAATCTAAAAAAGCCAAAAAAGCTTTTAAAGTGCCAAATAAAATCCCCAAGAAAAAGGTTTGGCGATGCCCAGCATGTACTGAAATCTACGAAGAACCCCCCGCCGAAGACTGGATAGGATGCTCAAAATGCTCCGAATGGTGGCATGAGAATTGTACGACTTATGAGGGTCAAGAAGATTTTATTTGCCAACTCTGCAATTAATGCACGATCTGCGTACTCTTATCGACTTAGACGCGTACTCTTAACCGTACGTAAGAATACGCAATTCCCATTTCTGTTTTTTTTTGTTATTTTGAGAGATAAAACGTGATTGTTTTTTTTTTGTATTACTTTATGAAAGATATTTAAATTGTAGACGTAATAAATGTTAAGTTGATTTCCTAGACTTGATTTTTATTTTTTTAGAATATTTTGAACGTTAAGTGGGTACTCCTAGACCAGGTTACCCTACTCAAAAGTTTTTTAGCAAAATCTTCAACAACCGAAACAACTTCAGGACGGAATATGAGAAAAAAACATGTGCTCCAGAAAAAAGAAGGTCCTTCTCTCAAAGTGCGTCGGATGTGCACAGTTTGTTACAAAAATAATGTGACCACTTTTGGGCGTGCACTTGCCAGAAACAAAACTAAAAAAGTGCCTACTTTCTGTGACACTTGCGAAGATAAACCTTTTTTTATGTGTTGAATGTTTTGCCAACGTTCATATTAAAATTTAATTTTTAAATACTTAATGTTGTTAGTCAATAGGTTTTCAAGTTGATTGTTTGTAGACTCTAAAATTGTTAAAAAATATCGTTATTACTTTGAAACACATTTTTTCTTTTGTTTGTGTATAATTTTTATCCAATAAACTTTTTTTTGACGACGCAAATAATAATTGTTACTCTTTGGTAATTGTTGTTTTTTTTCTATGTTCTTTCAATTTTTCATAAACCAACGAAATTTCGTTTAACTGGAGGGCCACGCGGGTCAATGAGTATAGGATTTAGTTTGATAGCGCTGCCCTACGGCCTGTAAGAGTTGATTGAAAACACTCATAAAACGTGGTCAGCTATGACCGACGCGGCCCAAACGAAAAGTCTAGATGTCGACCAGCACTGACCGACGTGGCTTGAATGGTAAGACACGTTTTTTTTCCTGTGTGTTAAAAACACACAGAGCCTGCACTTCCAAATAAGTAAATGCAAGCGTATAATTATTGAAAAGGTGACGCGAAAAATTCTGGTACGTGGTGAAGTGTCATACAGAAATGACATAAGTCAACTTTTACCCATTACAAAAAGAGATAAAAAAATATCACAAATTATACCCGACAGAATAAATCGCAGTGTCACCATCAAACAAGAGAAGCTTGACGATGTTAATAAACTGTAAAAACACTTCGGAGAGCAGTGGCCAGAAATTCCGGAAATAAATTATTTTAAAAAGGTTTTAGCTTTACCCGGCCATGATGATGAAACTGCGGACGGTGAAGAGGATGACTGTATTCCTGAGGAAATATTTGATTTTGTTTAGTTTATTGTTCTTACTTTGATTTCAATATTTTTAGGATTAGTATGTAAGGCAAAACTGCGATTTTATTGTATTTATATAATAATCGAAATAAGGAAAAAGACGAATATGTAAATTCATTTTTTTTAAGAAATATTTTAACCCATATATGCCCAGGGGGTCGTTTTTGGCCTCTGGAACGGGCTTCGGGTAAAAGGCCATTATGACAGTCAATACGGTAATTTGGGGTGCCTAGCGACATTTATCGAATGATGGAAGTATTATCTACCAAAACAAACAATTATCAATTATATGCGGGTAATTTGATAAAAAATAGTGACAGTTCAAATTGTGACTTGATTTTGGGTGGCAAAAAAATTCCGATCTGCTGAGAATAATGTAAGTATTTTTTTTGTTTGTGCCAAAAACACCATTATATCGTTTTGATTACAAAAGTAGATACTTTATCTGTCTCATAATAGTAAAAGTATTATGAAATACAATGTTTTTCGTACCTTTATATTAGTTAAAATATGCGTGGGTCGCTAACGACCCCTTGGGCAGATTTGTGTTTTATGTAATTTTTGGTTTCTAGGTCTGCAAGATTGCTAAAAACGAATGATATCGTAGAGGAGTTGGAAAATTTGGACTCTGACGATGACATAGTAGGTGTTGATATATTTATTGACCCTCCTGGCGATGGCAGGGTATCTGATGGTGATTCTGGTGATGAAGAAGATACATTTTTCCATCATTTATCCCGTCGACAGCTACTGGCACCTGCTAGTCTAATTTGGAGGCGTCCATTTGCTGAGGAAACTGCGTCCAGCGAAGATGAGCAACCTGATGATACACCACCATTACCCTTGGAACAAATGGGCCGAGGAAGATCGCGCGGCAGGGCACGCGGAAGGGCAGCCAGGAGGGCACGCGGGAGAGCACGAGGAAGAGGAAGAGGAATAGTAACTCAACGTCAAGCTGGAGGAGATCGCACTTGGGTGAAAAGAGAACTTTCTACTACTGGACCGCAAGGTAGGAAGTAAGAAGGGGAAGGAAAGAAAGTAGGAAGGGGTCCTAGGTATGTTACAACTTTGTTGGAAAATAGTTACCCTGCAGAATTCTTTGAACTCTTTTTTGACCATAAAGTTATCGTGCACATAGTTTGACAAACAGTTATGTATGCTGTACAGTCAGGAAATATGATTTTTTCTTTGTCGGACAAAGAAATATACTGTTTTATTGCAATCCTGATTTTGTCTGGTTATGCTCCATTACCGCGGCGTCGTATGTACTGGGAAAGTAATGAGGATACCCATAATATTCTCATTATAAAAAGTATGCGTCGCAATCCATTCGAAGAGATAATGCGGTATTTCCATGTTGCCGATAATAGCGAACTGCCTGAAAATGACAAGATGGCAAAAATGCGTCCTCTAGTTGATATGCTGAATACCAGATTTCTACAGTATGCTCCTATTGAAAAAGAAATAAGCATAGATAAATCTATGGTTCCGTATTACGGTAGGCACGGGTGCAAGCAGCATATCAAAGGAAAACCAATAAGATTTGGCTTCAAAATGTGGATTGCTGCTATGAGACTGGGTTACTGTCTTTATGCTGACCCCTATCAAGGGCGTTCTGAGCGTGCCGAGACAGGATTGGGAGGTCATGTTATCAATAAACTGCTAACGAAAGTACAGGAGAAGTTTGAAGTTGTCAGTAAATAAACAAATTAAAACATATTTGCATTTTTACTTATCATATATTGAAACTTACACATTTGACCAAGGGGTCGTTTTCGACCCATTAAAAAAAACACCCTTCCCCCCTCGTCACCTCAAATTTTCACTTTATATTTTTATTAGGACCCTCCATGTATCCACATATCCAAATTTGAAAGAAATCGGAGATAAAAATAGTTCTGGGCATATATGGGTTAATGATAATATTAAATTTTAATTTCCTGAGTCCCTAATCATTAAGTAATATCAAACTCGCCTAAGTCCTATTGCCATATTTCAAACTCTCCCAAGTCCAGTGCTCTATTTTTCAATATTGACCAAATCCATATGTATTATATGAAGGGTCCACTGCAATAATGATGAATGTCCAAAAAACATTTTTTCTTATTCAGTAATGCCATTCGGTCACTTGACTATGTAGTTATGAAATCGCGTTTACAAACTTAGCAATATCGCTGACAGTCTCGAGATAAAACGTTTTTCATATTTTGGCTACACGGCTAGAACGCTTAACGTCACAGGTGTTCACGACAATAACGATAAATGTCCAGTCGCAGGCGCCTCGCACTGACCGCCATCTTGCTGTCAAATCAGCGGCGATCCCGCCAATTCTTTTGTCAGTCTTTGTGAGTCTGGCGTTCTGTAAGGTTATGTTATACGGATTTTGTATTTTTTTTCTTAATATAATGACTGAGAACAACGAAATGATGAAATTAGAAATACGAAAAAAAGAAAACAGACAGGAAGAATGAGTGATGTTTTAAAGAAACTTCGACTCCAAGGACATTAAATTGGCGATGACTGCAAGTGTAATCGTTTTAAATGTTTTGAAATGATAAGTGAAGAGCAGAGGACAAGAATAATAAGACAATTTAATAGTTTTGCGAACAGGTATGATCAGGATAATTATTTAAGTGGGCTCATAACCGTATCTAATGTAAACGTCGTCGTCCACGAGTAGGTGAAGAAAATGCGAAATTACATAATAAGTCATATTTCTACAAGATTCGTATGATTGGGGATGATACTTACGAGTTACCGGTGTGCAGAAAAGCTTTTATATCCTTACATGGCATCTCTGGAAGAAGACTTCAATTTCTTCAGAAATCACTGACTCAACATGGAATTGTCCAGAAAGATAAACGGGGGATACATGTTAAAACAAAGCTTTCTAAGCAAACTACTGATTTGATGTACAAGCAAATTGACACTCTAAAGACAGTTAATGGTAAAAAAGGCCACTATAATTTACGGGAGAGTCAAAAAATATATTTGTCGGATGAGTTAAACTTGTCTAAGATTCACAAAATGTATAATGAAAAGAATCCAAATAATAAAGTATCATACGAAACATATCGCAACTTTTTCAACAAAAATTTCAACATATCATTCGGTTATCCCAGGATGGACACATGTTCGACTTGCGATGAATTTCAAGCTGAGAAAAAACATTTTGAAATTAAGATAGCTTCTCTTCCTGATGGACAAGAAAAATCTCAGATTTTGTCTCAACTTCGAAGGCTTGATATTGAAAACTTAGCACACAAAAAGAGATCTGAAGTATTTTATGATAAAAAAAGAAAAGCTCGTTTGAGAGCTAGGCAAGTCTTAGGGTCCTGCAAAAAATTATTTTACACCAGAAAATTGTGGAGAAGAAAAGTTATGGGGCCTGAAGTACCATAGTAAGGTAAAGAAATAATTTTAAGGGCAACTTTCTATGTGGTTTAAAAAAAACTAACAGGGTTGGAGTTCTTCTGATTTTTTTAAAACATCCTCAGTCCATGCCCTTTCTAACGATATGCTAAAAGTGTATTTATCACTTTTAGTTTTAAAGTTATTAATTAATTTCCGCAACTAGGGCACTTTTACCACCACGAGTCGACATTTGTAAGACAAATGTAATTTCCAGAATTTAAACCAGTTTGGCCTACAGTTGGCAAATTTGTTGTCTCACTCTTCCACGAGAGCAACATGTATTTCTGTCTCTTTCGCTCTTGGGTCGACGGGGCCGGGCAGGTAACTCGTTGGGGTCTTTGTTAGTCAGTCGAGATTTACCCATCTTAGCTAACTTACGTACTTGCCGTTACGACGCTCCACTGTTTTCGTTAATTTTGTTGAGTTTGTTATTACTTTGTTTTTGTTAAGTTTTGTTATTTGTTACCTTGTTGTTGGCAAAATGGCTGGATTTACCAGTGAAGAGTACACCGACATGCTGGTGGTGTATGGAATGGCTGATTGCAATGGGCGCGAGGCACGGAGGATTTATCAAGAACGGTATCCTAACCGGCGAGTGCCTAACCACCAAACGTTTGGCTCAACTTATCGGCGTCTGCGAGAAACCGGAAATTTAAATTTCCGGGAACCAGCAGTGAACAGATTTCAATCAAATTTGGCTGCGGAAGAACGCATATTGGCTGAATTTGAGGAAGATCCGACCAGAAGCGTAAGAACCGTAGCCCGGACGCTTGGTTTAAGCGTGTGGAAAGTCTGGTCGGTTCTTCGCGAAAATGGACGTCATCCTTTCCACTACACCCCTGTTCAAGGTAATTTTTTACATAAAGTTTTTGATTTTAGCTCTTATGTAATGAACTAGCATGTGAATTTCATAGGCAATTTTTAAATTAACATGAGCATGTGTGTGAGAGAGAGAGAAATGGAAAGACAGAGATAGCAATCAATGTTACATAGCTACTAATTCATAAGGAAACCGCTAACGTTGATATTTTTATTGTTTTAGGCTTAGAGGATAACAACTATGCAAGAAGGGTGGAGTTTTGCCGCCACTTGCTCCATACGGACGTGGAAGATATTAATTTTTTACGGAGTATTCTCTGGACTGACGAGTCCAAGTTCGACAAGGAAGGAATTGTAAATTACCACAATCTCCATCACTGGGCACCCAGAAATCAAAACCCGAGTCAAGAGGCACAGAGGTTTTCAACGAAGGTTCTCCGTGAACGTATGGGCAGGCGTCATCGGTAATCGGTTGATAGGGCCGCACTTTTTGCCAGACAACCTAAACGGGCAAAACTACTTAGATTTCCTCGAAAACGATTTGCCTGATTTAGTGGAAGAAGTGTTTGACGAAGATCGGCCCATAGTCTTCCAGCACGACGGCTGTCCTGCTCATTGGAGCCTAGCAGTGAGGGAGCTTCTGAACAACTGCTTTCCTAATTCTTGGATTGGTCGGGGTGGGCCAACTCCCTGGCCCCCAAGGTCGCCTGACCTTACCCCACTCGACTTCTACGTCTGGGGAAGGGCGAAAGAGTTGGTGTACGCAGAAGAAGTACCAACAAGGGAGGTTCTAATTAACAGGATCCACGCCGCATTCGATACAATGCGCGAGGAACTGCTGCTTAGAACGGTGACCGTGGAGATGAGGAAGAGGTGCCGAGCATGTTTACAGGTCAATGGTCATCAATTTGAACAAAATTTGTAATTAATTAAAATTAGTAATTATTTAAAATTTGTAATTTAATGACATTAGTCATTACCAAATTTTTTGTTTCATTTGCCATCCTTTTACGATCGAACACATTTAATTTTCATTAGTTGAAATTTTTGCTTGAAGTGCCCTAGTTGCGGAAATTAATTAATAACTTTAAAACTAAAAGTGATAATTACACTTTTAGCATATCGTTAGAAAGGGCATGGACTGAGGATGTTTTAAAAAAATCAGAAGAACTCCAACCCTGTTAGTTTTTTTTTAAACCCCATAGAAAGTTGCCCTTAAAATTATTTCTTTACCTTACTACGGTACTTCAGGCCCCATAACTTTTCTTCTCCACAATTTTCTGGTGTAAAATATTTTTTTGCAGGACCCTAAGACTCTTAACGATTAAAACAAGACCATTAGCCGACCGGTCCCATGGATAGATTTTGAGCTACAGGTAGTTTTAGTCAAAAAAACATAAAAAATAAAAATAAAAAATAAAAATAAATTAAAAAAAAACCTTGAGGCCAAGGTCAATATAATGGGCGGGGGTAGGTAGCAGACTATCCCTAGTTTCTACCCTAGGCGTATGTACAGCTCCCTTCCAAACACCCTGTATAATGAAATGGAGGTACAGGTCAAGACTCTTATAATTTTTTGTGAGTCATGTGGTGGTCAAAATAAAAATTATACCATCTTTAGAATGCTTCATTACTTAGTTCACTGCTGCAATCGCTTAGAATCTGTCACAGTTATATTCCCGATAAGAGGGCACTCTTACATGGAGTGCGATCGTAATATGGCCTACTTAAATCAAAAAAAGGCTAGGATTGAACTTCCTGAAGAATGGGCTGAACATGTGCGTGGAGCTCGACAGAGACCGAAACCTTTCAATGTCATCGAATGCTCACAAGATGCATTCAAGGGCTGGACTGCATTTCTAAAACCATTTTACAAAAAAACTTGTCCTTTTCCCATAAGACCTGTGCGTGAATTTAGAGTCGAGAAAGAACACCCACGGCTCATGTTTCACAGAAATTTTAATAATTGTCCGTGGGCATCAAGTGTGGTCAACACACCAGTTTCTTTTCGGTCTATGAAGGCAGTTAATGAGGGCGAATTCAAATTACCTGGTTTGGCTTACAAAGAAAGGCTGCCTATATCAACAGCAAAATATAATGTCCTGCAGTCCCTGAAAAAGTTCTGTAGGCCTGAAACGAGACGTTATTTCGATGAACTTCCTCATGCTGCAAATGTCAAAGAATCAGAAGTTAATTAAAACAGTAATTTGGACACTGATCATTATTGACTATCAACGTAGTCTGGACAGTGATCATTATAGTCCTGATTTTTAAAGACTTACTTAAGATTAGATTATAATGCCCTAAGCATGATTATTTTCCAAAGAAATAATAAATAAATACATATACTTTAACTTTAATAAACAACATTTCATTACCTTCAGGTCCAAGTTTTTTTACACCGATTATAAATTTAAAACCCAGTTATCTTAAAACAAAGGACAATGGACATTCATCATTATTGCAGTGGACCCTTCATATCTAATGCGCCTAAGTCCTGATAAAACTAATCGAAAATGTATTTTTACACTGTGAATTTATTTTACTTTTTATTTTTTTGAGTGTCGCCAAGTTTAATATTGATAACACAAAATAATAATAACAGCTTTTCACTAGCGTAAACTTCCAACTAGAAAAGAACATCTTTATCTGAAAAATGTTTCAACGTGACTTGGGCGTTTTTGATATCTATCGACACATATGCTATTGATAGAAAATCTAGCAAATGGTGGCATCGAATTTTATTTCATTTTCTGGATTGCGCAGTTATAAATTATTTTCTGTTATACAAAGAACTTCAACAAAGACATCACCCAGAAATGGATCAGCTGAATACAAAGGATTTCCGGAGATATACAGGGTGTTTGGAGGGTGAGTAGCCATAGGAAAATGGTTGATAGGTGATGCTGTTGGCTACTTGTTGCGCCTAATTAAATAAATTTTTGCCCAATGTCCAAAGTGTAATAATTTTTTTGCTATTTTTCTAGAAAATACCCATTTTTTTTGTTAAAACCTTTTTTTTAATTAATTAATGCTCCAGGTGCCAATAAAATGATTTATTTTTTTAGTCTAGTGTTGTCTTATTCAGATTTAATCATAATTTCATACAAACATCTTGAAATAAACCTAACAGCGTCCAATCAAACATCCATAAATCAAAAATAAAAAATGTTATGTCCATTTTACAATGTAAAATAAAAAAAAATCACAAAGTGTGGGATTTAAAGTGTTATTAAAAACTTCTCCAGTTTATACTCTTTGCAACGGTATGCAACATGCACCATTAATAATCAGATAACTCAACAAAAAACCGGTTTGTCTTCAAGGATGCCTTAAAAGGGTGACGACAAAACTATTACATTGAGCAGGTAAAATCTTTTGGCTCATTCTAACACAGCTAAAAATAGCGTGCTATCTCTTTCATCGGTTGACAATACTCCTATCGGCCCTCGCCTGCCGTGTCGTGCATTTATTTAGTCGAGATTTGTTATTCTCTGCTACTTCACGTGTTTTTACCTCCGCTCCGCGCATTGTTTTTGTTATCGTTCTGTTTTGTTAAGTTTCGTTATTTTGTTGTTACTGCTATTTTAATGGCTGCTTTTACTAACGAAGAATACGCCGATATGTTGATGGCATACGGCAAAGCTGATGGAAATGGACGAGAAGCAAAAAGAATTTACGAAGAGCGTTTTCCCAATAGACGTCAACCTAATCGTCATACTTTTGAGACGACCTTTAGACGCTTAAGGGAAACTGGTAATTTAACTCGCCGTGAACCTGGAGTTGCCAGACAACGTAATTTTGCTGATGACGAACGTATTCTCGAAGCTTTTGATGAAGATCCCACAACAAGTATCCGCAATGTAGCTGCAACGCTAAATCTAAGCGTATGGAAAGTGTGGTCTGTTCTTCGTGCCAATGGAAAGCATCCGTTTCGCCGCCTCTTGCTAAATATGGATATTGATAATCGCGACTTCTTAAAAAGTATCCTGTGGACGGATGAATCAAAATTTTCAAGGGAAGGCATTGTGAATTTTCATAATCTGCATCATTGGGCCCCAAAGGATCGAAACCCAAAAAAGAAAAGAGCGATGACATTTCAACGGAAGTTTTCAGTAAACGTTTGGGCAGGGCTAATTGGCAACACGCTAATTGGTCCACATTATCTACCAGACAATTCGAATGGAGATAATTATCTAGATTTTTTAATAAATGATTTGCCCCAACTCATGGATGGAGTTCCAAATGTTGAAAATGAAGAAACCATTGTTTTCCAACAAGATGGTTGCCCGGCGCATTGGACATTAGCAGTCCGGGAACACTTAGATAATTCATTTCCCAACACTTGGATTGGCAGAAATGGCCCTATCCCATGGCCTGCAAGATCGCCGGACTTGACACCGCTTGATTTTTATGTCTGGGGCCGTGCTAAAGATCTAGTGTATACGGAAACGATTGACACAAGAGAGCAATTAATAGAAAAAATAGACAATGCATTTGCGATAATGAAGCAAGAAATTAGACTAAACCATACCACAACGGAAATAAGAAAGAGATGTCACGCATGTATTAGAAATAATGGACACCAATTTGAACAAGATTTAAAATAAATGATTTAATTCTTTTTTAATCAGCCCGTAGTAGTACAAAAAGTGCAATGTGTTGAGCTGTGTTAATTAATTTAACATAGACACGGCTAAACCTATTGCATTTTTTCATTACAGTATCGGAGACAAAAGATTTTACCTGCTCAATGTAATAGTTTTGTCGTCACCCTTTTAAGGCATCCTTGAAGACAAACCGGTTTTTTGTTGAGTTATCTGATTATTAATGGTGCATGTTGCATACCGTTGCAAAGAGTATAAACTGAAGAAGTTTTTAATAACACTTTAAAATCCCACACTTTGTGATTTTTTTTTATTTTACATTGTAAAATGGACATAACATTTTTCTTTTTGATTTGTTTGATTGGACGCTGTTAGGTTTATTTCAAGATGTTTGTATGAAATTATGATTAAATCTGAATAAGACAACACTAGACTAAAAAAATAAATCATTTTATTGGCATCTCGAGCATTAATTAATTTAAAAAAAAAAGGTTTTAGCAGAAAAAATGGGTATTTTCTAGAAAAATAGCAAAAAAATTATTACACTTTGGACTTTGGGCAAAAATTTATTTAATTAGGCGCAACAAGTAGCCAACAGCATCACCTATCAACCATTTTCCTATGGCTACTCACCCTCCAAACACCCTGTATATACCAAGGCATATTAGCACCAGTTCAAGCGATGAAGAACATAGGTCGCAAACGTCCTTATAGTAGTTCTGGACCGTCTTCCCCATTACCTGTTCAATTAAATGCCACAAGCCATCAGTTCCAAATGAATTACGCCTGGAAAGCAATATGCATCAACCAGAGCGTACAACTTCTAGGAGATGCGCAAAATGCAGTACTAAAATAAATCCTGCCCATATAGTATGGCAGTGCAGCACTTGTAAAGTGCCTCTTTGTGTCCGCAGTAGCAAAACATGTTTTGCATAATAATATTGTTTGATATTTGTTGTCAACCGTCACAGTGTTAGCAAACTAACCACCCTGAACCCTGAAAGCCTTACATGATATATTGTTTTTTATAATTTTTCTAATACAATAAACCTTAAGTAAACAAAATAAATTGTTATTTTATTTATAATGTAATTAATAAAAAATTGTGGCTGAAAGAGTTGTTTTTTTTTTAGTTTTGATTGACTATTGAGAGTTTGAGTCATGTTTTCATTTATGAGCCCTTTGATGTACGTTAGCCCTTTACCGCATTGTGGTTTATAAGTGAACCAAACCATATTATCCTAAATATTTTTAAGTTCCAAACTGATTTCCTTGTTTTATGCATACTGTGTCAAATTCGTCCCATACGAGCTTCATTTTATTTATAAAACCGCCATCTATGAGCAAGTTGTGTGAACTACTTTCTTCGTCAAAGTCAGTTAACAAGTACGAACCGGTCCGGAGCAAGTTGTTGATTTTCAAAATTGTGTAATAAATACAAATATCGGTGATAGTGCTTGAAAATAAATACTACAGGAAAGAAAATAATCTAAATATTGATAATTAGGTAAGTTTTTATTGTTTTATCAAATAATAATTAGTTTTAGGTGGTTCTAACTGAATGGAACAAATTTGGTACAACATAAAGAAATATTCTTTCTTCCTTTGTACCATATTAGTGCCAACATGCACCAATGCTATGTAAAATTGCTTAGCTTGTTTTGTGATGTACCGTCTTATTTTGTTATTTACGTGGTTTTATGCTTATTTAATCGAACATCTATTTACAGGAAATTTGCGATATGGATCCACGTCGATTTTACGGAGGCATTCATACAATAATCCAGGATTTTCCTGTAAATAGTAGTGACGAAGACCTTTCCGAAGATGAACATCGGGTAAGCAGAGCTCATCATTTACCTCCTCGGTATATTCCTGAATCTCACGAATCCAACTCAGAATCGGACGATAATACACCTTTGTCACAATTGCCGTCTTCATCAAATAGAAGCGCAAGATATGAAAAACCGGAGGGACGGATTTCTTAAAAAAGATGAGACCAAAACAACTTTCAGTGGTAATGTAGATTTGCCTGCCGAAATCATGAGCTTAGAAACCCCTATTCAATTTTTTAAGTACTTGTTTACTGACGAAATGTTCCAGCACATACAGCAAGAATCCATGAGATATGCAATAGAAAAACGTCCAGAAAAGATTTTTTGTACCACAGCAAAAGAAATTGAGCAGTTTGTAGGTATTTGTATTAACATGTCTATTATACAATTGCCATCAACATCAACCACAAGACATTATTGGAATGAAAGCTTGGGACACCCAAAAATATATAATGTTATGGCATGCAATAGGTTTGAGGAAATAAAAAGATTTATACATTTCAACACAAACTCGATGCCTAGTACCCAAAGGTCAACCAGGACACGATCCTCTTCACAAAATACGACCTTTTTTGGAGCAACTCAGACTGAGACTTTTGAGAGTACCTAAAGAAGAATACATGGCCGTAGACGAGCAAATAATACCTACGAAAAGTAGGTCAACTATGCGACAGTATAATCCAAAAAATCCGGTAGTTCCGGCTTCAGTTACGATTTCGAAATTTATACTGGAGCTCAAGGGCCTGTACAAGTCACCAATTTGCCAAAAATTAGTATTTCTAGTGATGTAGTTGTTCGTCTTGCAAGAACTATTCCCGAAGGAGTCAACTATAAACTGTTTTTTGATAACTGGTACACTTCTCTGCCGTTGTTGACTTATCTTACTAAGAAGGCTATTTTACCGTTAGGCACAATAAAAGCCAATCGTGTTCCGGGGTACAAAGTTCCAGTAGAAAAAGATTTGAAAAAAAAGGGGAGAGGTGCAACTGTTGAGAAACTGACCACTGTAGAAGATATAGATGTTTCTGTGGTAACTTGGTATGACAACAGAGTCGTGAACTTGGCTTCGACCTACGTCGGAAGCAAACCATCTTCTGAAGTTCAACGTTATAATAAAAAGGAAAATGATTTACCAAACTATACCATGTCCAAAAGCAGTGATGACTTATAATAGACACATGGGAGGAGTGGATCAGTTAGACGCACTTCTTGGTTATTATAGAATCCAAATTAGATCCAAAAATTTTTATCACCGCATATTCTTCCATATGATAGACATGACTGTAGTCAATGCATGGCTTTTATACAGGCGCAGATTTGAAAATGCTGAGTCGTGGCTTCCTTTAGCCGATTTCAAGTGCGCGGTAGGTGAAGATTTGTGCTATGCCTATAAACCTGCAACGAGTAGTAAACGTGGTCGACCATCTTCAAGCATTATGGAACAATCCATTCAAGAAAAAAAATGAGAGGCCCATAGCAATAATGCCATCTCAGGACGTTCGTTTAGATAAGATGGATCATTTGCCTGTCTGGTCCACTAGACAGCGTTGTAAGGTGAATGCAATGGTAGATCTCACGTGGAGTGCCGAAAATGCAAAGTCAACCTTTGCCTCAACGATAAAAGAAATTGTTTCGAAGTATTCCATACTACATAATTTTTACGATTATATTTTATAAGATTATTTTTATATTGATTTTTGCTCAATGTACCAAATGTGATCCAAAGTAATAAGTGTTAAACTTAATTTTCTGCTCAATGTACCAAAAATGATCCAAAGTGGAAAAGTGTTTTTTTTTCTAAAACTATTCAATAATAAGAAAAATCCTGAAACACGTGTCCATTTATTTAGTGTTTCCTACCATATATATTTTTTTCAAACTTAAAGAAAAAATCATGCAGTAAAGGGTTACTAATTATCTTTTTATAAGTCAACAGGATTTTTAATCAAAATCCACATTCATAGGTAATTTGGGATTGTTTTTATTTCTCTCAGTTATAAACAAACACTATGCATAATGAATTGGTTTAGTCTATACTTATACCATAGAAAATCAAATTGATAACCTAGTAAACAGACTTACTGAGTTTTGATATTGTTTCTACAGTAATACTTGGATAAATTCACATATAAAAATAAAGTATGAGCGATTCAATTGTAACCATAAACTCCTTATCGATATTACAAACTGATGTCAACAATATAGCACAAATTTTTGCCATACATCCAAATCTCTCGATTTGGATCTTTTCTTTTCTTCGGGCGAACGAATCAAAGTAGCCGATCGATTTCTTGGCTCTCCTGAACATATTTGTTGAAACGAGTTATTATGTTTTGATTTTAAGCAGCCGATTTTTTGGAAACACTTAGACATTAAGTTTATGTCTATAGGAGGTATAGTACATAATGTAAGCAGGTATATTATTCTTAGTGTTTCAAAAAACATCATAGTAAATATTAGGGTTTAATTCTGGAGTAAACTGTACTAGCAGTAATACATATTCACAAGCATTCAACAAAAAAAAATCTAGAGATAGTTATCTCAGGTCACATATATTGTGAATTAATAAGATAACTATCATCAGAACTTGTTGTATAAAGTCTGTGAATAAGTATTAAATTTTTGAAGCATGCTTTATACAATTTCATTTACGAGTCCATGAAATATTGAAACACTTTATCAATAAAGATTCCGATATCATGTAACAAGAAACCTAGTCAATAGGTCAAAGTTGTCTACAACATATGTCATAATTAGCAAAAAATAATTATTTTTTGGACCAGTCTTTATATTTGTAATATACTTATTACTCATACAACTCAATACCTTCTGAATTGTTTTTTAAACTTTTCGTAATGGTAGTCATCAGTAGCCCTCTCTCCTTTGGCTTTTTTAACTATTTTGTCTACACTATCGTCAATAGGATTGCTTTCGGATTGTGTTTTAGGAGCAACAGGCTTTTCTACTTTTCGTTTTTTAGAACTGTCACTGTCAATGTTGAATCTGTTGTGTTGAACAAAATTTACTGCCATATTCGTGGGAACAAATTGCGAAGGGCTATCTTTCTTATTGTGTCTCTCCCAGAGAAGTTTCATTTTAGCTTCTTCAGTTGCTTCTATGTTTTTGATCTTAGCATCGATGCCCAAGTCTACCTCAGGAATGCCACTGAGCATTTGGTTTGACAACATTTCTTCTGAGCGGTGAGCAGAAGACACTCTTAGATGTTCAGGCAAAGATAATAGTGCAGCTTCTTCTGGTGATAAATACTTGAGTGAATCATTATGTTCCGATTCATCTTTACCTTCATTGTGTCCTTCTGTAAAGACAAAAAAAAAAGTTTATTAGTCTACAATAATCACAATCATAATATAGAATATTCATAATCTTTGAACATATAAACATTTTCAAAGTAAGTTCAATATGTCAGTAACACAGACTTTTCCTTTCTTATATGAAATCATAAAACTTATATTTGCAGTTTTAATAGCCTAATGTAAACCATGATAAAACCCAGGAGATAAATGGACTACATTTCAACTGTACCCTGACTGCAAATTTGCCATTAGAACACAGTCTAACATGACTGCAACAAAACTGTAGTGTCTAGAGCCTAGCAAGGGCATTTTTAGAAACAGAAAATGATTAATAGGCAAAATTATTAGTTAATGATATAATAATATATTAGATGTAATTTACTGTTTCTTAAAAACAAGAAACAGTAAATTACATCCATCATCTTGGCAATTTTATTTTAATTTATAAACAGATTGACACAATATTTGCTATTTATAAACTATATTATACTAGCAGCCCGCCCCAGCTTCGCACGGGTAGACTTTTATACCCTACCCCTACCCTACCCTACTCTACCCCTACACTACCCCACCCCTACCCTACCCTACCCCTACCATAGGGAAGTGACACGGGAACGGCATAAAAAGTATCCTATGTCCTTCTCCCAGTTCTTAGCTACCTCCCTACCAATTTTCAGCCAAATCAGTTCAGTCGTTCTTGAGTTATAAATAGTGTAACTAATACGACTTTCTTTTATATATATAGATAGATATTTAAATATCTATACTAATATTATAAAGAGGAAAGATTTGATTGTTTGTATTGAATAGGCTCCGAAACTACTGGATGGATTTGAAAAAGTATTTTACCGTTGGAAAGCTACACTATCCCGAATGACATAAGCTATATTTAATTATGAAATTCCCACAGGAACCGGAGTTACGCGGGTGTATAATCTATATTATTGGCTAGATCAACATTTTATTAAATTTGTTACCAATTTTCAGTCGGTACAATGTTTAAAGCCAGTGAAATAATATCATACCTTCTACTCTCCATTTATTATAACATTAGACAAAAGAGTATTGCAGAAACAGGACTATGAAACCTTTTATGTATATACATGCAAATAACAGTATGACATTTGCAGAAAGATGACATTATAAACTGACAAAATTAAAAAACATGTGCTGTCAACACTTATGAAGGTAAAGTTATAGTGGGTAGTAAAATAATAACTAGCTTCCTGCATGTGGTTTTACCTACACACTGAACTAAAACATACACAACCACTTCATTGAAATTTTAATGTTGTTAAAAAACATAATTGTTATGTGGTGATTATGGCATAACTACAGTAAGTATTATGACCAATACCTATACAATAGGTATTCTTATTAATACTGCAGCTGAATAAAGACATATTCCAAAGAAAAAACCATGTGTAAATTCTAAGACTACGCACTGACCATAATACCAAAATGGGTTACACAAAATCAGTAATTATAAATATTTATCTATTTATAATTACTGATTTTGTGTAACCCCACAAGAACTTTCGGTCAAAAATACAATAATTGAAGACAAGATCATAAAAAAATGCCATGTGCTGATGAGTTACATAGAAATAATCAACTAAAAATACAAACCTTTTCTCTTAGTTAGTTGTTCTTCAATATACTTCATCATTTCCTCATCTTCATCTCGTTTATTAGTCTCCGCAGAAAACTGCGTCCCAATTCCTGTGTCGTATGCGTCGTCAACCTGTTTCACTTTCCCGCTTTTTAAAGCGTCCATGTTTACCATCCCGCCAGCTTTCACTTTAAAAGGATCTTTACATGTGATTTCCTCTGCTGATATCTTCTGACCTGTAGCAAGCGCCAATACACTAACCCCGTTCGGACGTTGCCGAAGTTTCTGAAGAACTTTCGTTTCTTCTAATTTTGATAGTAACTGCTCTTCTAGATCTGGGTCGTCGTCATCTTTAATTCGCTGGCGGAGATTCTTTGGCTTTTTTGGCTTGAATTTTACTTCAGTGCTAAGATTTTGATCGTCATCCATCTTAATGTTAGATTAAAGTCGGAATTATGACGTGAATAACAGCTACCTCGAGGTAAAAACACCAGAATGTTCAACGTATGTATGTTGTACTTGATCTTATTTCATACAAATAATATTGTGAGAGAACTCAATAAACTTATTTCGAGACACGTTTTCGGAAAACAAAACTGACTGTATGTATAACGAACACGCAAAGTTAGAAGTTAGAACGCCCACCATGACACCACAGACTATAAATAATTTAATTTGACGCGTCCTCCTAACACAGTGTTGCCAGATAATCTTTAATTTAAAATGAAAATTATATTTTCGCTTTGAGTTTTTGTTAACAAAACATTGAATACATTTTTTGCAATATTATTAATGGCTTCCCTATTAATAATATCCTAACCTTCCTTAACATTTGGGAGATGGCTTTTAGATAGTTATTATTTATACACAGTAAATAAATTTTCTAATGGTTCAAAAACGAATGTTATAACTTAAACATTATATTTTCTATGAGTGATTAAACAAAGACCTTATGAGTGTAATATTAAAGGAAACAATCAAATTACTTCCTGAGAAATAATTTCGTATCAATACAACAAAGACAGTTATTTAAAATAATTTATTAAGTAGGGAAAAGTGGGACATATTCACACAAAGGGCACCTACATACACCGAGTTTATCTAAAGTTAGGAACGCAGCCCAATATTGTTGTTATTGTATTATTTAAGCTACACAAAATCAGTAAATTGGCATTTTTAGGGTTCCGTAGCCGAAGGGTAAAAATGGGTTCCTGTTACTAAAACTTCGCTGTCTATCTGTCACCAGGCTGTATACTCTTGAAACTTTTTTTTTATTGATATAAATGATGTATTTCTGTTTTCACTATAACAACAAATATACTACCCATACAACAAACGTGATTTTTTGCCGTTTTTTACCTTTGTGCGCCAATCCGACTCGCACTTTGCCGGTTTTTTAAATATGTTTTGCATGTATAATAAAATAATCCTGAGTTAGGCAATATTGTTAGGCAATAGCCTCCTAATTGCAAACAATTATTATGTAATTGAATCAGCCCCCTAATTCAATTAGGTACTTGCTTTCGGTTTCGGTAGTAATGGGACTCAAAATCTTTGTACAAAATCAGAGACTTCTTTCCATCTAGTATTTGGATGGTTCAATTTTTTTTATATATTTTTTTTTATTCATAGCTAGTAACGCTTTTTGTTCGTCTGCTCACCCCTTTGCATTTTTTGAATACATTTTATAATTATTAAATATTTTATTAAACAAATTTACTATAATTAAAGCTATTATATAAGGAATTGTTATTTAGCGAATTATAAAGTCTGAAAATATTTAATGATTTTTGAAACAAAGTTAATTTAGACAATTTACCTTTTGGCTGTGGTATTCAGAAGAAGAATACTACCTAGTCGTGTCGTGTAGCTCACGGACGGGGGCAACGAAGGAGGGGGGTTTTAGTGGTCCTCTCCTCGGTGGGAATGAGTAAATGCATTTCCCCCGGACAAAAAAATATACTAAAATTGTGATCTACAATGATTTTACACAAGTATGAGCTCTAATATAATTATAAATACCTAGGTAATTCCGAAGGCCAATCATGTAATGAAAAAGTAAAAAAAAAAAAGTTTTCATTACTGTAGGCACTATTATTAGAACGCATTTCCTATGTTATTGTAATTGTATTATTTATGTTAACATGTTAACATAGGGAATGCGTAAATGAATTACCCCCGGACAACAAATAAAAATGGCCATATTAACATAATAATTAACTTTACCTATAAAATTGCTGTTTTGTATGAAAAAAATTTATCGATTTTTTTCATGTATATTTTATTTGTATTAATCGAAGTAATCACGCATGCAATCAATGCATCTTTGCCAACGCAGTGGCAGTTTATTGATGTCCTTCTTAAAGAAATCAGCTGGACGGGAGGCAACAAATTCTTTAAAGGCATTTTGTACGGCCTCTCGGGTATTGAATTTTGTTCCCGCCAAGAAGTTATCCAAATTCTGGAAAAAGTAGTAGTCTGTAGGCGCAAGGTCTGGTGAGTAGGGCGGATGACGGAGAGCTTCCAACCCCAGTTCTTGCAACTTGAAGACCGTCTGCTGTGCAGTATGAGGTCGCGCGTTGTCGTGCAGGAGCAGCGGAGACGAGCGATTGACCAATGCTGGTTGGAGATGTGCCAGCTTCTCCATCATTGTGTTCAGTTCTTCACAGTACACATCTGCAGTAATGCTCAACCCGTTTGTAAGAAGCTGTGATGAATCACACCGGCGCTAGACCACCAAACAGTGATCATAACTTTTCTAGGGGTAAGTTTTCGTTTAGGGCATTGTTTAGGTGCTGAACCAGAATCCAACCAACTTGCTGAGCGCTTGCGATTATCAATCAGAATCCATTTTTCATCGCAGGTAACAATACGGTTCAAAATTCCTTCATTTGTGTGTCTGTTGAGCAGTGCAAGGCACGTCTCGACGCGGACTTCGCGCTGGCGATCATTGAGTTCGTGGGGCACCCATTCGTCAAGCTTTTTTACCTTGCCAATTTGACGCCAATGGACCAATATTGTTTTGACGCTAACGTCGAAAGCTGCTGCTAATTCGCCTTTAATTCGTCATTGTCGACCAGTCTTCGGACGACCGCGAGGTTCATTTTTCAGGTCGAAATTTCCAGAACAGAAGCGAGCAAACCAATAACAGGTAGTGCGTTGGTTTGTAGTGTTAGCTCCGTAAACGTCGTTGATGTTGCGTGCCGCTTGTGCCGCGTTGCTGCCACGACGGTACTCATATTCCATAATTACTCGAATTTTTAACGTATTCATGATGACGAAAAAGATTGAAATGCGATGAAAATGTAACACTAATCAATAAACAAATGACTACTTTTGGAAAAAAATCCATGGTTTTTAAGTAAAATTAATTTGAAATTAGAATTCTTAGCCAAACAAAAATTATTTTGATTTGAAATGGCCAGTACTGCAGAACGGCAATTTCATAGGTAAAGACCTAATATAATTGACATCGCCTATTTAAAATATTTTATTTATACGCTGAGTAGTGAGGAAATTTGTATCAAAATCATAGTAATATCGTTACGTCATTAGCCTCTAGTTTAAATCTGGGGATAGTAAGTCAGACAGGGTTTGGTGTGGCCGCCGACTGGTCGCGCCTAGGCTTTTAGTTTTTTTAATACTAACGATATACCTAAATGTATTAACGCGCGACAGTCGCGGCGGGAATCGGCGTCGACGCGTCGTGGCGTGCCATATATCGTCATTCCAAATTGTAATTGTTAGTCTTAAGCGTTTTTTATAAAATATTTAAAATGGGATTTGATGATGGTCAAATAATTTTAGACAATACGAATGGTGCTTATTTTGCCGGCCAAACTATTTATGGACGGATTGTGTTCGATCAACGCAAACAAAAAACTATACATGGTAAGTTTAGAATTAGTTTGAAATTAGATACCTATTATTATTATAAATTAATTTAATATTCAGCGAATAGGTATATGTTATATGCCTATTTTAATTTAAAAAAAATTGAGAAATATTATTAATTAATTAGATTTTATTTTATTTATTAGGAAATCCAGTAGTTGTTACATTAGGTACACATACAATTTTTGAATAAATATTATAGATAGTTGATAAATGCACAACACGTTAAAGTGTCACAACATGCACACATATGGTAACATTAATTTAAAATAGGTAATTATAATTTTAATATTCAAAATATTTGACAGATTACCTACTATCGCTCCGTTTTTATTAATAAAAGTGATAAGATATTTGTTTGTAATTTCAAATGCGCTCTAATATGCGCTTTTGATAAAAATAGAATGCACAACACTTAGGTAAATAGATCTTAGACCTAGTAATTAAAAACATTCGCGTCAAAACAAGTAATAAAATTCGGCGTCTTGATACCTATATAGACGCCCAATTTTATTACTAGAATGAATTCAGACTGACGTAATCCCATAAAGCGCAGGCCACACCGCCAGCGGGCGGGCGAGCGAGCTTGGCGGGCGAACATCGTTTCACCTCTTTTACATACTTCGGTTCACACCGCGAGCTACCGACTAACCTACGTTAGCGATGCGAGCGAAGCTAACGAAATATTCAACGATTCCAGCGAAGCTACTCGTTCACTTTGTTAGGTTAGGTTAGGAACCCCATAGTTTAGCTCGCCAATATTTCGCATAGTTTGTATAGTTTCCTTCTCTCGCTTCGCCTGCCCGCCTAGCTCGCTCGCCCGCCCGCTGGTAATGTGGCCTGCGCTTAACAGCTAACAAAACGAGAATAAGTTTGTGCCTACATAGGTACCTACATACATCTATATCTAGATTTATTCAAGGTCACACGAGACCAGACACGGGTTATGCTGGCAGACTGCACATTGTATGAATTTAAATAAGTGTCGAATTCGAAATAAAAATATTTTAAATGCGGTTTCGCTAAGCAGGTTCTACGGTTTCACCGCCCACCAAAATTTAGCGATTATTGTATTATTATGAAATGTTTTTATGATATTGCACTTAGAGCCTAAAAGCGTAAAAAAACAAGAATTACCTACATTAACACAAATTAACACAGTCTCAGCTCATAAAAATGAAGGAGAAGCATAGTTCAAATATAGAAACACTAGCTGCGCCCCGCGGTTTTACCCGTGTTACTCTGCTTCAGTGGGTCGCAGCGTGATGTTTTGTTGCCGATATGTTAATCTAGCATATAAACTATCTACGTGCAAACTTTCAGCCAAATCTATTCAGTAGTTTTTGCGTGAAAGAGTAACAAACATAGGTACATGAGTACATCCATACATTCTTACAAACTTTCGCGTTTATTATATAACTAGCGACCCACCCCGGCTCCGCACGGTTACAATGCTGATGTATTATACATATAAACCTTCCTTTTGAATCACTCTATCTATTAAACCCGTTGAGTAGTGTTAAAGATTTAAGCATACATAGGGATATAGGGACAGTGAAAGCGACTTTGTTTTATATTATATAGTGATAGGATAAGATAGGAAAAGTAGTTGTAAGACTCATATTTTGTCAAAAAAAAATGAGTTGGGTCTTGGCTCGATAGAATTACCTAAGTCAGTCTATTTAAACATTTTTCTATCGATGTTTTAAATGTTATCTATATTTATACGCCTTTATCTTAAATATTCTGACACTTCTCGTAATTTTTTTCAACAGTTTCTTTCATAGGTACTTTGCTATTTATTTATGTACACAAACACACAAGATACAAAAAAAAACCAAAAAACGACAATTATGTACAAAGGTACTACTTATTTCTAAAGAAATAACTTTTTTTTTGTTGTCCGGGGGGAAATTCATTGACGCATTCCCACCACCGCTGCAGCGTATTCGCGCGCTGGCGGTGGGATATGTGGGACTCGCCTTCTCCATAGCGTGGTATGCTAAATACCACGAGGAGAGGACCCTACACCACTAAAACCTCCCGGACACTCCTTCGATCCGCCGTTGGCGGGGGTCGGGTACGCATGAGCAATCCGGCCTTCTAAAGTAATACCTGCGAGAAGAGAAGTCGAAAGATAGAAGAGTTAAGAAGTATGTAGAATTTTGTCTACACACTTATTTATTTTGTCTTTGTCTTCAGAATTATCAACATCATAACAAACAAATCCGCCAAAACCGTCAAGTCGATAGGTACCTAACAAGTTATGCGCGATATATATTATTTATTTATGTATTTATTTTTATTTATTTATTTATGTACACACATAACACATACAAACAACGAAAATATATAAAAAGAACATATGACACAAAGGTACAGCTTATTTCAATACAGAAATTTCTTCCAGCAGACCCGCAGAAGGAGAAATAGCAAAATTAAAACTGGAATTTTGCGTGTAGGTCAATAATAAACTTACATACCAATATTTACATAAATACTTATTTACAGATATATGTATATATATATATATATATATATATATATCAACTAGAACCTAACTATAATATACTACATATCAATAAATACATTTAGGATGATAAAGAAAGGTAATGTTCTTTGACTCGTTTTTTAAATGTGAAAATTGTGTCACATTTACGGATATCAGGCGGAAGAGCGTTCCATAATCTGGCTGCGTGAACAGTAAAGGAATGGGTATAAAAATCGGTTTTATGGGGGGGGAGCTTTAAAAGGAGTTTTAAATGAGATCTGCACAGAGCATCAGATGGAAATTTAAAGGAGAATCGCTCTTGCAAATAGGATGGAGTAAGAGGATTATGGAGGATATTGTATAGGAGACACAATATGCGAGTATTCCTGCGAAGACGGATTGGGAGCCACTTGAGGTCTTTCCGAAAACTGGAGACATGATCATATTTTTTGAGCCCAAATATAAAACGGATGCAAAGGTTTTGTAGACGCTCAAGTTTATTAAGAAGCTCCTCAGTAGCATCCAAATAGCAACAGTCAGCGTAGTCCAATATGGGTTGAATCAAGGTCTGAGCAAGTGAGATTTTCGTTTTCAAGGGTAAAAAATTCTGGAGTCGTCTCAGCGAGTGGAAAGTAAAATGTACTTTCTTGCTGACTTCTGCAACCTGAGGTTTCCAAGTAAGATTGGAGTCAATAATAACACCTAGATATTTCACAGAGTCAGCAAAAGGGATAGGAACACCGTTGAGGCTAACCACAGGGAGAGACGTCGTGTTAAGCGCACTACGCATGGCTCTACTGCCTATAATTAGGGCTTGGGATTTGGTAGGGTTAATCTGTAGGCCATGTGATGTTACCCAGCGGTTGATCTTTTCCAAGTCACGGTTTATGTCAGAAATCGCTGTATCTACGTCGTCACGAGCAAAAGAACGATAGATTTGCAAATCGTCTGCGTACAGATGGAAACTGGAGGAGATATCTCTAGTGACAGAGTTGATAAAAATGGAAAAAAGCAATGGAGAAAGAACGCCACCCTGGGGCACGCCTGCATCGAGCTGACACCAATCAGAGAAGGCCTCATCGAGGTGTACACGCTGCGAACGTCCCCGAAGATAAGAAGAAATCCAGGAAAGAGTAGAAGAGGAAAGGTTGATAGAGGATAGGATACCGATCAGAATGTCAAAATCAACAGTATTAAACGCACTACTGAAATCAAGGAGGACGAGAACCGTGAGGGATTTGTTTTCCATAGCCCAGCGAATATCTTCAGTTACTTTGATAAGTGCAGTAACTGTGCTATGGCCTGGACGAAATCCCGACTGGAAGGGAGAAAGGATAAGATTGCGGGAAAGGTATGAGGATAACTGGTGATGGACTAAATGCTCCAAAACTTTGGAAAGAAATGGGAGAATGGATATGGGGCGGAACTGGATTATACTAGCTTCCCGCGCGCGGTTTCACCCGCGTGGCTCCCGTGCCTGTGGGAACTTCGTAATAAAATAAAGCCTATATCCTTCCTCGATAAATGGACTATCCAACACTGAAAGATTTTTCGAAATCGGATCAGTAGTTGCTGAGATTAGCGCGTTCAAACAAACAAACAAACTCTGCAGCTTTATAATATTAGTATAGATAAAGGCATTCCTTGTAGAAACGCGGAGGAACCTACTTAGGTACCTACATGTTCCAAAAGCCAATAACAGTACATAAATACGACACGGATCTTCTTTTAGTTATCTATACTATTTTGACGATAACCTTGACTTACAGTAGGTAGGTACGCTCACTATCACGAACCAATTCTTATTACTTTCAAAATAAAAGTAGGTACTCTCTTAATATGAATCTAATGCCATTAATATAAGGGTTAAAATATTTGGTTACTGTCGAATCGTAACGTAAAGTTGTAAATAATAATTCAGAATAGATGTAGGTACAGACTGAGAAATTGCTGTTGTCGTCAGTATGACAGTTTTTGGAGACATATCTTTCATACTGGCACTTACCTATGTCCCAAAAATCCCACAGAGACGGGCTTTAGTAAAATAGGTACAAAAAGTCATAATCCCTCAATCTCATCGCCAGCGACCACCCTGAGCCGAGGCCCAAGCCCTACAGGGGACGCCCTCTTGCGCAGGTTGCTTAGTTTGTAGTTTTTAAACCCTTTATTAAGGCTGGAGCCGCTGGTTCGGGCAATACGTAAGACCGTCCGAAAAAAAAGGGACGGGCTTACGCCCCAACATGCCGTTATATGGATCAAATCCCTCCAATAACATATGATTTCTCTGTGCTTTTAGATAAAAAATATCTTGATAAAATGGGTCAATGAGATAAGTCAAAAGAAAAAAAAAAAAAAACTTGATCCGTAATCCGTTCTTGGGTAAATGAGGCGCTATTAATAGTGTAATCGGAAATCATAATCTCTTTTTGACACCTGTAACGGCTGTAACATTGTCCAATACCTACATGTACCCAAGAAAAATTGAAATGGGAATATATATTTCTAAAAATATTGAATCTTAAAAAATTACCGTTTCGCTTCGCATTTTGCCAACTTTACGGTTACCTACCTTTCACTTAAATTATTTTCTTTTGGTTTAATGCTATGTCAAGCATTGATTGAGGACTTCCGCATTATCATTATAATGGTGTCCCTATGTAATGAATGTATGCAGGAGTAAACCTATTTCTTTTTTCAGAAAAATTGACCGGAATAAAACCTTCGGACCACACTTCTCGTGTAGATTATTTGTTCCTTATAACTGTAGCAATGTTGTATACGTATCAATATGTTTTAGGTATAAGTGTGAATATAAAGGGGTTCTGTAAAGTGCATTGGACCACCGAGGGCACGCGAACTGTAGAAGATCGGGAGGAAAAGTATACAATCAACCACCAATCAGATGAGGAATATCTTCGAAGGGAATTATTCCTTTATGGAAATGAAAATGGTAAGTTGAAGCTAGTTGCTGGTATTTTTTTAGAGATGTACAGCTTAGAGCCACGACGCTGAATGGGCTGTTTGATTTGGTAAACTAAGTAACTCCATCTTATAGAATACCACCGTGTATGAAGGGGTAATTAAGGATAGGCCGTCAGGGGTAGAAATGATTGTAGCTGCACAAACAAACCACAACTGTTTTTAGATTTGGACTCTTCTACCATTTAACATCATTTTATAAAAACATAATTAAGTATGAAGATATTACCTTATCTAAACTGTGGCATTTGTTTGTTAGGTAAGGTTATTGAATGCAATAGCCATTTGAACCATTTGTCCTGTAACATTAACTGTAAATCCGTGCATTCTTTTTTATTGTGTACCTACTTACCTCCTTATTTTGTATCAATTATCTTGTTCTTATATCAGGCCTCAGTGATATCAGCACTAATTTTGTAAATTAAAACACTAATTTGGCAGACTAAACTAAATGGTCTCTTAGTTCAATTGGACTTAAATGCCTCAACACAAAAACAATTGTAGGTACCATTTTAATATAGAGCTTCGCTTTAATTCGTTTATTATATGAATTACTTTAATAACAAATGCAGAGACCGTCCAGGGACGACGACTTTAAAACACTTTAACAATTAAAAATAATCAGGCACAGACGACGTAAGGCGTGGGCGGTGTGAACCACCGCCC
Source organism: Nycteola revayana (assembly GCA_947037095.2). Lineage (NCBI taxonomy): Eukaryota > Metazoa > Arthropoda > Insecta > Lepidoptera > Nolidae > Nycteola > Nycteola revayana. The sequence goes on from OX344844.2 coordinate 5,522,844, forward strand.
TCAGCCTCGCGTGTTAAGTTCCTAGCGCCTCAAACGCCCACTTTACGGACCAACCACTACCAGTAATATCTTCCTCTATACAGTGACAACTCTCAATCTGACATGAGTATTTGAATCAAAAGTCAATAGAGGGCCTCAGAAATGTATCTCACCACATACAATTTCAGTCTAACCGGCACTGTTAACAGGGCCCCTTTTGAGACTTGAGCCCCCAGTCTATGGAAATAATTAAGAAAGCGATGTAGTTTATATGACGTGTTTTTAACTAGTTCCACTATTGTTGCGCTAAATAGACATGACTGATTCTAAAATATTAAACAAGACAGAATAAAAGGAACACATCTAAAAATTTCCACGTTCGAATATTTGACTAGCATTCTAAGACTTGAGTACTACGCGCGTTATCAATTGATATACCTACTATGGGGTGGGGTGGAGTCCTGACTAAGGATTAAATAAATATACTAAGCTACATAATAATTGTTTTTTGTACAGGCGAGTACACATTGCAGTCCGGTCACCACGACTTTAAGTTCGAGTTCCAGCTTCCCAACAATCTTCCATCATCATTTGAAGGGACCTACGGACACATCCGTTACCGCATCAAGGCTAAGATGCTGAATTCGGGGATGTTCTCTATGAACAAAGAGAAAAAGTTGCCCATCACTGTGGTTACGCCCCTGGATCTCAATTCAGATGCTAGGTATAAGGTAAGCATGTTTTTCATCGCCATCATCATTTCATTCGTAGGACGTCCACTGCTGGACCTCCCTCATAGATCTCCAGTTGTTGCGGTTAGAAGCGGCTTGCATCCATCGTGATCCCGCGGCCTTAACCAGATCATCCGTCCATCTAGTTGGTGGACGTCCTACGCTACGCTTGCCGATCCGCGGTCTCCATTCAAGAAAAGCGATGCTATATGGCCTGCCCGTTGCCACTTCAACGAACTAAACCGTTGGGCTATCTCGGTAACCCGCGTTCTTTTACGTATCTCCTCATTTCCGCTTATATTTTTTGTTTTTCGGACGGACGTTTGTTGTTAGGCCTGTGGCTTTTGCTACTTCACCGGGCATAAAGGCGAGCAGAGCTCCAGCGTAGATAAATGGTTTAAACACTACAAACTAAGCAACCTGCGCAAGAGAGCGTCCCCTGTGGGACTTGGATCTCGGCTCAGGGCGGTCGCTGACGGGGAGATTAAAGGATTATGGCTTTTAGTTTCTTTAGGTTAGTTTTGTACAACTGTCGCTCTACTTTACAGTTCGCGGGCCTCTCGGACTTCGGGTCTACGAGGGCATCGGATGGTTTCTGATTCGATCTCGTAAAGAAAGCCCGAGCAAATATACTGGTAGTTACGCAAGAAAACAGTCGCAGATTTGACAAACACTCAATTCACGGATCAAAGCACACCCAGACTACGAACTGTGGTTCACACACATGTCAAATCGAACCCAAAACACCAGATCTCAAAAGCAACTACCGTAACCACTAAGCCAGAGGCGTGTTCTTTATTCCGACTTGTAGTAGCCTCAAGTACAGTTGCTGTTCCAGCATTCTGCCCACGCGCCCCTTTGTACCTTCGCGCCCCAAGGCACTTGCCTAGTTTGCCTTATGGATAACCGGCCTCTGCACTAAGCCACCGATTCAGTAAACATGCTAAAACGTAGCTTGTGTACCTTTTCAGGAACCATTAGAATTGGACCTCACTCAGTCGTACTGCTGTTGGTGCTTCAGCCGAGGTTCCTCAGAGGTCCGCGTTAAACTGCCGGTATCTGCCTACTGTCCCGGACAAATAGTCTCCATGGACGTCAGTGTCATTAACCTCAGCAGTGTAGAGATGGATACCATCAAATTTGCTATACGGAAGGTCTGTATCTATGTTTTTTCAGGAGTTCCACAAGGATCCCATTTAGGCCCTTTATTATTTATTTTATACGTGAATGACTTAACTAAAAATATGCTTAATTCTAACCAATTATACAAAATTATACGCCGATGATACAAAAATTTTCCGAGTCATTAGGAATTTGGATGATTGTAAGTTGCTGCAAGAGGACTTAAAAGTCTTTGAGACCTATTGCGAATCAAGTAACTTATTTTTAAATACAGATAAATGCTCTATTATTAGTTTTAGTAGGAAAAAAACAATTTTGAACTATAATTACACCCTTTGTAATAAGGAGCTAGTTCGAGTGACACAGATACGTGATTTAGGCGTTATAATGGACTCAAAACTCACTTTTATTCCACATATAGACCAAATTGTAAATAAGGTATATAAAATGTTAGGTTTTATCTTGCGGGTCAGTAAACCTTTTCGACAAGTTTTAACTTATAAAATATTATAAACAGTTATGTTCGTAGTCATTTAGAATTGCTTGTGCAGTTTGGCATCCTTTTTATAATAATCACATTGACAGAATTGAAAAAGTTCAAAAAAGATTTGTCAAGGCTCTGGATTATCGTACTGGTTATAGCTATTTAGATTATGAGACTTCCTTAGAAAGGCATAACATCTCACGTTTGAGTTATCGTCGAGATTTAACTGATGCCATGTATCTTTATAAAATCGTAAACAACTATATTGATGCACCTGCTTTGTTACATGCTTTAAACTTTAGAGTACCTCGTAGATGTGAGCGAGATTGTCGTAGAAAACATTTATTTGATATTCCTTATAGTAGAACTTGCTATGCCCATAATAGTTTTATTAGGCGGTCGTGTCGCTTATATAATAATAAACTTTTAAAGGTTGATATCTATGGTGAAACGCTACGAACATTCAAGAATAATGCTTTAAATTGTATTTCTGGGCTTGATCAAGATTAGCAGCATTATGTATATTTTACTTTTTATGTAAACACAATAAACTCATATATTAATATTTTATTATAAATACTATTATATGAGTGTATTCGTAAAACAAATGTTTTTGTGTATGATCTTTCAAATCTACCTATCTTTCATAATGATATCGTTTAATATATTTTTGCATGTAGTTAAGTAAGGAAACTACTTATTTGTCTACAATTTATACTATATTTATTTTGTTAACATGTTAGTATACGACTGTTTGTTTCTAAATAAAATAAATAATAATAAATTAATCATAATATTTATTTAGTAACTATTACTAGGTAACTCGACAACATTAACATTAATACGTAATTTAAAATCAGTAAGACACAAAGGGCCTATGCACACCACGTTTTTTAAACGCGCCGTGGACGCGCGTTTTAGAAACGCGCGTCGACGGCGGCGCCCTTTTATCCTCCAGAGCAGTTTGTTGTTCGTGTGTATCGCGTCAATCGCTACAAATGCGCTTCAATGGCACGTTTAAAAAACGTGGTGTTCATAGGCCCTAAGTAGATAGTAGTGTCCACGTTCGTAACGGACATTCCGTCGACCAGTACTTATTAAGACGTTAAACGCATATAGTCATTTGAAAATTTGCGTTCAGATACGCGCGCGGCTGTCGACACTTAACTGCAGTAATGACGTCATTACACAGATAATCTATAGACCAAAATTGGGGACACCGTTTTCATTTCTATAGCTCAATTATACATTATATTTTAGAGCTTTCGTTCCCACAAAAATCAATATTTTTCCTGGTCTAATAAAAGCATTCTTAACCATATAAAAACAATCAAAGTGTCATGATCGCAGAAATTGGTCTCTGCCTATCTCTATGGGAAAAAGACGTGATTGTATGTAAATATGTAAGCATATTGCTTTTGTGAAATCTATTTTAGACTAAACTTATATAATAAATTATTCATGCTATATTTTCTTATCATCCAGGACTTAAAATTCATCGCTCAGCACGAGCCTGGGACCCGCATTGAGAACGAATTAATTCGTATTGATTGGAAAGGTCCCGTGCCAGCAGGCACTACTCGCAACTGGACAATAGACCTGCAACTACCAAATATGGACATCTACAATCTGACTGGCTGCCGGTTCATAGAATTTTATTATTTCTTAGAGGTTTGTTCTTAATTGTTTACACATTTCCACGAATTCCCATTAAGGTTACAAATCAATCTTTGATACAACTCTCAGGTCACAAAATCTCAGATGCGAAAGATCACGAAATCTCAGATACACAAGTGCTAAATTTTGCATGGGGTCCCTATTTAGACTTAGGGAAGGTTCATATCTGACGTAAAATACGTCGAGCGTATCATCGGTCGCACTAATGTATCATCGGTTGAGTGTGAACGGTCAAGTGCTTTTCTATACATTTGTCTGTTTTAGCGTTACGCGACCGATAATACGCGACGCAAGTTCCGTCAGATATGAACCTTCCCTAAGACACGATTTCGCAGACATAGACGTAGCCAAAGGCCTACACCCTCGGGAGCGTAGGCGTTAGAACGATGGGCAGCAAGTGTACGGGCACATACGGGCATACGGGCGGGACAGACATGGGCTTAGGCACTGGAACGCAAGCATGGGCTAACACGCTAGTATAGGCACGAGGACATAAGTATTAGCGTAAACACGCGGGTATAGGCAGGGGAATAAAAGTAGGACTTAGCCGTAGGTAAAAAACGACCATTCAACTGTAATTTAACACCCTTACGCAAGTGAAACAGCGCGGGACCGCTGGTAAAATATAATAAGTACTCAAACTTTCAGGTATATTTTTTTACAAATATTGTAACAAAATTAATAAATGTTTCTAAAATTTTGTTCTTCAACTGATCAGACAAAATGTAATAAATAGAAATTACCTACCTTTTATAGTTCTTAACGATAAACAAACTTTACAGGTGACTACGGAAGTAAGCGGCTGTCATAAGGGTGCAGAGGAAACACACCCGATGATCTTTGGAACGATCCCCATAAAGGGATTCCAGGACAACATACCAAACGCTATTCAAAACCAAAATGCTTACCCTCCTCTGCCAATTACTAACCAACCGCTCTCTACGCCTAACGGGAATATTGGTTATCTCGCAGGAAATCCTAACATTACCGGTTACCCTCAGAACCAACCTTACCCACAAAATCAACCATACCCCCAAAATCAACCTTATCCGCAAAGTGAACCATTCAACCCAAACCCGCAATATCCCCAAAACGAGCCATACAATCCAAACCAGCCTTATCCTCAAAATGAACCATACAATCCAAATCAGCCTAATGCGCAAAATCAACCATACCCTCCACACCAGAGTCACCCCAACGCAAATCCACCATACCCACCAAATCAGCCTTATCCACCAAATCAACCATACCCTAAAAACCAGAGTTACCCCAATGCTAATCAACCATACCCGGGGAACAATTCCTACCCTCAACCAAATCTATCAAATCAAGCTAACTCAGGTGCACAACCGAATCAACCTTACCCTACACTGCCGAATTTTGGTTTCACAGCACCGAGTGATGCAATTACACACGTATTGCCCGAGTTAATGCCTTTAGTTACCAAACCCTAATATTTACTTTTTGGTAAAATCAATATGTTACGAATTCCTATTTAACGTTTTACATTTAATAGGGATTATATATATTCTATATATACGTGAATGAAGCAAAAACCTTGTACCCCTTTTTATGACAATTGCGCGGACGGAGGACTTTTCGCGGACTTATAGTTTATATGGAGAAGAAGTGTAGAATGCTAATATTTTTTTAATTATGGTTGAATTTCGACCAACACCCAAACCCGTTGGTTGTTGCAGCATCCGACTATAGGTCTTTGCCCACAAAGCTTCGTAAACACCGTCGGCCTCGGGGCGTCCTAGATGACCCGAACGACGAGATAACAACTTACCAACTAGCAGTAAGAAGACTGCAAGAAACTAGCACCACTACACAGAGACCACTCTATCCGACCCGCCGGAGAAGAGTGCGCCCGCGAACGCGACGCGTCCCCCCTCGTCCTCCTGACCCTTAGTTTGTAAAACACCATCCGATGCCCTCGTAGATCCGAAGTCCGAGAGGCCCGCGAACTGTAAAGTAGAGCGACAGTTGCACAAATCTCCCCTTAAATACTAAAAGTCATAACCCCTAAATCTCATCGCCAGCGACCGCCCTGAGCCGAGGTCCAAGCCCCACAGGGGGCGCCCTCTTGCGCAGGTTGCTTAGTTTGTAGTTTTTAAACCATTTATTAAGGCTGGAGCTCTGCTCGCCTTTATGCCCGGTGAAGTAGCAAAAGCCTCATGGCTGCCTAAGTAAGTCAAATCGAAAAAAAAAAGTTGATTTTCGACATTTGGGTGACTACTAGTACCTACTTATATATTTATTAGGGATGTCGATCTGAGATCGATTAATCGAAGAATCGATTTTTGGAGCCAAAAAGATCGATTTTTTTAATCGATATGTAGTACTGAATCGATTCAGTGAATCGATATTTCACCCTTAAAAATCGACATTCGATTTTATGACAGACTGTTGTTTTTAAAAAGTTTAGAAATTAAGCATTGGGAACTATAAGCTACACTATCTATTTTCTTAACTTTGTAAACCAATACATAAAAAAATAAATGTCTTATTTTATACCTGATCTGATCTTTTGATATGGTAATAAAAATATTTTTTATCATCGAATCACCTGATTTTACTGATAAGAGATCGTTAAATTATAATATGTGTCATGTTTTTAATAAAATAGATTTATTTACAAAAAAATAATTTAATTTAACATTATAAACAAAAACTTGAAGAAAAGATCGATTTTTCAGAAATCGATCTTTTTGGCCTCGATTTTTTTGTGGATCGATTCATTAGGTCACGATTCGAATCGATTTAAAAATCGATCTTTTTTGGAAAGAATCGACATCCCTAATATTTATTATGTATTCAATTTCAAACCTTCGTTAGGTCTTTTAAAGTGTTGAAGCGGTCAGAACAGGAATTAACTATACTTGGATTTTAAAGTTTGCAAAGGGATTACTTGGGAATTTTGCTAAGTTTATAAGCATTATATATTATACAAATTATTTTAAGCCACATTAAACCATTGCGACTAGTTAAGTAAGTACTCTTTGATATTTTATTACCGATATACTTATAAATATTTTGCATTTAATATTTTAAAATGTTTATAAACCTACTTAGGTACCCATTAACTTCCATGTGTTCTATCAACAAAAAGTAGTTTAGCTATATAGTGTATAAGAGATTTATAATAAAAATAAAAATCCTTAATACCTACTAACATCGCGTTCTATCTGACTTGGTGACTAAAAAATAAAGTTTAAGAAGAAGGTACCAAAGAATGTTGGTTAGATCGTCGTGCTTCATTCTAAATAGGTACAGCTCTTTGCAATTGTTCATATTATTATATTCTTGGTAAGTATAATAGTCCATTGAAATGTTACAATTTGAGGACCGAATATTGCATTTGTTTGCAAAATATGTAACACAACTAAAAGAATAAAATGAGGTAGAAGAAACAACTGAACCTTCGAGGGCATAGTATAATAATAATAGTCGTAGCAGACAGATGTTCATTTGTCCCCAAACGGTAACTCGGACCTTTTCTACCTGCTTAAAATTCTCGAAAATGTACACATCTCTTAGAAATTACTATAAAAAACAATATTTTTGGTAAGTTCTATAGTAGTAAGGAAAACAGTTAGGGATAAATAAGTAAAGTTTTACGGATTTAACAAAAATTTTTAACAATGTATTTACAATTAAAAAAAAAGATCATAAAACTAAGTTAAACATTTCGTCATTGAAGAAACCGGTCAACTTTGGAGCGCTGTAACAGCGTTTTAAATGAATGAAATTAAAAAATATATAAAGAAAAACTGTCCTCAAAAGACCATGTACAATATTGACCTGAGGTATTTTTTTTGTAAGATGTAAAAAAAAACAAAGTTATAGAGCAAAAAAGAAAATTTTTATAGAAATTTTCTCACTTTTTTGCTTATGACTTTTTTATTTTAAATTTAGGCAAAAAGTTATAAGTAGTAACATTTAGTAGGCAAAGCGATTTTCTACAAATTATTTCTTAACGATTTTTTTGTAGGACGCATAGTTTCCGAGATATCGCAAAAAAGGTGTTTGCACCCCTTTTTTCAAGATGGCGGCCGGGGGTTAAGGGCAGCAACCCCACAAACTTGGGGTTAAGCATGTATTGACCCCCAACACATGTCCCAAAAATAAAATTGCGTCCTCTAAAAAATGTAAAGATCATGTAACATTTCAATGGACTAAAAGACAAACTTTAGTGTAATATATCAAAAATGTCTAATAGTTTAAAAAATACGAAATTGGCATTCTAATATACCTATCGAATATATGTAGCCGCTCATTGTAATCATAACCACCACGCACGAGAAAGATCTCAACTAGCGTAAATACAGTATAGTTTCCGTAAGTCTTTAAATATTGCTATAAATACCTACCTACCAAATTTCTAGTCAATATCAGTTACTTTAAAAACAACAATAAATTATTATACAATCAAGTAGTAAAGAACTTTGCCTTAGTTTCCATTAACTGCATTTATTTGTTCGACTCACATTACATTTATATCAGTTTCAATAAAATAGTTAAATAAGTCTTATATTTTTATTACAGCTTTTGTGATTTTTAATGTTCCGAATTTCTAGCTAAATATTAAGATTTAAATAAAAGTACATTACTATCATAAAACTTGTTTAATTTTGAAATTTGGCAATACCTACCTAAGTAATTGAGCATAATTAATAAGAGTCTTTTAACGGTTTCATCGAAAATGATAAGTCTTAGTTAAAAGTACATACTCGTAATGCAAGACAATGAAACAAACTTCCCCAGGCCCGTCTTTTCCATTAGGCTGAGCCTACATTGGGCGAGCGCGTTCCTTGAGCGTGTGGGGTCAGCCTTAGACCTCTGATACTTAATCAGAATACCGCAATGGACTGAAGCAGCCTAAAAATAGTTTGAAAAGGGATTACTTGGTAAGTAGGTAACTTTAAAAATATAATAGGATTAGGATCAATATAACATAGACATTACCCTAAATATAACTAAAATAATACCCTGCTGGTACCTACGCCTTTGCCTGCCCCCAGTTACCTAAATATATAATATCAGTATAGGTAAGACCTAAGAAAATGTGTTTTTAAAACACATTGGTAATATTATAATATAAATTGTTTATTTTTAAATTACGTAGATATCAAATATGCCTAGTGTATGTGATTACAAAGTTGCCAGAAAAAAAAACTATATTTTTCTGGCAACTTTGGCATTTCTTTCCTAAGATGTGAAAACCCTGTTATATTCTTTCAATCCTTCTATATATAATTTACTCTCTTATTATATTCATAGTAATAACATTCGATTATAAATATGTTTTTTTTTCTTAAGCCTAATTTTGCTTTTATACGTTTTATAACATTATAAGATACTTTTTCTATGAACCTGTATTGAAATTCCAAATTAACTGCAGTTAAGGCGTTTCGTTTCCCTACCATACATAATTATAACCACAACAATCCAATCGAACTATCTGATCAAAATTGAAAATGTCAAGAAAACTGGAATATGGCAATGTACAGAAAGTGCGAGCCAAAAGCACTGAGATGGGAGCGAAGAAAAAAAAAACTCTACAGTGTAACACTTTAAAGTGTTCAGCGGTAATTAGAAAAACAAAGATTGTAATTGTAAATACCAACAGACCAGCAATATAGGTTTTGTACCTATTTTAAAGATAAGCAAATCATGCGTTTTCTCGAGGAAATTTCAAGCGCCGCGTTCAGTCATAATCAGACAGCTCGGTGCATTATACGTATTACAAAGTGTTTTCTTGTGAAAAATGTCGAAAGTAATATTCTTACAATCGCCTCCACCAAAGTTTGAAGATTTTCAAAAAACTATATTCTGCGATGGGGCTGTAGATTTTATGGTTCGTTTGCATAATAACTTCGATGCTGATATCGAAAAGTTGTATAAAAATAGATTAGAACGAATGGTTGCTGTTCGGTCACTTTCGACTTTGGACTTCAGAAAGTCCGTTGAGAGAAATGATAAAAGTTGGAAGATCGCGCCATTGCCATCGAGATTACAGTGAGTATTTAATTTAAATAATCTTTACAAGCGGTATGCCTAGATGAAGTTTCTGAGACGAATTAGAATTTTTTCTGAAAGATTGGTCCCCAGGTTGCTTGTGATAGGGATAAATGAGAAAAAGGAAGTGAGCCTTAGCCCTGCAATGGGACACTTTGGGCTCATAATGATAATAATATCTATACAAATATTTATAAAGACATAAACTTAATAAGTTTGGATTTTCGGGTTAATCTTCAGTTCTTTTGATCTTATTTTGATAATTCTATCACTAATAAATAGCCATGTTATACAAACTTATCATAGAGTATATTTTAAAATAAGGTTCCTACAGGAACTTGATCTACCTGGATGAGATCGCGCAGAATACCTAGCTAATTTATACTCATATTTTAAAGAGGAAAAGTTGAAGTTTGTATTTTTATATTTTTGTATGTTTATTTCAAATAAACTAAAAACTACTGAACATATATTAATAATTCTTTCACTATTAGAATAGGTTCTACATTGTGCCTGAGTAACATACACTATATTTTTATGGAGTGGTGTGGAGTCGGGACAGGCCCCTAGTATAATATAACTTAACTTTGTCACAATTTTTTTAATGATTTAAATACTAACCATTTACATCTACTACTATTATTCAATGTGAGGATATGTAGTTTAAAATGTAAATAGGTAAACAATTGATTGTTATTTTAAGCCTAGAATATTGGGTAGCAATTAAAACTTGTACTACTTTAAAGTAGTTTTGACACTATTAAAGTAGTACATTTATTTATGGAAGTAGGAAGAAATAGTGCTAGAATAAACACTTGTTGCATACAAGCAAGTGGTTCTGCATAGTGATAAATTTAGTTACGAAATAAACGATTTTTATTCAGCACTTAGGTATTTACATACACTTGTACTTGTCAAGAAAATTAACAATGCATATAACATTAATTATAAATAGGTAACATTTACTATTAAATTATTATTACATTTATTTCAGGTGTGCTAGAAGCCTGTCAGTCCTGTGTTAGTAAATAAGCTCTTAATATCAACGTTAATATCTATTTACTATATTTATTTCATTCAAACATTTTATGAATGAAAATAAAAAAAATATATTAAAGCATATTTTAGAGTGCAATGACCGGTCAAGTGGCGAGATCAGACGTCCTCAGCCAAATTCCATTAAATTTAAGCGACACACACCTGCGGGCACCCTTAAGGGGTAAGGACCACGACTCAGGGCGCCGCTAAAGCTAGAAGTAAAGAGAAATAAAGAGGACGTGATCACTGGCACGGACTACAGGCACTGGATCACACGACAGGGGCAGTGATCAACGCGGTCCTCGGTCTGTCCGGCGAGGATCCTAGCCTAGCTAACCTGCAGGTTTCTCTAGCTACCTAAGTGGACGGCCCGGAGAAGAAACTCAGAAAGAAACTCCGGTTTATTCTTTTCCGTCTTCTTTTGTTCTGTATCTTTTTTTTTATGTATAATCATTTTTGGTACAGTTTCAAAAGTATGTGGGCTGGGGCACACTCCTTACAGTTATTTCATAAAATAATAAATAAAAAAGATAATGTTCTACTCAAGCGGATGAAAACTCTTGCACATTAAGAAAAAAATAAAATAACGTCGGGTACACCCCATCCACATTTACAGTTAAAATAAACATAACTAAACAATGTCAACCCAGACACCATCAATGTGAAAGAAGACTACTAATTAGTTATAACAAGTAAATACCCTCAACTGCAAACCGACCAGCCACCACAAGCAGCACCCGTTCACGAGTATGACGTGTGACACAGCCATCGGCTCCCTCGCCATATTAGAGGGAAGGTGGCGACCCGTCCCACATCGCCGCCGCAAGAAATTACTTTCATTGGGAGCATGACGATCTTACAGTTTTGAGTATCAGAATCTAGTATGTGACATCTGGATTGACCATTGTGTAGAATGTTTCAGTAAAATATATAAAAATAATATGCAATGTCAAATACAAAATGAATCATTACATTAAATCTTATGATAGATAAAATCATACAAAATAAAATAGGTACATTAAAATGTCATACTTAAACGTCTATTCTTAAAGACTTCAATACTTTTTTACGTTTTCCTGGTTAGCCAAGCGATCAAGCGTTATTATCATTTAAAAAATCATTCAGAGCGTAATAAGCCTTTCTCATTAAAATTTTCTTAATTTCTAATTTAAATTTAGCAAAAGAAAGATCTTGTAAGCATTTCGGTATTTTATTGTAAATGCGAATAGCCAGACCCACAAAAGAAGAATGCACTCTTTGTAAACGATGATATTCGGCACATAATTTATGATTATTTCTAGTGTTTAAATTATGCACGTCGCTTCTTTTTTTAAAAGAGCTTATGTTTTGTCTAACATAAAGAATACAAGAATATATGTATTGGGCAGCGACTGTTAATATGTCTATATCTTTAAAGAATTCTCTAAGGGAAAATCTCGCACTTAACTGATAAATTGATCGAATCGCTCGTTTTTGTAAAATAAATATACTTTTAAAGTCAGCTGCCTTGCCCCAGAGCAGGATTCCGTAAGACATGACACTGTGGAAATAGCTGAAGTAAACAAGACGAGCAGTTTCCACATTGGTCAGCTGCCTTACTTTTCTGACAGCGTAGGCAGCGGAGCTTAATTTACCAGCTAAGCTCGATATATGGGAGCCCCATTGTAATTTGTCATCTAGCGTTACACCCAGAAAGACTGTAGATTCGACGGTCTCTAAAACCTCGTTGTTTATTATTACTTCGGGTCCCTTATTCCTGATATTCGGCGTCGTAAACTTTACACACTTAGTTTTCTTGGTATTAAGGACCAAATTATTTACCGTAAACCATTTGGTTAATCGTGTAAGAGCACTATTTACTTCGTCAAAATCATGTCTATTTCGATCCACTTTGAAGATAAGTGAAGTGTCATCTGCAAAAAGTACTACATCGCACATGTTTTCCAAATAATACGGCAAATCATTAATGTAAACTAAGAATAAAAAAGGTCCTAAAATAGACCCTTGCGGAACGCCTAATTTAACGGGTAAATCCTGAGATCTTACTCCTTAGTTAACAAACATACCTAGTACCTTATTAAAAAAATATTTTAGTGGACAATAGCCTTAACAAAATTAGATCAGGTAGGTAATATAACCAAGAAAAAGGGTCTGGCGATCAAAGTTATCAAGTTTTTAGTTACAAATTAGCACTGAGATTATAAGTACAGTTAGTTGAATTTTTACCTTACCAAAGCACTTACGGTACTTCTAATCTGACCAATGACTAAAGCTAGCAAGCAATGCATTTCTTTGGACTTATTCATACATTTTCCCATACTTATATTTTATTAGTTTATAACTGAGAACTAGGAATTTTCCATTAATACTTACCATCATCTTTTACCTTGTTATGTAGTACTATAAAATTAGTTTATGAATAAGATAGAAAACCCATAGACCATTGGAAAACTTGGGTTTCCTTTAAAATCAAATAGTAATCTGTACTCCATTATAAAGAGGAAAGATTTGATTGTTTGTTTGTACAGAATTGGCTAAGGAACTACTAGACCAATTTAAAATATTCTTCGACCATGAGATATGATCTTATACTTAAAAGTATACAAATGGCTACCTATTACAATTCAAACAAAGAAAAATACATAAATAGTAATAACACCTTATATTTTACTTTATATTTAAAATGTTCTTTTATGTCTGAAATCTGTTCAAATCTTTTTGTTTTATTCTAGAAATCGTCACCTAGACCTTGGAGATGTTTCAGCATCAAATACAGCACACTTTGTTTCATCTTTAAATGAGGATATTCAAGGTATACAAGTGGACTTTGACGATGGACATTGTCCTACATGGAAGAATCAATTGCAAGCATTTCAGAATATTAAATTGGCAGTTGACGGCAAGCTCCAGGGAGCCCCCTTAACTATCACAACATGTCCTGTGCTCATGTTACGACCAAGGGCTTGGAATATGACTGAACATAATATTCTGGTAAATTTTTAGTTTTTTACCATATAATAAAACATAATACTGCAATCAATAACCTGCCTGCCAAGCATGGTGACTACGGCAAATACCCTCCTGCGGGAGAAGGTCCATGTTCAACAGTGGATGTTTTACAAGTTGATGATGATGAATATAACTGCTGCTGCTGCTGCTACCTGCTTCCCTTTAATAAAAGGTCCAGTGAATTAGTAAAAGATAATATAGTTATTTGATTTTAACATCACCAGAGAGATAGTTTACAACTGTACTTTCAAATGGGACTGTATTAGCAATACAGCAACTCATTAGAGTAGAGTAGCCGTTCAATACTATGGAAATTAATCTTACTAACAAGATTGAAGTAAAATAATGAAATAATAGATAAACATAAACAACGTAATGAATGTATGTTCCATTACAGTCGCCACAGACAATGTAATCAAGGTTATCTCTGGCCATATTAACATAAATATTATTATTATAAACAGATACTATTTATGGACCAATTAAAAAAATATATCTAGGAGTAAAGCAGTATAAAGCACAATATTTTATGACTAGATTCCGCGTGCGGTTTCGCACAACGTCCGATCCGAATCCGATCCCAACCCTTGAAAATATTGGTCTAGAAATTTGATGAGAAATGACTGAGATCGGATCTCGTGCGTAAATTACCATAGAAATAGTTCTACGGCTACTACAGACCATATTTTCAAGGGTTCGGATCGGACGTAGTACGAAACCGCTCTTATACATCCTGATCCAATATTTCATAATTAAATATAAACCTATATCTTTCCGCAATAAATGGGCTATCTAATACTGTAAGAATTTTTCAAATTAGACTAGTAGTTCCCAAGATTAGTGCATTCAAGCAAACTCGTCATATTGGGTTTCCTCATGATTTTTTTTTTCTTTCGGACGGACATATGTAGTTAGCCAGGAGGCTTTCGGACTCTCGGACTTTGGGTCTACGAGGGCATCGGAAGGTTCTTCTTCCGGCGGGTCGGATAGAGTGGTCTCTGTGTAGTGGTGCTAGTTTCTTGCAGTCTCTGTACTGCTAGTTGGTAAGTTGTGATCTCGTCGTCCGGGTCGTCAAGGACGCCCCGAGGCCGACGGTGTTTACGACGCTTTGTAGGCAAAGGCCTGTAGTCGGATGCTGCAACAACCAACGGGCTTGGGTGTTGAGCCGCGGATTCAAAGAAGCGTTCCGACGCCTCTTTCATCCACTGCTTGATGGAAGTCAGTTGGAGATCAGAATGCAAGTTGCGATTACGAATGAACCACGGTGCCCCGGTGGCACGTCGAGTGAATCTACTTTGTGAAGTTTGTAAGCGGTACAAACTGCTAGACGCTGTATGAGAGGTTCCCTCATGAATGTGAAACTAATTTCATGTAACTTTCAGATCAATGGAAAAGAAGCAATAGGCCCATTGGTAGATTTTGCTATAGTGATGTATCACAATGCCAAAAAGTTATATGAATCCAACAGTGGCCCTTATTTCTACTTATCAAAACTGGAAGGGGCGCTTGAAGCAAAACTATGGAGCGATATATTTATATGGGCTCAAAACGAAGTTGGCATACCACAGGGTTCGATTAAAGCTTGTGTGCTTATTGAAAACATAATCTCAAGTTTTGAACTGGAAGAAATATTGTTCGCTCTACGTGAACATTCATTGGGGCTTAATTGTGGAATATGGGATTATTGTGCTTCAATTATTTCTAAGTTTGGTGAGTGTATTTTTTTTCATAAGATTATTGATGAATAGCGACCGGATTATATGCATTTGCATATGTATTGGCATATTTAAGACATTCTCAACGGTACTTGCATATTTTACCGAATATCGAGCTATAATGCATATTATCGGTATATTTACAATATTTTTTCCAGTGCAGTGCAGTTATCCTGCGTTCCGATATTCGATAAAAGTGATAATATTGCGAAATAAACCAAATTATAGTCACAAAATAAATTTATACATTATTAATAACAATTGTGATAAAAAATAATAATGTCACGTAATAAAATGTGTAGTGTGCAGCTATGGTCGCCTATTCAAGGATAATTTACTAATTGTATGCTGATTTTGAAATTAAATAAAATTAAAACTAACTTTTCTTCCTTTTTAGGGACTAAATAAATTGATTGTTTTAATTAAAACTTATCATTAAATTTTGCATATTCTGCCAATTTTCGTGCATATAACAAGCTTTTTATGTTGCAAATAATCCGGTCTCTACTGATGAATGTTTGCGATATAAGGGGCCTATCACTCACAACATCATCATCATCATCATCAGCATGTATAACGTCCACTGCTACACATGGGCCTCCTCCGGAGGATGGTATTTGCCATAGTCACCACACTTGGGAGGCGGGTTGGTGACCGCAGTATTATGTTGTAACACAAGGAAATGCTGCTGCCCGCGAAATAAATTATTATAGATTATGTTATAACAATCGAACCAGTAGTTAATGAGATTTGCGCGCATGCCAACTCTTAAGCTTAATATATTAGTTTAGATAAGAATCTTAGATTCTAAATAATTTAAATTACTTTTAGGTGACCGCGAAGACTTTTTACTTCCGGATAGGAATAAGTATGTGAACATGGAGAGGCACTTCTTGAGTAGCTACTTGAGACTGGTAGTGAGCACCTGCCACGCGCGGGGTGCTCCGGCCACTGGGGGCATGGCGGCAGCTATGCTGAAGCCGGGCTCCGATGGAAATGACAAAGAGTAAGACCATTTTGATATCATCATCAACGTCATCAGCATGTATAACGTCCATTGCTGTACATGGGCGTCCTCCCGAGAGAAGGCTTTTGCCATAGTCACCACGCTTGACATGCGGGTTGGTGACCGCAGTATTGTGTTGTAACACACAAACGCTGCTGCCCCTTTCCTGGTATACGATACGATTGTTATAGAAGATTTTATAACAATCGGGACCATAAGGCGTTGGTCCCGATTGTTATAAAATCTTCTATAACGCGTAATCACGTGCTTTCCGAGGCACGGAGGGTAGTCCCTTAGCCAACTAGACGAACGGATCGAACCCACGACCTTTGAGATTTAAAGCTGAGCTAAATACCGCTACTCCACGGTAGTCGAAGATGAATTACAATGTGTAAGACTAAATCGAACAAAAGTATCACTTAACTGTACCTACATATTGTTTCAGATCTCAGATGATAATCAAAAAGATTCTTCAATCCAAACAAAAAGAAATCGAGCATGGCGTCGATGGGTTCATGGTGTATGACGCAAGGGTAGTGCCACATATCAATGAGGTAAGTCATACGTCATCATTATATTTACCTACCCTCATTTATCTACTCTTAACTCCGGTGGCTACCTGACCGTTAGTCCTAATCTAACCCCTTAAGGGTGCGAGGCGGATGTCACTTAGACCTTGGCCGGAATATTAGAAGTTGATTTTGTACCAGTTACCTCTAAGGAATCTTACAATAATGTGTACATTTGTCATTATATCTCAGGACAGACGGACGGACGGTAAACATGTTTTTAGCTACTTAAGTGATACTTTTGTTTGATTTAGCCTTACACAGTGTAATTCTGACATGTATAAGTATGTAAATATTGAAGTGCTAAATAAATTTCATTATTTCATACCATAATAGACAACCTCCGTCAAAGATTCCTTTCCGGGTCTGGTTGGTAAGCACGATAAGCCGTTGGTGCCGATTGTCAATACATCATCTATAATAATCGTATATCAAGGAACGGGCAGCAGCGTTTCATTGTGTGGTACAACAATACTGCGGTCACTAACCCGCCTGCCAAGCGTGGTGACTATGACAAATACCCTCCCCCGGGAGGAGGCCCATGTTCAGCAGTGGACATTATACGGGCTGATGATGATTATGATACCATGTCATCATGAGGAAGGCCAGAAAAAAGATGGATGGACTATACAGTCCATCTTTCATACGAAAGATGACATGTGTAAGAAAGGTGTGAGTATGGAAGAGACGACTAATAGAGAAAAATGGAAAAGGATGACATATTGCGCCGACCACTTATGGGAGCAGGGCAGGAAGATAATGACCTAGTTCCCTAATGAGAAACGGGTTCGATTCCCGCGCAATAAAAAGTACACGATTAACACTGCTCCAATGGTGCATATTTGATAGCCTATCATTATATAGATCTGCCCTGCTAATTGTACTTGCAGTAATCGACAGTTTAGGGTTTTTTTTTTATTTTTTTTACAAAAATGACATTTCTGGACCCTAATCTATACATAAGAAAATTTAATCATATTTTTTTATAAGAAACATGTTTTTTATTTAACGGGAAACGCCGTACCCAAAAAATGTGTTTACCGCGTTTATCTCGAAATCGCGATTTTGCAAGTACTGAGTTTGCATTAAGGAGGGCAGAGATAACTAGCACAAAATTCCAGTGTCCCCCGCGGTTTAACCCGCCTAGATCCCGTTTCCTTGGAAACCTTGACTTAAAATATGGCCTATGATACTCACAAATAATGTGACTTGCTATCGGTAAAACTATTCGGAAAATCGGTTCAGTAGTACCAAAGATTATCCTACGACCTCACAAACAACTCACAAACGTTATCTCTTTATAATATTAGTAAAGATGTGTGCCAAACTTCATCCAATCCATTCAACAATTTACTAACAGACGCGGGTGAAACCGCGGAGCTAGCTAGTTTATTACAATTTTGAACAAATAGATCAATAACTTTTTTACTTAAACCTTAACAATAGCATTATAGGAAGTGTTTTAAAGAATTAACTTTTTATTTCACGATTACATTTACGTGCGTAGGCGCAGTGGAAGTTTCCATTACTTACTTATAAAAACGCATCAACTTTCAATCTTGGAATTAGTTTTATACAACGAACAGCAATAGTTTATAGTAGCCTGTGATAGTTAAATCACTACAGTTGTAGCACTCAACTACTAGTGTAACTAGTGATTGAATTATTTATGCATCCTGGAACGTAACATAGGCTCCGTGGCTCAGAAACCGTTGGACAAGATTGTCATAACATCATCTATCTATATTAATACATAAAGCTGAACAGTTTTTTTGTTTGTTTGCTTGAACGCGCTAACCTCAGAATCTACTGGTCCTATTTGAAAAAATATTTTAAGGTATTTATCGAGGAAGCTATAAGCTATATTTTATTATGAAGTTTCTACGGGAACGGTAGTTAAACGGGTGAAACAGCGCGCAGGAAGCTAGTTATTTATAATTGTTGACAGAATATAATTTCCATGACGGTCTCAGCTTATTAAGTTTTATAAATCCATACTAATATTATAAATGGTAAAGTGTATGTGTGTGTATGTTTCTATCCGGGTTTGGTTGTTTGAAGGACTACCCTCCGTGCCTCGGAAAGCACGTTAAGCCGTTGGTCGCGATTGTTATAACATCATCTATAACAAGCGTATACCAGGGAACGGGCAGCACCGTTTCCCTGTGTATTACAACATTATACTGCGTTCACCAATCTGCCTGCCAAGCGTGGTGACTATGGCAAAACCCTCCCTCGGGAGGAGGCCCATGTTCAGCAGTGTACGTTGTACGGGCTGATGATGATGATGATTGCTAAATCCATTTATTTTCATTTTAGCTCTGGAAGAAGTCTAGTCCTACCCCAAACCAGATATCCAAGACATACGAAGTGAACATAACACCCCAAGACCTCCTGACTATACCCCGCGATGGGGTCACTTTACAGGGGTTGAAACACAATGTGGCTATCTCTATACTGTTCATATACTACTGGCTGGCGGGCATAGGGCATTTCTTTTATAGTGGAAATATTGAAGATTCCGCTACGGCCGAAATTTCTAGATATCAGATATGGCAATGGATTCGTTTTGCGGTAAGTATTTATATTATTACAGTTACTATGGTATATTAGAGCAAAATTAAAAAAAAAAAAAAATATAGAATTTATTATTCCTGTATAACATTTTGCCGGCAGTTTGATCGTTTATGATTATTGGATAGGATATGTGTATGATTATTGGATAGGATATGTGTATTGGAGATGACTTAAAACACCGCTTGATGGAATGATTAATTTATTGATATCATTGATACAACTGAGACGAACAATGTTCAGATAGTGACTACTTAATGTTTCTAATTATAAATATTATTAGTACAACACGTATCAAGTATTATTGCGCAATGATTCAAAGGGTAGCACAACATATACAGGAATAATCAATTCTATAATTAGTGAGTTCTTTCTTTTCTTATCTTCGCCTTCTGCACTGCCACTGTGGCCGCCCGTCAGGGATAAGGGATCAGATTAGTAAAAAAAAAATGTTGAAACTTATGACTACCTCGGAACAAATCTGCTAGTGTATGCCTGACCAGATAAGTGACATCTATACTTAATATGAAGTGGTAAAATGGTCCGAATACAAGAAGCAAGTTCAAAAATACAGCCACCCTCATCCTACCGGCCCTTTACCCTTCCTCCCGCGAGTCATCACTCCAAAATAATATCATCATCATTCTCCTTCCCTTATTCCAATTTATTTGGGGTCGGCGCAACATGTATTTTTCTTCCATACTCCTCTATTGGCCGCCATCTCGACAGTCACCCCCTTTCTAACCATATCATCGTTAACATAGTCCATCCATCGTTTCTTTGGTCACTTCAAAATAATAATACCAATATTTTATTTTTCAGCCGCCACTAGAAGATGATCCGAAGATTCATGTCACCGCAAATCTAGTAGAAAAAACCGCGTCGAATTTCGCGGCGCACGCGCACAAAAACTTATGTAGGTCCAACGCTGAACGCAAACGCCTGACTGCCGCGCGTTATATGAGTATGGAACTATTTCTGAGTAGAAACCCTCCAGAATTTATAACTACATATTTGAATGATAACCACAAATTTAGAACACTACATAATAAGGCCTTGTTGAGTAATTTGTGATTTATTTTAATGCTGAACTCAGGTAGATATAAAAAAAAAATTATCGATCTTTTTTTTTTTTGCTTAGTTTTCTATTTTACATTGTAATTGGAGCGACTCAATCCTAAATATTTTTGTCACAAATATAATTAGCAATTTTATAATAAGCCCTGCTACACAAATTTGCTTTAATAGTTGTTTTAAATTTATTTATTGACAATACTCTTTTATTAGGCGAAAGTTTGTTGTAGAACCTATTGTTCTATAACATTTATATTTAAAAATTGTCTCTATTGTAGTAAAATCCAGTTCTATAATTAAGTGATACATGAGCCTAGTGGCCTTATAAAATTAAGGGTATAGGCAAAAAATAGGGAATGTCCAAATAAATAGATTTTATGAAAAACTCAAAAGTTTATTACAATTAAAACGATATTCCTAATAGAAAACTTTAAAAAACGACAACAGAAAGTAAAAATTTCTGTTGTCGTTTATGCCCGGTGAAGTAGCAAAGCCTCGTGGCTAAATACATATGTCCGTACGAAAAAAAAAAACTTTTGTCGTTTTTATTGGGATTATCGTTTCAGTCATAAACAAAAACGTTTTATCCACGCCATCTATTTACTGTTTTTTAAAGTTTGTAATTGGGTATTTAACTACTATAAATAAAGAAATGTTTCCATAAAAAAATATAAAAAATAAAAATTATGACATTTCCTGTTCTTTGCTATCCTTCAAATGGTTTAAAAACTACAACCCATTAAGCAAGAGAACACCTCTGGTGATCACGGTACAGGGTCTGTAGAAGACGGGGCGGGAACGGAAAGCCATAATCCCTCAATCTCCCCGCCAGTGACCGCCCTGAGTCGAGGTTCAAGTCCCACAGGAGACGCCCTCTTGCGCAGGTTGCTTTGTTTGTAGTTTTTAAATCATTTATCCAGGCTGGAGCTCTGCTCGCCTATGCCCGGCGAAGTAAAAAAAGCCTCGAGGCTAACAACATACGTCCATCAGAAAAATAAGAGACTGGGCGGGATTGCGGCATTATTTTATGCAACTCGCTATACCTAAGAATTAGACTTCATCCTATTACCTAAATTAACCGTAAATTGTAATCAATTTATAATTGTTATTTTACTTTTGTTGATTAGCTAATTAATTTGTTGAAAGTCTTAGTGTAATTAATGCTATAGCTGTAAGTATAAAACCTCGATTCACCGTGAAGGTAAATGTTAATTTTGACAACCTTCATGGTAAATAAAAAGAAACTGGAAAGATTTTTAAGATTGAAGAAAAAGGACGAGGTCTCTGAATATTTTTTTGTTATTATACCTGTCTTAATTATTTATTTTTTTATATTATTTTTTTATATAGTTTTTCTATACTACTCGATCCTTGTCAACCCCTCGTGCTAAGCTAAAATGCTTGTATTACGAGGGAGTTCACGTCGGTAGCGCAATGGATGTGGATCGAACCGGCTAACACAAGATGGCAAGTCTGACGCCCTAGTTATTGGGCTACGGTTGCTTCTATTTTAAATGTTTTTCATTAAAGATGAATTTGATAACAAATTGCAAATAAAATTTAATATAGAATATATAAATTTATTTGTAATTACTTTGTGGCATACAGTGTATGTTTGTGATATAAATTTTAATTTTGGTTATTAAATTTGTATGTTACGTACATACGTAACATACAAATTTAATAACCAAAGTAGTAGTAGTAAGTAGATACACATGTATCTACTTACGATATTTTGATACTGTGATATGAGTGGGACCAAATATATTTAGCCTTATTGATGGCATAAGATTTTATAATTATGTTAAAGTAATATAATTTCATGTTGGACAAATATCGTTGTTTTATTATTATTACCTTTCTAAATATGTATCAGTTTTAAGGCTCGAGCACACGGGATGCGTATGCGTAGACGTACACGTACCACTGAGTTGTAATGTATGAAACCGTATGAGACAGGACACACCGCTTGCGTAACGTAGACGTGCACATGCGGTGTGTCTACGCATACGCATCCGGTTTGCTCGAGCCTTTAATTGTTGCATTTCATGGCTCATTTCTTGTAGAAAGTACTAGGCCAACCGTCACGTAACATCACAAGTCAATGGAACAGAGCAGCTGTCCAATACAGAATAAAGCTGGGACACTTTATAGTATACCAGCTGTTCCGCGCGGTTTCACCCGCGTAGCTCTCATTCCCATTGGATCTTCACAATAAAATATTGCCTAAAGCTTTCCTCGATAAATGGGATATCTAACACGGAAATAATTTTTCAAATTAGACCAGTAGTAGTTTTTAAATTGGACCAGTAGTAGTTTTTCAAATTGGACCGTTCAAGCAAACAAACTCGACAGCTTTATATATTAGAATAAGATTTATATCGGCAGAACAATCAACTTACTCTCTTAGTGAGTAGGCTCTACAATCGAATCTATACATCCTACTAATATTATAAACGCGAAAGTTTGTAATTGTGAATAAAAATCTACTGAATGGATTTGGCTAAGTTTGTTTGCACGATTGGATTTGGATAGTTCATAGGCTGTATTAACATATAAGCTACAAAATCTCACGCTCCGACCGACTGAAGCAGAGTGACGCGGGTAAAACCGCGGGGCGCAGCTAGTTTATAATAAATAAAGAGGAAAGATTTGATTGTTTGTTTGCATTGAATAGGCTCCAGAACTATTGGACCGATTCCAAAAAACATTTCACCAGTAGAAAGCTACGTCCAGGAGTAACATTAACTATTTAATGATGAAGTTTCCACGGGAACGAAAGATACGTAGGTGAAACCGCGCGCGGGAAACTAGTTAATCATATATGTAACACTCGCTTTAAGCCGGAGAAGAGTGCGCCTGCGCACGCGACGCGTCCCCTCACGCCCTCCTGACCTTTAGTTTGCTAAGAACCTTCCGATGCCCTCGTAGACCTGAAGTCCGAGAGGCCCGCGAACTGTATAGTGGAGCGACAGTTGCACAAAACTCTAAAAGCCATAATCCCTCAATCTCCCCGTCAGCAACCGCCCTCAGCCGAGGTCCAAGTCCCACAGGGGGCGCCTTCTTGCGCAGGTTACTTAGTTTAAACCATTTATCTAGGCTGAAGCTCTGCTCGCCTTTATGTCAGGTGAAGTAGCAAAAGCCTCGGGGCTAATTACATATAGTCCGAAAAAAAAACATTCTTTAAATTAAAATCATCTCAACAAAGAGTATAGACAATAAAAAAAAACAAAGTTGTTATCTTCGTATAATGTTTATTTCTTAACATTAATAATTATCTCAAAAATATTGAATTTAAACTTAATATTGACTTATAATAGCTGAACACTGTACAAGCGTGGTGGAATAGTGTACTTACTTTAGTGTCTTATGTGCCGATAAAAATATTTTATAATAAACTTTGTAAACAGGCGTGAAGACAAAAAAAAGTCCATCAGTTAGATTACTAAAAAATATTAAACATGATTTTTTTTATTTTGAAAACAATAGAAATCGACAAAAACACAGAGCAACAACAAACTATTAAGTTCAGGAGAGGGCGGCTTGTGACGACACTACTCAGTGAAATGGCACCTAGAAGTGACGTCACACGAAATTTCAACGTTCTGTATCTTCGTTTTTGTTTGAGGAATGACAAAAAAAATACGTGTCCAATGTTTTTTGGTAGTCTAACTGACGGACTAAATACATTTTTTTATTCTTCATGTTTATTACATTTTTTTTATAGTTAACATAATGTTACACACGCATGAAAGTAAATGAAGTTCATTTTACATAATAATATAGTATATATATAACTAAATTATTAACAGTACAGTCGGCAACATATTTTATTGTGCTTTGAATAAGCGTGTAATTGCTCTATATTATTAGCAGAATCTTAATCTTATCTTATCTTCCAAAAAGAAATTGATATAAATATGTAAAAATATATAGAATTTAGTTGTTATATTTTTTATTACTTAAGCTAATGTAGCTTGTAGCATGTAGCAAGTGATGTTTGAGGCGACTTAATATTGCTGACCGTACGTTTTAATTCAGAATTTCACAACAATATGAATGCACACTAAAATCACACACACCATAATTGTATTAAATTCTGCTTTTTATTAATATTAAACATTTCAATTCACATACATTACACAATACAACATGATTCCTATTAAAATAACATACAGAAAAATGTGAATAAATTTAAAACATTTTAATTTATTTTCACAATGTTCGTACAATCAATAAACTGAATAGTTTATTTTGTCTTTTAATTTGTAAGGTACATTTTGATTATCAATGCCGTTATAAATCTTGAGTTTAGATCTTTCTTCAATATGAAATCTATCATAAACACTGTGTTTACAATGGAAACCTGTGTTTACAACAAATTTCGTACTGACGAAACACTAATGTTTTAATATGTTATTATCGAAGTCAGAAATAGCATAATATATAACAATATTTTTATCATTAAGCAGTCATTAAGTTCTATTGGCTATAATTAATATTAATAGTAGAATGATATGGTATTATTGGACATCGTAGAAGGGGGTCATATGGTACTTCAAAATCTTTAAATGTTAGTATGAGGTTACCTATATGGTTTGTAGTTGCAAACCATTTCAACCAATGGACCCTTTAACGGTAAAATATTTAAAATCATTAAGTTTTTTTTATAGGTTACTAGCAGAGTTTTGTAGTCTACTAGTATAACCCTTTGTGTTAAGCTAAAATGCTTGTGTTACGAGTAGGTTCACGTCGGAAGTGAAATGGGTAGGGATAGAACCGGCGATCACAGGTTCGACGCTTCTAGCCATTGGGCTACAACCGCGAAGCAAAAGACAATTTTAAAATATGCTGGAGCAATATCACACAGCCTGTTAAAGTTTAAAAAACAGGAATTATGTTTTTATATAGTTATCAATATTATTATTTAAATGATAATATTGATAGCTATGAACATAATTCAAAAGGAGATTTTTGACATAATTATAGAATAAACTAACATTTAATGCTCTTAAATTGTTCTGCTGTTCATCCATATATAATATCGTATACAAGATAAGTCCCTAATAAGTCCATAAATAAAATAAGAAACTAAATGACAAATTATTAGTGATTTTTTTTATATTTTTTTGTACTATTACCCCCTTCTTTCACCAATTATTCTTTGTCTATTTGAAGTCCGATTTACATTAGTCAAGGACAGTAGAGTAATAGTTGCATCGGCGAGTGGAACGACCCGCTCAGTCCCATTGTTCTTCGTTGACCCCTTAACGGTTAGTAGGTATGTTTCAAAATCATTGGTTTTGGATCTTATTACAATCCAACAGAGTTCAAAATATGATGGGGTCTACATCCCCTCTGCCCGTTAAAGGTTTATACCCTTGAGCAGTATAGCTCGGTCTTCCACTGTGTGTGTGGTGGGGGGGGGGGGGGCTACGCGACGGAGCAGCGCGAGTTCTGTTCCCCGCCGGCTCGCTGCGCGCGCGCGCAGGCGGCGTCCCGCGCGGGCGCGGAGTCCTGCAGCGACAGCGCCAGCGCGTGCGCGAGCGCCTCGTCCTCCGTCTGTACACACGGGAGAACTTCACTTAATGAACGACTAATACTTTGTATTATTTTGTTATTCTTAAAGCTTCAAATTAATTCCAAACAGATAAATGCTTAACGTGAAACGTTCGCACTTTACGTATTTAACGGAAGATTTGACTGAGTGTGGCTTTTTTTATCTCTTAAATCGATACGTAATAATAAAATAAGACCTACGTTTGATCCCCATTAGATCGAGAACTTGGAAATTACCTTGTAAATAACTCCCATCTAAATTTTATTTTGTTAGCATTATATTGAAATTTCTTGGTCGACTTTTTAACGACATAACATTTTTCATTCACAAAATAAATAGTATATCAATGTAACACATAAAAATCCCATATCATAACAATATCCCCGTTAAGTACGCGAGGTGCGACCGTTGCACCTTAACACTGTATTTAGGAATAAAATAAATATTGAATAACGACCTATATAGCCTCAAATATTACAATATTTTATAACAAATAGAAAATACTTATATTTTATGAAAAGAAAAACGATAACAATTTTTTTTTACATTGTTGATTTTTTTCCATTTTTTGTATGTTATACCAGCATTAAATGTCTAGTGGTGAAAATGTATATAATAGAAGAAACTTTGATACCAAATAGTAGATTGTTTATCTAGGGAGCAAACAACTATTTTAAAGGCGAGAGTGTTTTTTTTAATCCAGAGCGCAGCGAGGGATTAAAAGTATGTCACTTGAGCTTAAAATAGTGTTGCTCCCGAGGTGGACACTCTACTTTTTATCACCCTCTATGAGAAAATAAGTAAGTGCAACTTGAATTTATTTACGTACAATGAAGAACCATAAGACATAATAATACTTTCACTTGAGGAAGACGCACTCATTTTTTATAATTCTAAAATCTGAATATGAATCAACTACAAACGAAAGCAGAATGCATTTAATTTTGCGCGTTGTTTATTTTTCGTCAACTTTTTTTTAATTTGGCGCGCTCGCAGTTTTTCAGCCAGTCACATATTTAATAGTTAATACATTGTTCCCGCATGGTTTGTGATTCACCTCTTTGCTGATTGAAAAATTATGAACAATATCCACATTCCAAATTCAAATCAATTTTGGTCCCTACAGGATTAATGAGCTATTTTGGTCCCTGTTTACGAGGAATAAACTAGCTCTTTTTGAATAGATGTGATAAAAACAATATTTGATTTTAATAATGCGTTCAAAATTACGTAAACAGTTTTATTTAAATAATTCCAAAATTAGGAATATGGTATAGCTTCATAATGTTTTACTCATTCTATATTTTCCAGGCTTTTTATTTTGAAGAAGTACTTACAGAAACATAGATGTGGGCAAGTTAAGGGACCAAGGATTTTGTACCATTTAAAGAAGTTTTCATTTATCCAGTTTTCCAATTAGAAATTTAAATGTTTGCAAACAATCGTGTCCAAACCTGTCCCAACCTGATAGATTGTCTCACTTATAAAGGGAATTGAGCTCCAGAGTCCCAATTATAGAGGTAACATCGAAAAAATCCTAGAAATCAAATCTCATTTAACCTTTTGATGAGTAGTGGCAATATAGTCGCCACCATATTTTGAACTATATGAATTTGCAATAGAGTTCAACATCAATCAATTCTAAACAGAAAAGTCCCATTAACGGAGGTAATTCGATAAAAAAGTGCAGGAAACTCATTGTAGTTCTCAATAATAGAGGTTTCTCACTTATCTAGGGCCCACATAACCAGGTTTCACTGTATATACATAGATACTAACCATATTTCCTTGTACTTCAGAAAACGCAGTTACCGGTGATATGACAGGCGACGTGGTCTGTATTCGACTCTCCGCTGCTCTCATACGGGCCATGGCCGCCTCCCTGAAATAAAAGCAAGATATTATTTATACTGCAAATAATTGTGTAAAACGACTGACTTCTGCGGATCGCACGTTAGCCGAAATTTATTGAACCAACTCGCACACCTACAGAATCATCATCATCATTATAGCCTTAGGACGTCCACAGATAGATGAAGGCCTCCCTCACTGCTCTCCAGTTATTCCCACGGCCTTAACCAGATCATCCATCCATCTAGTTGGTGGACGTCCTCTGCTACGCTTGTCTGCGGCCCCAACGGCCATCTGTTCTTTGTGCTATATGGCCTGCCCACTGCCACTTCAACTCAACTTCAATTCGTTGGGCTATGTCGGTAACTCGCATTCGTTAAGTTTTTTTTCTGGTGGACATTTATATTTAGCCACAAAGCTTTTGCTACTTTACCTCGTCTAAAGGGTTTCAAAATTAAATACTAAGCAAACTATGCAAGAGGTAGGTAAGCATAGTAAGTATATCTTTATTCACATAGACACATTTAAAAATATTTTATGATGCGCCCTTTTATGTTGTTTTTCCCCCTACCACCAGTTCTGGAGGGGGCAACTCTGAGACGAACTGGCAAGAAATTGAGAGGAATCCTTTTTAAGAAATATATGTTTTGGTATTACAATAAGTTTAGCCGTATTTCATCAAAGCAAGTCACTCCCAAGCTGTATTGTCGTTTTTATAATCAGCAATTTAATAATAGGCTTTTTTTCAGTTTGATTTTGACATAGGCTTTACATTTATTTACAGGTAGATTTCTTAGATTAACAGGGAGACACGTAAGGTAGCTAGCGGAATTATAATGTTTTAATATATTTGCAGAACAGAAAAACTGTCAGGGAAACCCGAGGGGTAAGTCTAATTGTCAATACTAATATTAAATAATAATTCTTACTAATATTATAAGTTTGTGAGTATGTGTGGATGGATGCATGGATGGATGGCTGGATGTTTGTTACTCTTTCACGCAAAAGCTACTGAACAAATTTCACTGAAATTTTGCACAGGGATAGTTTATAAACTGGATTAACATATTCACCTTACGACGGCTAAAACCGCTACGGTACACAGCTAGGATATCATATAGCTTATACTTACGCGGCCTGTCTCCTCTTAGCTGCTAGCTTGCCCTCACAGGCGTGGTCGGTCACGTGTCGATGTTTTAAACAATAGTTGAGACTGCACTCCACACAAACTAGCGGCACCATTTCTTTCTGCTTACAGCCTTTGAATGAACACCTATTTGTGAATACCTGAAATGGATATAGAAGTAATATAGTAGGTATGCGTTGTTATCTCACATAGATATATATATATATATATATATAGGTATAGTCTCGGAGGTCGTGGATTCGATCCACATGCTGCATAAATCTTTGAGATAATCTTTCCGGGTTTAATTGGTTGAGGGACACCGTGAAGATTTCTTGTCCGGCGTGAGGATCGAACCCACGACCGGCACTCATGGCACATCGGTACTCACTCATGTTGTAAATTTTTAGGTTGTCAATTGATCAATCTTCAGTTGCTATGGTAATGCGAAATATTTGACATGTCGCGACATATTTGTCGCATTTTTTGCGTTTTAAACGCGAGTCGGTAAAGATAATAAAAAAGAGTATAGACGTTTGTTTGTAACTCAATTCTTTAAAAAAGACTAAATGAATCTGGATTGTGATTCAGTTATAAGTTGAACCCACCTTTTTCCGCCTCTCTCTAGCCGGGTCTGAAGTGCACTGGTTGTCAATGTGGGCCCCAACGGCCACATCTGGGGGTTCACCACGTTTGCCAGGCACGGGGGCCCCACATAATGGACACGCCGGCACTTGCACGTCAAGGGTGTTTGGTTCTGGACACTCATGTTTTGCATAAGCAAAATGGTCAGAGCTGCAATAAAAATAATATTCTAAATTTTTTAGTTTTAGCGCGGGTCTACGTCCACATCGATTTCGAATGCTACATACAAACTTTGGACATCTTTTTCTTGCTTGGGATGAATTTTGTTAAATTCTGCCTGAGTATGGAGTAAATCTCATCACATTCCATTTGTGGTTTAAGATGTGTTCATCAGTAAGTAAATGGTTGCCTTTTATATATACAAAAAAAAGAAAATTAATATTGTAGTTTGACTTGCTTAAAGTCAAACTACAATATTATATTATATATATTATATTATATTAACCTCAGAAGCATATGGACTATTATAATCAGAAGCATTTGCTAGTGCAAGTTTATGATAAAGGCATATACAACAAATGTTTCTGACATACAATGGTAAATCAACCTATTGCTCTGAGCTCTTGAAATAAAAGTTGGAACCCAAATTTGACATTTATTATTCCTCAAAACAGACATTGGCCCAATTACGACAGATTTTGTAAACAGTGGTACACTGCCCTAAAAAGTTTACCGTGTATTGTATAAAGTCAGGGAAGTCACACACACATAATAATTAAGCATAATTTGCTACTCGACTTTATTTTCTAATGGCATAGCAACTTTGAGCATCCATTCTATATTAATGTTTTGTTATATTTTATAGGGATATATTTTAATAAAAAGTGTCTTTATTTCAATGGTAACTTTTTATAGGAAATTTATTCACATTGGTTGCTAAGTTGTCGAAAATAGACCATCATTCTATCAAATAGTACATTCCGCACTCCGCACTCCTCTATAAAGTAGTACTATAGGTATGCGAAATTTCATAGTCCGCATTACATCCATGCAATTTTCGTAAGGGGTACAAAGGTTATGCTTCACTTACTAAAGTCAAAGTAACAATTTTCTTTATTCATATCTAGACACAATTCAAAAATTAAATAGTGTACAATCCATTTCTTTTCCTACCACCAGTTCAAGACGTGGCAACTCTGAGAAGAACTGGCAAAGAAACTTAGAGGAATCCTTTTTAGAGATCAATATCTTTTTAAATAATAAAGAATATAACTAAATCGCTTTTTAATATAAGATATCTAGACACAGAAGAAGTTTGGACTCTATGTAGATTTTGGCTAAAAATGGACTTAGGTAATTTTTTTTGGATACTGTGTCAAGATTTAATGTAGAGAACATAGATAAAATTATTAAAAATATAAACTTACCAGAACACTTCCTTGCAGGCTCCACATTTCACAGGCAAGAAGTCTGAAAGCAATAATGTTATATTATGAAGTGATCACACAGTTTATGTTAAAAGTTCCCAATGGGGTGGAAAAACCCCCAAGTGGGTGCACTAGGCATATAAATCCCTGTGTCGCGGGGGACTTTACAAACATACATTTCACGGACACAAAGTACACCCAGACTCAGAACAATTATTTGTGGTTCACACAAATAATTGTCCCGGGTGGGAATCGAACCCAGAACACCAGGTCTCAGAAGCAACTTCCGTAACCACTGAGCCACCGGTGCAGTCGAACTCTCAGTCACAAGCATGAGGAGCATGAATAATAAATAGAGTTGGATATTTTATTTTTTCTTGTAAAGATGGTCTAAGTATATAAGGTTGAGAATCTCTTACAACCACTTACACAAAACACATCCAAACAAACAACAACTGTCTGTGGTTCATGCAGTCAGTGGGAATCTAACCCACAACACCAGATCTCAAAAGCAATTATTGTAACCACTGAGCTGGTGCAGTCCACAAATTCTGTTTACTTGCATAGGAAGGCAAGTAATTTTAGGTAGTGTAATTATTTTAAATAAATGTGGGTACAATTCATGTAACAATGATTTATATGATAGAATATCTATAACAGCAAGGCAAAGCATTGTTGTTTTTTTTTCGTACTGGACTTGTCTAGTCAGCCAGGAGGCTTTCTCCACATCGCTGGACATAAAAGCATTGTTGGGTCAGTGGATAGTCTTAGGGGCGAATTGAATGGAACTACTTTTAAATATTAACTTATTAACAGAAAAATATATAACTTGTGGGATCTATCCATTGTTTTCTATTTCCTGAGCTGATATAGACAAAGACTTATAGACAGATAATGTAGATTAATAGTGTTGGACATTATTATAATTAAACTTACTTGTTCACTAAAAACTTTTATTGGACACCAGATTTATGAGATTTTAAATAATTTTATAAATTGATTGCTTAAAGGCCAATTTGATTTTTAACAATAGGACTTTGGAACAAACAATACACAACACAGAATTATTATTTAAACACACATACCTAATTTGTTGCAGGATTTGTAGGAACAATTTTTTCCAATATGTGGAAATTCCATTTTTTTGAGAATCCTCTCAGCGACGTCGCAATGAGTAACTGTGATGACGCCACAAATTTGTTAGCGCTTTTAAAGAAAGAATATTGCAACAGATTACCGTGTTTTCCTGAGTCATTCACTGACTGCCTGCCTACATTTTTGTTGCTGTCATTGATATGACTGACTCTATAATGTGCGTTTATTACTTCTACAACGTTCTAGTTTATTCTATTTGCGATTTAATTTAATGATATCTGATAAATTTGTATGTATAAGTTATAGATATGTTAAAATTTATATAATAATATTAAATTAACTTTGTGAAACATTAAATTATACTATGATACGGTGAGATAGTAAATCACGATTATATTATTATGATCACGTAACTAACCTTATAAACTCAACATCTAGCCAATTTATCATTTAAATGCCATTGATTATTGGAGTTAACTTCAAGTGCAGCAATAATCACAAAACAATCAAATTTTATTGGACATTGTAAATAAGTAAAAAGGAGTCTAGTTTCTGTTTAAAAATGAAAAAAGGTTTGTATAATCCTCATAAACAAAAAAAAAAAATTGCATTATTGTAACAAACTTGGAACATTTTATGGTAAATGTCTAGATTCACCCTGGCAATACACATTCTCAATGTCATAAATGTCATTCGACTTGTACGAGGTCTGGGATTGCTCGCATTTTAGTTAAATCTATTTTATATTATAAAAGTGATCCATATTTGGGTCACTAAATAAACTGGGCTTCGTACAAGAAATAATAGAAAAGATGAGCAAACTTATTCCCTCCGCTGCCAAGCTTTTGGCAGGAAATTCTGCTCCGGTAGGTTTCGGGTGTTCATACGTGGAGTTTAACCAATTTCTCGTTACAAGTTCTTGCGCAAATATGAGAATAAGTGAATTATAATGTGTTATTTATCTTATTAATGGTTTTAGAAAGCGGCCGCTCCAGTTACGGCGGTGATAAACGCTAAATACAGTACACGTTCTGAAGCCAAATTTGAATTGAAGGTGGGTCATATTGTTCTTCATTCAACTTAAAGATAGCTGATATTGTTTATTTAGCGTGTTAAATATGTGTTAATTGTATGCCGATAGTTGTTTTAATTGAAATTCCATCAATAATTCGTATAATAATTATGTAACCTTCATAACCTTCAAGTGTCAAGTGTATGTTTTGTTGTCAGTATTTTGACATAACCAGGGATGTGGACTTTAGTGTTAATAATTATTTTCTAAGAAGAAGACAAGAGTTTAATATTATCTAGGTATATATTTGAAAGGAATTCATGTCTAATTTTTGATTTGCCTTATGACATTCCGTTACCTCTCCACAGAACACAAGAGAAGTGTTCCCTGTTACAAATATGATATAATGTAAAACAATTAAATTTAAAATTAATAAGGATTATAACAAAACATTATATACAGTGTAAACTCTATATAGCGACACTGAAGGGACTGTGCATTTTATGGTGTTATAGAGAGTTGTCGTTAAATGGAGAGAAGAAACATCAGAATTAGAAAAAGAAAAAGTTTATTTCCGGCTATTGTTAGTAGTTATTTGCATAAAAAAGAATGTTATTTGAACGCTATTGCGTATAGTCTGTTATTTTTGTCTGACGTCTTTTGCTGCACCAGTAATTTTGTTGTATTTTTTACTTATTTTATTCATATCTAGCAATATTGAGTTTCTTAGAAAGTTCGGTATGCATGATGCCGACAGTCGAGTTTATTGCGGGCTAGGATAATAAAGCGACAATAGATCTTACACAGCTGCGCAGTTTTTACTAATTTTAGCAACTTAAAAGGTACTTTTTATTACTCAATTGTTGTTGTTATTGAGAGTGGGTGTAATGCTATGTAGAGTGAAACATTGTATGAAAGACAAGCTAAACCAACCAAAGCCAATTGATTTCGACGCTTAAGGGAGTTTGTCGTTAAATAGAGTGACGTTACATGGAGTTTACACTGTAGTTCTTTTTTCCTGAACCAAAATTGTAATACATTTTGTAGATTTATATTTTTCATATGAATGTTTTGTAACATTTTGTATGTTAAACTTTTATTTATCTGCAATAATCTCATTATACAGCCCTTCAAACTCCACAAATTGGACCAAGGGCCCCAAACTGTGGCCACACTTACCAAAGAGGATGCACTCAGATTGTATGGACAACTTGTTACAATCCGTCGTTTGGAGACTGCTGCCGGTAACTTGTACAAGGAAAAGATCATCCGTGGTTTCTGTCACTTATACTCAGGTACGTTCTAGGCACAATTGAGATAAGCTATACACAAAATTTATGATAATTTTTCATTTTACTGTAATAAAAAAGATTTTTTATAAATAACGAACTGTTTTGGATATATATTTTTTGTTTTGGTTGTTACAAAACATTTGAATGATTAAAATTAATTTGTATGTTTGTTGATGTTATAACAGTATTCACCAGTTCAGTGTTAACTATTGGCACATGAATATATTGATAATATTACTTCTAATTTGAAACTAGTGAAATCATTATGTGAATCTCTAATTATCAGGTCAAGAGGCAGTAGCCGTAGGCATGCGCGCAGCCATGCGTGATGTGGACAGCTTGATCTCTGCCTACCGTTGTCACGGCTGGACATTTCTCATGGGGGAAACCGTAGCGGGAGTGCTCACAGAGCTGACTGGCCGTAAATCTGGATGCTCTCGAGGAAAGGGAGGCTCTATGCACACATATGCTAGAAACTTCTACGGTGGCAATGGTATTGTGGGTGCCCAGGTTGGTTGTTTTTATTTATTTAGTTTTTCTCTGTTTGGTTTGTTTGGTATGACACTATGTGGCTTTCTTTAGTTACTGATAAAGAGTTTAAACTACTCAAAGAAATTATATACTATAAATAAATTACCTAAGAATAATGGTTTATTTTTATAATATAAAAACTAAAAAGGAAAAGAACCTGCCCTAACATCAGTGATAACTCACTAACTTAGCCCAAATGAATATGAAGATCAAAATGTATAATTTACACATATTTTTACAGTATAAATATGGAAGTGCATTGTTCAGTATTTTTTATCTATGCATAAAATCACCCCTAAGTATAAAAATAAAATTTTGAACACAAAATATGTTTGTAAAATCCTACTTAATATTATAAACGCGAAAATTTGTAAGTATGGATTTGTATGGATGGATGGATGTTTGTTACTCCTTCACGCCAAATCTACTGAACGGAATTGGCTGATATTTTGCACCGGGATAGGTTATACCCTGGATTACATACACTGACATATAGGCTACCAAACATTGCACTCCAACCTACTGGAGCAGATTAATGCGGGTAAAACCGCCGGGCGCAGCTAGTAGACAATATTTAGACTTAAACATTATCTACTTTTTATCCATAGGGTCCGCTCGGTGCTGGTGTAGCCTTAGCGCACAAATACAAAGGCGATGGCGGTGTTTGCTTCGCTCTATACGGAGATGGTGCTGCTAACCAGGGCCAGCTGTTCGAAGTATACAACATGGCCAAGCTGTGGGATCTGCCATGTATCTTTGTCTGTGAGAACAATGGATATGGTGAGTCAAATTTATAATATAGCATCCCATGCCCGGTTTCACCCGGCCTAACTCTCTAAGTTCTCAAGGGAACTTCATAATAAAATTTACTAACTTTTTACTCCTGGATGAATTAACGTTCTAAAGGTGAAAGAATTTTAGAAATTGGTTCAGTTGTTCTGGAGCCTATTCAATGCAAATAAACAACCAAATCTTTCCTCTTTATAGTTTAGTAGAGACCCAACCTGGCTTTGTATCGTTAATAAAGTATCATTTATACATAACTTTGACAAATCATATACCTAAACCTACCTCATGGTATTATAAGATTGTGTGGCTAGTAATTTTCTTTCTCTTGAGAAAAATCTGAGGGGAGCTCAGATTTTACCTAACGTCCAGGCCCGTTGGGGCAGTTTCACTCAAGCCTCAGAGAGCATCTTAAGCTGTTGGCCCTGTGCCTGTCATCTTTCACTCGGTCGTGATTATGGAACTCTCTACATCCTATGGGGGGCCATAAAATGTGGAGAGTTAAGAAATAAAGAATGCACCTGTGTTTGTAAACACACTGTAGTCCGTCCTGCGCAGATAACCAATCTCCTTAGTGTTTGGTCACCATGGTTGAAATAGGTTGAAAAGTATTTAGATGTTAGATGTGGGTGTAGTAGTTGACAATCATTTCAGACCAATTGTAATAGTTTTATACTTAACCTCTAGTTCACCTTCAGCTTGTGAACCCAACATCTGATAACGAAACAATAATATTCATAATTTGTACTGCCATCTATACTATTATATTATTACTAGTTTTTGTCCACGACTTTTGCTGCATGGAACAGTTACTTTGGTCAACATTTGATGTTCTATAATCCATTAACAACATACATATTAATATTATAAAGCGGAAAGATTTGATCTCCGAAACTACTGGTCCGATTTGAAAAATTCTTTCACCGTTGGAAAGCTACACTATCCCCGGATGACATGGGCTATATTTTATTATGAAGTTCCCACGGGAACGGGATTTATGCGGGTAAAACCGCGTGCGGGAAGCTAGAATTAAAAAGCTAAAAAGTTCAATATTTTTTGGTAATCTAACTGACGGACTAAATAGAATTTTTTAAGCATTTATGCGCATTAAATGTGTCAAAAATGGGCACTGGCTTCAGCATAAAGCTATATCAATAATATAAAAAGCGTTTGTTTTCTCTCTTATCACGAATGTTTTAAATCACTATTTATCTACTCATGTTGTTATCTTGAACAATCATCCGCTAGACGAAATACGTCTAGAGTAACGTTGATTACAGCATTGTTTAAGCGGATTTTTATCTTTATTATCTATATAAAAACAACGCTTTGCCCTGAATTACTGACTGATTGACGGATCAACGCACAGACTTAAACAGATCGCAAATACCTGAAATTTGGAGATTGTATTCTCTATTTGACAACCTCCGTAGCGTAGCGGTATTTGGCTCGTTTTAAGTCTCGGAGGTCGTAGGTTCAATCCCCACGCCAGACAAGGAATCTGTGTGTAAATTCTAAGATTTCTTTCCGGGTCTGGTTGGTTGAGGGACTACCCTCCGTGCCTCGGAAAACACGTTAAGCCGTTGGTCCCGATTATTATAACATCATCTATAATAATCATATATCAAGGAACGGGCAGCAGCGTTTCCGTGTGTGGTACAACATAGTACTGCGGTCAACAATCCGCTTGCCAAGCGTGGTGACTATGACAAATACCCTCCCCCGGGAGGAGGCCAATGTTCAGCAGTGGACGTTATACGGGCTGATGATGATAATATAGTGCTACTTGATAATTTTGTTTGTCTGTTTATTTGTCCGGATATTTCAATTAATCTTCATAACGCACCACTCCGACGAAAATTTCATCTATATCGATACTACGATGTAGATAGAATTTTCGTCGCAGTGGTGCTGTAGCACATTTTTATATAAACACTATGTCATTAAATATAAAGTTGATTTTTCTAGTATGTACCGTAATTTTGGAGACTTTGGATGTTCAGATAATTTCCCACAGGTGTTACGATGTTAACGGCGACTTGGTTGTAACGAAGTTTTAGTCGTTGTGGGTGCTTTAGTATATTTTATACGAAGTCCGGTTTGACTCACGTGTGTAGTTTTTGGCGATTTCTCGACCACGGTTTCGGCTCCAACCGAGAGCCTTCTTCAAGGAGCGAGCTGCTTGCGCCTCGTTGACCCGCGCGACGTTGGAGCCGAAACCGTGGTCGAGAAATCGCCAAAAACTACATACGTGAGTCAAACCAGACTTTATATAAAATATGAACAATACTCACGAAAGTTATTATACAAAAATTGCTTTCGTATATTTGTACGTGTAGTCTGAACAATTCGATCATGTAGTTGCGCCGGTATTAATGATGATTGTAAATGTTGCAATATTATCTGGAGATATTCACCGTCACTGATGATACTTGACTGTATTTGAACGATTTTTTTTCTGTTTTGCACAGGTATGGGCACGAGTGTGGACCGTTCCTCGGCCAGCACAGAATACTACACGCGCGGCGACTACGTCCCCGGCCTCTGGGTCGACGGTATGGACGTGCTCGCCTCTCGGGAAGCGACCCGCTTCGCCATCGACTATTGTAGCAGTGGCAAAGGTAAACCAACCTTCCAATCCATATCATCATGAGATTTCCACCGTCGCTGCAGCGAATTCGCGCGCTGGCGGTGGGATATGTGGGACTCGCCCTCTCCTTAGCGTGGTATGCTAACTCATACCACGAGGAGACGACCCTACACCACTAAAACCCCCCCGGACACTCCTTCGATGCGCCGTTGGCGGGGGCCGGATTGCTTATGCGCGCCCGGCCCCCGCCAACGGCGTCCGACGGCACCCGCGGCCAATATGGCACCGCGGGATCTCCAGGGCCACACTTACAGTGGCCCATTTGCCCAAATATAGGGATGCCCGGAGTGTAGAGGCGTCCCTACTCCTTATGGGTCAGCCACGAAGGGAGCGCGCTTGGTTTCATCCGAGTAGCTCCAGTTATTATACATAAAAATCTTTCTTGAATCACTCTATCTATAAAAAAAAAACGAATCAAAATCCGTTGCGTATTTTTAACGATCTAAGCGTACATAGGGATAGACAGACAGCCGTAGCGACTTTGTTTTATACTATGTAGTGTACACAGATAAACACCTGTTTCCTGGTATACCATTGTTATAGATAGTGTCATGACTATTGGACATTGGACATGACGTGTTTTCCAAGGCCTACAGTCACTGAGTCACTGATACATCTCACGATTATAGAGTACTAGCGACCCGCCCCGGCTTTGCACGGGTGCAATGCTAATGTATTATACATATAAAATCATCTTCCTCTTGAATCACTCTATCTATTAAAAAAAACCACATCAAAATCCGTTGTGTAGTTTTAAAGATCTATGCATACATAGGGACGTACAGACAGGGAAGCGACTTTGTTTTATACTATGTAGTGAAGATACTGGAGCGATGAGACATAAATAATTTTCACACATTTGAAACCTTAGGTTCTTAGTGGCGTCTTTATGTCTACTTTATTTAAATGAAAATTGTTTGTATCCTTTCAGGTCCATTGGTTATGGAGATGGAAACCTACCGTTACTCTGGCCACTCGATGTCCGACCCTGGCACGTCTTACCGTACCCGCGACGAAATCCAGGAGGTCAGACAGACCAGGGACCCCATCACATCCTTCAAGGACAAGATCATCACCAACGAGCTGGCTACCCCTGATCAACTGAAGGTATAGCTTTTTTTTAAAAGATTACTAGCAGAGTTGTAAACCCCTCGTGCTAAGTTAAATTGCTTGTGTTACGAGTGGGTTCACTTCGGTACTGAAATGGGTTGGGAATCGAACCGGCGACAAGATCGCAAGTCCGATGCATAAAAGTTATAACTTGTGTTGTAGTTTTAAATAATTTGGCGACAACTCTGTGGCGTAGCGGTACAAGTAAGCTCACTTTAAGTCTCGAAGGTCGTAGGTTTGATCCCCACACCGGGAAAGAAATCTCTGTGTGAATTCTAAGAATTCTTTCCGGGTCTAGTTGGTTGAGGGACTAGCCTCCGTGCCTCGGAAAGCACGTTAAACCGTTAGTCCCGATTGTTATAACATCATCTATAACAAGCGTATACTAGGGAACTGATAGCAGCGTTTCTCTGTGTGTTTCAAATAATAAGTCACCACGCTTGGCAGGCGGGTTAGTGACCGCAGTATGGTGAGAATCCTTGATAGATGCTGTTCCCATTCATCAGCTGTATGTCCCTTAGTCCTCAGTTACGACACCCAAAAGACATGGGGTGGTCTATTCTAAGCCGGGGACCACACGGCAAGTATATAAATAGATCGATTTTACTACCTAAATGTTTGTATGCCTAAAAAGGCAGAATGTACAAGGATTCTATATATATATATATATCTGTAACACCAATTGTAAACACCTACATTCTATGCAAATAATTGATTACTTACTTTCTTACTTACCAAAAATAAATCTTTTCGCTTTAGCAATGACTAAAAGAAACTGGCCAAGTGCGAGTCGGACTCGCGCACGAAGGGTTCCGTACCATTTTCAAGAGTCTACCTGTTGCTGTTATTGATATCGAGCAAAAAAGGGGAAAAAAATTGTTTTATCCCTCTTAAATATTATTATTATTTTATTTTTATTTGTATTTGTTGTTATAGCGGCAATAGAAATATATTATCTGTGAAAATTTAAACTGTCTAGCTATCGCGGTTCTTGAGGTACAGCCTGGTGGCAGACAGACAGACAGCGAAGTCTTAGTAATAGGGTCCCGTATTTACCCTACGGGTACGGAACCGTACAAAGTACTAATAGTGTTATTTTATTTGCAGGAAATCGACGTCAGTGTACGTAAAGAAGTGGACGCGGCCACCCAACTGGCTAAGACCGACTCCGAGATAGGAGTCGAAGAATTAGCAGGAGACATCTACAAGAACTGTGTAGACCCAATAATCCGAGGCATCTTGCCCACCACACCCCTACATCACTTGGAGGTCGCGCCACGCAACTAACTGTCTAGCCACTAAGGAAATTAGGTCTGTTATCCTTTGCAATATGTTCTTGTTAATACAGAGAGATTTAAGTGTAAGATTTAACGTGTAAGTTATAATGGGAATTGTAAATAAACTGATGTAAAAAAGGGAATTTTGAAACTTGTCAATTTTTATAGTCTCTTTCAATTGATATATATTTTTTTGTTATTGCAATTTGATTTATATTTTGGGTTTTCATATTGATTTTTTATCGTTTAATATTGTATTTGTAATTAAAGGAACATATTAAGAGGACGGAGCTAATATGCAGTTTGATCTAAAATGTGAATATCATACTTTAATATATCAAGAGAATTGTAATAAAACGACTTAATAATGTGCAACATTATTCCTCGCCGGCGAGGATAAAAATATATTTATAAAACGTG
The DNA here is from genome assembly GCA_947037095.2 of Nycteola revayana. Taxonomy (NCBI): domain Eukaryota; kingdom Metazoa; phylum Arthropoda; class Insecta; order Lepidoptera; family Nolidae; genus Nycteola; species Nycteola revayana. Next base: position 5,564,568 of record OX344844.2, read on the forward strand.
TGGGAAAGAGAGAGGCATATATACTCTATCTCTCTCTCATAGTATAACCGTGATACGTCTTGACAAATGCTTGAACATTCACGCTTTGACATTTTGTTGTAGTGGTGCTATGATTTTAACTGTTATATGCTACATACATTTGAGGCACAATTTTGCATTTGATCGAACGTATACTGGCTTCTTTAGTTGAATATGTATATATTATTAACAAATGAAAAATATGTCGATATTAAAATATATTATGTATACACCCGGGTTACGTACAAAGTATGGATGTGTTGTTGTTTTATTGCAGGGTAGCACAGTTTATATAATAATGGCGGTACATAATATTCTGTAGAAAAGTTTTAAGAAATTTAGAGAAATTTGTACATACTTCAAAATATCTATTGGATTCAATTTTTTTAAATGTATATTTTAAAATCATCTTAAAAAAAGCAACATCACGGTGTGAATGAGGAAATACCGGGGTGAATACGTATGGGACGAATTTTGAAACATTTTTTTGCCAAAATTCTGTCACATGTTTTTAATGGTTGCCATTTTACAGAAAACCGCCTTGGTTTTTGATGTAAACCATATTGCACCCCCTATGTTCTTATTCACCCTAAATGTTACTTTTATGGTGTGTATAATATTCTTATGAGTTTCACATATAGCTAAGTAAAAGTGATGCCGCACCGAAATCCCAACTTAAATACATTTTATTTATTTGTTTATATTAGGGCAAACAATTGTTAGTAAATATATACCTACATTATATTTTCTCCTTTTATTTTAAACCTAAAATTTACCAAAATTACTAAGATTGTATATACTGACATGGAAATTATTTATTAGCATTGAGTTTTTAAATACATGTTCTTCTCTCTGGTAAGTGCATTAGGATTTATGGTTTGCTATTATCAAAATAATATTAAACCTCATTCGGAAGTGCTTTGCGTACAGATATCGCACAATGTAAGCATTTTTGCGTTAAAGTTCAGGTTAAACGCACGGCTTTGTGAACTCTACACTGGTGGCTGCGGCAATTGCTTTGGAGACCCGGTGTTCTAGGTTCGATTCTTCCCCCAGGATAATACACAAATAGTCTGAATTATGGATAGTCCTTCTGAGTTTGGGGTTACTTTGTGTCCGTCATTTTTGTATTTGTAAAGTTCCCCGTGACACTGAATTATTTTACTATACGGGTGTTGTCTTTTACAAAAAAGCTCAAGCTTTGTAAACTACACGAGACCTCTATGCTAAATTACCCGGTCTCAAATATCAACCTAGGGGTCCCATATTTATGTATTTTCCCTATTATTTGTGGAGGCAGGATAGAAAATAACCAATAATAAACAATTCACTTTATTTAAACATACTGTTACAGCTACATTTTACAAATACACTAATTTAGCAAAACACGAATATTATACATGTACTTGGTTGGTTGTATAAAAATATCATTTTTATCACACTATGATACGATACATACTATATTTGAGCATAATTTATATGATGAATTATAAGGACAGATTACAGCAATAGTCTATGACAAAAACTAATGTACAAGATCACGAATTAATTGTTAAATCGGGGTGAATATGCATGTCGGGATGAATATTGATGTCAGGGTGAATAGAGACAGGGACAAAATTTTACTAATGGAACTTCCTGCTTTCGGGTTTAAATAGTTGGGATCTTGGTATAAACCTATATAGGTGACTTTAAATTGGCACTTGATCTGATCTCAATAGATTAGTCCATGGGAACAAAGGTAGCTTTTAACGTTTAAGATAGGCATTCGGGAATTACTCCATACGGCATGGGGCTTTGGGTAAGGCCCTTCCCTGCCATTAACTTTGATTTGACAATGAAGGCTTTAGATGTCCATGGATTGTTTTATTATCTAATAAAACTTATACAAAATGAGGACGTTGTAAAAGTTTAGTATGTAATATTGCAAAGTAAAAGGATACATTTGAATGACCTATTTCGAAAAGGGCTCAACTCCAATGGACAAGCCATAGGAGATATGCCCTTTTCGAAATTGCTAATCATTTGATAACTTAAGATTAGTCGTAACATGAAAGACTGTTGTATTCTGCTAGTACATACAGAACCTACTCTAGAAATGCTAATTAAAGATGCTTACAGTACTGAAGCAATTAGTATTAATTAGTAATGTTAATAAAAAGATTTGATTTAAAAGTTATTATTTGGTAACATATGACTATAGTTCATTATTTACCTTGAATACGGTTGATGTTAGGGATTATATAAAGTACTTCCAAAGATGCTATTTCAAACGGCAAATAGTGTCACGTATATTACGTTAGTGAATACATTTCTGTGTAATAATAAATTGTTATTATCCTTAAAAAGAAGGGTCCGTACCTACCGTTGGTGGCCCTGGGCGCCAGATGATAAGGGGCGCCAAAATATTTTTAAACTATTTTAAAAACCAATTTGTAGGGCCAGGTAGGGATTGGAATAACGCTATTGTGCTAAGAACTGTATACTTCATATTTTGCAAGCTTTTTTTTTATATAATAATTTATTTTATATAACTCAAATTATCAAACACTAGTCGAAGGACAATAATGAACCGTAGCGGTTTTTTCTAAACATAATTTTATATTTTTTACAAAGGCACCAGTAAAAGGCAAAGCATATTATATCTAAAATATTTTTTTATACTTAAGTAACACAAATGTATGCAGCTAGATAAAACGGATCACAGCTGCATGCGATCGAGCGTGTGCGCATAACGTAGAGTAGTTGTTAATGAACACAAAATTTTAATATTATTATAATTAGCAAAAAAAATCTCTTACCTACTCTAACAAATTTTATCGTAGGTACTCTATGATGAAAAAAATGAATAAACGTTCTACATATAAAGGTATATTTTATAGGTTAAAACCTATTTAATACAGCTACATTTGCTACTGCTGAATCGGTGGCCTGCCGACGTGTGAAACGTATAAAAAAAAAACTTGCGGCCTGCGATATCTTATCTTAGAATTATTATGTTTGTTTTAAAGGTAAAATACAGCTGTCTTATACGCATTTATAGATATATATGAAAGTATTGTCATTTATGAGTAAAATATTTTTAGCTGAGAGATATACAGCGGTATTCGACTTTTGAGGATGGGCTACATTATATAGGTACGATGAAGTAGAACAAAGACACACACATTAGTATACCACTTGGTAATGTTTAAAGATGTTACAAAGATTTGATGAGATTATAGATATAGATAGAAAGATTTAATTGTTTGTATGTCTGTTTGTAATGGATACACATTACAAACGAACATCCAAGAAAAACCTTGAAATACTACGGATAAAAATAATGTTTTTTATACTTAAACAGTTTGTCTTTTTATCAATGAACGTATAGGTAACTATGGGTTGTCTTTTATAGGGAATGTATTCGGGGTGGTAAGGGAATGTGTGACAAAAAGGAGGAATGATTAAGGTTCATTAAAGGGCTAAATATAAGGTATCTTAGGATATAAATGGCAATGACAAGGAGTTTACAATATCACTAAAGGAATATGTATTATACTAAAGTTATAGTTATAAAGGCTTATAAATCAAACGAATTATACAGTGCCGGCCTTGTACATTTAATCAGGATAGATCGAGTCTTTCAAAGATAAAATTATAATATGTCATAGTATTGTGACTACGGCGTTATGACATTTATAATTTTGGCGCCCCTAACAATCTGGCGTCTAGAGCGATCACCTCTTTCGCTTTATCCTTACGCCGGCACTGTGTTTACAAGTGTATACCTTACATATTGAACACAGTTATAGGGTTGCCAATTTTGGTTTAAAATAAATCCAATTTTACATAGTAATATATCGGGAAGGATATGTAATTTTAGGAAGAAATTCTTTACTTATTGTGAAACCCATTGTAAGTTTGATACAAAAAGTTCACTGCTATGTGTATTTGTACCCCTAGCAGTTAACTTAACGGCGATAAAGATTAACCGACTATCGTACTGAAATTAACATATCAAAGGGTAAAGGGTTAACTGAGCTAAGCGACACCATCGATATTGAATTAAGTACAATTTGTACTATAAATAATACATTGTGCATTTAATATAGGTCAATATGGCCCTTTACAGCATGTAATTTTAATTAATATTTTCGAAGATATTACAGATTTACAATGCAGGGATATAGCGGTTACGGTACCGGTACCGGCCAGGGGCCGTGGCGCTGCGGTGCGGCGCCTGCCTATAAATAGCATTGCACCCGTGCGAAGCCGAGATTGGTCGCAATTATATATAATTTAATGCACAGGTACATGCATAAAAGTTGGTAAATTAAGTTTGCTATATAACCGTTCATTATATAGTACCTCCATAAAGATACAACGTGATTTTTAGTCGATGCTTATAATTGGTAAGACGATTTACCATCAGTAGGTATTATAACGTAACATTAAAATTTTCAATTAGGTAGGCAAATGTTTTTTTACAATAAAAGTTTCCCTCAAGCCGACGGCAATGATAAATGTAGGTACGTGGTAAAATGAGATTGTAGAAGATCCGTTGGTGGTGTTCGCCCACAGGCAAAGGAAGATCTTCTTTGCCGGGCGAGGTGGTGTGCCCGGCGGCCGACGGCCAATTATTACGTAAGGTGCTAACTGGCAGATGGCGCTGCTCGTCTACTAGTAGTATTGCGCGGCTACAGTAGATGTCGCTCAAGATCTAGCGCCTTACAATACAACATAATCTAGGCCAGGGGTGTCCAAACTTTGAAGCCTTAGGGCCATAATGATATTTTTAGTATGCTTCAAGGGCCAAAACAGATTAATTTTTTCTGCCCTTATCTATAGTTATATATTATTTCTAGCAATAGTAACAACAATAAAACAATGGCAGTTTGATGACACTGGGGCGGGCCGGATTTGACCCGCGGGCCGTAGTTTGGAGTCCCCTGATGTAGGCTGTACAACCGGGCGGTCCTAACAATGGTTCAATTTTATTTTAATCTGTAATTTTTAATACATATGAAAAAAGTATATAAGTACATAGATTGATTGTACAAATAAAAACAATTATCGCGAACTAATAAGTTGTTGTGAATTTTATGCTTTTTTACATTATGTAGTCAGCCAAGAGGCTTTTAGTACTTCACCGCGCAAAGGAATTTTATGCAATCCTTTCTTTAGGTAAGTATATTCAATTTTGTTCATGGTGCCGCTTAGTTCAACAACTTTACCCGTGAATATTTATTTAGTTCGAAAATACACCAGTTGGCAATACCCACCTAACTGAATCTCGTCGTAGATAGAGCACTGCCGCGAAAGTTACAATTACAAATAAGGTGTTATTTCGTCTGTCAAAACATATTTTCTTTGTATATGTTTTAAAGGGCAAAAAAACAATTTGCGACATTTGATTTTCAACCTTACTAACTATTGTCATTTACGCGGTAATGCAGTGTCAGCGACGATATTGAAGTAAAGGATATTCCTTGTTAATACTTAAATCTAAGCCGCCTGATTGTCCTGGTTATCCTGTGCATCTTCATGCTCCTCGGCAAAGTCCTCGGTAACGCCACATTGCAGCTCGTGAAGTCTGGCGTACACGCCTCTCAGAGCCAGGAGTTCTCTGCCAGAAGCAAATAAAGAATTGTTAAATGGCTACTTATTTTCCCATTGTTAGGGTTCCGTATCCGAAGGGTAAAAACGGGACCCTATTAGTAAGACTTCGGTGTCTGTCTGTCTGTTACCAGGCTGTATCTCAAGAACCGCGATAGCTAGACAGTTGAAATCACAGATGATGTATTTCTATTGCCGCTATAACAACAAATACTAAAAATAAAATAAAATAAATATTTAAGGGGGGCTCCCATACAACAAGCTTTTTTTTTGTCCTTGTTTGCTCGATATTAACAACTGGTAGACTCTTGAAAATGGAACGGAAACCATCGTGCGCGAGTCCGACTCGCACTTGACCAGATTTTTTGTATTTTGACCCATTCCCCTCTCAATTCAGTTAATTCCCCTCCCTCTAGTAGAGTCTTACGAAAATACATTTAGTCTTAATTCTCTGAATTTTTGAATCCTAATTGAATAAGTTCATCTTTTCCTAAACGTAACGCACGTTGCTACGCGATTACTACATGGGCTACGGCTTTACCGCTACGACGCTACGAATTCGTGTTCTCATTCAATAGTCGCAGCCACGTAGCCACAGTTATTTTTGTTTTTTTTATTTTTGTTTCAAAAAAGACAACTCTCGCACTAGGGAAATAAATCCCTGTGTCACGGGGGACTTTACAAACATACATTTCACGGACACAAAGTACACCCAGACTCAGAACAACTATTTGTGGTTCCCGGGTGGGAATCGAACCCAGAACACCAGGTCTCAGAAGCAACTTCCGTAACCACTGAGCCACCGGTGCAGTCAATTAATACCTATATCAAGATCTCAGAAGCATAGAGACGAATGTACTATTCTCTTCGGAAGAATTTGGTCGTACGTAAGAGTCAGTTTACTAAAAAGGCACATACGACGAATGTTTCCATAGTATAATGGCACATCCGACCTGATGCTTCTGAGGTCGAGATATCTATTGAAATTGTGGTAAATTAATTCCCGTATGTATGAATAACACTTGAGACGATGAGTTTCCTTGGGAATGTCAGGTGTCACATTATGGATTTTAATTACCATAGCCAACCATAGCAAAAGAGCCCGCGATAGTGAAACACTTGGCTTTAAGTATTCACTTTACTCAAGTGAATACCTACTTAATGCCAAGTAATGTGCTGGCAATCTACTGATTTATATATACTTTTATAAAACATATTAAATCGTAGCTTTATTATTATTAAATACAAATAAAATTGTTTTTTAAAAGCTAGTCTTTTCTGTTAATATACCTACTTATAAAACTTTTTGCGATACCAATAACATTTTTATATGTAAATTGTACATGTAATAATCATTAGGGTTCCGCACAAAAAAACTATTAGCTACACAGGAATGACCGTACCTAGTTATTAAACAATAATTACATTGTTAGTATAGAAACAATTATTCTTATACCTGTGTGTGCCCATCTCTGAGACGACGCCATGTTTGATGACGACGATGACGTCAGCGTTCTGTATGGTGGACAGGCGGTGGGCTATGATCAACGTGGTGCGGCCCGAACTCGCCCGGTCCAAAGCCTCTTGGACTATCTATAGGGATATTACAAAGTATATAGAAATATACATAGATCGATAATAAATAAATCGCGAGATAGAAAATATATGGCGAGGGCTATGCTAGGGGTTTCTTTACGAGATCAGATCAGAAATGAGGAGATACGTAGAAGAACGCAGGTTGCTGACATAGCCCAATGCATTAGTTCGTTGAAGTGGCAGTGGGCAGGCCATATAGCACGGAGAACAGAAGTAACTGTAACTAGTAGTGGACTGGAGATTTGTGAGGGAGGCATAAGTCCAACAGTGGACGGCCTACGGCTGAAATAATAATGATGATGATCATGAAAAAATCAGGTGTATGTAAACCAAAAATCAGCTCGAGATGACTATCTCGAGCTATCTCTCATAAATTTCACTGTTTCCTAGGACCATATTTATATAATAAAATTAATACCATTCTTTCCATATACCCCATGACCAGACTTAAATTAAAAAACATACTAACATCATGGTTAATAAACCTATCATATTCTAAAACTGCTTATTCCATTAAACAACAACATCCACACTACACACAGTAAACACAACACTCACACACTTTAGGATAATGAAATAATTCATAATTTTAGCTTAAAAATTACATTATCTTGATATCTATTATAAGTCTGTAAATCTAAATTATTAATAAGTACTGTCCATGAGGTGAGAGCCTGGTGATCTGTAACACAGGGTTACCTACTTCAGACACCAGTCTCTCACAAAGGGCTGAGATTTGTTTGCTTGTATTTATATAATTAAATTGTGAAAACCTTTGTGAAAGAGAAATAAATAAATATTTGATTTGATTTGATTTGATACTATGATAAAATAAGCCCCTTGATTATGACTAATGTTCTAAAATGGAAATTAGTGAAAGTAGGTATTGTTTGTGTTTGGACAGATAAGGATGTTACCTTTTCACTGTGCGTGTCGAGGGCCGAGGTGGCTTCGTCCAGTAGCAACACTCTAGGGTTCCGCAGCAATGCGCGAGCGATCGCGATACGTTGTTTCTGACCACCAGACAACTGGGACGCACGGGCGCCTATACGGGTGTCGTACGCCTATTACAGAGAAAGGTACAATAACATTATAAAAGAGTCACTCTGCTTCTGCCCAGTGAAGTAGCAAAGCTTTTGCTACTTCACCGGGTAAGTAGAGCTCGATCTAGGACCGAAAATAGGCCATGAAGCTTTTGCAACTTCATCGGGCAAACAGAACTCCAACTGTCGACCTTTGAGATCAAGAAAGTAGTTGTATCATTTTCATTACCCATTATTGAAGGGTCATGTTAAAGTTGCTTAACGGATTTGGATGACACTTTGAAATTATATATTTTAGAACCATGCCAATAGATTATGAGCGCGGAGTACCGTACCGGTAGAATGCAATGCGAAAGACACACCACATCACGCCTGACATCAAACTAAATGTTGTGTAAATTTAAATGTAATTTTAAAATTTGACTATAGCAGTAATGTTAATTCAAAATAACTCTTTAAAAACATAATAGTATTACTCAAGTTGGAATATAAATTCTCCGCACCCACCAACCCGCATTAGACAAGCGTGGTGGGTTAATAAGTCTAAACCCCTTCCCAAAAAAAATTCTCTACTCAGCTATAAAATAAAATAATACTAGAAACGGTGTTGTCTCCAACTGTTTGCAGTACAAATACTCACACTGGGCAGCGCAGCTATGAACTGATGCACATTGGCTTGTTTGGCGGCGTTGACTATCTCTTCAATAGTGACCTGCCTGGTGTTGTCTCCGTACGCGATGTTCTCGGCAATGGTCCGGTCGAACAGCACCGGCTCCTGAGAGACTATGCCGAGGTTACGCCGTAGAGTGGTCAGGCGCATGTCCTCCATTATATTGTGTTCATCTAAGTGCTAGAAGAAAGTAAAGTTTCATCAATAGACCCTATAACGGTGCTGAGAATGGCTCTCCCTTGTTTTTTTATTTTATCACCCCGTTTACATCCACAGCTGAACATAGGGTCACATCTCTCTTTTTTAATTATTATAATCCTCCTCAGTTTTTGCCTCTTCCATGCCAGCATGGTTGTCGTGTGTAATGTCCATTAAGGGTATAAAATAATAAAATACCTAATTTCTTCTCACAAAACAAGACAAGATGCAATATTATTTTATACCCTTAATGGACATTAAGGGTATAAAATAATATTGCATACTATTTTATACCCTTATATTATTAGATATTTTAAAATACCTAATTTCTTCTCACAAAACAAGACAAGATGCACGAATTAAATGAAATTAAAATTAACAATATAGATTTCTATGTATTATAATCAATTATTGTCATAGATGGTGTGATGACGACCGGAATTAACGGCTCAAAGTGTTTCACGAGCCGTGAAATATATTCTCCTGCATATTATAAATTTATAATGTATATTTAATTAAGTATCACTGAGCACACTGAGCATGGTAAGGGCACGTTAGACGTAGATGGTATGGCATGCATATGACAAAAACAATGCTGAATATGATGATGGATGAATATATTGGAAGAAGAAGGCCAATAAAAAGATGTGACATGTAAGAAAGGTGTGCATATGGAATATACGTCTAATAGGGAAAAATGGAAGAAGGTGACATATTTCGCCGAACCCAAATAATGGGAGCAGGGCAAGAAGATCATGATAAAGTAGCAATAGGTTTACATACCACGGAACCTTCGTCGGGGTCGTACAAGCGCTGTATGAGTTGGATCAAGGTAGATTTGCCGCAACCGCTGGGTCCTACGATGGCGATTCGTTTACCGCTCTCGATCACCAGGTTGAGCCCGCGTAGAACTTCCACCTCACGACGCGTCGGGTAGCGGAATTTTATTGAGTTATATTCAATTTTGCCATCACATATCTGTAAAGAATAGATTTAATATAAGAACCGTATTTATTAGATGTGCGAACGTTAATCCATAGCATTTATTTTATGGCAGACATCAGGGCCTCGATTCTGCCAATTTAAAAACGCTTCAAAGAAATAGCAATGGAGTGTGGATAGATGCCATTTGGTACTCAGATATCAAGTTTGCACCATTCGCTTGTTAAATAACTTTGGGCATTATTTAGTTATTTTTTGGTAAGGGTAGGTTGCGGGCAGCGAGGGTAAGTACACAAAAGATGTGAAGAAAGCAACTGAAGGGGACCGGGTAGAAACTGTGCATGTATGACAGTACACCCGATCAAGATTCAAGATAATAAGGTTTCACAAACACTATCTTTCCTTGCATTGGGATGTCTTTCCCACTTAACATCAGGTGGACTACAGTCACTTGTGTGCTTCTACATAAAATTACATATACTCACATATCCCTCGGGAACATCCGGCACGGTGGTGCTGACGACCGTCGGCTTGCGGTTGAGCAGCATCATGACGCGCCCCGCCGCGCTCACCGCCGCGCCGAAGTTGGGCGCGAACGCCATGGCCTGCCCCATCATCCACGCGCCGAAGATCAAGGCTTCAGATACTCTGCACGTAATAATATAGCCTTTATTTGACTATATTATGCTAATTACGGTTGCCAGGATCTTGAAATCCATACAAGCAAGAACTGTTTTGGTCTAGCGGTAAGTTACATCGAAGTTCCAAGTTCTATTTCAGGGTCCTAGCCCAAACATAGGGCGTTGGCTGTTTTTCAACAGGCCTATCCAGAAAACCGTCCCTCCGGATTTTGAGAGTAAAAAATGAAACTTTATATTTGCGCGTGACCAAAAGCGGTTGTGAAAACCATATCTATATATTATATCAAAATCCATACATTTCAATTATCATTATTTTTGACTCACTTGATCACACTCTTGTAATGCAGCTCCTGATTGGCTACGAGCACGCCTCCATACCACAATGACAACGCATATCCAGCCACGGGAGCTGTTTGACCAAACGCGAACACAATTCCTCTCCAGCGCAAGCTTTTCTTCGCCGCATCCTTGCCTTTCATGAACGCTACGGAGTAACGATCGATCACACCTTCTTCGCCACCTGTTAAAATAGGACTCAGGGTTTAGGGATAGAGTAGATTTCTATTATGTTTAAGGATTTTTGCAAAATTTAAAACAAAATTGCGGACTAAGGGGATTAGGCAGCTGTTCCGTGATAGACTATTATATTATATAGTATTTTGGTCTCAACATAGTAAATTGTTGACCTCACTAAATATCAACAACAAAATTAAAAAAATACTTACAAAAAGCGCACACAGTCTTGATATTAGAGATAGCTTCAGTAGCAATCGTCGTAGCTTTGTAGGAAGCTTCTCTAACTAACTCGAGTCCAGCAGACAAGATCCTTCCCTCCAGCACTACAGCCCCTATCACCATGGGCACCGAAATCAGAGACACGAGGGTCATCTTCCAAGTGTAGTACATGGACAAACACACGCCGATCAGGATTGTGGCAGTAGCCTGCATTAAAGCTCCTATTCTGGTGCCAGTTGCCTGTGAAACCAATAGTAGTGTCTGTAAGGCACTTTCTTCCTAGAGTCCTTTCAGAATAATAAGAAACAAAAACCAGAGCATGGAGGAACCAATTCAGAAAGTAAGGTTAATTATGATTTTCTGTCGGAGTACGGACTTACGCCTTGCACTGCGGCGGCGTCAGCAGCGAGCCGCGCTGACAGCGCCCCCACGCCGTTGTCGGCGTCGTCGAACCAACCTATCTCTTGCTGCAGCATTGTGCGGAATGCGGCAACTCTACATAAACAACAAAAAATAAATACACACTAAATCTAACAGAGGCTTATTTTAAATACAGAGATGCAAATCTGTATCTGTAATCTTTTGGCAGTATTCGATTGCAATAAAAACAATTTGAGAGAGATGCTTAAAGACATGTCGGACCTTATGTTTTTAAATATTAGTGACAGTCTGTAGCTATACAACGAACTCTGATATTAGTCAGTTTAGTGGTCTCGTTTCTACCGCAGCTAGATTGTTGGTAGTTGTAGAGAGAGACAAAAATGTTTTCGAAAATTTTTCAAATTTCTAGTTTTAATCATCATCCTAATTTAGCGTAAACTGATTGTTTTAATTATCGCACAGATAAAAATAAGAAGTTAAATTAAAAATGTTTTTTCCGAGATAGAAAATATTTAAAAACGCGTGGCGAATAAACTCACCGGAGCCTTGCAGTTAGTCTAACGCCAGTCAGATTAAATATGAAGATTTGGAAGAAGATGCCGACTCCAGTCCAAATTCCGACCAGCAGAAACAGTACGGCGATTATGTTTGTCTGGCCGCGGATGAAATCAGCACTTGGACTCTCCAGGTACTAAAATATTAACAACGTATTAATATTTAAAATATAACGATGAAGATGCTTTTTGTGTGACTCCATTTAAGATAATTTTAGAAGCTTTTATAAGCATTTCATATTCTGGGACACACGCATAGTGAGACAAGAAGTCAGAAGAATTTAACAATTCAAACTTGTCATTAATTTTGTGTTGGATATTAAAATGATATTACTACGGAATTAGTTACGGACATTATGGAAAATAATGATTACGATATTCAGTTCATAAATATTATGCATTACTAACCCCGTAAGTTTCACCAAAAAGCACAGCGAAAGATGGAAAGGAGCATCCAACAGCAATGGCTGCTACAATCCCTGCCACCATCAGATACTTCTCTGGTTCACAGAGCTTCATGATCTCCCAAGTGGTCGGAGTGTATTCTTCTCCCTCAGTCTCTTCGGCCACACTCTCCTCATCATCAGACTCGGCCGACGCGACAGAGCCTACAGAGTCTATTGATGATATCTTTTCCAATTTCGGTCTGACCATTCTTGCATCTGTTGGTAATTTTTGTTGAATAATATTATATAGTTGGAAACACCCTTAACCTTATTAGTTAAAAACATAAGGAGACTTACGTTTGACAGCGAGGCCGGTAGATGGCGATTGTGCATCCTCAGTGGCACCGCTCTCCACCTCATTCTGGAGTACGAGCTGGTAATAGCGCCCTTTCTTGGCGAGAAGCTCCTCGTGAGTGCCAGATTCGCAGACCTCACCCTTGTCAATGAACACAATACGGTTTGCGTTCAGCACTGTCGCCAATCTATTGAAATAACAAGAAATTTTAAAACTGCCTATAATGTCGTCGGAAAAAGAAGAACTTCAATATCTATCTATATATATAAAAGAAAGTTGTGTTTGTTACAACACTTATAACTCGAGAACGGCTGGACCGATTGCCATGGTTTTTGATTTGTTGGATTTGTTTCCGTCCCGAATAGCAGAATACATTTTAAAAACAAAAGAAAGTCGTGTTAGTTACACTATTTATAACTCAAGAACGGCTGAACCGATTTGGCTGAAAATTGGTAGGGAGGTAGCTAAGAACTGGGAGAAGGACATAGGATACTTTTGGGTAGGGGTAGGGGTAGGGTAGGGTAGGGTAGGGTAGGGTAGGGTAGGGTAGGGGTAGGGGTAGGGTAGGGGTAGGGTAGGGGTAGGGTAGGGGTATGGTAGGGGTATGGTAGGGGTAGGGTAGGGGTAGGGTAGGGTAGGGGTAGGGTAGGGTAGGTGTAGGGTAGGGGTAGGGTAGGGGTAGGGGTAGGGTAGGGTAGGGTAGGGGTAGGGGTAGGGTAGGGGTAGGGTAGGAGTAGGGTAGGGGTAGGGTAGGGCAGGGGTAGGGTATAAAAGTCCACCCGTGCGAAGCCGGGGCGGGCCGCTAGTTTTCTTTATAAATGTCATCATCAAATCTTCACCACTTTATAGTTGAAGTGTGCTACAGTGTAATGTGGTGAAGTAGTAGTAAATACTAAGAAAGTAAATTGCTGAAAATTTACCTAGATTCTTAAAATTTCATTGAGTTCAATTGTATTCAGTAGGTAACCATTATACAATTGTATAAGAATTTAAGAAACTACCTAGTAGTAGTTAGTCTTTATTAATGTAAGCGTAGTAACGATCGCTGATATGGATCTGAGGTATTGCCGCTTCGCAAATACCTCATTTATCAAAACATAATTATAAAATAAATAATTCTGACGAGATATTATATATAGATTTTGACCGAATTGCTGAGGTTTTCATGGCGACCAAGATTCAATTCTCTGTATAGGGTTTGATCTATGAAGTTACGGACACATAATATCGCATCATACGAAGGACACTATTGCTTCAATTTTACGATTTTATTACCAAATTGGTTCTTTAATGTAGTCATGAATCTAGTTCGCCATATTAAGTAGCCCGGTTGGATAACTCAATACCTGTGGCTCACCATGATGGTGGTCCGTCCCACTGCCGCGTCGTCTAAGGCTCGTTGTACTTTAGACTCGCTGTGTGAGTCCAGGGCTGAGGTCGCTTCATCCAGAAGTAAGAGTTTCGGCCGCCGGACCAGAGCCCTGGCAATGGCGATCCTTTGCTTCTGTCCACCGGATAATTGAGCGCCACGCTCGCCTATCATTGTATCGTAGCCCTGTATGATGATAATGTGATCATTAAAAGCGATTTGATAAACAAAACCATCACACACACTTAGAATGGCATGCCTACAGATCCTTACATCAGGCAGTTTCTTGATGAAGTCATGACAATGAGCCTGCCTGGCAGCAGTCACGATTTCTTCATCCGTACATTTTGGATTACTCAGTCTGCAATAACCAAAGTAACAGCATCATATTAATTAGGATTATTCGAAAGTTTTGCATTTAGCACTCCCTGATATTAGACAACAAGATTTTTATCAAACATGACAGTCATTATCAAACATATAATTGGACGTTATACCAGCATAATATTTCAAAAATTGTTGCATCTTACCGAATATTTTCTCTGATGCTGCCGGCAAACAACACCGGTTCTTGTCCCACAACAGCGATATGGTTTCGCAGATGTCTCACATTGATCTCTCGGAGGTCGTATCCTGAGGCCATGACCTTGCCTATGGAGGGGTCGTACATCCTCTGTATGAGCTGCAGGACGGTGGACTTGCCGCAACCACTGGGCCCTACGAGGGCTACTGTTTCGTTACGGTTGATCTTCAAGTTGAGTCCGTTTAACACCTGTATCAATATGAAATTCCTTAAAATGAAGTCCTCTTCATCAGCCGTGTACCGTCGTGGTTCGCTGACCTCGACGGTTAGCGTTGAATTTTCCTCTCTGAACACTGCCAGTTTCAGACAATCGTCGATAGGTGCTGCCGAAAACACTAACGCGGGGAAGTCGACGATCGGGAAAGCGGCGTTGGTATCCTCGCCGAGCCGAGTTTTAATTATGTTCATAGCTTAATTGAAGTGCCAGCTACATCATCATTTTTAAAAGTACCCATTCAAATAGTAGTTTTTTTAAATTTGGAATTAAATATCATATTTTGGCCCTAAAAATCAAATATCAATTTTTTTAACCTTAAAATTTAAATATCTCAAAAACTATTGAATTTAGGCCATACATATGGGGGGTTCAATTTTATGCATTTTGCCCCCCCCCCCCTATCAGCCCCTGACGGATATACGTCGAATTACCAGTAACCCTAGTATAATGCTGTTACTAGTAATTAATTTAATGTTGTAAAGTAGGGAATTACCTAGATTCATGTCTATTAAAGAATTTTAAAATTAGTACCATTTATAGTAAGTACCAACGACTTACACCGAACCAATACCTGAACATCTGGCCTGGCCGGGTATTTAAAGTAGACATCCTTCAGTTCAATATCCCCCTCTAAGGTGGGCCGAGAACCTTCTGTCGAGAACACGTCGATGATTGGCTTGCGGTCAATGACCGCGAACACAGACGCGGCTGACGCTCGAGCGGTGGCTATAGCCTCTAAGTGGGGGGCCGTAAGACCCACGTTCTGCGCACCTTGGAGCACGCTGAAGAATATCTGAAAATAGGTAGTAGACATAGAAGATCGGCAAATAGTCAGGCACCTAAACTTATATCCTCCATACACATCTACCAGACAGAGTTCATTTTTCCTATCAAAGTTCCCAATTAAATTAAAAAATTAAGTTGGCCACTTTTGCTAGTCGTTGCCGTATGTTCATTTTTTATGTCTTATCTATATCTTCATCGAAAGCTGGTTAAGAGCTTTGACAGAAAAGAAAAAAAAGAGAAGACGAATTCAGCATAAAGACAATTAATATATTTTAATGTAGCAGTCCTGTGCTAATAATTTGGTTACCGACCAGGGGGCCGAGTCTGCTATTTTTTTAAGTATTGACCGTACACCGTAGTGCCATCATGATATCATTATGCCAAAAACGGTAATCTAATAATCTCACTATATCAGCGCCGACACGCTGGAATGGCAGTCGGAGTTGCTACCGCAGAAAAAGGCCGCCATCAGAAGTAGTAGGGGAGATGGTTAGGGAGATTGTAATGTTTATTTAGGCGATTTCAAAACTTATAATTGTATCATTTGTTATTATATTCAACTACGCTAACGTCAGCGTGGCGTCATAGTGACACCATTGTGACGTCATTTAGATTAGTTTTACCAAATATGTCATTTACCAAATGGGAAAAAAACCGACCATTGAACTGTAATTGACAGTTCATGGACACGCCATTACGATAGTAGACTTGGGGCCCTGAAGCCAACAGCAAGACAATGAACAGTTTTAGAACTTAACCGAAATAAAATAAGATTCTCACAATCATGAGCACAGCCGCAGTATACTGGGGTTTCTTCTCGTGTCTGCTCTCGAGGATGAGTCCCACTCCATACCAGAAGGCGAGGGCATACGTCGCATATATGATGAGCCACATCAGACCACTCCCGACGCCTGAGAATATACCTTTCTTTTGACCCATCTTCTTAGCAGGCTCTAAGCGACGAGCGTATCTGTAAAATTAAATAAGAGAAGATAAAATACAAGAGGACAACCTTCGTGGCGTAGCGTCATAAGTCACACTTTCATTCCCGGAGGTCATGGGTTCGATGCCTATGCTGATCAAGTTTGTGTATTTCTTTCCGAGTCTGGTTGGTGGAGGGACATCCCTCCGTCCGTCCCTTGGAAAGCAAATTACGACCCATTTGTAATAACAATATCTAGTAACAATCGTTTACCAGGGAACGGGCAGCAGCGTTTCTTTGTGTGTTTCAACTGAATATTGCGGTTACCAACTCTGATGGCATCGAAAGGAGGTCCATGTTCAGTCAGCAGGAACGAGGAGGTCCATGTTAGAAGAGAAGATAAATCCTTATAGTGTGCCTGATATTTAAAATACCGGTCTTTTCTGTCACGGGGATCCGATTCTATTCTGGAGATTTATGGCAATCTAGCAAATCCCGCAGTGCACCAAGTAGTTGTTGACTGACTAACCTGTCAACTTCTTTTTGTTCGCCACCAAACGCGACGACCGTTCTTATCGCGGAGAGAACTTCTTCCGCCACGACGCCGGCTATGCTGTACGCCTGCAGCTCTTGTGTGGTGAGAGAGGCTTGCACCTAACATGTTAGTAATTAATTAGTGTTACAATACATTAATTTATATTTATGAAACATAAATAAAGAGTAAATATATGACAACTAATAGAACAATTCGGTATGATGATTAAGATCACCTACAGGACTGTGCGAATTTACATGTAAATTTTTGTGTTAATTGGAATGGTTGCCACATTTTTAGGGTTCCGTAGCCAAATGGCAAAAAACGGAACCCTTATAGATTCGTCATGTCTGTCTGTCTGTCTGTCTGTCTGTCCGTCTGTATGTCACAGCCACTTTTTTCCGAAACTATAAGAACTATAATGTTGAAACTTGGCAAGTAGATGTATGTTGTGAACCGCATTAAGATTTTCACACAAAAATAGAAAAAAAAACAATAAATTTTGGGGTTCCCCATACATAGAACTGAAACTCAAAAAAAAAAATTTCATCGTACCCATACGATCTATGAATAGGTCTTCAAAAATTATGTTGAGGTTTCTAATGTAATTTTTTTCTAAACTGAATAGTTTGCGCGAGAGACACTTCCAAAGTGGTAAAATGTGTGTCCCCCCCCCTGTAACTTCTAAAATAAGAGAATGTTAAATCTAAAAAAGATATATGATGTACATTACCATGCAAACTTCCACCGAAAATTGGTTTGAACGAGATCTTGTAAGTAGTTTTTTTTAATACGTCATAAATCGCAAACCGCAATTAACCTTTCATTCAATCAACTCGAATATAAAATAAAATTTCATTTCATAAACATACGCTTTTTTATTCTTGATATCAAAAATAGGTACGCACTTGTAACTGATACGGAACCCTTCGTGCGCGAGTCCGACTCGCACTTGGCCGGTTTTTTGTTTTTTATATGAATCCTTTTTTATTTTTAATATTGATAAGATTAAATAACAAGATTTTATGTACACATACCTTAGCAACAATAGCCGTGGTGGCTATAATGACGGGTGCACACGACAAGATGATGAGAGTCAGCTCCCAGCCGTAGCAGAAGGCGATGATGACGGAAGTCACAAACGACATAACCAAGTAGATGAAAATGGGCACTTTCTCCGCTATACCCTCGCGGTATTTCTCAATGTCACTGGAGAAGAACGTTCAAATGAATAAATATTTACTTTTTAGTAAGGATTTAGACAAAAAATATATTAGCATATTGGGGTCAACCTTCAACCTGGGGTTGAATTCATTGAATTGTATTGAGCGACCCTTACTTTGATGATAGACGACTTGAGACGGTAGCCGTTGCGGACTGGATGCGGAAGGTGGAGGACCGAGTAAGTACTATGACGCAATAGACTGATTGAATTGGAGCTTTACTTTTAATAGGTATATGACTAAGTAGAGAAAAACTTTTATCAGATGCTCAACATAAATCTATTTATATCACATAAATAACAATCTGTTGCCATATTGTACCTTTGAATGTATGACAGATTGTCAGTTGAGGATAAAAAAACCGATTTGGCTTATTCATTGTGTTTATAATTGTCATTCAAAGTCACTTAGTTCCTGATGATAATGAACAATTCATAAAACCTTGAAAATTATAAAGTTTTCAAGCGAATGCATAAAACTTACTCAGAAACCTTGGTGGCAAAGTTTACTGAAGTATTCAGGTCGTACCAGGTGATGTCTTGACGGAGAACTGCACGGAGAAACGATGCTTTCACTCTGTCGATCTACAAAATATATAGACTAGTTTAAATTAGGAGAAGCAATTGAAATAAATTGAGTAAGTAAGCAAGTCGTAAGTACTGCTGAAGCTGAATAACTAAATCTAAATCATTTCAATTGCAAGGAACTATTTTATAGTTAGGTCATTTACTCATTGTTTTTATTGAAAAACATAAGTCAAGGAGCGAACGATGACAAGAAGGAAGTCCAAAATAAACATCCAGCTTGTATTTTTCGTCCTATTTTTCTTGAAGACATTTACCTGTCTAAGCGCCATGTAGTTGAACAGGTCCACGCTTATGACAGCTACGATGAACTGAGCGATGGAAAAGACGGTGCATCCGATGCCGAAGGCGATCGAGTCTTCAATCAATGCCTCCCTGTTCTCTTCTCTCGTCGCATTCGTGCTACAAAAATAAAATACGGCTTTTTTAAATATTTGACCAGATACAAGATCTGACATTAAGTGGCAGACAAGTTCAAATACAAGTGCAGTAGATGTGTAAATATGTACATCGAAAAATTGGTATGGGTATACTTAAACAATTTTTCGATTCAGAAAAAAGGTTAGGTGATGAATTTTCGAAAGACTTTTTCATAATAAGCGGAGAATTAGTGAGTGACAAGTCATTTCCTTGCGGAGCGGTTAGAAAAAGAATGGAAACTAAGTTCAATTTGAGATGAAAGCAGCTAGTGTACAGCTGCATTCATTACGTTCACCATAAACTCTGATGACCGTATTTAACACATAATTAATCACTCATGCTCTTTAGGTCATGTGGTATTTTGTATGGTTCTAAATAACTTACAGTATTCTGCCGCCACCAAACATTGTTATAGTCAGGGTCTCGCCCGAAGTGCCGATCATCACGGTCCTGTCGATCAGCAGGGAGGTGAACTCGCCGTAGATGATCATACCAATGGGCACGAACAGACCGTTGAGGCAGGCCATAAACACCGCCACTAAGAGCCATATCAACTCGCATGGCTTCGCGTACCTATACTGTTGGAAAGAACTAAGGATAATAATTTGTGAGGAAAGTTATAATGCTATGGTTTTGGTTTTTGTGGTGAGCTGGTTAAAATGCTCAACAAATATTTCCTCGGTAGGAGGCCCACATCCCGAGCGAGCCACACACAACGCTTGGTAGGCGGGATGGTGACTGCAGTATTATGTTGTAACACACAGGGAAACGCTGCTGCCCGTTCCCTGGTATACGCTTGTTATACAATTGGGACCAACGGCTTAACGTGCTTTCCGAGGCACGAAGGGTAGTACCTCAACCAACCAGACCCAGAAACAAATCTTAGAATTAACACAAAGATTTCTATCGATTTCTTGTCCACCGTAATAACTAAATAAAAACCATAAAATAAATACTTACTAATTGGAACCAAGAAATAGGCGGGGCCTTGAGATTTCCGTCTTCGTCTTCTCTAGAAAATAAAAAATAATTTTAAATAGCCAACGTGTTTTAACAATAATAATGTATTTACGCTAAACGAAAATTATAAACAAATCATAGATTAACTTACACAAATGTCAAATTAAAGTAGTTAATAATGCTTATTTTCAACACTTAATAACAGTTTTAACAGCCAGCGTTTTAGGCTGACCCCACATTGGCCGTACTTGTTCCTCTAGCTTGCGTGTGAACAACGTGACCGCCGAGCTCCCAACCTCGTCGCTCACTACCATCGTCGTCTATGACAATCACTCGAGGATCGCCCACACCTCACCCTTAACGAATCTTCCTATATTGTGTATTTACTCGAAAATATTGCTACAGTTATCATTATCAATGCAATAAATGTACAAATAACACACCCAAATAAATTATTTTTGCTAAGTATGGTTCTTGAATACCAGTTTTTGATAGGAACATCAACGTTAAGGGTGACCATACATTTGGCGTGGTTGGCCCCTCGAGCGATTGTTGTAGCTAGCAGTATTATGCTGTCTACTATTCTTGTTGGGTTAACAAGAATACTAGTAGGCTGCAAAATCTAAAATGCTTGTGTTACGAGTGGGTTTACGTCGGTAGTGCAATGGGTGGAGATCGAACCTGCGACCACAAGATCACAAGTCCAACGCACTATTAGCTATTGGGCAGACAGCCGTTTTTAAAATTGATAAAGTGATTATAGTTACTATAACGAAGCTCTATCCCAGGGATTTAAAACTTTCAAGCCTTAGGGTTTAATGCTTTTTTCAGAATGTTCTAAGGACATTGGCAGTCGCGGACCCAGCCCGACCGAAAGTGTCACGTGACAGTGCGTTTCTGCAATGTGATTGGTCGGCCTCCGTAGAGTAGACTCGAGTCACGCTGCCTATGCTAGCCGGGCAGATTGAGACTCTAGTCTTAAGGTCTCGCGGGCCGAATTGATGACACTGACGGGCCGGATTTGGCCCGCGGGCAGTAGTTTGAAGAACCCTGCTCTAACCCAATGTCGCGACTTTATTCTTTCTCACCTTCGTGTTATAGCCGGCTACTTACCCTTCGCTATACGATCTTTTGAAATGCATGTAAAACATCAATACAAGCTACATTAGTAGTGTGTAATTATTTAATTTTAACTATACAAGGTGTAACGGAATGGGTATATACATACATAAAAAGAGCAAGGCTTCTTTGGATCATAACAAACGATATGGCAATTAAGGGTTTCAACTCAAAATAAAATACTCGAAAAGTCAGTATTATTTTGCAAACAAAAAATAAAAATGCGGAACCTTTTATTCAGAATACGCGTTTGTTATCATCCAAAAAAGCCTTGCTCTTTCTATGTATATAACTTTTCCGTTACACCTTGTATAAGTATGATAATGTGAAGTCGAACTAATGGTAAAAACAAAGTGATTTTTTCTAGTGTATCTTCGATGTGACAGCAGAAATTAGATGCTCGTTTGTATTCATAATAATTAGATTTCCGCGCGCGGTTTTACTCGTATAACTCGAATTCCCGTGGGAACTTCATAATTAAATATAGCTTATAGCCTACCTTGATAAATGGGCTATCTAACACTGAATGAATTTTTAAAATGGGACCAGTAATTCCTGACCTTAGCGCGTTCAATTAAACAAATTAACAAACAAACTCTTCAGCTCCATATATTATTATAGCACTACATACTTTTGTTAAGACAAAGGCCAGTAACATACTAGTATTTTTCTGAACCAAGACAGATATACTATTAAATAGTTTCAAATGACAATTTTAGTTATACAAATATAAAAAACTACATATAAAAAATTATACAATAATTGTTAGCATTTAATATTTTGTTTTATCTATTGTGTTACTAATAGTAATAAATTATTACCAATTATAATTATTCATATGTAATAAATTATTCATAATATGTAATAAATTATTATCGGTACTTTTTTTTACTTCTTATTTTGATTTAATGAATTATGGTTGTACTTAACAGGTATTATTTTTATGTAAACCTAAAACCTTTTATTGTTAAATGTGTACCTAACTACCATAATATGAATACAATGTATTGGTTATGAAATGAATGATTATAACATTTGATATTAATATATTAACTTACGTGTCGCTAAAAGACCTTGTGATATGCATGCGAAAAATTGCAATGTTAGTATTTAAGCGAAAGATGTGTGTAGGGATCGTAGCAAGTGGAGGTCCATTGTCTCTGTCTACCCTGCTGGGAAACAGGCGTGAGCTTATGTATGTATGTATGTAATGTTAGTATTTACCGTTTTTAATTTCAGAAGACATTAGTAGGTATCAATATTGAGAAAAGTTTGTAATGAATCGAAAAACAAGAAACTACAGATTCGGGGTTTGTTTCGTAGAACAAATACGATATAGATATTGTTATGGAGATAGTTTCTATTAAACTAAAACACGTAGAATTGAACTTTCTACGTGTGTGCGTTCTATGTGGAATACTTTAAGAAACGCACAAACGTTAAAGTCCACATTCAACCGACACAACGAGTCGCAGTGAAGTGTATTAATGGACATGAAGACTAATAGACCAGGGTAGAAGCCTTTAAAAATAATGAAAAGTGAAAAAAAATTATAATAGAATGAAACCCATTAGAAAAGGAGGGAAATATGATAAAAATGAAAGGAAAAATAATTTACGGGCGATCTGAGGTTGGGAAGGGGATGGGGGTGAGTTTTTAAGGGTAAAAAACGGTTTTTCTCGATTTACGGCAAAACTAAAAGTCCTATCGAAAAAAGTCAAATGGAAAAGTTGTAGATAATAAAAAGATCTAAAACTTTTGTATTTACACTTTTTTCACATAACCTCAAAATTTATGTGAAAAATTCAAAAAACCAAGTTTTTGGTTTTTTATTTTTATCTTTTACAAAATTTTTTTTTTTTTAACGAAATTTTGTGAAAACTTACCTTTTTATGTCCCAAATACGCTGTAATTTATTTAATTAAAAATATTTATTTTTTCACCTTATTTTGAATTAATATCGAAAAAACACCCTAATTTTCAATCGAAAATTCACCCGTCAAAATATCAGCTTTTTTCAAAAAGTTGGTGTGGTTTCTGTTCGTTGAAATCTCTACTTTCCGATGGTGAAAAAAAAAATATATGTTACTATGGTAAATCTTCTCAGAAAACGCAATAATTAAAAAAAACTTGAATTTGAAAAATTTTGTTTAATTATTATAAATAATTTTGAGCTATTTATTAAAATTTAGACTTTAATTACTCGAAAAACGTTAGATTACATGTGACGTTGATAACAAAAAAATTACAAATAAAAATATACTACTATAATTAACAAACAAATAAGTTAATTAAATTAATATTTAATAAGACATCTACAATATTTGGAGAAAGTTGTCTAATTTTCTTTAAATTATTTGCGTAGATGCTTATTTATAACTATTTTGAGATAAATTATATATATACCTGAGTAGATATACCTGAGTGACCTACGAAAAATTGTAGCCCATCAAAAGGTATTTCGTGGAGAAGTGGGGAAGGGGCTAGGCGGGTCTGGGTCTTACTACATACATACCTACTATTATATACTATATATTTCGTAGCAGCTGTTACAACCGCTAGCCTAACCAGTATTCGAAATACAGTACAGTATACAACATCGTTTATAAAAATACACGTGCACGCTGAGTTTCTTGAAGATAATTGTGACAAGTTTACTTAAAAAAACAATAAAACTTTTCGAATCTGCATAGGAAGGTAAATACTATCTCTATTTTTATCTGTATCAATCAACTCAACCATAAAAATCGTAATATTTTCTTTAAAAAATAGTATGCTTAACTTAACATAACCTAAAGATTGAAATTAAATGATATTTTAGTACAAGATAAAAAAATAATTATCTCCTTAATTTTGCACAAACAAATTTAGTTAATCCCATGAAAAAAAATATATTTCAAAATCTATAAAAAATATATTTAAAATCTATAAAAAATATATAAAATATATATCGTAAATATATTTCTAATAAAACAAACTTTTGGCCGATTTTCATATATATTTTATACTTTTTTATAGATTTATAATATATTATTTATACATTTTGACATTGATTTCTTTAATATTTTTTTTTTCATGGGAGTTTATTCACGATTAAATAGTGAAGACATTATTAATTCGATTTTGTCTTTTCAGATTATCAGTATGGATGAATCTGTTTGTATCATTTGCAATAAGGCAGATGATAAGCAAGTGTATGCAATAAAAAAAGCAGCTTTGAATCGTTTAGTGGTATCCAGCAAAAAAAGAATCGACAATAAATACAAAAAATTTGAGACTTTGACATCAGCTTTTATTCATCGAAGTTGTCAAAGTCAATATAATGACGAGACCGTGTCAATATAATAATATAATTTTTTAGATGAAATTATTTATAATAATTAAAAAAATTTTTTCGAATTCAAGTTTTTTTTGAATTTTTGCATTTTCTGAGAAGATTTACCATAGTAACATATATTTTTTTTTTACCATCGGAAAGTAGAGATTCCAACGAACAGAAACCACACCAACTTTTTGAAAAAAGCTGATATTTTGACGGGTGAATTTTCGATTGAAAATTAGGGTGTTTTTTCGATATTAATTCAAAATAAGGTGAAAAAATAAATATTTTTAATTAAATAAATTACAGCGTATTTGGGACATAAAAAGGTAAGTTTTCACAAAATTTCGTTAAAAAAAAAAAATTTTTGTAAAAGATAAAAATAAAAAACCAAAAACTTGGTTTTTTGAATTTTTCACATAAATTTTGAGGTTATGTGAAAAAAGTGTAAATACAAAAGTTTTAGATCTTTTTATTATCTACAACTTTTCCATTTGACTTTTTTCGATAGGACTTTTAGTTTTGCCGGAAATCGAGAAAAACCGTTTTTTACCCTTAAAAACTCACCCCCATCCCCTTCCCAACCTCAGATCGCCCGTAAATTATTTTTCCTTTCATTTTTATCATATTTCCCTCCTTTTCTAATGGGTTTCATCCTATTATGATTTTTTTTGGTTTTAAAAATTATCGACCCTGGACTATAATTTAAATTACTAAAAAATATTGGACACATATTTTTTTATTTATCAAGTCAATAAAAATTGACTAAGATACAGAGCAAAAACTAACTATAAAGTTCAGGAGAGCGGGGCTTGTGACGTCACTGTTAGGTGAAATTGTACCTAATAGTGACATCACACGAAATTTCAACGCGCTGTATGTTCGTCATTTTTTGTTAAAGGAACGAAAAAAAATACGTGTCCAATATTTTTTGGTGATCTAACTGACGGACTTATTAGTTTTTTTTTGTCTTCATTCCCATTAACGTAGACTCAAAACAACTATCAATGGTTTGCAAAAATAGTTGTCCTGAGTGGGAATCGAACCCTTAGCTACCGCTCCCAGAACAATGATAATTTCTGCCTGAAGGTTGAAAAGTCTCCCCTTAGACATATATATTATACCTAAAGACTCTCAATTGAATATTGTGATTATTCAGTTAATATTATTTTCTTTTTAAGTTTAAACCAGTACTCTTGCTTGCCCGCCGCGAATTTTGGCGAACGATGCACGAAAATTTAAGAACACTCGAGTTTCGGCAACTTTTTGGCCGAATCCGAAACCACCGATACTAAACCGAAGCTGAAACTAGATATTTCGCCAAAACTGGCTGAAACCTAAACTTCAGAAGTCACTGGAGGGCCTAGACACAAAAAAAACTATTGAGCGATTGCTTAGTCACGCTTTAGCGGTAAAATCTTTTTTAGTTTTGCCAAAATAACTTCATTAAGTAGGTACACCTACTAAACTCTCGCACTTTCGTAACTGTTGAAAGAGACATCACTTTCAAAAGTTAGGTAAGTGCGAAAGTTTTCTTTTAAAAGCAATATAATAATACAAAATAACTCACTCCTCCTTATTGTACGCTTTCTCAGTGAGATAGGCGGACTGCTGAGCTAGCGAGTTGATAGTAAGGGAGTTCTGTCGCCAGCCGAGCGCTAGGGCTCCGGGCCCCAAGCCACTGGAGCGCCGCCGCGGCCGGTACTGAGTTACACTTCTTGTGGAATCATTGCGAATCATTCTCAGATCTCACGCGTCTGGAACACAAAGGTAAAAAGATATTAACTTAAGATATTATAGTTCATCATCATCAGCTCGTGTAACGTTTACTGCTGAACTTGGGCCTCCGCCCGCGGGAAGGTTATTGCTATAGTCGCTACGTAATTGAAGCGGGTTGGTGACCGCAGTATTATGTAATACACACAGGAAAACGTTGGTGTCCGTTCTTTATACAATTGCTATAGATTATGTTATAACACTCGGGACCAACGGTTTTTCGACACACGGAGCATTTGACACAAAGTTTCATGTTCGGCGTGGGAATCGAATCTTATACCGCTAGCGTTGCCAGGCGTCCGGATAAAGCCGGACATAGTTAGGCTTTATCCGGCAAAATAATCGTTGTCCGGCTTTTGTTAGGCTATTTACAAAGCCTTTTCCTAAGCTTTTGCTTTTGCATTTTTTTTATCGTACCCATTAATAATGAGACTAAAAATCCTCAATAAGGTGTCCGGCCTCTTTACCTAAATGTCCGGCCAAAATATTTGCATTTTGCACTAGAAATCCTCTCCAGTGCGAAATGCATTTTTTTTAATATTATGGTCAAATTTCGGCCACGGGCCCCCACTAGGTTTGATAAAACCGCCGATTATTTTGCCGCGACAGTACAATCGGTTTGTACCTATGTGTCTATTGTGTGTTTGGTGATTTGGTGCAATAAAGTGTATGGCCGACATTACACGCTCAATCTGGATCGAGATCCGTGATGATATAAACTGATTTGGATTGTTGTCACATTACACAGTCAATTAAGATCACGTCAGTCCACTGTTCGCAATGATCACATGAAGACGTGTGCTCAGGGGATTCCGATTGCCAATAAATAAAAAAATATGAAGATTGTGTGTTCACAATCGCGAAAGTCTCCGTAGCGTAGCGGTATTTGACTCACTTTAAATCTAGGAGGTCGTGGATTCGATTCCCACGCCAGGCAGTAAATCTTTGTGTAAATTCTAAGATATCCTTCCGGGTCTGGGACTACCCTCCGTGCCTCGGAAAGCACGTTAAGCCGTTGGCCGTTTGTTATAAAATCATCTATAATAATCGTATATCAAGGAACGGGCAACAGCCATTCCTTGTGTGGTACAACATAATACTGCGGTCATCAATGATTGATAATTTGCGATCCGATGTCGCGATCCGTCAATCACACACATTAACCAGTCAATCTGGATTGAGATCATTGATCTCGATCACGGATCTCGATCCAGATTGAGCTTGTAATGTCGGCCTAAGTAGGTACTCTATTCTGCATTAGCCACACTCATAGCCACACTAGATAAAGTAACCGAAAAGTAAGGATTTAAACAAACGTCATTCACGGGACCCATAAAACTTTTGAGGATGCGTACCTACCGCTCAAATGTAGACTTGTAAATAATTTCATGATATTTCTGTTAGTTAGTAGTAATTTTTTTGCGTACTGCTTTAATACATATGATTTTCATATTAATTATTATAATTTATTAAGTAGGTACACGGTAGATTTTATAAATACCAACATTGACGATGATTTTTGCGCGTGTCACCGTGATTGAATGTCAGGGTGACAAGTCATTGTACACTTATAAATTTAATTAGGCGTTCTACATTTAAAACTTTTTGATGGCTTTTCCGCTGGGTGTTTCTATGCTTGCCCAGTGACGTCACTATCTATATTATCCTGAGCCAGTGGCTAAGTAGCTCTGGTTGAACTAAGGAGGTCGGGGAGTCTTTTTGTAACAGGTAAATTTAGTAAATTATTATTTACGAAAAAGTATGTAATAAATAATTATTTATCTATAATAAATTTCATGAGTATAGTTTAAATTTAAATATTAAAGACCGGTTAGTTTTTTTTTTCGGACGGACTTATCTATTTAGCCCCGAGGCATTTGCTACTTCACAGGGCATAAAGGCGAGCAGAGCTCCAGCCTTAATAAATGGTTTAAAAATTACAAACTAACCTGCGCAAGTGGGCGCCCCCTGTGGGGCCTCGGCTCAGGGCGGTCGCTGGCGTGAGATTGAGGGATTAGGACTTTTACTAGTCCGGTTAGACTCACGTTTAATTGTTTGAAACCGTGGTCAAGATATCAATAAAAATAATAAATATAAATAAAAATTACACGTGAGTCAAACCGGACTTAAATATCCCTTCTATATAATAGAGGTATAATAAATGTGAATGTCCGTTTGTTTGTTGCTCGTTCACGCGAAAACTACTCAACCGATCATCATGAATATAATAATAGAAACTTTGTAGTTTGTACACATATTCTTGAAGGTATCAGAAGGTAACACAGGATACTTTATATTTAAAAAAAAATGCGAGCGAAGCTGTGGTTAAAGCTAGTATAAAATAATTCTTATTTCTTTTACTATCAGTAATATGTTTGTTATGCTTCTGTGTAGATACAGAAGCACATCAAAATATTATATATACTATAAGATATTCCATATCTCATAATACCCATGTTTGACAATGCTCAGGAGCTTCAGAGCTCCACGTTGCTCGTCTATAGTTACGCCACTGAGCTTACCAAATCTATACCTATACTAATATTATAAAGAGGAAAGATTTGTATTTCTATGTGTATGTTTGTAATGAATAAACTCAAAAACTACTGTGCCGATTTAAAAAAAAAATCACCTTGGAAAGCTACATTTACTCTGACTGACATAAGCTATTTAATTATGAAGTTCCCACGGGAACGGGAGTTACGCGGGTGAATTGGAAACATACATACAGATTATAAAGTCTCCCTTCTTTATCTATTAGTTATGTTGGCTACAAAATTATAGTTATAGTGAGCGGAAAAGTACAAATGTTCTTTATGGTACCGAGTCGTTCAATTCAGGAAGCCGAGCGCCCATTGATTTTTGTCTATTATGCTGGCTAATGCCGCAATGCGGTGCTTTAGAGGCTTTAAGTAAATCTCGTTAACTATGAAGAAGCTCGCAACAATCATGACACGCAATCATAACAATATTGAGTCTTATATCTTAGTATATAGTAGGAGGGTACTCAGCCTTGATTTTTTCTCAAATGTTGATTTTGAATGTAATACATAATAGTTTAACTTATTTTAGCTTGATTTAAATGTCATCAATCACACATCAAAACTATATTCAATTGTTTATTCGCGGAGACCTATTATTGGCTCTTTGATGCGTGTATTTCTAATTTCTGTTCATCGTTGTTGTGCTGTTGGTCTTCCATTAAATTAAATAAATAAATAGTATAAACGAATGGAATTTTATAGCCTATGTTACTCGGGTATGCAGCATCTAATGGTGAAAGAATTATCGAAATCTGTTAAGTAGTTTTTGAGTTTATTCGAAACAAACATACAAACATATAGAAATACAGTGAAACCTGGTTAGTTGGCATCTCAAGGGACCAAGGATTTTGAACCATTTAAAGAGGTTCTCATTTATCCAGTTTTCCAATTAGACAGGTTTAAAATTTAGTTGTCTCATTTACAGAGGTCAAAATTTGAGATAGTACTGACAAACAAAGAATGTGCGAAAGAAATTCAAATATTTTTAAGCAATCGTGTCCAAACCTGTCCCAACTTGATAGATAGTCTCACTTATAAAGGGAATTGAGCTTCAGAGTCCCAATTACAGAGATAAACATCGAAAAAATCCAAGAAATGAAGTCTCATTGAACCAGGTTCGTAAAATCCCATCAACAGAGGTAATTCGATGAAAAAGTGCCGAGACCTCATTGTAATTCTCAATAATAAAGGTTTCTCACTTATCCAGGTCCCACTTTACCAAGTTTTACTGTACAAACTTTTTCTCTTTATAATATTAGTATTATGTATAAAAAACTTAGTTTATCTGATATCACAACTCTCGGTGGTAAATAAAAAGAAATGCAATATTTCTATATTTTACGTTTTTGAACGTACCTACTATTATAATTCGAAACAAGGAATCCTAAACCACTTCAGTCAAAATAAGTAGTTAAGTTAAGTTAAGTCCTTATTCTTGCCGCTTGATGCAGTTAAAACATTTATTATTAGTACCTATAAGCGACTATCGTATTTGTATTACAAGTCTATTTATTACGACAAACTCTGTGGCCCGGCGGCGAAAACTTTATGTAAAATTTTGGATTCCCTTCCGGGTCTCGTTGGTCAAGGGACTACTAAGTGCTCGGAAAGTACCTTAAACTATTGATCCCGATTGTTATAACAGCATCTATAATAAGTGTATACCAGGGATTAGGCAGTAGCGTTTAGGTACCTATGTACAATGCATAATACTGCGGTCACTAAACCGCCTGCATCACTGCCTTCAAGGGAGACCATGCCCAGTGGATGATGATGACGATTGTAGCCCTAATTGATCCTAGTTTTTAGGCTAGCGATTAGCGAATGGTGGCTCATCGTCTGTACATAGGGTTGTACCACCCGTACTATATTATAAAGTATCGTAGTATATATTTAAGTCAAATGTACTATATATTATAAAAAAATAATATAGTACAAAAAGTCCTATGTTTTTTCGCTAATCTAAATTTCACCCCTTTTTAAAATTGTTTGAACGCACGCTTAGCGCGGCATATGAAAAAAAATAATTGCTGATTATTTTAAATATGGATCTAACATGCTCAGATTCTTATAATTATTTTAAAGGTAAAAATACCTTGATGGCCAAAGCAAAGAGTAATAACAAATACACGTGGATAAGAAATAATTTTCTATACTAATATTATAAAGAGCAAAGATTTGATTGTTTGTTTGTATTGAATAGGCTCCGAAGCTACACGACCGATTTGAAAAATTCTTTCACCGTTGGGAAGCTACACTATTCCCGAATTAAATAGGCTATATTTAATTATGAAGTTACCACGGCAACGGGATTTACGCGGTTAAAATCGCGCGTGTTTTTTCCTGATTTTCCTATACAAAAAAGAAAAGTACTATATATATTTTTCAACTTTTTGTAAAAAGTACTATTTAAAACAAAAAAGAGGGTGGCAACCTTACCTGTACAGTGCAATCGCCCAGCTGTTGTTATAATATCATCTAAACCAAGGCACACACGGAATTAGTGCCCACTCATAGT
The DNA here is from genome assembly GCA_947037095.2 of Nycteola revayana. Lineage (NCBI taxonomy): Eukaryota > Metazoa > Arthropoda > Insecta > Lepidoptera > Nolidae > Nycteola > Nycteola revayana. The sequence goes on from OX344844.2 coordinate 5,596,559, forward strand.
AATAATCGATGTCTAATATTTGTTTTAATTTTACAATGTACTTACTGCAATATTGTTATCAGTCAAATGTAGGGTTTGTATCAAAGTCAATGATGTAATCTTAAAGGTAAATAAACATTGTAGATTTCGTTATATTTCTGACGGTATTTTTAGTCCTAATCTTAAGTTGCAATGATGATATTAATTACCAATCTTTTTTAAATCTCTCCTATAGTTTTCGATCGTAATCGTTGCAAATGTCCTCCTGACCCTTAGTTTGCAAAGAACCATCGAACTGTAACTGTAACTGTAAAGTAGAGCGACAGTTGCACAAAACTCCCTGAAGTACCATAATCCCTCAATCTCATCGCCGCCCTGAGCCGAGGTCCAAGCCTCACAGGGGGCGCCCTCTTCCGCAGGTTACTTAGTTTTTAGTTTTTAAACCATTTATTAAGGCTGGATCTCAGCTCGCTTTTATGCCCGGTGAAGTAGCAAAAGCCTCGTGGATAAATACGTAAGTGCTTCCCCGTTGCAAATGAAAAACATCAAACATAATTGCATATCCCATGATACGAACCTTGCTCAATAAATTTGTTGTTATTGACAATCATTAGTTTTTTTTTTCGGACTGACTTACAATTTCTGTTTTATTGGCAGGTTGTTTCTGCTTATAGGTACTATTATATTTTGCCTACTTGCGTAGACCAAACCGTGGAAACCAAGAAATGATGAAGAAAATAATTAACTGAACACACGTGAATATTAGATACCTGCTGATAGATAAACAAAATTCAAAACTTTTTTTTTCGGACGGACTTTTATGTTATCAGTCACGATGCTTTTCCAAATTCACCGGGCATAAGCGCGAGCAGGACTCCAGCTTTATTAAATGGTTTATAAATCTGCGCGAAGGTCCCCCTGTGGGACTTGGACCTCGGCTTAGCGCGGTCGTTGACGAAGGGATTGACTTAACGTGCTTTTCTAGGTACGGAAGGTAGTCCTTCAACCAATCAGACCCGCAAAGAAATCCTAGATTTCTTGTCCGACGTAGGGATCGAACCCACGACCTCCTAGGCTGCTGCCAAGATGGTTGACAATTCACGTGAGCAAAGCCTTACAAAATAATATTACTATTATTCTTCATGTAATCAGCAATATATTTTCTCTAGACAGTTAGAGAACTAAATAAAGACTATACACGCGATTAGCTAACTCGAATCAGATCAAGGGCCGGACTATAGTTAAATTAGAATATTGTACAAGCCAAGTACACCTGCCAGTAACCATGCTATTATTATAATATCACTAATTTTGTCACGGAAATATCAACCTTATACAGTTGAATTAAGTGTGTGTATCTACCTGAAATAAAATTCATTCAGTCACAGTCTGGCGGACATTACAGTCACAATAAAGCGCAACGTGACATGGTCGTCATTTGTTACGTAATTTCCGTGTGATGTGACGTCATCCCACGTCATGCTGTTGTTAGAAATGGCGTCCATAGTTCACCGCATTTAGCAGCGATTCTGTGTCGGTCTGTGTATTAAGTGTCCCAATAAAATCTATAATAACCTTCCGATGCCCTCGTAGATCTGAAGTCCGAGAGGCCCGCGAACTGTAAAGTAGAGCGACATTTGCAGAAAACTCCCCTAAAGAAACTAAAAGCCATAATCCCTCAATCTCCCCGTCAGCGACCGCCCTGAGCCGAGGTCCAAGTCCCACAGGTCCCTCTTGCGCAGGATGCTAAGTTTGTAGTGTTTAAACCATTTATATAGGCTGGAGCTTTGCTCGCCTTTATGCCAGGTGAAGTAGCAAAAACCACAGGGCTATGTAAGTCCGAACCAAAAAAAAAATGTTCTTAAAGCATGCTTTCGCCGCGTCTTCAAGTTATTTCAGCTGCAAAGATTATGCAATACACTACTACTACGCATTCAGTGATAATAAGTACTAGGGTCAGGGGGTGACTGGGGGGTGGAAAGAGAACGCTTTCACGGTGATTGTAGTTGCTATAAATAGAAAACAACTGAAACTACGACTGTAGCGAAGTGACTAGAAAAGTGGAGGCAAAAAATAATGGAAAACTAAAAATAGACGAGTAAAAAAGATAACGTACGGAATCAGTGACCCGGGGAAAATATATGCACTGGTTTTTTTTTTCGGACGATCTCTGTGTAGTAGAGCTAGTTTCCTGCAGTCTTTGTACTGCTAGTTGGAAACTAATGGTTTATTATTATGGATTACTAGCTGCGCCCCGAGGTTTTACCCGCGTCACTCTGCTCCAGTGGGTCGGAGCCTAATATTTTGTAGCCTATATGTTAATACAACTTATAAACTATCCGCGTGCAAACTTTCAGCCAAATCCATTCAGTAGTTTTTACGTGAAAGAGTAACAAACATCCATTCATCCATATCCCAAGTTGGTATCACGTCGTCCGGGTGGTCTAGAACGCCCTGAGGCAGACGGTGTTTACCTCGCTTTGTGGGCAAAGACCTATAGTCGGATGCTGCAGCAACCAACGGGCTTAGGTGTTGAGCCGCGGATTCGAAGAAGCGTTCCGACGCCTCTTTCATTCACTGTTTGATAGAAGGCAGTTGGAGATCAGCATGTAAGTTGCGATTACGAATGAACCACGGTGCCCCGCGCCCCGGTGGCACGTCGAGTGAATCTACTTTGAACAGTTTGTAAGCGGTACAAACTGCACTGGTGGCTCAATGGTTACGGTAGTTGTCTTCTGAAACTTGGTGTTCTGGGTTCGTTTATTTATCTATTTATACTTTAGTACATGTTAATTTGAACATTGGTGGACTTAATGCGTAAGGTATTTTCTGGCAGTCGACCATTGGGCGATGCAGTGATATCAAGGTAGGTGCACTAACGTTATCTTAATTTTCTTGTTATAGTCTGTTCTCTGGCTTTTGGCTATTTAGCCTTCTTCTGTCTTGCCACTCTAAAGTCACGCCACTGGATCCATGGCTAGCCACTTTAGAGATTTTTTAATTTTACAGACTTATTTTGGCATAATTGACCAGCCACAACAACAATAGTACACTTAGAGTATCTTTATATAAGCAAGCATATATACTATAAGATTACTACCTATATTATTTTTGCTGCAAATACTAAACAAGTGTAAATCGATGTAACAAAATTATTTGCCGTAATTAGAGATTTGTAACGAGTGATATAATATCTCTTATATATATGATACATCAAGGTGTATGTCTGTTTGTTAATGTGAAGTGAGCTGATCTCAATAAGTCAGGTGTGAATGTCATCACGTGCGGGCGTGGGAGCGCCTGTCGCCAACCATAGCGCCATCAACATACGTCATAGTAGCACTAGGTACATTTAGTATAGTAATACAACAACATACATATTGTGTTTGTTTTGTGTGTGTGTTTTTTAAAGCAAACACCCGCACTAGGCCCCGAGTCTACTATCGTAATGGCGTATCTATGAACTGTCAATGACAGTTAAATAGTCGGTTTTTTTCCCATTTGGTAATCTACTAATCCAAACGACGTAATAATGGTCGTAGTTGAATATAATAACAAATTATACATTTATAAGTTTTGAAATCACCTAAATAAACATTACAATCTCCCTAACCATCTCCCCTGCTACTTCTGTTGACGGCCTTTTTCTGCGGTAGCAACACCGACTGCCATTCCAGCGCAGACACCATAGTGAGATTAGTAGATTACCGTTTTTAGGCATAATGATATCATGACGGCACTACGGTGGCACAATATTTAAAAAAATAGCAGTCTCGGCCCCCTGGTGTAATTAACCGGGGGACTTAAAAAACTCTCATTTGACGGACACAAAGTCACACAAATAATTGTCTCGGGTGGGAATTGAACCCAGAAAACCAGGTCTCTGAAGCATCTACCGTAAATGAAAATGAACAAAAGAAAATGAAAACGTTTATTGATAGTTTAGACGAATTATTTGTAATAATACTTACAATGATAATTACAAAAAAAATCTTGCCTAATAAATTAGTGTACATTTTGAAGATAATTATTAAATGTTGCACAAAACTCAGCGACCGCCCTGAGCCGAGGTCCAAGTCCCACAGGGGACGCCCTCTTGCGCCGGTTGCTTAGTTTGTAGTGTTTTAACCATTTATCTAGGCTGGAGCTCTGCTCGCCTTTATGCTCGGTAGCAAAAGCCATGGGGCTAACTACATATGACCGTACGGAAAAAATAAAAAATTAAATGTACCAATGTTGTTGTGGCATGTAATAGTCTTGTATTATAAATATAATTGAAATCAACCAGCGCGGGCAAGGATCGGGTCTTAAAACACAGAGAAAATATATTCTTTTGAATTTTATTTCTGTAATATTAACAATTTCTGACCAAAATTATGCTTTACCTTGTCGTTCACCGTCGCTTTGTCGAGTAAAATAATAATAGCCATCGGTCGTTTTATGACGTTTCGTGGAAACCTAAATGCGCCAAAAGTTCATTGAACGGGGTAAAAGCCGGACTATATGGTCGGCAAAAGGGTTATTTTATAACTATAATGCATTGTACACACGAGGAAATAGGCAGTGCCGCATTAGTGATGTTACACCCACAAAAATTGAGTTACAGGGCCCTTTACGGAAACGATTGCAGTTGGAATATTTTATAATTATCAGCCCGTATAACATCCACTACTGAATATGATCACCTGGTAAATTGAACAGGATGAACTACTTAGTAAAGGCCGCTTCTTACTGTAGTAACTGGAGATCTATGCCCTCATAGATCACCTCATAGGCCTATATTCAGCGATGGACGTCCTACGGCTGAAATTATGATGATGATACCATCTCCACTACTGAACATAGGCTGCCTTTAGAGGGAGGGGTTTTACCATAGTAACAACGCTTGATAGGTGGGTTGGTGACCGCAGAATTATGTATAATACAGACATAGTGTAACGCTTCTGTCCATTCTTAGAATTATATTTCTTGTGCCTTGGGGCCCCAAATCAATCAAGGCTGTGATACGTGCCAACCCTTTCCTCAAGTAAAGCGGTACTGGAAGTAGGACGTTAGACGTTAGGCGTCAACAAGTCGAGACGCACTTTATGAGATTTACGATCACATTATATTCGCTTTACGTATTTTTATTACATTGTGACTTCTTTTCATAATAGACTTCGTATCTAACTCAAATCAAATTATGTTAAAACAAAATGTTTGACCTAAATATAATATCATAATTTATAATGCTAAACATTTAACTTAGGACGGGGGGTTAACAAGAATACTAGTAGACCGCAAAATTCTAATAGTAATCTTTAAAAAAAAACTCCTAAACGTAGAAACAAGGCTGTATAAATTAAATTAAAAAAGAAATATTGTCTATGTCTATAATGGGAGAAAACACCTTTCGTCACGTCATAGATCCCAATCGTAAAACCTGAAAATCTTTGATCCACTATTTACCTTGAGTCTTTATAGATATTTATATTACTGTATTATTGAAGGAAGAAAAAAAAAAGATTTTGCTAAAACATACCTACACAGCTAAAAAAAAGTAAAAATAAAAGAGAGCCTCATTGTTTCATTAGCAGTCTGCAGTCGTTATTATTTCAAGACGCCCCACGGGACAGGATCTACCGCGGCAGAAACCGCGGCTAGAGCTAAAAACAATTTTTGGATTGAATTGATTTCTTGATGTCTATATTTATTTCAACACTGTTTCTAACGAGATTATTTGGTTGTTGTACAGTACACTTGTTAACAACTTTACTAAGTAGGTAACTACTATAAGTATTTTACATCTAATTAACAATTAATTACTAATCGTATAAACAATATAATAACATTTGTCAAATAAATTTTACAAACTTAGTGCCAGTATAACAACGTTTTCGTGCATCCATAAAATGTCTATATTAAAATATTTTTTATATTAAACTAGCTTCCCGCGGGCGTTTTCACCCGAGTACCTAACAGTCTATGTCACTCAGGGTGAATGTAGCTTTCCAATGGTGAAAGATTTTTTTGAAATCAGCACATTAGCTTTAGAGTTTATTCATTACAAAGATACACACAAAAATACAAATCTTTCCTCTTTATAATGTTAGCATAGATATCTTTTTATTTTTATGAACTTCTATGGCCTTCATGAAAATTCTTGAGGGCAATCTATAGCAATATTATGAAGAGGTAAAGTTAGTGTATTGTTTGTGAGGTTGTAGGGAGTAATTTCAGTTATTACTGGTCCAATTTTAAAAATATTTCAGTGTTAGATCACAGCCCACTTATCCAGGAAGGCTATCGTATATAACAGATGTGACCAACCGGTCGATCGCGATCCACTTGTCGATCCTGGCTGCTATGATAGTCGATTAACTTCACTACATAGTATAAAACAAAGTCGCTTTCTCTGTCCCTATATCCCTATGTATGCTTAAATCTTTTAAACTACGCAACGGATTTTGATGCGGTTTTTTTTAATAGATAGAGGGATTCAAGAGAAAGATTTATATGTATAATATATCAGCATTGTACCCGTGCGGAGCCGAGGCGGGTCGCTAGTATATAATAAAAAGAGATATAATGATATTTTAGTCCATTTTAGTCTACAAATACGTGCCACAGACACACAAAGTTAGTGTTGGTAGTATAATATCAGAAAAAATACCTATTTATCATTAGATTGACTTATACGAAACGTGATTTAACGTTACGTATATACCTTAGGGTCGATCGCAAACCGTAAACAGTCGATCTTAGGTCTTATTAAGTTGGCCACCCCGGTATATAACTGTTTTTTTATAGCTACTACATTTGTTGTTCTATTTTAAATTTAAATGTACTGCACGTTTATGAGAAGAGTTTACTGTTATATATATATGTATTCGTACATAACTAGCAGCGAACTCTTCACCCACAAAAAATTACCGGCTGTCGTAGTAATATAAACATATATTATTTATTTGATACTAACGGTGTAAATCTATGACTTTCGTTGACATAGATTTTTCATGATAAATAAATCTAGTGTACCAGGTACATAAATTACGTTAAACATTAATCAACAAGCGAGCTTTAATAGTTCGCAATAATATTTTAATGCACGCGATTTGGCAGTAATTAAATTTGCATTTTTAAAGTGCGCATTTTTTTAATACTAACAGAGAGTGCATTCATACATATTAAATACAAAATTGTTATTGGACAAAGGTCATTTTAATTACAAATTATAAATAGAGAACTAGCTCTCGCCTGTGGGTGTTTTTTCGGAGGGAAATAAATGAATGAAAATGAAAAAGGATTTATTCACAACTAATAAGTCTTTCGCAATATAATTATTATATCAATGCCAAACTGTTTGACAGTTTTTTGACAGATGTAACTCCCAATTTTAAACTAATAATTAACGGTTTCACCTACAACATACAATAAGTCAATCGATTGTAATGTTATACTTATACATATGTTTATTTTTATGCAATTTACACATACATTAATAATTTATTAGGACTAATAAAATTCAATTTTGTAATTGTTAAAGTTAAATTATTATTGTATAAATTTTGGAGCAGATATGATACTAATTTATTTTTAAATGGGATTTAGTTAGACAGTTTTCTTATTCAAATGATAAATAATTAAAAATAGTTGGCACTAAATATTTTCTACATCCTTGCCCATAATAAACTTCTGTTCCGTTGAGGTCTACGCATCCTCCCCGCCGCTGCTGTGGTGTGTATATTGAATGTTCCCCAAATAGACCTATGGATTGCCATAGGTCGGTTTGTGGAACATTATCCAGTCTTCGAGACTACAGTGCTCTGCGGCTACACCTGAGTTATTATTATTGATCTGATAATTCCTGTACCTACCAAATAAGGCGGTAATAAATTTTATTATTTCAATATTTATTTCATTAAAACCGCGTGGCCCAGCTATGTATACTAATATTATAAGAGGAATGAATTTGATTGTTTGTATTGAATAGACTCACACCGTTAGAAAGCCTTGTTATCTAGGACTAACATAGGCTATATTTAATTATGAAGTTCCTACGGCAACGGGAGCTACGCGGCTTTAACCGCACACGGGACACTAGTTCATTAGTAGATCTAAGTTATAACGTTGTTTGTATTGCCCTGAAATGATTACTCCCTTCTACAATCAGGTGACATTTTTGGCTAAGCACCAACACCCGTACCCCTGCGTCATAGAACTACTGACCTATCTGCTGGAGACCAAGTGTTTAATTGATTAATGTTCGAGACAGTACCAAGTACATATTTATGTAGTTATTTTTTTATTTAGATATAGGTATGTACATAGATAATCTTAAAATGTAATATATAAAAATAAAAGAAAGGTAGTACAGAGGTAAAGCTTATTTCTAAAGAAATTTCCAGCCAGTGTAGTCAACTTAACAACTTTATAGCTAGATCTTGCTATTATTTGGCCACAGACCGTTACAATTTAATGAAACTTGTAGCTAAACTATTTAGCTATTTCTAGTAACTTTTTGGAATAAAACAACTGGCAATCTAGCAATATTTTGAAAAATGTCTAGCTACTGGGTACTGTTAACACTTGGCAGCACTGCTTCCATTCAAAACAAAAAAGAACAAAAGTAGTGTGTAGGTTTAGGAAATAAAGAAAACTGATGAAGATAAAATAATATAGACATGAATAGTAAAAGAAATAAACTTACATACAAATATATTATAAATAACTGCTATCATGATACTATACTTAAATAATGATCCTTTACTCATTTTATAAATAGATAAAAATCATTTTTACTAACGTAAACCAATTACAGGCACTTGTAAATAGTCAAAGATAAGTTAGAAAATTTATGAATTATATTTCTTATTTATTAAATTAAATTTATTAAATTTAATTATTAAAAAGGAAATATTGTTACTGACTGCCTGACTGCATGAACAGTTGATAATGAATAGTTAGTTTTATAGTGCTAAGTTGAATAGGATAGTTTCCGACCGGCAAATAAACGGGACAAAAGATTGCGTCTGTAGATGGAAATTATACGATCCGAATATAATATGGAAATAATATCAATACATAAATGAGGTCACCAACCCGTCTGCCAAATGTAGCGACTATGGCAGACTCGATGGAGCCGTTGTTAAGCTAAAACACTTCACACTTACAATCATTTTCCTTTTCTTTTCTTATTTCTTTTATTATTATCTGACATTTTTATAAAGTACCTACCTGCCACCGCCTCGGCTTCGTACGGGTAAACTTATATAGCCTATGTTACTAAGATAACGTAGTATAGTTAGTAATGGTGAAAGATTTATCTAGAAATAGAAATCCGTTCAGTAGTTTTTGAGTTTATTCGAAACAAACATACAAAAATACAAACTTTTCCTCTTTATAATATTAGTATAGAGTTATAACTGAAAAACATGTTCCTATATAATTTTGAAAAATATTAATGAATTTCTATTTTACACATCCTATGTGGTTACAGTGGCGGGAGTGTGGGAGGGATTAGTCCCAAATGAATCCCTTGTGGTCTAACAAAGTGATCCCATGTAGGTAAATAAATTTTATTGAATATAGCCTATTTTACTCCTGATTAACGTAACTACTGTTTTATAATGGTGAAATAATTATCGAAATCTGTCACGTAGTTTTTGATTCTATTTGTAACAAACATAGGTACTTACATACAAAAATATAAATACCTATTTCCTCTTTATTATATATTAGTTAAGATTATTGCTGTATTTTTTATAGTCTGTGTTATGCCAATGAACAATATGATTTTGGATTGATTCGACTGTGGAGGTATGCGGCCTGTTTTCATTCCACATTCGTAAATTAATTAGTTCCACGTTAACCAAAGAAAATGATTTCACAAATCATTTGAATTAATTTCGACATTTCATGACACTGGCAGAAATTGCTGAATAAGTCGGCAGATGCATGCCATATATAAAAAAATTAACCCGAAAATGTTTTCCTATATACTAGAAATCTTAACGTAATATTGCGTAGTTTTAAGGGACTAAGCATACATAGGGACAGATAGACAGCGGGAAGCGACATTGTTTTATGATACCTACGTAGTGAAATTAATCGTAAAAAAAAAACTATCAAAATTACTTATAAATTCCTTTTTAAAACAATAGTTGCTAAATGTACGAATGTAGTTGCAATTTATCTATAAATGAATCCAAAGAACTTTCAGAACGTTAATTAGCAACGAATGAAAGTAGGTACATGTTAAAGAAATATTACGCACTTCAAACTGTCGTAACTAGATGTTTTATTGTTCAACTGTTGACTCAGGTCATAAATTACGTCTGTGCCAAATTTTGCCTACATCCGTTTAGTAGTTTTTGCGTTAAAGAGTAACAAATATAGGTTTACCTAGATTCGGATTCATAACTCATCAGAACTTTAGCACTAAGCAACAATTTATAGATAGATATAATATTTTTGCACTTTGACAGAGTGAAAAAATTATTTGTTCATACTTGCCATTGTGTTGATCTTATTTGGCACTCGCCATTCCTATTAGTACATTGTAAAAACTATGATGTAATTCATATTTTGTTGGTGGCTAATTGACTAGTTAATTTTAAGTTTCTAATAAAGTTTGTATCTTCAAACATATATTATTAGTTAAATTCTTTCTTCAAAACTATAAACATTCAATTATTAAGTAATTAATAAATCTACAACTAAACTTACTCAATATTTTATAGAAATTATTATCCCGACACCACGCTAAAGTTGTTAAACAGTCCAATAACCGAGAAACCACTAAGCCTTTCTCCTTCATAAGGACACGTGCGTTTCCGAACGTAACGCCTAAAGGCGCGAAAATCTCGGGGAAGGCGCAAGATGGCGTCCCGTCAACCCTTCGCGGCAGTTCGCATGACACTGTGTGCTTTTTGGCACTAAAACTACTTATCAAGCGCTTGCAGTTGTATTACGTACGATTTCAGCTGCATTGTGATCATATTTGACGATAGAATTTCTATATCGAGATTGTGTGGTGCATGAGATGGGATAAGTGCCATTGTTGGTAGTCTGGTGACGTGATTTGGGATCAACACGAATTTTACAAATGAAATTGATGTGGTATTTCCGTTAGGTATCTATTTGTATGCAGAGTCTAATTAGTTTATTTTAGCCGGTATAACGTCCACTGATGAACATGGGCCTACTCCCGAGGGAGGGTTTTGCCATAATCACCATGTTTGGCAGACGGGTGGGTGACTGCAGTATTATGATGTAACACACAAGGAAATGCCATAAGGATATACCAATGAACGGGCACCACCGTTCATACGCTAGTTAGAGATGATGTTATAACAATCGATACCAACGGTTGAACGTAGATTCAGACAACCCTCCGGGCCACGGATGGTAGTCAGTAGGTAGTCTCCAAACAAACTAGACCCGGAAAGAAATCGAACCCAGGACCGAGACTAAAAATGAGACTTATACCACTACACCACACTTCTTACATGATAATAATAATTATGTTATATCACGTAAGAAAAACACGTAAGTGTTTAAAAGTAATATACTTATACTACTACTATAGACCACGGTTATTGAGGCTGAAATGGTTTTAAATATATAGGTATATTTATTTTTAAACATAAAAATGCGATAACTATAGTCCATTGCTTTTTTTCTTTTATTCCAACTAGCGGCCCGCCCCGGCTTCGCACGGGTGGACTTTTATACCCTACCCCTGCCCTACCCTACCCCTACCCTAACCCTACCCTACTCCTACCCTACCCCTACCCTACCCAAAAGTATCCTATGTCCTTCTCCCAGTTCTTAGCTACCTCCCTACCAATTTTCAGCCAAATCGGTTCAGCCGTTCTTGAGTTATAAATAGTGTAACTAACACGACTTTCTTTTGTTTTTAAAATGTATTCTGCTATTCGGGACGGAAACAAATCCAACAAATCAAAAACCATGGCAATCGGTCCAGCCGTTCTCGAGTTATAAGTGTTGTAACAAACACGACTTTCTTTTATATATATAGATAGATATAGATATAGATAATACAAATTTTCATAACAGAGTAAAAAAACACAAAATTTGCACGGATACCTTTATAAAATTTAGGTAACTTCCACAGGTATGATTGAGCATTCCTTGTCGCCGATACGTCACCGGAAAATAATAAGAATCGTAAGTTTATCAACTACCTAGTTAGTTGATAAACTAACGAGGTTTCGGGTGGTTAAAAAAACTTACCTAAACCTTTACAGGACTTATTGAAGTAGAAGTTTTTTGTTTTGTTACAACAGTAGCAGTCTCGTTTGCTTAGGTTAGGTCAAGTGTAATATTTAAGTAAATATTATAATTATTATGCGCGTTCACTGAAACTGACAACTACATTTTACAATATGAGGGGCGCCAAAGTTGATCAACTTTCGATTAGTTAGTATTATTTTCCGATGAAAGATATACTATTTGGTTTTATTATAAGTATCTAGATATTCCTCTAGACTAGCCGTCGGCAACACGAGGCTCGCAGACATCATAATTGCGGCCCGTGAATGTTTCGTAAAACTGACCGTATCGCTATACTGTCGATCGCAATTCTCTACAGTGTGGGTCCAGCCTTAAGAACGCGCTTTGCTCTGCCCGCGTACGAACAAATGAGGATAAAATTTGGATTTTTTCTATGGGATAGGTAGAATCTAGGGCTTATGGCACAAGTGCCCGCCTTTAGTATATTATGCCATCTTGTGGTTCTTGCCTGCCAAAAGGTTACCGACCGCTGCTTTAGACCGATATCAATCACTGCGGCCTAAATCTACGGCGGCAATGAACCTCAAAATTGAGTGTGACGCCTTTACTGACACGACAGGTGAGAGGATCAGGCGCTGGACAACTTTAACATGCTCTCCGAGGCACGTGTTGTACTATGCCTTTATTAGTTCTATGAGAAACGCGTAATTATAAGCAAAATAAGGTAACGAGCGACCAAGTCGCCTTGACGGATAGCTAGATTTAATCTTCTCCTAAACAGAATGGAACTAAATGCCCCATCGTTTATATAATTATTTTCTCAATTTCCCATTCTATTACAGTCCACTCGCATTTAATTAGATTCCAACCATTTACAATTCATATCATGCCCGTGGTAAATGCTGTTAAATAGACAAGGACGGCACTAGGGAGCCATGACTCACTACTACGCCGTAGTAATTGTATTCATCACAATCTTGTCCGTACTCGTAGTAGGACCGCACCGTAGTAGTCATTTTGTAGAACAGAATTACGTACTACGGCGTAGTACTATTGACAAATTTGAATATAAGGCTGACCACATTTTGGGTGTGCGGGTTCCTCGAGCGTGTGACACATGTGAGTCGCGTTGTTCATCTCGTTGAACCTAAGTGAGCGACGCAATGGGGATTCATACGTATTGGAGTAGGTACTGATCTGACTGATACTGATTTTCTCTTATTTTCTTTGAGATCTTTAAGTATGAAGTTACTCAACACCTAGTTAGAGGAAGTATCTTTCATCATGGTTAAAAAAAACGGTACAACTCGGTTCCCGAGCGCTAAGAGATGTTCTTTAAACGAGGTTATAAAAGGCATTAACCTCCCAGTAGGATGCGGTCTGTGTGTCCTTGGATATTGCAGATGCAGATGTCCGTAGTAACAGGGCCGGATTTAGAAGTCCGGAGGCCCCGGGGCATCAAAGGAGAAGAGGCCCCATGGCCACAAATTAGTTTCCCTCTAAATGTGTAGAAAATTTAAAGTATGTATACCTTTCAGGACGATTTGAATTCTGATATTCAACTGATTGTCTAATTTAAGTAAACAAGTATATGTAGATGAATAACTGTTATTACAATATTTAAGAACTATTAAATTAATCATGATTCTACAAAGTAGTGTACGTAAAGGCACTACACCGAATAAATAAATTAAAGAAAAGTTGTAGAGTTTACTCTCCAGAATTTGAAAGATTTTAAATATCTATTGTGGGGGCCCCTCTATTGTGGAGGCCCCGGGGCAGTTGCCCTGGATGCCCTCCTTTAAATCTGGCCTTGCGTAGTAAGAGTGGGGGGACAAACTGGCGATGGGATATGTGCGACACGCCCTCTCCATAGCGTGGTATGCTAAACCATACCACGAGGAGAGGACTCTACACCACTAAAACCTCCCGGACACTCCGACATTCCGCCGTTGGCGGGGGCGGGATTGCTTATGCGTGCCCGGCCCCCGCCAACGGCGTCCGACGGCACCCGCGGCCAATATGGCACCGCGGGATCTCTTGGGCCACACTTACAGTGGGCCATTTGCCCAATTATAGGGACGCCCGGAGTGTAGAGGCGTCCCTACTCCTCATGGGTCAGCCTCGAAGGGAGCGGGGCCCATGTGCCCCACTCCCCGAGGCCGAGCCTAGGGCGGTAGGCGGCGGGTGACTAAAACATTTCCTGCTGGCGTTACGTTACTCCAGCCAGACATTTTTCTATTGCAATAAATGTTGTATCGATCTCCACTTTTCGACATGGCTAGCTCATTGCCATTTCCACTTGCTTATTCTACGGGCTATGTCGGTAACTATAGTTCTCTGTCGGATAAACTCAAGCGAAGTTTGTTATTGGAAGAAACGTCATGTACGCTCCATAGTCTGAGCGTCTTTGAACATAGACTAGCGCAGTTGTAAGTGTTAAGGCGGAAACATATTATTAAAACGCCACGCCACCCGACGACACGCCACGCGTGTTGTGTCGAATCAAATGTATTGTTTTCTATAGACCAGAAACACACTATGAACACCCGACACGACGCCACGCGCGTACTGATGCACAGGTGTTGACACGTGGCGTGGCGTGGCGTTTTAATAATGTGTTTTCGCCTTTAATGTCTCGGCACCAGAGGCGGATTATCCATAATGCTCTAAGATCCGAACCCTGAACCTACCTTCGACCTTCACCGAGCTGATAATAAAATGGAACATCTTTTATAATAAATTAAGTATATTAGAAAATGTATTAAAAATGGGTGCGAAGGTACAAAGTGGCGCGCGAGCGGAATAGACGTTGGAACAGCAACTGTAGTTGAGGCTACTACAAGTCGGCATAAAGAAATGTCAGCTCCAAATTGGAGTAACCTCTACCACACATGTAGTAACGCCAACTAAGTGATCTAATGTTTATTAGTTCTAGTTATTTATAAAATAGGGGCGCCGATAAGATGCCTGCCTACGGCACTCTCAACGTTTAATCTGGCTCTGCTCAGCACCGTAGGCCATTACAGATAAATATAATGTACTGATTGTAGACTTTGGTTTTTATTTTCCATAAGGTTTGCTGCAACGCCCGATACTTCCCGGTCTCAAGCAAGTGCTTTTTTTAACAATATATGTTTGTGGTTCATATTTTAATCTATTGATTGGTAGAGCAAGAACAATAAAATATTTAATTGATACATTTATACATATTGAACTCGACTATGGAAGGGCTACAGATATTACGACTTACGAATCAACAAGTCGTGATACAACTAGCATTGCAAGTGTTTACTGACTAATAAACTCCGCGGTGTAAGGCTCGCCTTAAAATCGTGGGTTTAATTCCCGCTCCGTACAAATTATCGTATAATAATAATGGTTCCGACAAACAAATTAATCTCTAGGGATCTGTGACCGACTATTATTCTAATTAACCAGCGTTATGAATTACCGACACAATAACACAAATATACCGAAAAAAAAAATAACAAACAAATAAGAGCATGTTAAAATTACAGTTCTCCTAAAAGAAAATTGAACTTCGAATAACAAAACTAAACTTCCGACTAAAATACTGAACCTCCGATAAGATTACTAAGATACCGACAACAGAGCTTTTATCAAAATAATCACACTTTTACGACTTGCATGAACTGTTTTAATTACTATTGTTGGTTAACAACAATTTTTTTTAACTCTCAATAATTATGAAAGTGCAGCTTAGGTTAGCGAGGAGCGGGTTAGGTTGATATAAGGACAGCAGAAGCGACTTGAGGGCGTTTCTTCCATTAACAATGATGATGATTCAAAGAAGTACTTTTCATGGAATAACATTTTGTTAAATGACATTTGGACAACTAAACTGAGTTTTATTTTATTTTTATCTTTGATCTCGCTAACATTATAAAAACAAGAGATTTCTCGATTAATAATACAGGATAACAGTAAATTATTCTAGGAAACCAAAGTCTACCTGGTTTTAGATTAAACCATTAATACGACTGTTCCGACTTCTTAACGCCTGAAGTAGGTACCGATGTCAAACCATAAAAAGGTATTACTACAAGTACATTTTTTATATTGTTAAATAGTTTCTGTATACCTTATACTTATACAACCTTATACCGAAAATACTCAGAATAGTATTTTCAGTATAACGTTGTAGTTAAAATAGCACAACAGTCTTTGAAATATGAAAGGTAATTTATGAATTAATAGTCTGCAAGTTAAGATAAAAATTACAAAGCATAGTAGAACGTAATCTAAGCTGGTAGAAAAGTATTATAGCAGTAAACAGCCATGTTTATTCTTCGAATATTTCAGTATCTCATTCAGTCGTTTCGTCATTTTTATTCGGATGTAGTCGGAAAGTTAGTATTTTAGGTACCTAGTAAATTTAATATTTTGAGTAAGGACAATTCTTATTTTTTTGTCGGAGCTTTTATACCCCAAATTATCTGTTTAAAATCATAAGTTTCTTTCTGGGTCTGGTTAGTTGACGCTACCTTCCGTGCCTCGGCAAGTACCTACGTTAAGCCGTCGGTCCCGATTGTCATAACACCATACACGACAACATCCGTAGCGTAGCGGTATTTGGCTCGCTTTAAATCTCAGAGGTCGTGGGTTCGATCCCCACGCCGGACATATTTAATATCCGAATCCGAATATCTTTGTGTAAATTCTAAGATTTCTTTCCGGGTCTGGTTGGTTGAGGGACTACGGGACTACCCTCCGTGCCTCGGTAAGCACGTTAAGCCGTTGGTCTCGATTATTATAACATCACCTATAATAATCGTATATCAAGGAACGGGCAGCAGCGTTTCCTTGTAATAACAACATCATACTGCGGTCACCAACCCGCCTGCCAAGCGTGGTGACTATGGCAACTACCCTCCCACGGGAGGAGGCCCATGTTCTGCAGTGGACGTTATACGGGCTGATGATGATGACAACTGTATAGGGCAGCAACGTTGACTGATATATATACCTATTGTTATTAAAGCGGCGGTCACCAACCCGCCAGTCAAGCGCGATGACCATGGCAATACTTCCTTCAAAGAATTCCAATGTTCAGCAGTGAAAGTAATATCAGCTGGTAAACACTTACCATCGGACCGGATATTTTTTTTCTGTGATTATGAAATAAAAATAAAAAAAAGACAGTAAATAATCATAACATATTTATTTCCACTAGAAACTCTGAACTAGACATTATTGCACTAAAACGTTATAATAAAATAAAGTTATCTAATCACAAAACTTCCATTGACATTGATTTTAGTGCGAAACTGTTCGCGAAACGGTGATTGGTAGAAAACCTTCAACAAAGTTAAAGCAAACACGATGTATGATAAAACTAATAATAATTACATTACGAGAACACATAACATTAATATTGTTAATCTGTATTTTTATGCTTTTACGATCTATATGTTCTAGCATACCAGATTTCGCAATCCGAACACACTCTGTTCACTTAAATTGTACTGAAATCCGTACACTTTATTTAGTATGGCGTCTAACGAAACGCGTAAGCGCCAAGACATTCACGGCGTTTCCGACCTTTTGGTTGCGAGAAATCAGTTTTTTGCTTACAATAGCTTGTTTTTTAAATCGATAAGACGAATGCAGACCACAATACTAGTTTCAAGGCAAAAAAAATCGTTTTCACAAGAAAAATAAAATAAAAATGATATCATTTATAATATTTTGTAAATGTAAAGCTATAACTTTGTTAAACATTCTTTATACATAGGAAGTTGGAAAATATTGCATAAAGCACTTCATATTATGTGATATTTAGTTACTAGGATATTACAAAAAATATAATTTGAATATAAAAATTACCGATTCCACAGTACCAACTATTAATTTTCCTTGTATTATTCGATCTTTGGTTACACAGAATTTTATATATAAGATGCTACCGAAGTATATGCCGTCCGTTTAACAGTAGATGCACCATCTTTGCTGACCGCATCCTCTGGAGTTTCACAGGGTGAGAAACTCCTTGGGCCGGATTGCTTATGCGTACCCGGCCCCCGCCAACGGCGGATCGGAGGAGTGTCCGGGGGTTTTTGTGGTGTGGTGTTTTTGGGTTCTCTCCTCGTGGTATAAGTTAGCATACCATGATAGGGAGAGAGCGAGTCCCAAAAAAAAAAAGCAAAGCAAACTCCTGGAAATTGTTTGATCATGTGGTCGCCGGTTCGATCCACACCCATTGCACTACCGATGTGAACCTACTAGTAACGCAAGCATTTCGGCTTAGCACGAGGGCAAACTCTTGCAAAAACTCTACTAGTAATCATAAAAAAATATTATTTTACAAAAACGTCTTTACACATATAACCTACTACTAAAGAGACGGCATATATTTCAGGAGCACCTCATAATACATAAAACTTTATTTTTACTTACGTAATGAAAGACAATAATTATAGTTACTTATATATGGTAATGTTACCACGTGACACCATGACTACTTAGAAGAATTAGACTTATCAATTACAAAGATTCTTGGTAATATTTCACATATATATGTCGCAGCTCTAGTTGGATCAGCCATTCAATGGGACGGCTAGCCCGTTAATAGGCGCCGGCATTCAATAAAATGGCTAAAGGACATCTAGCCAAATCGTTGATTTTGAGTGGTTACAAAATAAATAACCTAAACTTAAATTATATTTAAATCACCTGACTGATTTTACGCCAGCCGCACTCAAAGAGCTAGTTTACTATAAGCTTTTCTTTTGTTTTTTTTTTTTATGTACTTAGCCCCGAGGCTTTCGCTACTTCACCGGGCATAAAGGCGAGCAGAGCTCCAGCCTTAATAAATGGTTTAAAAACTACAATCTAAACAACCTGCGCAAGAGGGCGCCCCCTGTAGGGCTTGGAGCTCGGCTCAGGGCGGTCGCTGGCGATGAGATTGAGGGATTATGACTTTTAGTATTTTAGGGGAGTTTTGTGCAACCGTCGCTCTGCTTACTATAAGCCAAGTAGTTAAACGTTAAGTGAAATTAGTTCAATCAACGATTGGCCTAGGCATTTAATGAAATGTCGGCTTTAGATTTAGAAAAGGCGTCCCATGGAATAGTTGATTTGACGAGATGGCTACATATATATAAAGAGAGTAACTTTGTTAGATAATTATACAATATGACAGAATTATAAGAATAATTTGTAAATAAGCCTTACGACAAATGGATGGTCTTCCATTCGACTAGATACCGCGCTCGCTTAAAACTATAGCTCCGTAAGCAGCAACTCAATATTGCAATGAGTATTAGACGCGAAATTGAATAACAACAAATTTATCAGTTATTTATTATTATACAGTTTAAATCCGCAAAATTGATAAAACTTTCGACACATAATAATATGCCTCACATAGATATTGCTGTTTTACTGGCTCGGGTACGCCGAATTCGGCGTATTATTTTTTGCCGCATTTATCAAGTACTACGACGGTATCTAGTCGAGCGCGCGAGACCAATAATTTATCTAAGAAGTAAACATTAATAGTTTAACGTGGACTCGATAACGTGCACATTATTATAATAACTATCATCGATACAAATTAAATACAGACTAGCAGTTTCATATCCAACTTATATAAGTCACCATAAGATAAATTACCAAAGAGTCGACAGGCCGCTGATTAATAAAAAAAAAAAAAATGTAAAACTAAATTTCATATAACTTCAGAAACATAGGTCGAAGGTCGGATGTCATTATACGTCAGAAACATTCGTCGTATGTGCCTTTATCGTAAACTGGCACTTACGACCAAATGCTTCTGAAGTATAATAAATACATCCTTATTTATGCTTCTGAGGTTAAATATATGCTTGTTTACACAAGCGCTTTTTTAACGAACGCAATCGAATGAGTTATAAAATTGAGTAATTTATGTCAACTGTTACGTTAAGCTTAAATTATTATGCTCCGAATTGCAACGAGAATTATATATGAAATATATAAAATTGATGTTACCGCATTGAATAAATAATATTATGACTATAACAATTATTAAAACTATTACAAAATCCGATCGAAACATTATTAAAAGCGCATTTGATAGACTTTTTAAAATCTATTTAATGTACGTCTTATAACACGTTTTAATACGTTCGCTAAAAAAGCGCCTTTCTAAACAAACGCAGTTAGCGAAATTTACTATGGGTGCGTTAGCGTATAGGTAGATTTCGGAAATAATTTTCAGGGGGATGTAACCCATAGAAACCTCCCCCTCGCTAATATATGGGTGCGATTCTATTAATATCTACCGGCACATAAAAAACGACCTTGACGCTTAAAGTATTAATGATTATAATTACACATTAAATCAATGCCACTTCATAGCCCCGTGGAATGATTTTTTTTAAAACGAAATTAAATTCGAGTTCATTTAAAAATAAACTTAACACCAATCATAATAAAATATATCTTATTTTACATTTTAGTATGTGCTATTTCATAAGTATCCAATTAATAGGTAGTGCGATTAATTAATGAAATAGGTAGTGCGATATAGGATAAATTATTAATTACATTAAGTATTATAAATAAATAAGTATTTTATAGGACCAAAAACTATATCTAACATATTACTGTATTTTTTACGATGTTAATTAGCTCCCATGTAAACGGACATTAAACTTGTTTTTTTTTACAACTTTTTAAAATGTTAACCGAATTATAGAATAATAATATAATATTAATTTGCTTTTTAATGTCCAAATATAACCATTTAAAATTATTTTAATAATAGCACTACCCATTTTTACGTTTTCATCGGATACTCATCGGTGAAACGGTTGACCAACCAATATTGGTTTATTGGACAAAATATAAAAAAGAAACTATTTCTGTCCGAAAATAGCACTAAAGCTGAGCTACTTATTATAATAAATTAAAAGTATACCTAATAAAATTATATTGGCACCGATTCTCTTGTGACTAACTCAATTTAGTCTCATTGCATCTCTTTCTAGCGTAGTGTTTAATAAAAAAACTCCGTATTCTTGGTAACCAAAGTAATATAACGATATAGTAGGTATAATAATCTTATAGGTCAATATTAACATCAATATGAAGACTAGAAAATTATATTTAGTCCGTCAGTTAGATAACCTAAAAAATATATGACACATTTTTTTTTTCGTTCCTCAAACAAGAAATTTCGAGGATACAGCGCGTTGAAATTTCATGTGACGTCACTTCTAGGTACAATTTTACCTAGTAGTGATGTCAAAAGCCTGTCTCCTGAACATTATAGTTTTTTGTTGTTCTGTATCTTTGTCAATTTTTATTGAATTGATAAATAATTCGTGTCTAATATTTTTTAGTAATCTAACTGTCGGGTTAATAGATTTTTTTAGTATTCATGCATATTGCCGTTAGTTCCTTAGTCTCTCTAAATCTCGAGTAAGGCTGGACCGAAGCAACTAATCCTTTTTTAAGTTGTGTAAGTGACTGTGTAGAAAAGTTTTGTATGATACCAATTTATGACTGGCTAAGCCGGGCACAAATAGTTGTAATTATCACGCTATGAGAGCCAAATCTTTCATCATTCATCAAGACATGTTTTCATTTTTTTTGTTGACAACTATAGTGTTATTAACTACTTATATTAAAATAAATTGTGTATTTACCGCCGAAATGTAGTTTAATTTAAAATATTAGTTTTAATATTTAATTTGTTAAGCAGCGAAATATTATTAATAAAATATGTCTTAAGGTACATTTGAGTTTCCTATTATGCATTATGGTTTGAAAAATGCGACACAACCTATTCTGAAACTTAAAAATATATAAATATCTTTCTAATTATTACCAAACTAGCTAGAGGGAGACGGAATGAGACAATATATACAATAGTTAGCATCAACAGAATCAGCGCATGGCTAATCATGTCTTTGAAACACAACTCAAGAGTACAAAGTTTGTACAGAATATGGTTGCCTTAACTCTATTTGTCTATGACTTTATAGCATAAAATACGAAAACATTCACAGCTTGTCCTAAATAGCATAGCCAAATTGGAAATCTTGTAAATATTTTAGTTCGTATTTAAAATTTGACTATGTAAGTAGATGATTTAAGAAAAAACAGGCAATACCCATAGCAGAAATATTATGAAATAAAAGCAATGGAAATTGCTGAAATGATACTACGCTTTTGGCAACACATATACCCAAATAAAGTAGTTATAATCAATTCAAAAATCCGTTTTCTCTCTTACTCGTCTTAATTAGAAAGAGATAAAACTATGTGCGAAGAATTCACAACATCGCGAGCATAAAATTTGCGAGTACGTTATATTTTGGAATGTAATTTAAAAGATATTAATTCTAAATAATTTGAATTTCGATTTTATTTACACTCCCTCTTTAGAACAAGCTGTAAGAAATATAGTTTTCTTTAAGATGTAGACAAACACACGCCACCGATATACTAAACATCTACCCATCAAGTATTCTAAAGGACATCACCCAGTGGAATATCGATTTACAAGCTGAGGAAGATATCAAGTTATTCAAATATAGTCTGTGGAGTGTAAGAATAAGAAATATGTACACGCTATGCTGCTCACACTCATGGTATGTGTCAATCATGTGAATAGTACCAGAGTATTCTCAAAATGATACTTAAATAGGGTGGAATGATATCCTTTGATTTTACCAATAATAATGTCTTTAAGATTGCAATTATGTGATGTTAATTTGATCAATATTCTCATTTACGTAAAGTACAAAATAAGCATTGTATTGTACTTACGACCTTTTTTCGAATATAGTTGTTAATCTAAATTACCAATCACGCTTAGTAAATGTAGCTTAAAAGTTACCATCTACACGAACCAATCAACATATATCCGTCCTTTTCGCTCCTATGGGCATGACGCGTGTATTCTAAGTCCGTGTGTGAGACAGCAAGCGGTGGGTTTAGTAGAAGAATAGCAGTCGCTCTTGGGCCGTCCCGGAGAGAAGACGCCAGCCACGTTTGATGTTCAGGTACTGGATGATGGCGCGGACACAGATTAGTATACCTGAAAAATAAACATATATTTTTACATAAACTTTTTTTTTGCTTTTTTCCGATGGACTTACGTAGTTAGCTCAAAATCGAGGCTTTTAATACTTCACCGGGCATAAAGGCGAGCAGAGCTCCAGCTTTAATAAATAGTTTAAAAACTACAAACTAAGCAACCTGCGCAAGAGGGAGCCCTCTGTGGGGCTTGCACCTCGGCTCAGGGCGGTCGCTGGCGATGAGATTGAGGGATTATGACTTTTAGTATTTCAGGAGGTTTGGTGTAACTGTCGCTCTACTTAACAGTTCGCGGACCTCTCGAACTTCGGGTCTACGAGGACATCGGATGGTTCTTTGCAAACTAAGGGTCAGGACGACGACGAGGATTAAATAAACCTTGCTTACAGAGGTTAAAAAGGTTCTTTGCACAATTTCTGCTGTTTCAGGAAGACAAGACTTTCGCGCGATTTCACCCGCGTAACTACCGTTCCCGTGTGAACTCTATAACAAAATATAGGCCTAAGCCTTCCTCGATAAATGGGCAATCCAACACTGAAAGAATTTATAAAAATTTTAGCTTTCTATGGTTTTTCTTTTATTCGCAACCAACATTTTCACTTCACGCAGACGAAATCGCCGGCATCAGCAAGTAATGTATAATATTAATCATTGTTTAAGTATCAGTGTGTGAATAACAAGGGCATTCAGTTATCAATTAACACTATTGTTCACCGAAATAATTTCCTTTCTAGATAAAAATATACAAGTGATATCACAACCTATTGTATAAAATAAATGTTAATATACAACTATGATATCCCAAGATTCATAAAAAAATAGATTGGCACAGGAGGCTTATGAAACGATATTGCTATGACTTTGATAAAAATGTCTTCGCTACTCAGCGTTGATTATGCTTGCTAAAAATATTTTAATATGTCATTTTTAGGGTTTCGTACCCGCAGGGTAAAAAGGGGACCCTATTACAACCCTATTAAAGGGCGTCCCATACAACAAACTTTTTTTTTCTTCTTGCTCGATATCAATAACGGCAACAGGTAGGCACTTAAAAATGGTTCGGTTTTTTAGTTAAGGCGCTGTACTTAGTCAAAATAGGCTTCACAAAACAGTTTTTTAGCCAAATGTTTACATTTTAGAGCAGCTAAAAAAATATATGTTAATCTTGATCATATTTATGGGGGGACCATTGTGTTCTAAACACGTTTTCGGTAAATTTTCTCGATAAAAAAAACCATAAAATAACCATTTAAATTGAAATTGTAGCAATTGTAACTGTATTATTTATAAACAAATCTTGATAATATTAATAACAGTGATGTAATATATAATAATAAAGGGAACTGTTGTTTTTATTTATCGATTGGAATAAGATATTTGCAAGGATTAATGTATTAAATAACTCGAACGAGTCGAATGAAACGTTGCGCCATCGCGGCGTCTCTTCGCTTCTCTTTCATTTCTACGCGGAGCAACAGTGACAAACTAATACGTAAAAGTCGTCTATTCACCGCGCCTTAATGTAGCTTCAATCATACAGTAACAATAACAGAAAATGCGTAACAATAACCCTACAATGATGAAGACATTATTATCGATATCATAGTCATATCAATATGTGATAAGCCTCCTGGTAGTAATAAAATAAAAGTCGTTTCTAACCGTCGTATTTAAAATGTCATGAAATATAACTGCGAAAAACTTTTAAATAAGTTCACTTAGCAAGAAATTATTTCTGATTTTTCGGGATAAAGTTTGTGACGATGCGTCTTGATCGCCGTACCCCGACGCCTCCCACCTGCCGCCGACTGGCGGCTGTTATTATAAAAGGGGCGCGCACTGATGCCGCGTCCTCTTTAACCTCTCTAAAACCTCACGCTGCGGTCGACACCGGACACCAGCCTACCATCCGGACTGGACACGTGGACACGAGCCCTGCTCCCCTCGCTGCCGCTACCATCTACCTGAGGCGTCAGCGAGAACACTACCATCCAGCTTCCTAAAAAGCTAAGTGTTTTGTGACTACCCGGTCACCTACTCAAACCGAGTCCTAGAACCTGCCCCACTTATTTTAAATATTGTTAATCTAGTTATCTAATTTAATTTATTATAGTAGGGGAGCCCATGCGGGGATTTCGGGATTTACTAAAGCGCGGCAGATTAATATACAGGGGGATACCTTGTACCCGGTTAAGTACCTCCACAAAACATGAGGCCCATATATAAGGCCGCCCGTGAAGGATACAGGATCAGATTAGTAAAAAAAAATTGACCATCAGAAATTCTCGAGCGCGTCAGATTAAGGTAGGGTGAGTTAATTACATCCTAAAAAGTGTATATTCCACTAATCTGACAATTTGTGAATGACGTAAAAAAAGGGGAGGGCAACAAAGTTGTGAAAAAAAAACGTCATCTCGACATTCTCGAGCGTAGCTAAATTTTTTTTTATTTTCAAGGGAATAATTCAAGAATAATGAAAAATATATAATCTGACGATTTCCGCAAGCCGAAATAACAAAAATTCGTCGATAAAGTTAAATGCGTACAGCTGCGTTATGCCTACATTTCCTTCTCCGCGTTTCTATTCCTCTCTCACTCTTTCTCTATCTATTACTCTCTCACTCCGTCCCCACTCTGGTTTCTGTTGCCATGACTCCATCACAGCTGATCATAAAGACTCGTTCGTGGCATACTGTTTACAACGTGTTTCCAACGTTTTGGCTTTTAAAATAATGTAAAATAATGAATTTATTCAGCACTTAGGTATTTACATACACTTGTACTTGTCAGAATCACAATGTTACACAATTATTCTTATTATATTAATTAAACTAGATACTTAATTAACCGGTAGCAAATTGTAGGATATTACAGACAAAGTAGTCCGTCCGTCAGCTGGTCATTAATTTCTCTACTCATAATAAGTTTAAGTTCATATTAATTATTTTAGACTTTAATGGATCAATATAGAAAAAATTGGAAAAAAAAACATACAATTAAGTGGCACACACCTGGGGGCACCCTTAAGGGGTTAGGACCACGACCCAGTGGTACCACTGATACTGATGATTTTTTTGCTATTTTAATATTATTTGTGTGAATTAAAGTTTATAAATATTTAATATGAGTGACATTAATTTGAAATGTGTATTTTGTGGTGAAAGTACTTTACAAAAAACAATTAAATTTACGGTAGAAACATTAAAAAAATGTGTAAATATTTTGGAATATCGTCGGAGCAAGCCGGTTATCCGAAAGTCTCGAGGAACATATGATAACCTCGAATTGTCGATGGAATCATCATTAAATGATTTATATCACGCACAGTGCTATAAATTATAATTATGCTATATTTATTACTCGCTTATAAATTTTGAACGACTAAACCGATCGGAATCTACTAAACGGCGTTCTGAATATTTCCCTCAAAATTAGATTTCCTGTGAATTTGAACCGATTCGGACCGATAGATTTTGAGAAATGGTGAAAAATCTCAAAAAAAATAAGAAAAACATTTTTTTTGAAAGTGTTTTTTTTGGAATAACTTTTAACCGGCTTTATCGATCAATTTCAAAAACTAATCCGCCTTTGAGCTTGAAAAACCACGTCGATCGCCACTAAGCTGGTCAAAAGCGGTTGATTCGTTCGAAAGATATCGTGAACGAAAGAAACCCGAAAAAGTGTTTTTACGGGATTACTCCGAAATTTGTGGTTCGATCAATTAAAATTGCAAAATTACTTATGAGGATGATAAAACTGCGTCGAATGCCGCCAACCGCGTGAAAATTGCTTGATCCATTCAAAAGTTATTGCGGTTTGAAAATTCCAAAAATAGTGTTCTATGAAACTTCTATCAGACTTTCGAGCTGGGAGAGCTCAAATGCATAGAAATATTATTTCTTTGAACTCAGCGAGCTCAAAATATCACAAATTATATTTTGAGCTCAAAAATGTCATAAGTACAATTTTAAGCGCCCAGGAATGGAATTAGCGGGAAGTTGCAGGGATGGCCTTTAAGGTGAACCGTTTTTCTAATTTTTTTTTGTCAGATCAGGCGAATCCCTCTAGTTAATCGTCAGATTATGAGACAGTACGTTTAGAACATAAAGATGAACCATATATATCTTAATCTGACACGCTTGAGTATTTCAAAATGGCGAATTTTTTTGCACATTATGAAAATGGCCGCGAGTTTGCGTCCCATCGAAATCGTCAGATTAGTGAATGAGAGCTTTTTTTTGGTGTACTTAACACTCCCTTAGAAAATCTGACGCGCTCGATTAAATTTTTTTTTTTTTCATTTTCAACCCTTAAATACAACCACCCGCATCATGCAAACGATCAGATTAACATACGTACATTATTAAAAATACGTAGGTCATTGATGCTATCAATATCTGACGCGCTCGAGGATGTCCATGCAACAGTTTTTTTTTACATATTTATAAATCTATAGCCGCTTCCCCCACCGATGTAAAGGTATATATCATATAACATTTTTTTCTTCTTATCATCTAAGCTTTGCATCCCAATAGGTCTCTACGACGCTCGAGTAAATCCCCATTTAGCCTCGTGGGCTCCCTTACTATTAATAATAAACTATAGTGTACTGAATTGATCTGTTGTTTATTTCCTCTCTTAATATATATAACTCATCTCTTTTCATATATGTGGTTGGCTACACCAACACGTAATACGTAAAAGTGGGCCCAACGTGACAGTGGGGCCTAAGTTACAGTTCGGGACCTTTTTGTAGATTCAAACTCAAAAAAAAAACATTGTGAACTTAATGTCTTTTCTATAGAGGCATTTTCTACTTAGTCGAATGCAACTACACAAAATATAATAATATATATTAAGAGCTCTAAATTTACCAGATAGCTTAAGGAAAAAAATAAAGCTGTTTAGACCGACCATCTACACAATTTTTTTTTCTCTTTATCTGTATATTAATATATGTAGATATAAAGCTGAAAAGTTTGTTTGCTTGCTTGATCGCGCTAATCTGAAGAATTGGAATCGGGCCGATTGGAAAAAAACTTTCAGTGGGCCAAAATAGGCCACGAGGCAGGTTATATAGATGTCTTATTATAAAGTTACCACGAGGCCAGGAGCTACGCGGGATGCTAGTTAAGAAATTTGTAGTAAATTTGTACATAACTGTTTATTCGTCTTATTTCTTATCTTGTACACATCCATAAATAAATAGAACAAAACTGATAATTCAATAACAAACAATTAAATTACATTTAATTATTTGCTTATAAAACTATGTTTAAAGTTAACAAACAAACAAAGCAATCAACTTCCTCATAATATTAGTATAGAAAAAAAAAACTATAACAAACCTGTCGCGAAATACGTCATTCATATCACGCATTCTAATATAAACAAGTTGGTATTGACAATTTGCAAGCAACTAGTTCATACAAACAAGGCTATCTGTTTGAATAATCCTACTCATATTATAAACGCAAAAGTTTGTACGTATAGATGGATGGATGTTTGTTACTATTTCACGCAAAGACTAATGAACGGATTTGACTGAAATTTTGCACCGGGATAGGTTATACGCTGGATTAACATATTGGCTACAAAATATCACGCTCCGACATACTGTAGTAGAGTGATGAGGGGCGCAGCTAGTCTCTATATATGTAATTCTACTGTACGTGTGTATGTCACTGAGCTACTTCTAACTAGACCGATTGGAACGAATTTTTTGTATGCGTTTCATTTCATTTTAAAAAGACAACTCCCGCACTAGGGAAATAAATCCCAGTGTCGCGGGGGACTTTACAAACATTCATTTCACGGTCACACAGAACACCCAGACTCAGAACAACTATTTGTGTTTAACATAAATAATGGTCCAGGGTGGGAATCCAACCCAGAACACCAGGTCTCAGAGGCAACTATCGTAACCACTGAGCCACCGGTGCAGTCGGTGCAGGGGCCACCGAAACGCCCTGGATGGTTTAGATTCTTAAATCATATATATCTTTATATATATAATTCTTCTGTGAGTGTGTATGTCACTGAACTTCTCTCAAACGACTGGACCGATTTTGATGAAATTTTTTGTGTGTGTTCAAGGGGATCTGGGAATGGTTTAGATTCACAATTTTGTCCGCTGGACAATGTTTTTTTAATTTATTAGTAGTTGCCTGAAAACCCCTTAAAACAGCATTTTTCTTTTTCCCATACAAACGTTTTCTAACTAAAATGTAGAGTCAATTTGAGCTTTATTTTTTTGCTAAGATTTTTTAGGGTAGGTGTAGGGTAGGGTAGGGGTAGATTATGGGTAGGGGTAGATTATGGGTAGGGGTAGATTAGGGGTAGGTGTAGGGTAGGGGTAGGTGTAGGGTAGGGGTAGGTGTAGGGTAGGGGTAGGTGTAGGGTAGAGGTAGGGTAGGGGTAGTGTAGGGTAGGGGTAGTGTAGGGTAGGGGTAGTGTAGGGTGGGGGTAGTGTAGGGTGGGGGTAGTGTAGGGTAGGGGTAGTGTAGGGGTAGGAGTACCGCATAAACGAAGTCTCTACGGCCCAGTTTATTTTATACAAATGTTTAGGTCTTTTATGTATCGATTGAGGCAGTACGTCTAAGTCTGCCGGGTCAGCTAGTATTAATATATTATCATGTAGGACAACGTCTGTCGCGTCCGCTAGTACCTATATTATAACTAGCGCAGCTAGTTATAATATAAGGATCAAGTGTGTTTATAAAACAATTTAAATAAATACATTTGAAATCGACTGAAAACTTGGCTATAAGTATGCGTTTCATTTCATTTCATTTCATTTTAAAAAGACAACTCCCGCACTAGGGAAATAAATCCCAGTGTCGCGGGGGACTTTACAAACATTCATTTCACGGTCACACAGAACACCCAGACTCAGAACAACTATTTGTGGTTAACACAAATAATTGTCCAGGGTGGGAATCCAACCCAGAACACCAGGTCTCAGAGGCAACTATCGTAACCACTGAGCCACCGGTGCAGTCGGTGCAGGGGCCACCGAAACGCCCTGGATGGTTTAGATTCTCAAATCATATATATATTAATATATTATCATGTAGGACAACGTCTGTCGCGTCCGCTAGTACCTATATTATAACTAGCGCAGCTAGTTATAATATAAGGATCAAGTGTGTTTATAAAACAATTTAAATAAATACATTTGAAATCGACTGAAAACTTGGCTATAATCATCTTTTACTATTATTATTTCCATAATAAGAAAAAATGAATGACCGGTCGACTACTGTGGACCGGTGGCTCACTGGTTACGATAGTTGCTGACCTGGTGTTCTGGGTTCGATTCCCATCCGGGGCAATTAATTGTGTGAATCACAAATCTTTGTTCTGTGTCTGGGTGTGCCTTGTGTCAGTGAATTGAATTATTGAATGAATGAATGAGTGTGTGAGTGAATGAATGAATGAATGAGTCAGTCCCCCGACACAGGGATTAATTGCTTAGTATTAAAAAAATAACTCACCAAAAGCCATAATCAGCCACCATAGCCACGAGTTCTCGTGTGAAGCCAGTTCCGTCGAGTGTTTGACGATTAGGGTCCACTTGGCGAGGGACAGTCCGAAGCCAGCCAGGGCTCCATAGCGACTGGCCACCGTGTGGCAGAAGCACATCAGCAGCAGGAAACCAATCCAGTTGAAGAGGAATGCCACTGGAAATTGAATATCACAGTAACATCATCGAATAGCTGTACGGCAAGGTAGACAAAGGCGTACCCAGCTTTTGTCTTGCCAATTTGTAATATTCAATATAGTTCGTTTTGTTTATTTAAATATACAAGATGAGATTTCAATCCTCGTTATTAAAGATACAAGTTATTTTTAAAAAGTTGCTCCATAGCCACTATATTTATGCCAATCGGATAGAATCGGTAGAGTATTAGAAAAACCTTTAATCGCTAGACCAGTTGGGCGATGTACACAAATGAAAACAATGAGTTCATTTAATTTCCCCCCTTCTCCCCCCAGGTCTATTGTACATGCTAAGTTTATGATGCAAAACAGAGCTTGTGGTCAAAATATACCACACATACAGCGGGTCACAAAATTGAAATGTTACAAGTCACCCCTGGCTGACTGCCTGACATTTTAATAAAAATGTTTATTCCCTTGACAAGCCAAGACTTCCAATCAGGAATGTAGGCGACGGGAGGCAGCAGGAATTATTATTAATCTCTAATGATATCTAACTAGCGACCTGCCCCAGCGTCGCACGCACGGGTGTAATGCTGATGTATCTTTATACATATAAACCTTCCTCTCAAATCACTCAATCTATTAAAAAAACCGCATGAAAACCCGTTGCGTATTTCTAAAGATCTAAGCATACATACGTAAAGACAGACAGCGGGTAGCGACTCATACTTTGTCTGTAATTATAATGTACAAGATAAAAAATAAAAAAAATCTATGGCTATTTTTGATCTTTATTTTTATGCAAACACAAATAATAAGATTCGTATTTAAAAAAAAGGAATATACTTTTTTTACTAGATTTGCAGATAAAATCCCGTTTCTTTCACTCTTTCACAAAAGTTTCAAAATCCCGCTTTGACATAAAAAAAAGGTGGCTTGACCTTGACCCTGCTTTCTGAGTATTATATCTCAAATTGGAGCTCATGTTTAGAAATTGCTGCGACACACCGTTAGTGAAGCCCAACTATAATCAATACCAGGGGCTCCTTTCTTTCTCCTAGACCCCTTTAAAACTTAACTGGTTTCGGTGGGCAACTTAGGCACCCGATTTTTTTACGCCTACGTAGTCCCCCGTCGAATCTCTCGTGATAGAAGAACGTCACGAAGCTGACCCTAGCCACGAAAGATTAGACGGGGAACATCTTTTTTTTCGGACGATCATACGTAGTTAGCCACGAGGCTTTTGCTTCTTCACCTGGCATACAAAGCAACCTGCGCAAGAGGGCGTCCCCTGTGGGGCTTGGACCTCGGCTCAGGGCGTACGCTGGCGATAAGATTGAGGGATTATGACTTATAGTATTTTAAGGGGTTTTGTGCAACTGTCGCTCTACTTTACAGTTCGCGGGCCTCTCGGACTTCGGGTCTACGAGGGCATCAGATGGTAAGACGGGGGACTACTTTGTTCCACCTGGACCACTTAGGGAATAACTGATCTATACTCACCAAAGAAAGACGTTAAGAACATGATGTCGGTGCCGAGCAGACTGTTCTCAGGGTCGAGTTGTTCAGCGGTGCCCTCGGCCGGCTCCACGGTCACGAACGCCGCGAACGTGGCCTGGTGGGGAGGGGGCCCTTGCAGCTGTGTGGGACAATATAACAAATTATGACCGAAGTTCATATTGAATTGAAAAATTATATTAACTTGCTTATTTCTTGCTATAATTTCATCTATATTGATAAAACAAAATAAATAATGCAATATTAATTAGCGAAATATGTTATTTTATTTTATGAGAAAAACTTTGACACTATTAAAATCATAGATATTTTAGAGAAAAAAAAATTGACAGTATCGTCAACCCAAAAACAATAATCATAAAGGTGAATTCACATTGATACTTTTTAACACATATCAGTTGAAAACAACTGTTTTAAAATTAAGTGACATGATTTTATAAATTGCCTAGCTACCCGCGTGTTGTTACACCCGCGTAACACCCCTTCTCGTAGGAACTACATTATTAAATAAAGCCTTTAACGTTCCTCCATAAATAGGCTATTTAACACTAAACTCATTGTTTTTCAAACCGGACAAGTAGTTCCTGACATTGGCGCGTTTAAACAAACAAACTCTTTAGCTTTATATATTAAGTATAGATAAAAATAGACTTGTAATTAAAACATAGCTATTAGCTGACTATGATGCAGTTGTCCTTGATTGGTTGCACCAATTAACAACCTCATATCTCCGTGTCGTAGCAGTATAAATCTCGCTTTAAGTTTTGGAGGTGGTTTCGTGGAAAATATTAAATTTCTTTGCGGGTATGCATGATTGCAGGACTACATCCAATCTTAAAATTTATTTTCGATAGATATCTAAATATCAGTCCTAACTAGGTAAGTCAGGAGGATGGTGGTGACAACACCCATGAGAAGATAATAATATGGGGTTGTCTATTTTAAGCCAGAATCCTCACAGCATCTTATTAGCTTATAGTCTGAATGTAGGCGATACTATTAAAAAAAAAACATACTTGTGGTGGGTCTTCCCCTTCCATCTGTTTCTCTCGCTGGACCTCCTCATAAGTGGGAAGTTTGGAGTTAGCAGCCACATCATAAGGGGGCGGGGCCGAAAAGTCAGCCTGTGGTGGCGGTATATCTTGTAGATTATCTAAAACAAATAGATTTCTTAATAAACTGTAGTTAGACAGATAACAATCTTTAAGGTTGAATGTTAGATAAAGTACAATAATATTGATAGTGTGTAAAGTAGACATAAGTTAGGAGTGTAGTTATATGTCTCATCATGTCTTTAATAACGTACAAAAATGGCTTTATACCTAGACTCAAAACAACTATTGTGGTTCACAATAACAACTATTAGAGTTATTAATTGAGTAACAATGTTTTTATCCGGTGGAAGCACTAAAGCACATTCCTTGAGATTAGGCTAAAGCTATAATAATATAAACTATGATAATAAGTAGCACCTTATAGTAAATTGTTGCCCGAGACGGAAAATATTTATAGATTTAAGTTAAATAATATGCTACATACAATGACATTGTATAATGACAAATTTAAATTAATTGACATAAACGTATTCAATGATAATCATTATTATGAGTTGACAGACAATAACTATTGTCTAAGTAATTTTTATAAGAGACAGATAGCAAATTCGCTATCATATTGTTTTTATAAATCAGCCAAAATATTGGCTAACGGCACTGCTTCTATTGAGCAGTTAAATAATAATTTGACATTATGTAATTTGACAGACTTCAGTTTATGTTCAGCTACCATGCTGCGGGTCTGCATGTTGGTATTGAGGACAAGAATGTGCTGAAAGTAAAGTTGAAAAGGTGAACAGAGTACTTAGGAGTAGAAAAGTTTAGATGGAGTAAAGTGAACAGAGATAGGAGTGGCTTAGTAGCTATATAGAATAAGAACTAAATGAGATATAAAGATAAATAGGACCTTTTTATATGTTTTAATATATTATACAGTAGAAGGTCACTTATTGTATGGTTTGTATTTACTGGGACAACACAATATAACAGATATTTAATTATATTTACAAGGGTTTTTTAATATTATATTTGTATACCCCCGTTATATTAT
This sequence comes from Nycteola revayana, assembly GCA_947037095.2. Lineage (NCBI taxonomy): Eukaryota > Metazoa > Arthropoda > Insecta > Lepidoptera > Nolidae > Nycteola > Nycteola revayana. Next base: position 5,631,116 of record OX344844.2, read on the forward strand.
TATACAATAAAATGCTACTTTATTAGACTTGGGAATCTTATTACACAATCGGAATAGTATTACTATGATGTTAGTCAGTATTGTTAGTATATTTTGGTCTGGAGCCAATGGTATTCGTCATCAAATTCACTTCCACTATACGTCAAGCGAATGGAGACAGAATGTGGCTAGTGTGTGGATGGACGTGGCTCACAATGTGAGTCGAGTAGTGTTTGTTATGTGTGGATATCGAATCTTATTAAAGAAAGTAATACTCGCCGGGATATATGCTAAAATCAATCCAATAAACAATAATTTGAGGTTAATGAATTCGAGCGTTGACAGCCGGTAGTTGACAGATCCTCCGTTTGGCTATTTTAGCTTGATTTTACACGAATTTGTTACAACTATTTATTATTTTCACGTTATTTTAAGTTATCACATTATATTTTACACGTTTAAGTTTAATTTTATTAATTTTAAATAATTAATTTACGAGAACAATTTTTTTGACCAAAGAACAATTTTTTTGACCATATTTAATAGTTGTGTTTATTCTGGTGTATTTCCTGACTTGATGAAACATAGTAAGGTTATACCATTATTTAAATCCGGTGATAGTACTGATCCCTCGAATTTCCGACCTGTTTCTATATTGCCCACTCTGAGCAAAATTTTTGAAAAATTAATTCTTAGCCAATTGCTCAGACACTTTAATAAATTTAATCTATTACATAAAAAGCAGTTTGGGTTTACGAGGGGTTGCTCAACCATAGATGCGGGAACTGAATTATTAAAAACTATATTCGCGGCCTGGGAAGATTCGAAGGAATCCTTAGGTATTTTCTGTGATCTGTCTAAGGCATTTGATTGCGTTCACCATGACACTCTGGTCAGGAAATTACACCGGTATGGCATTAGGAACCAGGCTCTCAATCTTCTGATTTCTTACATGGGCAGTAGAATTCAGAAGGTTGATATAAACGGTAAAATATCATCAGGCTCTGTTGTATCCATGGGCGTCCCGCAAGGCTCAATCCTGGGGCCATTTTTGTTTTTGGTGTATATAAATGACTTACCTTACTATGTAGGAAATAATCATGAGATAGTATTGTTTGCTGACGATACCTCCCTAACTTTTAAAATAAATAGACAGTTACGCAACTATGACGAAGTAAACAATGCAATCTCGAAGGTAGTCCATTGGTTTAATGTTAATAATTTACTTTTAAATGAAAACAAAACCAAAGTCATTAAATTTTCTACACCTAATGTAAAACAAATTGACACGAATGTAAAAATAAATGGTATTCGGTTGGAGCCAGTGGAGTCAACTGTTTTTTTGGGAATAACTATTGACTCCAAATTACAATGGGGCCCACATATTGCGAAACTGTCAGGGAAACTTAGCTCTGCGGCCTATGCTGTTAAAACAATGAGACGACTCACTGATGTGGATACTGCTAGAATGGTTTACTTTAGTTATTTTCATAGTGTAATGTCTTATGGGATTCTTCTATGGGGAAACTGTGCGGACATTGACACCATTTTTGTACTACAGAAAAGAGCTGTACGGTCCATATATAAACTTGGTCCGCGAGTTTCCCTACGGGAGAAATTCAAAGAGACTAATATTCTTACAGTCGCATCACAATATGTATATGAAAACCTTTTATATGTTCATAAGAATATTGATAGTTTTAAGAAAAAAAGCGACACTCATAATGTTAATACTAGAACTAAGCATAATCTTGTTTTACATGCTACACGTCTCCACAAAATAAGCAATTCTTTTATGGGGCAATGTATACGCTTCTACAACAAACTTCCTAGTAATGTTAGAGATCTGTCTATAAACAAGTTTAAACGATATGTGAAAGATAAATTATGTAAAAAAGCTTATTACAAAATTTCAGATTATGTCAATGACAAAACAGCTTGGGAATAGTTGGGAGTGAGTTGCTCTAAAACAATACTGCTTTATTAATAATTGTAAAATCAAATTTATTTAAAAAAGGATTCCTCTGAGTTTCTTGCCAGTTCTTCTCAGAGTTGCCACGTCCAGAACTGGTGGTAGTAAAAGAATGGGACGCATCATAAGAACATGATTTAAAATATTTTAAACGTGTCTATATGAATAAAGAATTTTTGACTTTGACTTTGACTTTGAGCAATAATCAAATAAACTTAATTATTTTAACACAGTAAATTGATAAGCCAAAATATGTTTTGACTATTTAAAAATACCTGTAATAGATTTACGTGAATGAAATCTTTTTTTGTTTTATTATTTTATATTTAGGGTGATTAAGTCGTTTTCATCCTATGCAAAACGAAATACAATTACAAATCTATGAATCAGCAGGAAATTGAAAAACTATAAAGATATTGTAGATAAGATAGTGTGTGTCATTTGTAGTATTTTTAAACATTGTCTGGATTAGAATATTAGGCATGAAGAATAAAAAATCGACTTAGTCAGTTAGATTAACAAAAAAAATTTTTTTTTTTTTTTTTTTAATGTCTTGCCACTTAGAAGTCTTTTTGGAAACAATAATCTAATCTGCTGGCTAATAACTCCGGAAAATATGTTGGTGATGAGGATCACATTCAGCAATGTTTCCCTCAGTCAACGTCCACGAATCTCTCTGCCAGGATATATGTTGGAATAGTGAACATGGTACAAATGGCTTTACTTTGAAAACAAAAAATGACAAAGATACAGTGCGTTGAAATTTCGTGTGACATCTCTTTTAGGTACAATTTTACCTAGTAGAGATGTCACAAGCCCACCTCTCTTGAACTTTTTAGTTTGTTGTTGCTCTGTTTCATTGTCAATTGTTATGTATTGATTATTATAAGATTTGATAAATTAAAAAAAATGTGTCCAATATTTTTAAGTAATCTAACTGAGGTAGAATTTTTTATTCTTCAAGCCTATTTATATATACCAAGACTCCCCATGGCTGTTCTCAGAGGCAACTAAGGGATGTACAGTCATGGAATGCTACCCTTCTATTTATTAGCCTCATGGAATGCAACCCTTTTATTTATTAGCCTCATGGAATACTACCCTTCTATTTATTAGCTCCAAAATAGTTAACATCTTATTATGATCACAAATCCACCATCCAAGGTGTTGATTACGGCACTATCCCTTAAAAACCTAGGCAGGCCAAGGTTTAGGAAGTTCATGTTCAGTATTGACATAAACAGACTGATGAGCGATGGACCGATACGAATGCACCGACAAGTCGCCTGTACCGATCCAGTCATTAACCGGTAAGTAGATACGCGCACGAGTCGAGCAGCTGAGACGCCATAGGATGCAGCGTATTATATGCCTAACCATATATATTGTGATGAGAGGGAGAGAGTGATGAAAGATATGAGTTGTTGCTTGTTTTAAGAACTCTAAAATACTGACAATAGACGGTTTTAATAACACAAATTTAATTAGTCATATTCTGGTTGGCTTATCCCTTAATGAAGGAAAACTTATTATTATTATGTAATAAGTATACACTGTGTTTTACAATCATTAATAACAATTGGCAGGGTGATTTGTCATCAGTATTAGAAACGTAAAAACATAACATTAATCCTACTAATATTATAAACATGAAAGTATAGATCAATAGATGGATGGAAGTTTGTTACTCTTTCATGCCACTGAACTACTGAACGGAATTGGCTGAAATTTTGCACCAGGATAGGTTATATGCTGGATTAACATATAGGCTACAAAACATCATGCTCCAACCTACTGGAGCAGAGTACAGCAGGTAAAACCGTAGAAGCTAGTATTGTAATATGTTTTTTTGTAAAAAAGTCTCCCTCGCGGAGACAGTAATGATAAATGTACATGGCAAATTGAGCTCTAGTGCTTAGCATTACAAGATAATCTAGGTTGTTTGAATGGATGCCTCTGCACCACTATAAGACCTAAGATCGACTATATGGCATACATAATGTTGAATCACATATCATATAAGCCAATCGATATTTTTTTTCTGATTATTATATGATAAACACTAAGTTTGTGCGACTGTGGCACATATTTGTAGACTAACATAAACTAAAATATCACTTTTTATGATATAAGTGGATCGACTGTAATAGCTGCTGGGATCGACCAGTCGATTTCGATCGACCAGTTGGCCACTACAATGGTTAAGTCATTTTAGCCTTAATTTTTTTTGCCATTAAAAAAGTATTTGTGCATAGATAGCTACCAACAATAAATAATTTTGCTAAGTATTAACAACAACTAAACAAACACTATGTATTCTTTCAACAATGTAAATAAAATACACATTGTTGGTGATACAGCAATATCGCATAAGTGACAATAGCTTATAAGGTTGAAAATCAAATGTAGTAAATTGATTTTTTGCCATTTAAAACATATTATAAAGACAATATTTCTTGACAGATGAAATTACACCTTATTACCCACTGTTACTTATGCGGTGTAATACCACATAAGTAACAGTGGTATCACCAACAACATTCTTTTTATTAAACAATCAAATAGATCCTTCTTACAATCTTCACCTATTTTATTGACATATGGAATTGGGTTTTAAATAAATTTGATCACTGTCAAGAATATGTGACTTATTATGTATAGAAACATATTTATTTAATACTAGCTGATGCCCTTGACTTTGTTGGCATGGTGTTTATTATTCCTTCGGTTTTTTTAAATATCCAATTGGAAGTCATAAATTTTCTGTTATTATAATTATAAGTATTTAAAATTTTAACCAGGGATGTAAGGTACCACCATCCAAAATTTCGTTTAAATTGGTGCAAAAGTTTCGGAGATTAGCCCATACAAATAGACAGAGAAACAAAAATAAATAAAAAATCTAGATTTGTTCTATTTTAGTTCTAACATCCCCCTGACTCTGTTTTTTGCGTTTTATTTCCATGTACAGACATTCAACTCTACACTCTACACTTTTATTATATCTATAGATATAGTAAATAAATACTAGTGTGCCTACTGTGAAATAGTGGGCAAATTTTGTATATTATTATAATGATTCAATGGGGAAAACACAATCAATACAAATTGATTTGACTCACACCAATTATCGGTAGATCTAACGTTCACCGAGAGCATAATATTGTCACACAATCATGTACATAAGGCAAAATATATAGTATGGTGTCAATTACTTACTTATATCTAAAAACGGGGGAGGCATGTTTGAGTCTACTGACGCAGGCAACATAACTCGCAAGTGCGCTGTGGCGCATATGTTATCACTCCGGGGATGGTTCTGCAACAAAACCATAACTTTCACATATCAACGTCAACGCAAGCAGTTATATAAATAAACAAATAAAAAACAACTTGTAAACTACACCGTACCATATTCATTTTGTTGTGCGTTTTTTCACCAGTTTATATTATATTTTTGCCAAAATTGTATGTAACAAATCAATTTTATTATTCAGATACAATACAACAATAGTACACACATAATTTCAAGGTTTTTCTGACAATTTAACAAATCACAAGAGCAAGCGCACTTCTGTAGTCTTATGACGTTTATCGATAACGTTTAAATATCCGATAGTGAAAATACAAAAATATTACATTTTATTGAGTTATCTATTCAATTTAGACTTCAGCATAATTATCGCACTAAAATAATAAAAACTTATAATATGTTACATAATTTATTACGTTTTAAAATAAAATAAAATAATATTTGTTTGGATGATTGGAAAAAAAGATAATGTCTACATATACTTGGAACGCAATGTACAGAAAGGTCAATATACAGAATTAATTTTTCAGCTTTCATGTCCTGTTTTCATCAATCTTTTGGACCTGAAAATGTAAACCACATTCAATCTACGTTACGACATTAAAGCAAAAAAATATGTTCGTAATTATTACTGGATGTTGTTATTCATAAATATTTTTCATCACTGCTATCTATTAAAAAGTCTAAGAAATTATAACACCTACTACAAAAAAATATACGCATGACTGGGCTGCCAGGGAAATGATAGGGAGTTGTTAGAATTGTGGGGAAATCTATAACATTCTGAAACATGACATTAATTTTAAATAGGTATGCAACAAGAAATTTGTTGATATCATAAGCGGCTTGGCGGAGATGACAATTGGTTTTTTAGGGGTTCACTTTCTAATCGTTTTTTAAGAGATAAATCTATACTAATATTATAAAGAGGAAAACTTTGTTTGTTTGTTTGGTTGTAATGAATAGGCTCAAAAAGTACTGGACCGATTTCAGAAATTCTTTCACCATTCAAAAGCTACATTATCTACGAGTAACATAGGCTAAATTTTATTTTGGAAAAAAATAGGGATCCGTAAGATATTTGGGTTTATCGGACACAAGGTGTAAAAAATCAACCAGAAAAGTTACTTATTTTGCGTACGCTGCCTAAACTATAAAAGATAGAACCATAAAATGTTCTAATTAATTGTAGATATTATAAATATCTACAAAAAAAGGTGCATTACACTATACCTATCTATGTCGAGTGAGGCACAACAACAATTTTTTTATTTAGAAATCGTTAATTTTTTTTGGACTACATTTAAACGCGTTTATTTTATTCATGCTATTAATCGTTATCAAAATAAATAAGTTCATCACTAAGTACAGTTTATGTAGATAATATTTGGTCCTTGAATGATTAAAATTGGACGTTTGGTTTTAAAGATATGGCGAAATTAAAATATTACGATTTCTGCTAAATCCATGGACACCGTCACTAACATCGAGGACGCAGTGCACTACCCCCAAGAATTTTTAAATTCTCTGAAACCCGCTGGGCTACCACCTCATGAACTGTCGTTAAAAGTTGGCACGCCGATAATGCTTCTCAGAAATTTAAGCCCCCCCCAACATGGCACGAGACTTCTTATAAAGAAGCTAAAAGATAATTTAATAGTAGCGATTATCACCGGCCCTGCAGCTGGTGAATTAGCTCATATACCAAGAATACCCACGATTCCTACTGATTTGCCTATTCCCTTTAGAAGGCTCCAATTTCCAGTAAAATTTCTTTCGCACTAACGATAAACAAATTCCAGGGCCAAACATTCAAATTAGTAGGAATTGATTTACGCAAAGAATATTTTACGCATGGGCAACTTTACGTTGCCATATCACGGGTCGGGGCTTCCGACCATCAGTATATTTTGTTACCTGAAAATAATTTAACATCAAATGTTGTTTATAGAGAAGCTCTACAATCATCGCTTTAGTTATCTATCCTAAAACAACGGGTTGCACTCCGGGACTGCCGGCAGAAGTGAAAACTTAGTATTAATTACATTTAAATATTTTCATCATTAACAACAATCTGTGCAGCCTGCGGCTAATGACTGCGTCGTCGATGTTTGTGTCGGTGTCTGTGAATTGACCTGGGAATCATTTTGCTGACCGTGTCTTTCCTTGGTAGGCTTTTTGCAGCTGCGGTAACCGACATCCGCACGGAGCCGCGGGCGACCGCTATCACTACATCACTACATATTATAAAACAAAGTCCCCGGCCGCGTCTGTCTGGCTGTCTGTTCTTGATAAACTCAAAAACTACCGAATGCGATTATGCGCGCTCGATCCTTAAGAATTATAAGGCAAATTTTTGGTTTGTGTTCGTTGTAACTATGATGGATATCTATCCATCATAGTTACAACGAACACAAAACAAAAAATAAAAAGGTATTCAAGTATCTAGTTGAATACCAATTTATTTAGTGTTTGTTGTATTGTTAGTCCTGAAGAGTATAGGTAGGTATTTCATACGATAAAAGTATACCCACCTACTTATTTCACTCAGTTTTAGTAGGTACCCATATTAATTTGTTTCTGTTTGTTTTGACCAAATTTCGCCTGTTTGTTAGAGGTTTAAAGACATTCTGAAGTATAAGTATCAGTATTGTACCCGTGCGAAGCCGGGGCGTGTCGTTAGTACCTAATAAAGTGGACCGTCGCGCCGTGGCTGTTAAATTAAATTTAACAGGCGGCCGCTTAAGTAGCTACCTATGGATAACAATTATTATTTTAACAATTATTACCTATGGGTAACATTGTCGGCCACAGCATAAGGACATAGGACGAACTGTTTAAATTCGTAATATTGTATAAAAATCATATTTTCTATATTGTGCTCATTAATTGAAGAACGTGGTTGTGTGATTGATAGTAATAATAATAATATTTTTTATGCAGGAATAAAGGCTTTTAAAATACATTAGCAGGTGATGTGATTAAATGCTTATTTAAAGATAAAATTATATAGTGGCTCTACCTAAATCGCTAGGGCATTGGACTGGAATTATGTGGTCGCCGGTTCGATTCCCACCCATTGCACTTCAAAATATATATCAAGTGGCATCTTCAATGGGACATAAAATACTTTTTATGACCACACTGAACAACTAATGTCATTCAAATGTCTAATGTTAGTTGTCAATGCTGATTGCTGTCAAGTGTCATGTCAACAGTTGCGGTTCTGCATAGGCTTGTGTGTTTTCAGCTATAGGAAAGTTAATCTAGCGTGTATTTCTATGATCGCTGTGTGATTTCACTTCCAGCATCATGAAGACCGCTTTAATGGTGGCTGAAAAGCCATCGTTAGCCCAAAACTTAGCTAACTTACTCAGCAATGGCAAATGCAGTACTAATAAGGGTATGTCATAACCAAATTTAGATTTATTTTCTATCTATTACTTTTTTTTAACTAAACGTTCGTGTTTATAGCTGCAAATACTGCGTGTTCTGTGCACGAATGGAATGGCACGTTTAAAAATGAGCCGGTCCGGTTTAAAATGACGTCTGTATGCGGTCACGTCATGAGTTTGGATTTTACCGGCAAATATAACAACTGGGATAAGGTAGACCCAGTGGAGCTGTTCAGTTGCCCTACGGAGAAGAAGGAGGCTATGCCCCGGTTAAGGATGCCAGCATTTTTGGCTCAAGAGGCACGGGGTTGCGACTTTCTCGTGCTGTGGCTTGATTGTGATAAGGAGGGAGAGAATATATGCTTTGAAGTAAGTTATAGCTTTTTAAACATATTTAACAGCTTATCATCATCATCAGCCCGTAGAATGTCCACTGCTGAATATGGGCCTCCTCCCGAGGGAGGGTATTTGCCATAGTCACCACATTTGGCAGGCAGTGACCGCAGTATGATATTGTACCACACAAAGTAATGCTATTACAGATGATGTTATAATAATCAAGACCAACAGCTGAACATGCTTTCCGCAGCAGAGAGTAGTCCCTCTACCATCCAGCCCCAGAAATAAATCTTAGAATTTACACATAGATTTCCTGTCCAGTGTGGGGATGGAACCTATGTCTCCTTATGCAGGCACAACCAAGTGCTTATCAAACCATTATCAAGTACAATAAATCCTATAAGATTTAGAGATAAATGCTATTATGTATGTTTAAAAGGCTAATAGAATTTTGCAATAAATTCCAAATAATAAGTACTGAACAGTATGGATTTCAAAAAAAGAAATCCACATCATTAGCTATTTACTCTCTTATGAAGGCACTACTTTCAAATATTAATAATAATCATCTGACTACGGGACTTTTTTTTGATTTATCAAAAGCCTTCGATTTTGTGTCGCACAGCATATTGTTGGATAAACTAGAGACTATTGGGATTAGAGGACCTGCACTTGAATGGATATCATCCTATTTAGGCAATAGACAGCAACGTGTCATTATTAGTAAAATTAACAGTAATAGAGATATGATACCATACTCATTAGAATATAAGCAAAATAAATGTGGCGTTCCGCAAGGAAGTGTGCTTGGTCCAATATTATTTCTTTTATATATTAATGACATCATAAAAATAACCAAACATAAATGCATTTTATTTGCCGACGATATATCAATCATAGTGACATCAGATAAAAAGAAAAACAAGACTGACCATGAGTTTGACATAAATAATACAATAGACAAATTACTGCTTTGGCTTGACATGAATAATTTAAAAATAAATTTAGATAAATCCATTTACATTCAATTTAATCAATCAAATAATAATAAAAACAATATAAAACTTAATATTAATAAAATCGAAGAGGCAACCCATACAAGGTTTTTAGGCGTAATAATAGACAAAGATTTTAACTGGAAGGAACATGTAGATAATGTAAGCACTCGGATCAATAAATTTGTATAAGCACTGAAGCAAGTTAAAAACGTAACTAACATAAAAACAGCAATTATGTCATACTACGCTTATGTTGAGTCGATACTGCGATATGGTCTCGTAATGTGGGGTAATGGTACCAATATGAATAGAGCATTTATCGCACAAAAAAAGTGCATCAGAGCAATAAGTGGTATTAAACCTGATGACTCATGTAGACCAATGTTCAAGAGGTTTGGTGTGCTACCTCTACCATGTCTGTATATAAATGAGGTATGTATATTTGTAGTTAACAACAAACATTTATTTAAATCAGCAAATGATGTAAATCCCAGAAACAGACGAGATCCTCATAAACTGGTATTAAGTGATTTGCCAAGACTTGCGAAATACAACAAAAACTGCCTTGCCTTGCCTTGTGCGTACGTATTTATAACAAAATACCAAGTCGCTTTAAAATATTGAACTCGAGAAAGTTTAAGATAGAATTACACAAGTGGCTTATTGAATGTAATTTTTACAGTTTAAAAGATTTTATGGATGTGAGATGTTGATTCCTTTTGTTAAAATATAAATTTTTGCATGCTATGTTATATCTTAGCGAAACATGTTGAGCTACTGTAATAATATTAACATCAATGTATACCATGTTTTACGCAAATAAATGATTTACTTACTTTACTTACTTACTACTATCAAATCCTATTAGAAGTCTTATTTGTACGAGTATTAATTATAAAGTTGGGCTTTGGTAATTAAATATTAGGAAATATTGAACATTAAAACAATATAAATGAATATAAGGAATACATAAATACTTTAATAAATAATGCTTTAGTTATAATATTCCAAAAAATTTAGCATTCTGCACTCCTTATCTTAAACTTAGCTTCCCGCGCGCGGTTTCACCCGCGTAGCTCCCGTGACCGTGGGAACTTCGTAATAAAATATAGCCTTTCTCAATAAATGGACTTTTCAACACTGAAAGATTTTTTGAAATCGCACCAGTCGTTCCTTAGTTTAGCGCATTTAAATAAACAAACAAATTCTGCAGCTTTATAATATTAGTATAGATAAGTGTGTGAACTAAACTATAACTAACTATAATCTATAAGTGTGTGAAATTTGATACTGCTCTGTCCGCATGATTTTAAAAAGCTTTTTCTTCAACATTTCGTAAGTTTTTATGTTGCCGATTGGTGTACAGCTAGAGCAACAATTTCTTTCCTGAAAAGATTTTAATATGAGCTACCACTTTGGTAATAAAGGGCTTTTTTGTAAAAATAATAAAAAAATAAATATTTCGCTCCAAAACCGAAAAATTACGGATTTTGAAAAGTCCTTGCTGCATAATGCCCCTAAGGCAACATTCGAACTAAAGTTTTTGCTCCACATTTTTATATATATAAGAGTTTGTTTGCTTGAACGTGCTTATCTCAGGAACAACTAGACTGATCTGAAAAATTGAGTGTTAGATAGGCCAGGAAATGGTAGTCACGTACTACAGGTGAAACCTAATAATATATAATTTTAAATTAATATATCTAGATGAAATACTGCAATATTATTAGAAATAGTCTCTAGTGTGCAATGTTGTCCATCCAAGTAGTTAGTTAGGGAAAAGGATTTCCACCCTTAGCCTTCTGAGTGGGCCTTTGTATGTGATCATCCAAATACTTATTTTAACCACCCTTAATCCTCCCAGAACTCTATCAGGCTCTTGATGTTTTTAAAGGCTTCGGATAATGAGCTTGGGTTGTTCAAGTTTGCCCATTGTTGACATACGCTTTTGCATCCTCTGCATAGTAGGCTGTCCATTATTCCTAGCTTGGCCAGATGCTTATTTAAGCAGGATTGTCCTGTTGCAGAGGTGCAATAATAAGATAGGTCCATTAATTGTTAAAAAAGTAATCAAATTTTATGTTATCTTATTTTTTAGTCTTATGAGTCGTGTCTGTTGATTCTTAAAATTATTTGACCAGAGTGTTTCAGAACATTTTAAACATAAACCAATATAATACTGTTAAGAACCAATATTATTGTTTAATCTCTATTCCAGGTCATGAGTTGTGTCCAGCCGTACATGAAAGGCGACGTATGTTCCCCTCTAGTAACATACAGAGCTAAATTCTCAGCTATCACGGATAAAGACATAAAGGCTGCTATGGTAAACCTGGGTAGACCCAACGAAAATGAGTCTAGAAGTGTGGATGCTCGACAAGAACTCGATCTACGTATTGGTTGTGCATTTACAAGGTTTCAGACTAAATATTTTCAGGGTATGTATTATCATCTTGATTTTATTTTATCACATAGTTTTTTATTCAATCAACAGCCCGTTTTGTTTAATGCTTATCATCAGGCCCCTCTTCCCCACTGGGCACACTGGGCACGTGCCCAGGGCCCCGCGATGGTTTAGGGCCCCGTAGTCCCTACTCCAAACGATAACAGATAGCCACTCTAAGGACTAATAATTGATGCTTAGTGTAAAGTAGTAAAAATAAAGCTTAAACTTTTCATATCTGCGTTCTTTGTAAAAAAATATTCTAATTTACTATGGTCATAGGGGCCGCATTATCCTAATGTGCCCAGGGAATTTAATAGGTGAAAGATGGCTGTTTAACCATCTAACGTAGTATAATTATCAAAAGACAAATTAGTTCACAATGTTTTAACTAGATGTCACCACTCATCAATATTGGCCGATCTAATAGATGACTGGCCTAATTAGTTGGTCATTTTAGCACTAGATGGCGCTGATCAATATCCCTGCATCTCGCTATAGAGATATCGTCTCGGTTATAGACCTCTCCGTAGTAAAATTGTATTGTCAGCACACTCAAGTACATTATCAAATGTGATGTAAAGTTAACCTAATTCGTGTAACAGTGTATCGAGATAGTAATCACTACTATTCTCAATAAATTGAAAGTGTGTTCCTGTTACCCAAGTGGTTTTTTCAAATCAAACCCCAGCTCAGTAGACATGGGCGTTTTCGTATTTAGTTGCAAACGGATATGTAACCGATATTCAGTTTTCATATCGATATCGAAAACCGTTTTCAGATATCGATATCAGTAGTACGATTTGCAAAAGTAACTGTGAAACGAACGTAACGACAAACGCAAACTCACACTTTTACCGTTAATACATTTACCGTTAATACGTTAATACATTTACCGTTAATACGTTAATACATTGATACGCGTTAAGATATAGATATTAGGTACGCACGCACTATTATTAACCAAATAACCAGTCACTAGCCGAAGTTACGTAATATTCGCTTCATCACTTTTACGCCAGTAAAAAATTGAATGGTAAGACAGAGACAAAGCGATTAAAACCGTCGATGTCATATCGCCGATATGACATCGACGGTTGTGATGTGAAGTTTGGGTTTTGTTCGTTATTCGTAGTTCGTTCTCGTTGTTGCGCTTTGGATAAACCATAACTCGATGAAGTTTTTGTGAAAACGGTTATGTATATTTAGATATCGATATGGTATGATAATAAACACATATCCGATATAAGTTACGTTTTGATATATCGAACCCATGCCTACAGCTCAGGGCTCAGAACCCCTGAAGGTTTTGGGAGTTCTTCAACGGCCCTGCTGATCATGGGCCTTATCTTTTCAGACCTTGGCAAGCCAGGGTCTTTGAGAGATATTGCATGATCATCACACTTGGCAGGTGGATTGGTGATCAGTGATCACAGTAAGATCACAAAAGGAACCTTGAGCTGATAGATGCCACTGCCTGTCCATCAGATGTATGTAAAGGATATACATCCGTTCTATGAGTCACCATGTTAGCGTTTACGTCAGCCACAGTAATATAGGAGGTGGTCTATTCTGAGCTGGAAACCATACGGCACCATATCAATACCATGGTATAGATTTAACAATCAATGAGTATGTATATGTTACGGCTAAAGATAGGTGTGAACATAAACTTAAGATTAGCTGGCTAAACTTAGGTTTATCTTCGAGAAGCAGCTAAAGTTCGATAACATGTTTGCGTCGTGATATTCTAGGTTTTAATCAAATTAAACAATACCTATGCACGGCACAAAAAGGTGTTGGGATGGTAAAAAAAAAAATAACCTAAACCAATGGAGTTGAAGAGGGACTTATAGAGGTTGATCTAAGTTTAACCGCATGTGGTCGGCTAGACCTAGGTTTAGCCGGCTAATCTTAAGTTCATGTTCACACCTACCTTTAGCCGTAACATATATATTAATAACTAGCTTCCCGCGCGCAGTTTCACTCGCATAACTGCCGTTCTTGTGGGAACTTCATAATTCAATATAGCCTATGTCACTCAGGGTGATATAGCTTTCCAATGGTGAAATAATTTTTGAACTCGGCACAGTAGTTTTTGAGTTTATTCATTACAAAAATACAAAACTTTATATTTTTGTGTTTATGACGGATGTGTTTAACATTACACATACATTTCTTTCTTATTTGATACACATTTATTCTCCCGACTCTTAGTTTGCAAAGAACCATCAGATGCCCTCGTAGACCCGAAGTCCGAGAGGCCCGAGAACTGTAAATACAGCGACAGTTGCACAAAACCCCCTAAAATACTAAAAGTTATAATCCCTCAATCTCATCGCCAGCGACCGCCCTGAGCCGAGGTCCAAGCCCCACAGGGGGCGCCCTCTTGCGCATGTTGCTTAGTTTGTAGTTTTTAAATCATTTATTAAGGCTGAAGCTCTGCTCACCTAGCCCGGTGAAGTAGGAAAAACCTTGTGGCTACCTACGTAAGTAAAACCGAAAAAAAATATCTGAATCCATTAAAGATCTGAATGGAAAAGGTTGGAAGAGGCTTTTGCTGATTGGCATCCGTTTTCACCAATGATAAAGATATGGGTAGTGGGTATAATCTTATGTATGTAGTATGTACTACAGATGATTAAGAATATCTTTTTAGTTTAAAAATTAAAAAGTATAAATTATTATCCCTATATTTAAGTTACATCAAAAGAAAGAAGGTGTTTGATTATTTTTCCTTCATATTCCAGGCAGGTATGGAGACCTGGATGCATCCCTCATATCATATGGTCCATGCCAAACTCCAACCCTTGGCTTCTGCGTACAGCGGCATGATGATATACAAACATTTAAACCAGAGACATATTGGGTGCTACGAGTGACGGCCAGTACATCAGAGGGCAGAGAACTACCTTTAGAGTGGAAGAGGGTCAGGAGCTTCGAGAAGGATATAGCTAATATGTTCCTTGCATGTATCAAGGAATTTAAAGAGGCTACGTAAGTTATAATTCTAGTAGATGAATAACATACAATAAAAACTATGTTAAATCTATATATATTAAAGCAAAGGGTCATCTATATTTAGAGTAATAGATAAAGCTGAAGAGTTTGTTTGTTTGCTTGAAAGCCCTAATCTCAGGTCCAATTTGATAAATTATCTTGTCTTATATTTTATATATTTATAGTAGCGACCCGTCCCGGCTTCGCGCGGGTGCAATGCTATTTATAGGCACGCGTTGCGCCGCCGCGCCCCGGCACCCCGGCTGGTACCGGTGCCGCAACCGCTATGTCCCTGCATTTTAAATCTGTAATATTTTCGAAAATATTCATCAAAATTACATGCTGTAAAGGGCCATTGATCTACATTAAATGCACAATGTATTGAAGGGACTTAATTAGATTAGGATTAATAATGTATTGCTTAAAATCGCTTCGTAAATAAGCCATAATTTCACGTAAAAGGTAAAGGATAAAAAATGGTTATTGTGGGTTATCCCTTAGAGATAGACATATACCATTGTGGACTTTTGTGTAGACCTTTTTAAAGTGTACAATATTGTAGTACATTATTTTGATCTATCTCGTAGGGTTCATCCCGCATTTGCAATGTAATTGCAAAAAAAGTGTTTATTTATTTAGAAGCCGTATCCCAATGGCTAGGGCTTCGGACTTGTGATCTTGAGGTCGCCGGTTCGAACCCCACCCATTACACTACCGACGTGAACCCACTCGTAACACAAGCATTTAAGTATATATCTATACTACATAAGGTCCAATTTAATAAGCTTAGCACGAGGGGTTAACAAGAATACTAGTTGAGTGCAAAACGCTGCTAGTAATGATAAAATAAGAAAATTACGCCATCACATTAGAAACCTCTAAAATTAACAGTGTTCCTCTCCTATATAATGCATGTATTATGCATATAAACCTTTCTCTTGAGTCACTCTATCGATGAAAAAAAACCGCATCAAAATCCGTTGCGAAGTTTTATTTAAGGTTAAAGCATACATAGGTACAGACAGACAGTGGGGAGCGACATTGTTTTATACTGTGTATTGATTATACAGGGTTATTTGTAAAATACCGGGAACCTCTCACGACTATATTACTAACATCATAAACAACAACTTTGGTTCTACGACTTCAATATTTCGTTGTCCTATCTAACACATTTCAACTCTGTATTCCCCGCTCCTCTCGCTATTGTCGGTACTATCGCTTTCTTTTGCTTCGCATAGACTTCGTAACATTTAGAGCGTTGAATTTAAATATTATGAATTTTTAAAACTCATAGAACAAAAGTTGTTGATTATGATGTTAGTAACGTAGTCCTGAGAGGTTACCGGTGTTTTACAAATAACCCTGTATACTATTTTTATATACTAATATTATAAAGAGAGAATAATTCGTTGTATTTGAGCATTTCTATGTCAAAAACTGCTGAATCAATTTGATAAATTCTTTCACCATTAAAATGCTATGTTATTAAGGATAAATATAGGCTATATTTTATAGAATGGTATATAGATACACAGGTGTGCCAAGAAAGCCTGTGGGAAAGCTAGTCTAATATTATTTAAATTTGTGTGTCTGTCAGTGTGATCAACGTTCAAGCTAAAGAGAGAGTGAAGCCTCGTCCCGTGGCTCTGAACACAGTGGAGTTGATGCGTGTAGCTAGTGCCGGACTCGGTATGGGACCGCATCATGCTATGCAGGTAATGCTTATTAAACAGTTGCACAAAAAAAAAACTCATAATCCCTCAATTACAATCCCTCCGTCACCGACCGCCCTGAGCCGAGTTGCCTTAGTTTGTAGTTTATATACCATTTAATAAGGCTGGAGCTCTGCTTGCCTTTATGCTTCACGGAGCATTGAGCATTAGCCATGAAGCTTTTGTGACTTTACGAAGTAACAAAAGCTTCATGGCTAACTACATAATTTAGTGACAGTGACAGTGACAGCGACATTAGTTTCATGACAAAATTTAAAATGATTTTATAGGTTTTTGCAGTTATGAACTTTAAATTAAATAAATTTATTTAAACTGAAAATAATATTATGAAAATTTTTACGTTTTTTAAGGATTTAATTAGTTGTGTCATAATTTGTTTATGTTATTAATATTTTTTTTTTACAAATTGCTCTTTAAATGGTATATTCCCTTTGCATTTACAGGTCGCTGAGCGTTTATATACACAAGGTTATATTTCGTATCCTCGTACTGAGACTACCAGCTATCCGGAGAACTACGACTTGATGTGAGTAATATACTTGAATCATCATCATCATCATCATCAGCCCGTATAAGGTCCACTGCTGAACATGGGCCTCCTCCCGAGTATTTGCCATAGTCACCTCGCTTAGCAGGCGGGTTGGTGACCGCAGTAATATGTTATACCACACAAGGAAACGCTGCTGCCCGTTCCTTAATATACGATTATTATAGATTATGTTATAACAATCGGGACCAACGGCTTAACGTGCTTTTCGAGGCACGGAGTGTAGTCCCCCAACCCCATCAGCAGGGGCATCCGGTTTCCCACTAAAACCACCACGGTAGCTTGCCTCAAACGCGACGGTGGTTCTTGGCACTCGAATAGATCTACAACAAGGAACACCGCCATGAAACTTAAAAAAATAAAAAGAACTTATGCTGACTCCTAGTTATTATAATATCATGTGGTTACAGGGGTTCTCTCCGCCAGCAACAGAACTCCAACAAGTGGGGTGCTGAGGTGAAGGCTATCATCGCGAACGGTATCAACCGGCCGAAGAAGGGACACGACGCCGGCGACCATCCACCTATCACGCCTATGAGGGCGGCTAGTAAGTACCCAACAAAGATACCAGTTTTTTTCTGAGAAAACGTGTATTTTTTGAGTGAAAAAGCGGGATTTTTCAAACTTTTTGAGTGAAAAAGCGGGATTTTTTCAAACTTATTGAGAAAAAAAGCATCCTCGAGCTTGTGTACGACGGGAGCACTGAGCTCGCCTCATCCCCGCTACTCCCTGTATTTATTTATTTAAATCTTTAGCACAAAACTGTACATAGGCGGACTTAATGCCTTTGGCATTAAGTCGCCTATATCGTCTACATGTAACACACGCCAGAGGAACGCGCATGCCCAATGCCATATTCTGACCCCATCAGCCTAAAATTTCAACTTGTATACGATAAAATAAGAAAAATATAAATTTTGCTCTCGTTTACAGCGGAATCTGAACTGGAAGGAGACATGTGGCGTATTTACGATTACGTGACGCGACACTTCATAGCGACATTGTCCCGAGACTGCAAGTACCTGTCCACCATCATTACCTTCCAAATAGGATCGGAGACCTTCACTTATACAGGAAACACGCTGGTGGATGCTGGATACACTGAGACTATGCATTGGCAGGTAATCTTGTTTTAAATATATACTAATTCCATAAAAATTAATTATAAAGAAATTAAATCAATATTTTTAGAAGAAATGGATAAGCTCAAAATGGCTGCTCTCATTTACTCAAAGTATTAATTATGACATAGTATTATGTCAAAATTATTATATAAATAAAAATATCTTTATATATAGGCTTATAGTCAAAACAATAATTGAGTAATAATTGATGGCTTTTGAGTTATTACTTTTACAAATATTTTGATATTAACTATACTATTTAACTATATTTTGTCTTAAACTTGTTCTGTCTATATTGTGTTAGAAAAATAGTCGGTGGACCGACGACGAACGCGCTTTATTGCTACCATGGGATCCAATGCCCAACTAAGAAGACCCGGCAAAACAAACTCAGTGACTCAGACCCGGTAAAATTCTACCGCCGCTTTTAACACGATTGATATGAGACGGTCCGGCGAAACATACTTATAATTATGAACACAAGGTTTATATAAAAGAAAAAATTTGAAAAAATGCACAGGAAATATCAGAAATATCAAACCAACAACACCAACTTTAATAAAATGTGTTTATTGTTCGCAGGCCTTTGGAAAAGATGAGTTTGTGCCGCTATTGAACGTGGATGATGTTCTCAAAGCGCATGATCACAGACTCGTCGAGTGTCAGACCTCTCCACCTGATTACCTCACAGAATCTGAGGTAAGGATACATTATGATTTTGTTTTATATCCTTGTTTCATCATCATCAGCCCGTACAACGTCCACTGCTGAACATGGGCCTCCACCCGAGGAATGGTATTTGCCAAGGTCACCACGCTTGGTAGGCGGGTTGGTGATCGCAGTCATATGTTTTACCACACAAGGAAACGCCGCTGCCCATTCCTTGATATACGATTATTATAGATGATGTTATAACAATCGGGACCAACGGCTTTGTGCTTTCCGAGGCACGGAGGGTAGTCCCTCAACCAACCAGACACTCAAAAATTTCCTGTTCGGCGTGGGGATCGAACCCACGACGTCCGAGATTTAAGTTTTTCCTTACCCTCTATTATTTTCAGGTAATCACACTAATGGAGAAGCATGGCATAGGCACCGATGCGTCAATCCCGGTGCATATCAACAACATATGCCAGAGGAACTACGTCACAGTGGGCAGTGGCCGCCGACTAGTGCCCACTAACCTGGGCATAGTGCTTGTGCATGGATATCAGAAGGTATGTAAATTAAAAAAACTAGACAAGTGCGAGTTGGACTCGCGCACGAAGGATTCCGTACCATTTTCAAGAGTCTACCAGTTGCCGTGTGATCCACCCATAAATATTTATTTTTAAATGTTTTAGAATACTTTACGGAATAGCTTACCATATCATCATCATCATCATCATCAGCCCGTATAACGTCCACTGCTGAACATGGGCCTCCTCCTGAGGGAGGGTATTGCCATAGTCACCACGCTTGGCAGGCGGATTGGTGACCGCAGTATTATGTTGAAACACACAAGGTAACGCCGCTGCCCGTTCCCTTGTATACGATTGTTATAGATGATGTTATAAAAATCGGGACCAACGGCTTAACGTGCTTTCCGAGGCACGGAGGGTAATCCGTCTGCCAACCACACCCGGAAAGTAATCTACAGTAAGATTTCTTGTCCAGCAAAGGGATCGAATTCACGACCTCCGTGATTTAAAGCGAGCTAAAAGCTTACGACACAAAGTTTGTCAAAAGAATGATAAAGATTTTTTTTTACTTCTAGATCGATCCAGAACTAGTACTTCCTACCATGAGGTCTGCGCTAGAAGAGCAACTGAACCTCATCGCAGTCGGTCGAGCCGATTTCCACGCAGTATTAACGCACACCGCCGAGATATTCCGCAGAAAGTTCCAGTACTTTGTCAGGTATTGTAAAAATATCCCTATTGCTAGGTGCTGTAAGTAGACTTTCGCGTAGCCGAGCAATTATTTTAGTACATGCTAGAAAAATATTTAAAACTTGTTGCGCTCGCGTTTGCTTTTAACCGCGTTACTCTGCTCCAGTGGGTCGGAGCGTGATGTTTTGTAGCCTATATGTTAATCTAGCGTATAACCTAACCCGGTGCAAAATTTCAGCCAATTCCGTTCAGTAGTTTTGACGTGAAAGAGTACCAAACATCCATCCATCCGTACTTACAAACTTTCGCGATTATAATATTAGTAGGATAAGAAATGCCACTTTCCGACAATATCTGTACGTTAAATACTTGAAGTGCGTACGTGCTCGTGCGCGTTAACAAGAATACTCAGGCCTCTCTTTCCCACTGGGCACACTGGGCACGTGCCCAGAGCCCCGCAAGGGCTTAGGGCCCCCTAGTTATTACTCCAAACGATAACCGATAGCCACTCTAAGGACTAATCGTAGATGTACCGTATTAGCCATATAACAAAAGTGGAAGTAAACCAAGATACGTGCGCAAGTAAGAAATTGGATCCAATAAATAATCCTATGGATCCGAATGATGGTGCTTCAAATTGGTAAAACTTTATATCTGCGTTATCTGTAATATTCTAATTTACTATGCCCCATTCGTAGGTTCGATCCCCACACCGGACAGAAAATCTTGTGTAAATTCTAAGATTTATTTCCGGGTCTGGTTGGTTGTTATTGTTATAACATCATCTATAATAATCGTATGTCAAGGAACGGGCAGCAGCGTTTCCTTGTGTGGTACAACATAATACTGCGGTCACCAACCCGCCTGCCAAGCGTGGTGACTATGTCAAATACCCTCCCTCTCGGGAGGAGGCCCATGTTCCGCAGTGGACCTTATACGGGCTGATGATGATGATGATGATGATGATGATGATGATGATGATGATGATGATGATTATGATGATGATGATGATGATGATGCCCCATTATCCTAATGTGCCCAGGGCCTCTAATAGGTGAAAGACGGCCCTGATAAAACTAGAAGTGTGCAAAAACTCTGCTAGTAATCTTTATTTTTTTTAATATATATTTTGTTTAGGTCTATTGAGGCTATGGATCAACTGTTTGAAGTCAACTTTTCGTCTCTCAAAACTAGTGGTAAAGCTCTCTCAAGATGCGGCAAATGTAGACGCTACATGAGATATATTCAGGTGAGATAATAATATATTATAATTATACTAATATTAAAACTAGGTTTTTGTTAACAATGGATATTCTCATGCCTTACTTAACAAATTTTAAAAATATGTATTAGTAATTCATATTTTCCCGCGCGCGGTTTTATCCGTGTAGCTCCCGTGGAGGCATCATAATAAAATAGCCTATAGCCTTCCTAGATAAATGGGCTATCTAACACTGAAAGAATTTTTCAAATCGGACCAGTAGTTCCTGAGATAAATGCGTTCAAGCAAACCAACAAACTCTTCGACTTTGTCCAAAAACCGCATCCCAACATTAGGACACATTTTCAAGCGGAATTAACACTAGATATTTAAATAAGTGTATGGTTTTAACTAACACCTGATTCTATTAACTTAGGTTTTGAATTAAGGAAATTAGTTTGAAATGGCTTGTTTATATTGTATGTAAAACAAAGATTAACTAGTGAAATATAGGCGTAATTTTTCTCTGCCGACCATTCGATGTTAGAAGGTACGTATAAAGAAGTGATGAATGTTTTATGTATGTGTTTATATGTCTTGCCGTTTCTTGTAAACGCCTCTTAAAAAAATTAAAAGTTTGAAAACGAGAGAGAGTATCTTAAAAAACTGGTTAAGTGCGAGTCTGACTCGCGCAAGAAGGGTTCCGTACCATTTTCAAGCGTCTATCTGTTGCCTTTATTGATATCGAGCAAAATAGGGCAAAAAAAAAAGTTTTTTGCATGTTTAATATTTTTTTGTTATAGCGGCAATAGATATATACATCATCTGTGAAAGTTTTAACTGGTGACAGACAGACAGCGAAGTCTTAGTAATAGGGTCCCGCTTTTACCCTTCGGGTACCGAACCATAAAAACTAAAAGAAAGTAAAATTGATAGCCGAAGGTCAAGACCCACCGGGGGCGCCCTTTTGCTTAGTTTGTAGTTTTTAAACTGTTTATTAAAGCTAGAGCCCTGCTCGTCTTGATGTACGATGGAGTAGCAAAAGCCTCGTGGCTAACTAGCATGTTGATATTGCGACGAGAAATACGGCGATTTAGACGTTAAAAATTGGCATGAAGACTAGTGACGTCACACGATATTTCAACGCGCTGTATCTTCGTAATTTTTTGTTTGAGGAACGAAAATAAATTACTGTATAATATAGTTTTAATAATCTAACTGACTGACTAAATAGTATTTTTTAGTTTCATGCCCATTGTGGAAAACTGAGCTACCGAGTTTTCCACAATGGGCATGTGGAAAACTGAGCTACCTATTGTTAAAAAACGAATTAAGAGAAGACTAAATTTAAAATAAACGTGTGTTTTTATATTATTTATTTATATTTTATATTGGAGCGAACTCCGTGCCTCGGAATGCACGTTAAGCCGTCGGTCCCGATTGTTATAAAATCATCTATAATAATCGTATATCAAGGAACGGGCTGTAGCGTTTCCTTGTGTGGTACAACATAATACTGCGGTCACCAAACCGCCTGCCAAGCGTGGTGACTATGGCAAATACCCTCCTCGGGAGGAGGCCCATGTTTAGCAGTGGACGTTATACGGGCTGATGATGATGATGATGAATAATATGCTTTATCATTATTTACTGTTATAGGGATGGCATATATTTTGGTAGCACCTTATTTTTTTGTATTTTGTAGGCTAAACCAGCTCGTCTCCATTGTTCGCACTGTGACGATACATACTGCCTACCTCAAAATGGGACAGTGCGAATATATCGTGAGCTGAAGTGTCCTTTAGACGACTTTGAACTACTGTCCTGGACCACAGGCAATAAGGGAAAAAGCTACCCTTTGTGCCCTTACTGCTATAATCACCCGCCCTTCAGGTAAGATATAGAATAATCTATACTAATATAGACCGCCTCCGTAGCGTAGCGGTGTTTGACTCGCTTCTAATCTTGTAAGTAGTGCAAGTAATTTTGTTGAAATGTTTGTTTTTTTTTTTAATTTAACTTCTTTAATAATAATAACTGAGGATGACAACCTCTGTAGCGTAGAGGTATTGGACTCGGAGGTGGGGGTTTCGATTCAAACGCCGGACAGGAAATTTTTGTGTTAACCTTCCGTGCCTTGGAAATCACGTTAAGCCGTTAGCTCCGATTGTTATAATATCATCAATAATCGTATATCATGGAACGGGCAGCAGCGTTTCCTTGTGTCGTACAACATAACACTGCGGTCACCAATCCGCCTGCCAAGCGTGGTAACTATGAAGTACAACACAAGGAAACGCTGCTGCCCGTTCCTTTTCACAAAGATTTCCTGTTTGGCGTGGGGATCGAACCCACGACCTCCGAGATTTAAAGCGAGCTAAATAACGCTACGCTACGGAGTTTCAGTGTTAGATAGCCTTTTTATCGAGGAAGGCTTATAATAGTCTGATTGCTTGAAGGCCCCGGAAAGTACGCTAAGTCGTTGCTCGAGATTGTTATAACATCATCTATAACACTTGTATACCAAGGTACGGGCAGCAGCGTTTCCCTGTGTATTATGACGTAATACAGCGTCACCAACCCGTATGCCAAGCGTGGTGACTATGGCAAAACCGTCCTTCGGGAGGAGGCCCATATTTAGCAGAGGACGTTATAAGGGCTGATGATGATGATGAGTTAGTATTCTTAATATTAATGATATTTCCAGGGACATGAAGAAAGGTTTCGGTTGTAACTCTTGCACGCACCCCACTTGTCCCTACGGGGTGAACTCGACGGGTGTGTCGGGGTGTGTGGAATGTGAGTCAGGCATCCTAGTTCTTGATCCTGCTTCACCTAAGTGGAAGCTTGCTTGTAATCGGTGAGTGATATTATTATAATTTTTTTTACTAGCTGCTAGTGGGTTGGAGCGTGATGTTTTGCTTATATGTTAATCCAGCGTATAACCTATCCCGGTGCAAAATTTTAGCCAATTCCGTTCAGTAGTTTTGGCTTGAAAGAGTAACAAATATCCATCCATAATTATATAATTCAGACAAGGGATGACGAATTAATAATTATATTTGATCCGTCAGTTTGATTACCAAAAAATATTGGACATGTATATAGGGTAATACTGCCTATTGTTGACACCCCACCAATAATTGGCACAGCTTTGTTAAATGTAAAAAAAATAACTCAACCATCAAATTTATCTACAAAATCTATAGATTTTTCTATGGTGACATTTAAATGGAAATACTGGCAATTTTTGGTTCAGTTATCTATACCAATATTTGGACAACTGTAAAAAAAAACTTTATTTTATTTTTAAATTTAACTAAAATATTAGTTTTCGACCAAAATAATGTGAAAATATATTCCTATTACTTCCTTTTTACTATTCTCTTCTCTTAAAAAGGCATATAATTTTCACAAACAAAAGTAATATTGTTTGTGAAAATGAAATTACCGATGTCGCTTAAAATGCCAATAATTGGACGTTTTCCCGTAATTTTATTTTAGAATATGACTTCCTATGATAAGCAAATACTCTGTATTCCTTAAACCATAATAAGACTGAAGTCTAAGAAAATGATCGGCTTTGCGTGCACGATTAGATTCCGCAATCGTACTTGACAAATGCCGCAAAAAATAGTACCAGTGATAGTCATGCTTTGTGCGAGGAATCCGTGTCAAAAGTGTTTTTAAATTTTGATTATAATAAAAGTAATATACCAGTTTGCAAAGTACAACACTGTGTAAAAATAACTCTACAAGAAATGAGAAGGACATTGGGATCACATACCAGCGATATAGTGTCCACTTTATTAGACTCGTTAAATGAGAGTGCGTCGTGTCCCATGTCGCCCTCCTGACCCTTAGTTTGCAAAGAATCTTCCGATGCCCTCGTAGACCCGAAGTCCAAGAGGCCCGCGAGTTATAACGTAGAGCGACAGTTACACAAAACTCCCCTAAACAACTCAAAGTCATGATCCCTCAATACCTCCGCCAGCAACCGCCCTGATCCGAGGTCCAAGTCCCACAGGGGGCGCCTTCTTGCGCAGGTTACTTAGTTTGTAGTTTTAAAGCATTTAAGGCTGGAGCACTGCTCGCCTTTATGCCCGGTAAAGTAGCAAAAGACTAGTGGCAAACTATGTATGTCTATCAGAAAAAAAAGTGCTATCGGTGTGGATCGAACCGGCGACCACTAGACATCTAGTTGAGCGCGCGTAATTCTAATTTGTATGGGCAGGAGATCGTGTAATTCGAATATTTATGGGCTGGAGAATGTGTAATTCATATGTATGGGCTAGAGAGTGTGTAATTCTAATATGTATGAGCTGGAGAATGTGTAATTCTAATATGTATGGGCTGGAGAACGTGTAATTCTGTAATATATGGGGTGGAGAACATGTAATTCTAATATGTATGGGCTGGAGAATGTGTAATTCTAATATGTATGGCCTAGAGAGTGTGTAATTCTAATATGTATGGGCTGGAGAATGTGTAATACTAATATTTATAGGTTGGAGAATGTGTAATTCTAATATGTATGGGCTGGAGAGCATGGAATGCTAATATGTATGAGCTTGAGAACGTGTAATTCTAATACTGGCATATGTATGGTCGTTGGTCAGTTGCGACGTGATCATCAACATCTTCGAGGAAGCGGCGCGCGTGGCCGTGAGCGAGGAGGCGTGCCTCGTGTGCGGCGCGCAGCTCGTGAGCGTGGAGTACCGCGCCGAGCGCACGCGCCTGCCCGCCGCCATCACCGACATGACGGCCTGCCTGTACTGCGAGCCCACCTTCAGCGCCTTGGTGAGACCTACAAACTACTATATACTGGTGAGCGTGGAGTACCGCGCCGAGCGCACGCGCCTGCCCGCCGCCATCACCGACATGACGGCCTGCCTGTACTGCGAGCCCACCTTCAGCGCCTTGGTGAGACCTACAAACTACTATATACTGGTGAGCGTGGAGTACCGCGCCGAGCGCACGCGCCTGCCCGCCGCCATCACCGACATGACGGCCTGCCTGTACTGCGAGCCCACCTTCAGCGCCTTGGTGAGACCTACAAACTACTATATACTGGTGAGCGTGGAGTACCGCGCCGAGCGCACGCGCCTGCCCGCCGCCATCACCGACATGACGGCCTGCCTGTACTGCGAGCCCACCTTCAGCGCCTTGGTGAGACCTACAAACTACTATATACTGGTGAGCGTGGAGTACCGCGCCGAGCGCACGCGCCTGCCCGCCGCCATCACCGACATGACGGCCTGCCTGTACTGCGAGCCCACCTTCAGCGCCTTGGTGAGACCTACAAACTACTATATACTGGTGAGCGTGGAGTACCGCGCCGAGCGCACGCGCCTGCCCGCCGCCATCACCGACATGACGGCCTGCCTGTACTGCGAGCCCACCTTCAGCGCCTTGGTGAGACCTACAAACTACTATATACTGGTGAGCGTGGAGTACCGCGCCGAGCGCACGCGCCTGCCCGCCGCCATCACCGACATGACGGCCTGCCTGTACTGCGAGCCCACCTTCAGCGCCTTGGTGAGACCTACAAACTACTATATACTGGTGAGCGTGGAGTACCGCGCCGAGCGCACGCGCCTGCCCGCCGCCATCACCGACATGACGGCCTGCCTGTACTGCGAGCCCACCTTCAGCGCCTTGGTGAGACCTACAAACTACTATATACTGGTGAGCGTGGAGTACCGCGCCGAGCGCACGCGCCTGCCCGCCGCCATCACCGACATGACGGCCTGCCTGTACTGCGAGCCCACCTTCAGCGCCTTGGTGAGACCTACAAACTACTATATACTGGTGAGCGTGGAGTACCGCGCCGAGCGCACGCGCCTGCCCGCCGCCATCACCGACATGACGGCCTGCCTGTACTGCGAGCCCACCTTCAGCGCCTTGGTGAGACCTACAAACTACTATATACTGGTGAGCGTGGAGTACCGCGCCGAGCGCACGCGCCTGCCCGCCGCCATCACCGACATGACGGCCTGCCTGTACTGCGAGCCCACCTTCAGCGCCTTGGTGAGACCTACAAACTACTATATACTGGTGAGCGTGGAGTACCGCGCCGAGCGCACGCGCCTGCCCGCCGCCATCACCGACATGACGGCCTGCCTGTACTGCGAGCCCACCTTCAGCGCCTTGGTGAGACCTACAAACTACTATATACTGGTGAGCGTGGAGTACCGCGCCGAGCGCACGCGCCTGCCCGCCGCCATCACCGACATGACGGCCTGCCTGTACTGCGAGCCCACCTTCAGCGCCTTGGTGAGACCTACAAACTACTATATACTGGTGAGCGTGGAGTACCGCGCCGAGCGCACGCGCCTGCCCGCCGCCATCACCGACATGACGGCCTGCCTGTACTGCGAGCCCACCTTCAGCGCCTTGGTGAGACCTACAAACTACTATATACTGGTGAGCGTGGAGTACCGCGCCGAGCGCACGCGCCTGCCCGCCGCCATCACCGACATGACGGCCTGCCTGTACTGCGAGCCCACCTTCAGCGCCTTGGTGAGACCTACAAACTACTATATACTGGTGAGCGTGGAGTACCGCGCCGAGCGCACGCGCCTGCCCGCCGCCATCACCGACATGACGGCCTGCCTGTACTGCGAGCCCACCTTCAGCGCCTTGGTGAGACCTACAAACTACTATATACTGGTGAGCGTGGAGTACCGCGCCGAGCGCACGCGCCTGCCCGCCGCCATCACCGACATGACGGCCTGCCTGTACTGCGAGCCCACCTTCAGCGCCTTGGTGAGACCTACAAACTACTATATACTGGTGAGCGTGGAGTACCGCGCCGAGCGCACGCGCCTGCCCGCCGCCATCACCGACATGACGGCCTGCCTGTACTGCGAGCCCACCTTCAGCGCCTTGGTGAGACCTACAAACTACTATATACTGGTGAGCGTGGAGTACCGCGCCGAGCGCACGCGCCTGCCCGCCGCCATCACCGACATGACGGCCTGCCTGTACTGCGAGCCCACCTTCAGCGCCTTGGTGAGACCTACAAACTACTATATACTGGTGAGCGTGGAGTACCGCGCCGAGCGCACGCGCCTGCCCGCCGCCATCACCGACATGACGGCCTGCCTGTACTGCGAGCCCACCTTCAGCGCCTTGGTGAGACCTACAAACTACTATATACTGGTGAGCGTGGAGTACCGCGCCGAGCGCACGCGCCTGCCCGCCGCCATCACCGACATGACGGCCTGCCTGTACTGCGAGCCCACCTTCAGCGCCTTGGTGAGACCTACAAACTACTATATACTGGTGAGCGTGGAGTACCGCGCCGAGCGCACGCGCCTGCCCGCCGCCATCACCGACATGACGGCCTGCCTGTACTGCGAGCCCACCTTCAGCGCCTTGGTGAGACCTACAAACTACTATATACTGGTGAGCGTGGAGTACCGCGCCGAGCGCACGCGCCTGCCCGCCGCCATCACCGACATGACGGCCTGCCTGTACTGCGAGCCCACCTTCAGCGCCTTGGTGAGACCTACAAACTACTATATACTGGTGAGCGTGGAGTACCGCGCCGAGCGCACGCGCCTGCCCGCCGCCATCACCGACATGACGGCCTGCCTGTACTGCGAGCCCACCTTCAGCGCCTTGGTGAGACCTACAAACTACTATATACTGGTGAGCGTGGAGTACCGCGCCGAGCGCACGCGCCTGCCCGCCGCCATCACCGACATGACGGCCTGCCTGTACTGCGAGCCCACCTTCAGCGCCTTGGTGAGACCTACAAACTACTATATACTGGTGAGCGTGGAGTACCGCGCCGAGCGCACGCGCCTGCCCGCCGCCATCACCGACATGACGGCCTGCCTGTACTGCGAGCCCACCTTCAGCGCCTTGGTGAGACCTACAAACTACTATATACTGGTGAGCGTGGAGTACCGCGCCGAGCGCACGCGCCTGCCCGCCGCCATCACCGACATGACGGCCTGCCTGTACTGCGAGCCCACCTTCAGCGCCTTGGTGAGACCTACAAACTACTATATACTGGTGAGCGTGGAGTACCGCGCCGAGCGCACGCGCCTGCCCGCCGCCATCACCGACATGACGGCCTGCCTGTACTGCGAGCCCACCTTCAGCGCCTTGGTGAGACCTACAAACTACTATATACTGGTGAGCGTGGAGTACCGCGCCGAGCGCACGCGCCTGCCCGCCGCCATCACCGACATGACGGCCTGCCTGTACTGCGAGCCCACCTTCAGCGCCTTGGTGAGACCTACAAACTACTATATATATGATCTACAAACTACTATATGTAACATATGCTATATTTAATTATGAAGTTTCCATGGGAACGGGATTTATGCGGCTGAAACCGCGCGTGATTTGTAAAATTTATATTATTTTCCCCGTAGGTGGAGAAACACCGTGCAGTAGCGTCTAGTGGGGGTGGCGTGAGGGGTCGCGGGGGGCGTCCGAGACCCCACAAGCACAAGAACAAGCAACCCAAGGACAAGATGGCGCAGCTGGCCGCGTACTTCGTGTAGAACATATACGCCAGTATAACAACAGTATATAGCAGGGGTGGCAAACCGGTGGATTCTGGCAGCTATTTAGTCATACAGGGTTATTGGAAATGTGACGTATTTCTGTGACGATATTAGAGATGAGGTCAAAACCAACCGATCTAGTCATATAATAAAGTGCTAAGGTAAGTACTTTTTCTTCTTCATAAGCCCGTTGATGTCCACTGCTAAACATTAATTTAACGGATCTTGGCACGCTAGAGTCGTTGAGGGATATTGTAATCACTACGCTAGGCACGCTTGACAGGATTGATGATTGCAGTAAGATGGGAGTATCCATGAACTGATAGATGCTACTGCCCATCCATCAGTTGTCCCTTAGTCGCCTCTTACGACATCTATTGTAAGTTTTAGGGTGGTCTATTCTCCCGTGGCCGGAAACCACGGAGCATCCACGACAAAATGATGTGCACTAAACTTTTAATAATCAAAACATCATGATTTTTCCAGCTATTACCATATTATGTCACAGTAAACAATATTTGCAACAAACTTAAATTCTTTATTATTACAATTTAATATCTCAAATAACTTAGAAACCATTTCGTTTAATAAAACATTTGGTAAAACATTATATGACAAAATCTATTGCTTTTGACCTTATATATAACATTCTCAAAGAAATTCGTCACACAAATGTGACGAATTTCTTTAAGAATGTTATAACAATAACCCTGTATAATGAAAAACTTATATATTCAAGTTACATTTTAATCCATGTTAGTCTACAAATATGTACTACAGAGGTACGAAGTTTGTGTATGTCGTATTATATTTCAAAATTGAGATTAATAAAATTCGACCACCGGCAGGATTCGAACCTGCATCTTTGGGTAAAGCCCCCAATGCCTTAGCCAATTAGGCTACGGTGGAACAAGGTAATCTTTCCCATAAAGAGTTCAAAACATTTAATAATGTCGTATTATAATCAGAAAAAATGCTATTTAACATTTGATTGGCTTATACCAGTGTTTTTCAATCTGTGGAGGGGTCGCATAGGCAGACTCGGGGGGTCGTCAGCAAAAAGCTTTGTCAATTTAATTTTTTAAAGATCACCTGCAGAGTTTTTGCAGTCTACTAGTATTCTTGTGAACCCTTCGTGCTAAGCTAGTCTGTGTTACGAGTGGGTTCACGTCGGTAGTGCACTGGGTGGGGATCGAACCGGCGACCACAAGATCACAAATCCGAAGCCATTTGGCTACGGCCTCATTAAAAACTTAAATCGTGCTCATTTTCAAAACTCTCGCGACTTATTAAAAAACAAATGTACGTAGTGTTCTAAATTATTTGTCATTATTTAAATCATTTTTTTCGGACGGACATTAAGTAGTATGCCTTTTGCTGTTTCACTAGGCTTAAAGGCGAGCAGAGCTCCAACCTAAAAACTTTATGTATGCCATCTGGTCTGTCGAAGGCAGTAAACAGTAGATCTTAGGTCTTCTTATGATGGCTACCATAGGGGTGGCCTACTTATATAGTATAATTTTATATGATATATACACCGTGCGCTTTGTGTCTATGGATTATGTCTTTGTAAATTCCCCCGCGACTCAGGGATTTATTTCCCTAGCGTGGGAGGTCTTTACAAAAACTTTATATATTATATATTTAGACTTAAAAAAAAAAACTAATATTATTAAAATGGAATATCTTAATGTAAAGTTCAGACTTGTCTGTGTAGGTATGTAAAAAGTTTGATGAATCAGTATAAAAGTGTATTTATTTAATTTTATCGACGGGTAAAAATACTAATTGATCTAACCTTGGGCGATATTACTAGGACTTAGTCTGCGTGGAATGTAACAGAAAAGTTATTGAAGTTAGCTATTCCTTATTACATCATTTATGTTAGTGTCAACTTTATAATTAAGCCAAATTGTATCGAATAGCTTCTGTCTATGTCATGTTAGAACAGTTCTTATTATTATATCGGAATATGAGTATAAAACACATATAATTGACTGATGACACTGACTGCACCGGTGGCTCAGTGGTTACGGAAGTTGGTTCTGAGACCTGGTGTTCTGGGTTCGATTCCCACCCGGGACAATTATTTGTGTGAACCACAAATAGTTGTTCTGAATCTGGGTGTTCTTTGTGTCCGTGAAATGTATGTTTGTAAAGTCCCCCGCGACACAGGGATTTATTTCCCTAGTGCGGGAGTTGTCAAAAAAAAAAAAAAACAAATAAAACAAAAACAAAATTAAAATGTAGTAACAATTCATAAAATTTTAAAATTACCTTATTTTTTTTTTACAAAAACGGTCTAATCATGGAAGTTGAAATTTATAAATAAGCATAGCAAAATGAACTATAATGTTATCGGGTATAGTTAGGTCAACTGAGGTCCCGTTATTATAGTAGGCTGACCCCACTTGCCCATTCCCCGAACTTGTAAACAACGCGAGTGCCAAGTTTACCCGTAACCTTCCTCCCCTTCAGCTTTATAATATTAGTATAGATTAAAACTATTTAATTTAAATTAAATTTGATTAAAACAGTATACATTAAACTACAGAGTGCGGATATAGTTGCGGATATAGTTGCGGTCTGTTGCGTTGATCGTAAGCTGATGTAAAATATAGCATGGCGCTTTTAAAATGAAAATGAATATTTATATTCCGTATATCGCTTATGCCACTTGGTATTGTAGAATTTCATCATAATTTTAACAAGTAAAATTAGCCGCTGACTTAAAGTTATAAACAGTATTTTTCTTGGTCAAGACACCATGGTGTTGTTTATACGCGTGTCTATAGTTTACATTCTGTAAGGCGCGCTCTATAGCTTGCTTATATAAACTCTTAGTATTAAGAATACAAAATCTCGTTGCACGGTGTGCAGATAGCCAATAGCAATCGGATTGTTAGTCGCAAACATAAGTGATTACCGGCAATAGGAAGGACGACTAAAATATTATAAGTATTTAATCCGTAATTTAGATTACCAAAAAATATTGGACACGTATTTTTTTATTTATCAAATCAGTAAAAATGAACAAAGATACAGAGCAACAATGTTCAGGAGAGGGGGCTTGTGACGTCACTCCTAGGTAATATTGTACCTAGACATCACAGAAAATTCAACGCGCGGTATCTTCATAATTTTTTTGGTTTACGAAATGAAAAAATATTTTTTTTAGTTGTCGTACAACCGGCCTGTGTTATAAAATTATCTTATCATCCGTTTAGCGTCTTTTGCTGAATTTATGTTAATTGTGACAATCAACAATTAGGCCATTCAAAATTTATTAAGTGTGAATATAATTTGTTAATCTCACGAAATGGTATGTCGTATTTATGAACAAATACTTAACTTAGCATTCACTTGTATTTCATGTGTTATTTATGTGATTACAGTACTGTATAATACAATTATACTGTATCGCCAGTTTTCGACCACTGGTCAGCATGGGCCTCCTTTTAACAGATCATAAGAAATCAGAAGGCCTAGACAAAATGCATTACAGCGGAGCGATCGCTAGAATAAAATCGCTAACGCAAATGTATGGTACTGGACATTTGTCACGTGAGCAAGCGGGCGCGGGAAAAAATGACGAGCATTCATTGGTTGATTCTGCTTTGAAATGAGCGATTGATCGTTCGGATTTCGGTTTCATAAACCTTGTAGCTAGCATAGCGATTTATGTCCCTTAATCGCCTTTTACGACACCCAGGGCAGATATGGAGTGATCTATTCTTCTTCTTTTCGTCCGAACGACAGGTCGACACCTGTCGTTCAAATTTGAGAAGACCAGTATTCGGCCACTGACACAGCATTATCAGTGGCGTTGCACAGGTCCTCGCGAGTACAGGTGTTGGGGCACGCAGGGCAGAATAGGAGGTGCGCCATTGTCTGGGGGGAGATACCACACGGACACGCAACCTCTGAGCTATACCCCCACCTGTTCATGTTCTCCCGGCTTCGTCCGACTTGAGTCCGCAGTCTATTTAAGGACTTCCAAGTGGTCTATTGTAAGCCGAATTTATGTTCTTAAAATATTGTCAAACTGAACTATGACATTCCCAAGTAATTACTAAGGCTAAGAATTGTTTATAAATACGACAGTAGAAGTAAATATATTTAAAATGTAAAAATGACTTTTATTTATACATTTTTACATGAGTAGTAACTTATTGTCAAAAATCTGTTTTTTTTTATAGCTGTATAGTACGATATGTATTTTTTTTGTATCTTGTAAGTTGAATAAATCAATTATAACTAACGGTTTGTTTCTATACTCCAATCCAATCCATCAGTCTTTCTAAGCCCATTGCTGGACATAGGCCTACCCTACCACCATAACACTCTGTGGACGGCTACCCGTCTCACGTTTTTTTTTCTGACGGACTTACTTAGATAGCCACGAGACTTTTGCTACTTCACCGGGCATGAAGGCGAGCAGAGCTGGAGCTCTGGAGCTGGACAGACTAAGCAACCTGCGCTGACCTCAGCTCGCAGGGCGGTCGCTGGCGATGAGATTGAGGTATTATGACTGTAAGATTTTTATGGGAGTTTTGGGCAACTGTCGCTCTACTTTACAGTTCGCGGGCCTCTCGGACTTTGGGTCTACGAGGGTATCGCAGGGTTCCCGCCTCAAGTCATCGGTCCATCTTGCAGGGGGAATATTAAAAATCGATTCAAAAGTACCTACTCTACGTCAATGGCTAATCAATAAGTGCTTTTACTCACTAGACGAATATTTTAAGTGTAAGGAAAGCGGGTAGGTAAGTTAATTAAATAATATTTATAATATAGATATTTAATATAGATTTGTTGACATTGTTAATAGAATTTAATATGTTTTTCAATTTATACAATGTAACATGGATAAATAATAATCTAGTAATTTCTGGTATATTGGCATTATTATAATTGTACAACACTTCATATCAATGTAACATCTATCATGTATACTACAATTCCGGAAAATAAATCATTCATTCATTCATTAAAATTACTTGGCCCCTTAGATTAAACTGAAATACCGGCAGATTCAGCACGTCCTTATATTCGTCCACTGAAAACGGGCATGATGCACAACTACATGCACGCACACTCACACCGCTGTGATTCTTTACGACGTTGCACGGTATTGAAAGAGAGAGACAAACCGATTTGTTTTGAATATAGCGTGAGCGAGACAAGCGCGGTACTGATGGGCTGAAAGAGCGCCAACAGCGCAACATCGAAAAATAAAATATCTAAAATTTTTAGTTTTCCTCTCTATTTTAATTTTAACTTTTTGAATTACTTGTACTACGCATAAAAGCAAACGAAGGCATTTTTAACACGCTTTTATTAGCTTGGGTTGTATGTAACGGAATCTTTGAACTTAATTTTCACCAGTTTCCAGAAGTCTGATTAATTTGAAACTTTGCATATTATCCTTAAAAAATAAATAATAGTTAAAAAAACTAAAAAAAACACGCTTTTATAGAATGGGGTGGGGAGCTTGATAAAGTTAATGTCACAATCATTCTATTGGCAACTATCTATGAGAGGAGAGTTACGAAAAGTGGTAAAATGCACCCCACGCTTTTCACTCTGAATTGAATTATTCTGTTAATAACTTAAACTTTATCATAATTTTATTTTGAGGTGAAAAATATTTTCTATTTTTTAGTTCGGTTGGCTATAAAAGCGTGTTTTTTTTAGTTTTTTTAACTATTATTTTTTAACTTTTATCCCAATTAAAAGAATAAAATAATCTTCTTGCGTAACGTCTGACTGAGTGTATATAGCACACATACAACAAGATCGTCCTTAGTTCTTGGAATTCCATTTATTCTACAGTTTACTTGCTCCAATTTAGTATTGGCGACCGATAGCAATATCGGGTTGGATACTATTGAAACGGTCTTAGTATCTACCTATATTTTTCATGGTTCTCAAAATATGTTTAAAAGCAAGTAGAGAGACGGTTGGTGATGGCCCTTTGTTGTTGTTCAGAACTTGTATATTTTTAGTGTTAGTTGGGATGCTAAGCGCTAGATGGCGCTAGTAGTCTTCTTGCAGTTTGTGCGAGTACTGTAGATGTCGCTAAAAGCCTAACTCACGACGGTATGCTTTTAAACATTTTTACTAAAGCTTTCCGCGCGCGGTTTAATCCGCGTAATTAATGTTCCATTAAGCATATAGCCTTCCTCGATAAATGGGCTATCTAACACTAAAATCATTTTCTTTCAAACAGTAGCTCCTGAGATTTACCCGTTGAAGCAAACAAACAAACGTTCGGTAGTTCCTTGAGTGCTTTACTTACGTGCCTTTAAAGGAAAGTATGTGACACCGACTTCCTGACTTCGGGCTAGTACGTTGAAATTCTTCTGAGATTTTTTGTTCGGGGGGAAATGCATTTACGCATTCCCACCGCCGCCGCTGCAACGTTTCGCGTGCTGGCGGTGGGAAATGTGGAGGATAGGACCCTACACCACTAAAACCCCCCGGACACTCCGTCGATCCGCCGTTGGCGGGGGCCGGGTACGCATAAGCAATCCGGCCCACACATTGATTTCCCTGACTCGACACTCTTACCAAAAAGGGCAGGGTAATTTTTTTAATGGGACTTATTCCTCCCGCAAATAAAACCAAATAAATATTGAAGTCTTCATTTTATTGTGAAGGTTGTCACCTAGAATAATGTATAGGTACAGTACGACATAAGCTTATAATGTATTACTGTATTTCTCATTACATTTAATATTAAACCACTGTTTTTATTCGTAACAGGGGAACAGTTTATGATTCGTATTAAAAACTGGGACTTAGGGCTAGGTTGTTAGTGTTGGAGCTTTTACATAAGTTGTCATAGATATAAAATATACTTATTTAAAAATGTATATAAAATGTTTATACTTACATCTACTTATAAGAAGCCATGGTGTGTATGACAATTTTTTTGTCTGTCATACTGTCCTATGTCACTATACCGCTTTTGTTAAATAAATAACGCGAAATTTATATGTATTAAAATGATACCATTTAAAAACTTAACATTCAGACGTTATATATATTTTTTTTATTTTTTTAGTTTTTTTTTTTTATTGTTGCTGCGAGTAAGTGTTGTATGATTTTGTAAATGTCATTTTAGAATGTTGTCATTAATAATGAGGAGAATTAAAAAATTACAAAAAAAAAATCGTATATTTTTGATGAAAATCATTTAGAAATGTATCAAATTATAATCTGTAGGTAGGTACGGTATATGTTATTTTAGTATCTTTTACTCCTTATTTAAAAGCTCCAACCCCAAATGATTGATATGAAGAGACTAGCATGAGTTTTACTCTATTGTTTAACTTTACGTGCAGCGAGGTAATCATACCAAAACATAATTTATATCGAATCTGTTCTATGTGCTATCCATATATTTCGAATAATTATTTCTGTGGTAGATTTCCGATAACGTGACGAATGTTGCCAAGTTATGCCATGTATATTTATGATATATTGTAATTTCTAGTATTTTATTGATACTCTATATCGGTTAATTCATTAATTCAGTTTAGAACTTCACAAATATCTGCATATATTTGTTATAATGAATCATAAATAATGTTATATTTTTTTTTCATTGCCATAAAATCGTTATTGTTAACTTCTGATTACAGTTCCCGTAGGTTTAGTAATAGATGTGACTGTCATAGGAAATTACACTTTATTCCATTCTATTTAGTCCATAAACTGTTTTGAACGATTTTTCTCTCTTCTGTTCTCATTATGAATTTTTAAATAAAGGTATAATAATATTTTGCATACTATATTTTGTTATCATTGTTTTTGGCATAAAACTTGAGTTAACATAATTTATATACTAGTCTTTTTTTTAAATAAAAAATACTCAAACGAATGTTAAGTGGGCATTTGGGCCACGCTTAAGACGCAAATGTTTTTATGCCTATATAATAGTAGGATAGCAAAAGTATGCCACGTTACATTATTTTACAAATGTTTTGCTAATTGATAGGGATTAATTTCAGTGGTAGCCTTATTGTCATTGAACAAAGTTTCATATCCTTTGACTGTCACAATTGTCACTGTACCATTTCTATTTGAATCTTTGATTATATAAACACATTCATAAATGGCAACGTACATTGTCGTCTCTTTCGGAGGTCTACCCTTACTATTAAATTTAATTTATTACAAATGTTTTAAATTCTGTTTTCATATTGATCATGATAATTATATGCAAGTATTTATACGGAATATCAAGCGGTTATAAAATTAATATCACATTTAACAGTAAAATGAATGCCCAATAATTGATAACCAGTAACATATTAGTCTTAATATACACGTGCATTTTACTCAAATTGTTGATAATTTAAAATAATGCAGGTTTGTGCCAATTGTCTATTATATATCACAGATTAAGCCAATATGAAATACATTTTATATGAATAATGTATGTACACAAGATATTAAAATTCGGAATATAATGAGTTTTAACGGAATAAATGTAAGTATATATACATACATACATATTATTTTTATTATTAGGATACGCACTATGCGGGGTCATACTTACTTTGATATTACTGCAAATGTTTCGATGCAAATTATAAATTGTAGTCATATACAGTGTTTGGTCACTTGGAGAGTAAATTCCTATGGAATAACCTAATAGGTATATTTACCTAAGTGCAACTTTTTTAAATTATATAATTTTTTTGTGACCTTGCGTCAAAATGTACCAAGCAATTTATTATACAAAAATAGGAAAAGTAAATACACTTTTATATACTTAAAGAGCACTGATATGCTTCAAAAAACTTCACAACTTTAAATCAAATTATCTTAATGCCCTATGGACAAATTAATATTATTTAATTTAATTAAATTTAATATAGTAATAGAAAATTTTAATAATTGAATTATTGGAATGGAATGTGCTTACATTTTCGTGTTATGGCCATTGCAATTGAGTGAATTGGAACAAAAGAACTGCTATTAACTTCCATTATTATTTAGAAGTAGAAAATACTTGTAATAATAATTGCTTTAATACAATATGCACGGTTTACTTTAGATTGAATTAATATAACTCATTAAAGATATTTTTCAAGGCATATTGTGTAAAACAAAAAATAAATAAAAAGGAAATTCGTTAGATTAAAATTGATATTTTTCAAAAATTAATGCCTTTATGTTTGGCTGTTACCAATACATGATCAATTTATTTTAGATTTATTTATGATAACATATTAGTTAGTACGAAATTTAAAATAAGATTTTTATTTTATTTTATTTTAATTGAAATATAAAAAAAATAATTGTATGTTCCCCATATACTTATCCATTAAACACCATTTTAAGTATATTTTTTCAATGCATACCTTGTCAACGAATTTTGAATTAAGATAATTTATTTCAAGTTCGTCAAATTTTAATTATTGCGCATAAATAATTAAAAAAAAGAAATTAATGAAATTCCTGGCTGTTTCCAATTTACAAAATTACAAAAGCCACTTCGGTCGATAGTCACTGACTTATTATGAAAACTTACGTACATAATTATATTAAATCAATGCAGTTACGGTTGTGCATTTATATATATATATTCATATTATATATATAGGTATATCATCTCCTAACCGCTATGTATTCAGTATTATATAACTATTGTACACAATGACTTCTATGTATCTATAGGTCCTTCAAAACATAAAATATGCTCACCAATTTTGTGCTTATATTATATTTAGTATATAATATTTAAGGCCGATTTTATTTTATCCTCTAATAAAAAAATAGTGGTTAAACTTAAAAAAAAAAACACATTTTCCAAACAAAATCTTATTCTTTAATGAATAATTTTTTTTCTTATAATGTTTATTTAAGGCTTGAAAAGTTATTAGATTATAATAAATATCTGTAAATTATAATACGCGTTAAACACTTTATACCTACATTGGTAATTTTATAATTGTAATTGAGTGACATATTCATGTATAAGTAATTATTCCAAATACGAATGAACTTAAGGTCATTTCGCATAAAGTCAGTCAGCGAATTTTATGTTTCAAAAGAGCAAGAGCTTAACTATTATACATAACGATTTGATTATGACTTCGATAACAATATTTTAATTACTTTGCATACAAAAAATATTTTAAATATGCAAATTTTTTAAATATCATTTCGTTATCTGGGTTGGTTTAAATCTGGGTTCTGCTAACTTTTAATATTCAAGGTACCATGTCAAGAAAGACCGAACATTTTTAGAGGTAATATTATGAAAAGGTTTCAGTTTTTATGTACCTAGATAATATTAATCGAAACCACATAGGTACTTGTTAGATATGAAAAACTAAACACCTCGTTGCTGCGCTCGCGTGATCTGCGTAAGTAATGTTCTTCCGTCCGTCTATTTAGCTTTACTAATGGTCTCCCTGCGGTCGAAATTCAACCAAAATACAAAATACAGGAGCATTCTGCACTCCTTCTCTATAAAAACTACAAGTGTGCGAAATTTCATAATCCTTCGTCCGTGCAATTTTCGTGCAAAGGGGTAACTTCAATGTTTTTGTGTCACGTTTATACTAAGATTAGTTAACTTTAATTTTCCGAGGCACACCAACTGATGACCACGGCACACACTTTGCGGAACACTGGCTTAAATACTCGATTCTTAATACTTTATTGCATTTGACAATGTGTATACAGGTGTTTTAACATAATAAAATGTGGTACCAATTATAAATGTACCCTGTCGGGCACGTCATTGTTAGATAAATAATATAAAAACATAGGAAGCGTAGTACAATGTCCCTAATGAAGACATTTATCGCAGTCATAGTCAAATTGTGACGTAGTTCTCCAGCCTATATATAGAAGTCATTGATCGTACACGACCCTAGTGACAATGCGAACTCACGTATCTGAATATTCAATATTTTCCATAATAATTTTATTTGAGATTCTTTTCTTTTAGAAAATATTAAATATTCAACCCGCCTTACTTGTTTGATATTTACTATGCCTATAATATTAATTTTAATCTCACTTTTTTGATAACATAATTAATTTCTAAAAAGTAGCTTTATACTTATAGCGATTATTTACATTACAATACCGAATACTTTCCAACTTTTAATATTACCGCTCAAGCATTGTTGCTATATCATTTGTTTTTCACCGTATTATTCAAAGTAAATAATTGTTTTGGTTCTTCTCATCGCGATTATAATCTGTGTTCTTATGGTTTAGTAATGAGAAAATATAATATGCCTATATTTCGTTATATATGGGTAGAGTGCTTCCAAAATACACGTTATCCATTTAACAGGAGACAGTGTTACGTAATTTGTCTTTTTTTAAGATTACTAGCAGAGCTTTTGCAGTCTACTAGTATTCTTGTTAACCCCTCGTGCTAAGCTAAAATGCTTGGTTTGTAGTGGGTATAGTAAGCTTATTAAAAAAAAAAACAATAATTCTTTAACAAAAAAAATCTCACTAACGTAATAATCACTACTTATGAGTAGAGACCGGATTATATGCAATATAAAAAGCTTGTTATATGCA
The DNA here is from genome assembly GCA_947037095.2 of Nycteola revayana. Taxonomy (NCBI): domain Eukaryota; kingdom Metazoa; phylum Arthropoda; class Insecta; order Lepidoptera; family Nolidae; genus Nycteola; species Nycteola revayana. Next base: position 5,673,121 of record OX344844.2, read on the forward strand.
AATATGCATGAAAAATGCTTGAAATATGCACGAGAATTGGCAGAATATGCAAAATTTAATGATAAGCTTTAATTAAATCAAGTTCAGTCCTTAAAAAAAGAAGAAAAGTTAGTTTTCATTTTATTTTATTTCAAAATCAGCATACAATTAGTAAATTATCCTTGAATAGGCGACCATAGGTGTCACTACACATGACTGTTATTAGGCGACATTTTTTTTATAAATGTCACAATTATTATTATTAATATATACAGGGTGTCCAAGAACCTGGCGTCCAACTGGATTCCCACGATGCCCCAAGTTCTAACAGTACTCAGAAAAATATTTTAAAAAATCCACCCCATGTACTTACAGAATTAAAAAGAAATTGGGTTGTTGAGTAAAAATATTATCAAAATTTTTTTTTTCAAATTAATGTGTAAGTATTATACCTTTTTAAAAAGAGGAATAAACGCGTCAAAATTTGACGTCACTTGCCATACTATTTTGGTACATTTTTTTTACACTACAGTCGGTCAAAGTTGCGAAATTCAATAGTTTTCCATATCACCTTTAGTTAAAATAATATTTTATTTTAAAATGGTACAATAAGTACTTTATTTTTACATTCTATTTAGACACAGCAATACCCTAGATTACAAAACCTCCAAGAAATATCGAAATTATCAGCATTAGCAGTCACAGCATTCAAAAGTATGTCACAGGGTGCTCATTTCCCCTTTTTTTTTAAATCAGTATAATTCTGTAAGTACATGGGGTGGATTTTTTAAAATATTTTTCTGAGTACTGTTAGAACTTGGGGCATCGTGGGAATCCAGTTGGACGCCAGGTTCTTGGACACCCTGTATATTTATTTTGTGACTATAATTTGGTTTAATTCGCGATATTATAACTTTTATCGAATATCGGAACGCAGGATGACTGCACTGCACTGGAAAAAATATTGTAAATATACCGATAATATGCATTATAACTAGATATTAGGTAAAATATGCAAGTACCGTTGAGAATGGCTTAAATATGCCAATGCATATGCAAATATGCAAATGCATATAATCCGAGCCCTACTTATGAGACTTTATTTTTATTTTATCAGCCCGTGTACCTACGTCTACTGTTGGACTTAATATGCAGCTCTTTAACAGACCTTAGCAAGCCAGGTTAGTTGAGGGATACTGCAGTAATCACGACGCATGGCAGGAGTATTGGTGATCTCAGTATGGGAGTAAGTATCTTACAGCTGATAGATGCTGCTTTCCATCTATCAGGTGTATGTACCTTAGTCGCCTCTAACGACACCTATGGAAAGATATGTGGCGGTTTTTACCGAGTTTTCATATAACCTACTGTTAAAGGGATAGTGTATATTTTGGGAGTACGTTATATTTTATATCATTTATATATTGCAACTTTTATCTGATTACATTAAATTATTTATTATACAGCCAAATAAAATAGAAATAAATAAAAAGGTTTCCATTTTGGAAAACAGCTATTAAGTACGTGGACATACTTGGTGATGGTATATTTTATAAGATTTAATTAAATTATGTTTATATCCATATCGACTAATAATTTGGTAAAATTATATTTAAAATTCGTTAGTCACTTATAATTATTTTAATAAAGGAATTTAGGTTGATATTACTTTTAATTGTAACGACTTTTTTTTAAATAAAAATCGTGAAATTTTATCATAAACAATGTAGAGTAACGTTAAAATAGGCTTTTAAGAAATAAACTTTTTGGTATTGTCCGGTACATAATGAAAAGACGACCTTCTTTATTAATCGAAGTTACTAATAATTAAAATGATTAAACAACATATTTATACAAATTGTGATAGGTTATTAGGGCCATATAATATTTTCAAAATGTTTTTTTTAATCTGAAGTTATTTAAGTTATGAATACCATCGTCTTACTACGGGTAGACTGAGTTATGAATAAATGTCTAAGGATGTATTTGTACTTTCAAGTATTATACAAATAGGCAAAGGGACTCTCGTTATGCCGCTACCATTCCTAAAACCTCTAACTTTACTAAATGGTCCAAATTTAGTATGAATATTATAATTATATGCAGTAATATCGGGCGAAATGATACTGTAGAATTATATGGTACGTTATATCAGATAGAGGCCAGCTCATTATAATTAATACTGTAAAAACAAAGTACATTTTGGAACAGATTATTAACATCTTAGTTTTTGTACAATATTAAAATAAACTACCATAATCCAAAACCGAAATATTAGCGGTAATCATAACGGTTAATTTCGGTTACATTAAACAAAATTTTATGACGTGTCATTACTACGTTTCTGTTATTGTCATATTTAGCGATTATATTTATTTATTTAACAGTGTCCTAGTGGTTAAATTTATTGTACCTAATTATTTTGGTCTTGGAATATGGTTTTAATATAGGTATACCTATTAATACGTGAGATTAATGTTACAATTCTGTAGGTATACGTGAACAGTAGAGTAAATAAGCTATGAATAGCTTATATAATATTGAGCCACAGAAGTATATATTATATTATATTTAATTTTTCACTATTTAAAGCTCTTAGTTTTCATTTCATGCGAAATCTATTATCGCATAGAATACTAATGCCTGTCGGGCGAAACGCGGACTTTATACCATAAGTTGTAGATATTACGAATCAGAACATGGATATACTATGAAAACGGTTTATATAATTATAGTTTTATAATATAACCAAACTCTTAAGAACGATATATCACAAAATATTATACTCAACGTTTCGCGGTAGGCAACAAAATTGTTAGATTATATTAGAGATAACAACTAGTAAACCGTTATAGAGTGACTAGAATATATTATTAAAAAACAAAAGCTTCGCTTTTGGCCATTTCGCGTGTTAACCTTTTTATATTATTCGCATTTCACGAAAACGTCCTTAACACTCATTACGGAGTTCGTTAGGAAGGTCACTTGATGTCGTCGCACTAATTAAGTGTCTATTTTGTAATGTTCATATTATTATGTTCTTCACTATTTCATAAGATTATATGATCAGAACTATAACTATCATCAGCCCCTAAAAATACCAGCAACGAAACCTCATCAGCCATATCAAAGAGAGAGTACACTAAACACCCATTAAATAGTCCACACTTGAACTTTCTCTGCGATGACACACCAGCTCGCTTGGTCGTAGTACGAGGACACCACGTGTAAGCTTTCCACGTACTTCTCGATGAGCTGGTCCAGTTCTCCTCTCTTGAACACGTGGTAATACCGATGGTACGTCACAGCTCCGCCTTCTGAAGGTAGGCTGTCCGAACCGTCGCTTAATGAAGGAAGCAACGGCGCGTGTGCCAGCGCACGATGCACTGGCGGCGGCAACGGCGCCGTGTCCTCAGACGACGATCGAGTTTCTAGTAGTTTCCTGTCTTTAGAACTTTCACTACATGACGGTAACGACGCTAGGCTGACGCATCCTAAAGAGGCAGTGCTTCCAGTCTTATCTCGTCGACTCCAATCGCTGCCGGCTGATGTATCACTCGACTCGATCGAAAAGCCTGACTTAAGCGGGGCTGTGCTGTTACTCGAACGTGAAGTGATAGATTCAGGACTGATTTCCATTTTATCCAAATCACTTGAATCTGTAGATTGTCCCACTTTAAGTGATGATCGTTTGTCTGTACTGGTACACAATGAGTCAACACTGATCTCAGATTCTAAGGAATATCCCGTTTCTAGTGATTGACTGATGTCGTATGCACCAGAATCGATAGTGATCTCAGGGTTTCCATTGCTCGAAGAGATTGCACTATCGTCATCTGGATTTTTGATGTCTGTCGTATCGGGTAGTTTGTCATTTATAATCGGTTTAGTATATTGGATGTTGGCACAATTGTTTAAATAAATGTCCTCCTCGCTCGTAACCTTCATGGACTTCTTTAATTCTCTATATTTGTTGATGATAGGATCGACATCCTTTGATCGTTTCTTACTCTTCGTTTTAGAAACACATTTAGGGAATAGTTTATTTATATCAGTCTCTTGTACTTCGTTCAAAGATGTAATGTATTTGTTTCTTTCTTGGATTTCTGCACTAAGTTTGTTTAGCCCATGCATTTCTGTACTAATTTTATTTATGTATGGGTCTTCTAAATGCTGCAAGCTATCAGACAGTTCATCCAAAATTTTCTGAGTGTTTCTATCTTCTTCCTCACGTTTTAGTCGCAGAGAGATACTCTTTTCACTACTACTACTACTTGGTAAGTCGAAGTCTTCCTCGTTGATTCGTTTTGAATATTGGTCTATTTCTTGCAATAATTTTTCGCTCAGTTTCTCTGCAAATTCATTAAGATGTTGTCCTCGCTCATGTTCAGGCCATTCTTCCTCTGTACAAATCATATCCGACTTGCATGTTACTAGAGGTTCATTAGCCTGAATTCTGTTAAGACTTTCTGATTTAGACATAGATTTTTCTGAATCGGTGCTAGACATTGAAATGGAATCATATGGAAGTCTAGTTGGACTTCTGTGGCTCTTACTTAGGTTTTCATCGAGCGAACGCCCTTCAGGCCTATTGGGAGATAGTCTATTTAAACTCCACGTAGAATTACTAGTACTACCCAGTTTCGGAGATCGATCTTTAGATCGGCGTCCAGGTGATAATCTTTCTAGACTTGACGAGCTTCCACTAGAGCTAGTATGTGATTGTGATCTGGATCGGTCTTCTAATATTCTTAAGTCGCCAGGTGAAAGTTTATTTAAGCTCCAATTACTGCTGCTACTACTACTTGATATGCCTTGTACAATGGCCATGGCTTCTGCACTTTCTAACTTTTCCAGATGCTTTCTCTTAGATCTAGGACTGCTTTGAATTACGGCTTCACAGGTCTCATCGAGGGAATGAGCCACTTCAGCAGCAGCTTCTAAGAGGCTCTGAGGACCGGAATTTAAAGGTGACTTTTGTAATACCGGTTCCTCCTTCTTCGACTCTTGGATAGGATTGTTTGGAAGATCTGAAACAAAAATAGCATAAAAATGAATAGTTGAATATGTTCCTAATCTTATAACTAAATCGTTCGTAGTTTTGATGAATTATATGAAATTGTATGGTTTTTGAAATTCACGGAAAAGTATTAGAAATTTGGACAGCTGAAGCTAGGCATTAACAGCATCATTATAGTAATATATTTTTTATATTCAAGTATGTACAATGCATGAACATAATTTAATTACCTTTTTCTATTGCAGTTTTCCGTAGCTCCTCTGGTACTACACTGATGACGCTGTCTACAGAGTCAGGCGATGACACGCCACTTGAATCGCTGTCCATATCATCAGTCTCCGGGTTAAAAAGTTCTAGAGACATGAGAGTAGGGCGGCTCTTTGCCAGAGGCTCAGTACTTCGTGCACCTCGCACGAATGGGAATGGCGGCCGTCTTCCTGAGCCATTAGGAATGCCTTTGTTTAACATTTCCTTTATTTGTCGAATTCTTTCTTTTCGTTTTCTATCTGCAGATTTAGAATCTAAATTGTGGTTTTGGGTCGTTGACAATTTTATAGATTCTTTGGGCTTAAACTGTGGTATCTCGGGCAGCTCAGCCACAGTTTGTAAAGTTATTTTTGGATATGGTTTTACTTCTTGTAGTATAACACGAGGTTTTAGTTGGTTGGTTTCCGCTGTTAGTTTATGTATCTCTTCAATGTCCTTGTTTATTTCTGCAATTAATTCCTTTGTAACTTCACTTGTAGGTGTATTATCCTCTTCTTCTTTTTCTTCTTGTATAGGCGGAATAGGATCGGGTTCGTCAAATACGTCTATAGAAATATTTTTGTTAAGAATTGGTAGAGGTTCAGGTTTAGGAACCGTGTCGTCGGATTCAGATTTTGGAGGAGAATTTGGTTGACTTTTGGACTGAGGCTTCAATGTCACCGAAGCTATTGAGCTCGTTGTGGAGTAATTTTTCAAACTGTATTGAGCTACTAAAATTTTATTTACAGTTGGAGCTTGAGTAGAGTTTGGTGAAGCTGGAGGCCGTATTAAAGGAAAGGCTTGCTTGATCCTTGGAGACGGCAGACCCGGGGAACTTTTCATTCTAGGTGAGGTAGGCACAGAAGATACTTTAAGACGAGGTGAAGTTGGTCCCGGGGACAACGGTGTTGGCGATAAAGGATCGCCCGATCCGTCGGCTTTTGGAACGTATATCACAGATGCAAAACTGTCTTCCGAATCGACACTAGTATCACTTTGTAGGCTACTGTCTTTTGAAGAATCAGACCCGTCTTCTTTGGAATGTCGTCTTTCAGGATAACACTTTTCATTTACAGTATTATTGTCACTTGGCGTAGTAGGAACTTCTTGCACTGGTCCGTGACTCTTCCAACCTTGGAGCATTCTTACGAACACTGTTACTTTATCTATATTCGTTGTAGACGTTTTGAACTTACTAGTGAGGCCGTTTTTAAGGGACTGGAATTTCTTCGCAGTAGTAGCCGACGTTGAAAATATTGAATCCCGAATAGAATCCAACGCTCCGGGTCTGCGATACAGATATTCTTCGTTTAGCGACGCTTGTTTTTGTATATTTTTTCTTAGTCGTTCCTTTTCTCTCAATCTTTCAACGGACATCAATTCTTCGTTCAGAGACGTTTGCTTGACGACGCCCGGTTTCTTGGATTGTAATCTATGTGTGTGTATTTTAAAATTAGGCATTTCTTCGACGAGGCTCTTCATGTCCGTAGGTTTGTCGAGGTCCTCGTCCGCGTCGTCCTCGTTGATCGACTTCTTTTGTTTGACGAGACGCGGTTTCTTCCGCGGTTCGACGACTTCCGGAGCGGGAGGCTCGGGGGGAGGCGGTTCGCTCTCTTCGACTCCTAGACTGGGCAAGCTGGAACGAGACCGGATGAGAGCGCGCCTCTCTATATCGGCGATGTCGGTCAGACTCCGAGACTTGACGGTGGTCGCGTCAGAGTTTTGCGTCACCAGTCTGGGCGGGAAGGCTTCGTCGAGGCGGCGCAGTTCTATGGGCAGGTCGGCGGCGGGCGGCTCGGGGCGCAGGCAGGGGCGCGGCGGGACGCGCGCGCCGAGGCTCCACGACGGCAGGAACGAGCGCCGCCCCGCCAGCCGCTGCAGCGCGCGGCGCACGAACGAGTAGCACGTCTCGTTGGGCGATGAGAGCGACGACGATCCCGGTGAACCGTCGCGGTTTTTCCAAGCTTCGTTACTGTAAAGAAAAATAATGTATTTAGAAAACGCCGTTTTTGCATGAGCGACAACCCCGTAGCGATATTTGGCTCGCTTAAAATCTCAGGGGTCCTGGGTTCGATCCCCATGCCGGCCAAATATCTGTGTGTTAATTATAAGATTTTGGTCTCGATTGTTATGACAATCGTATATTATGGAACGGGCAACAGCGTTTCCTTGTGTGGTACACATAATACTACGGTTACCTACCCGCCTGCCAAGCGTGGTGACTATGGCAAATACCTTCCCCCGGGAGGAGGCCCATGTGCAGCAGTGGCCGTTATACGGGCAGATGATGATGATTGGATAACGATTTTTTTTACGTTGTGATACTCACTGATCGTTGTCTACTGAAAGGAATCGTGGTGCGGGTGTTGGTGGACACAGTGTGGCCGGTCGGTGCCATGGTATTAAAACATCCTGAAAGGAAAAATTAAAGGATATTAGGTACTATTTAAACAATCAATGTAACTTTATAAATAATATATGTATCGAAAATGATCGAAGGTATATGAATTGTGAGCGCCGTTCTGGCTTAGAATAGACCACCCATAACTTCCCATGGGTATCGTCAGACGCGACTAGGGAATATTCAGCTGAAGAATGGGCAACAGCATCGTCAAGTTCAAGACAACCTATCATCTTACTGCGAACACAATTTGCCTGCCAAGAGGGGTGATTATGCCAATATCCATCAACCACCTTGGCTTTCTAAGATATGTTAGGAGGAGGCTAATGTTCAGCAGTGGACATAAACGACGACGAAGTTGAATATCAGAATTGCATTTGATTTTGAAATATTTCTGAAAGCGGTTAAAATGGGTCTGTTTTGGAAAAGAGCTTACCTAGTTATTAAATCTAGACTTGTCTAGTTTTATAACAGAAATGGATATTCGTAAGTAAATTAAACTAACCTGTGAATGGAAATTCCTCCCCTCATGCTCCATGGCCCACACAGTGAGCAGCAACCGGCCTCCTATCCTGGTGACCCTGGCCAGCTCTCGTAACGCCATGGCGCGCCGCTCCACCGTCGCGAAGTGATGTACCACAGCGATGGAGAGCACCGCGTCGAACGACTCATCGCGGTAAGGTAGGCACATGTTATCACATGCGACCACCTGGAAATTTGGGAAAGAAATAAGGCTATTATTATATTACCTAAGAAGATGATAATCTCTTTTCTCTGCTAGGAGTATTCCGTGGTGAAAGTTTATGATTGAACCTACGCTCAAATGTATTTTTATCTTATACATTTGAGCTTAAGTTTCTATTGAACAGTCTCAACGAAAGTTAAGATTTTTGTAGTTTATCAGAAGAGGTTTTATCAGAAAAATAAGTTTCTTAAATGTATTATTCATACTACTTCAATGTATTATTGACACCGCGGGTATGATCCAGATCCTCTTCTTCTGTTCACTATCCATGCGGCTTACCTAATACATTTCCCAAGAAGATGTGCCTACCTCATTGTTATGGTGTCTGGCCTGCGTAGTGAGCCTCGTGCAGCGATCGCCCCCCACTGTGTACACCGACGGATTCACGCTCAGGTATTTGCCATTGCCGCAACCTGAAGATAGTAAATTATAACATTGTTATTAATATAAATGACTTCGATTTTGTTCCTGATTGACTTTTTAATAAAACCTCTGTGGCGTAGCGGTAAACGTCTCGCTTTAAGTCTCGGAGGTCGTAGGTTCCATCCCCACATCGGACAAAGATCTAAAGCAAGTTTCCACAAGAGAGTGTTTTTGCCATAGTCACCATGTTTGTCAGTCGGGTTGGTGACCAGAAATACGTATTAATTCTGGTCACAGGTTCAAGGAAACGCTGCTGCACGTTTTCTGGTATACGATTGTTATAGATGATGTTATAACAATTGGGACCAACTGCTTATAGCGCTTTCCGAGGCACAGAGAGGGTAGTCCCTCAATCAACCAGGCCCGGAGAGAAATCTTAGAATTTAAGCAAACATATCTTGTGGGGATTGAACCCACAAACTAGGAGACTTGAAACGAGAAACGCGCTTGCCCAATGTGGAGTCTTACATCAGAACTAGATTAGGCAATATAAGAATCTCCTAGGTACTAACCGACATCGCAGACCAGGCTGCCGGGTTCGAGGTCGGAGAGGAAGGCGCGCACGCCGGGCGCGGGCGCGCGGGCCGCGTCGTCGTCGCCGGCCTGCTCGTACACGTCGTGCACGTACGCGCGCTCCAGCGCCGCGCCCCGCGCCGCCGACTCGCCTCCCCCGTCCGCTTCCGCGCCCGGCTCAGCGCCCGCGCCCGCGCCCCCATCCGCCATCACCGCACCGCCATTGCACCACGCTGGAAACAAAAAAAAACAGAATTTTAATATTGATTTTAATAATTTTCTTGAGAGAATGTTATTTCTTATAAGTTCCGAAATTAGACATTTTGTAGGTATTTCGTATTGTTTTATATAGAAGACAAAACATCTCGTTTGACACAATCTGAAACAGCCCCATTTGGATTTTTAAAATAGTATTTGTGTCGGAGCTGTCTTAGGGAAGAGCTTTTAAGTTGTATCTTAGCGATTAAATTAATATAGCTAATTATCTAGAACTCAAGGTTACAATCTTGCTGCGATCACCAATTCGCCTGACAAGCGTGGTGATTATAGCAATATCTCTCAACAACCCTGGCTTGCCTCAAGGTCTGTAATGAGAAGGCCCATGTCAATTCAATATGAAAATCTATAATAGTTAATTATGAAAATCTTTAATTATGTAATTATTTATGAAGGAGTTTATCTTCAATATATTCAGGATTTTAATTTGTTTATAAATCTACTAAAATTATTTTCATTTTTGATGTCATTGTGTAATTTTTTTATGTACCAAAGGGCTAGAGAACTACAGGCTAACATATAAGTCACGTCTGTATCCTTTTGATAATTCAAATAATTTAAGTTTAGTTACGCTAAGGAACACCAGTAAAAAAATATTAATTAACACGACGACCGACTACAAATCGGCAGCTGTGTGTAGCGACATCTACAGTAGCCGCACATAAACTACTAGTAGACGAGCAGCGCTATCTACCACCTAGCGTCCTATATAACCAACCTGTATCGCGCAATACAAGTTCGCAAGCCAATTAGAACATATTCAAGTTCCGAACAGTACCAAATGGCCGTCGGTCGCCGGGCATACCACCTCGCCCGGCAAAGAAGATCTTAATTTTCTGTGGAGGAACACCACCAACCGTTCCTCAACAATTGGTGACCCCAAAGACAGCACGCAACCGGCTACTTCAGCAAAATACTCCCCCTCCAGCTCCACAACCATCACCAGTAAGCAACTAGCTATCCTCAACACGGCTCCACCGACTCCGGCTACAGCACCACGGCATTGCGCACATGACCTCACACGCACCAGTCTGCGCAGCACTGCCAGCTTCGCCGCACGCAGTCACAGCCACAACGGTCCCGACTCACTGGGACCCGTCCCGACTCACTGGGACCCGCATCGATTCCGACTCACTGGAATCAGTTCCGACTCACTGGAACTCCAACTCAGCAGAACGACTTACAGTCTCGGAGGGGAGTACTGTAGCGACATCTACAGTAGCCGCACATAAACTACTAGTAGACGAGCAGCGCCATCTACCACCTAGCGTCCTAACTAACCTGTATCGCGCAATACAAGTTCGCAAGCCAATTAGAACATATTCAAGTTCCGAACACTACCAAATGGCCGTCGGTCGCCGGGCATACCACCTCGCCCGGCAAAGAAGATCTTCATTTTCTGTGGAGGAACACCACCAACCGTTCCTCAACATGTGTTTAGGTGAAAAATGTAGTGCTAGACGAGAGAAAGATCCTCATCAAACCTCCTGAGAAGGCGCACAAATCTACCTTATTAATTACTGAATATATATAATATTACCAATAAGCATCGAACGTTTACATCACAAACCCGATAAGAGAAGAGAGAGTCCTTCTCACAAAACGTAGAAACACAGGCTATGCAATGTATATGTATGTAAAAAGCGGCTGTAGCCCAATGGCTAGGGCGTCGGACTTGAGATCTTGAGGTCGCAGGTTCGAACCCCACCCATTGCACTACCGACGTGAACCCACATCACACAAGCATTTTAGCTTAGCACGAGGAGTTAACAAGAATACTAGTAGACGGCAAAACGCGGTTAGTAATCTTCCTAAAAAAAAAATGTTATACATATTTTTAAACAAATACTGTTTAAATAAATATAAGTACAATAACGACTTCTTCATATTCACTATAACTACCTTCATCAATAATATAACATGTTTGTGTTGTAGGGCTAAATTTCTGGATCTACTGAACTGATTTAGAAAATTATTTTACCAATAGCACATTATTTGTGAGTGTCATAGACTATTTTACGACGTTTCCCACGGGAACACGATATACGCGAATGGTATAAACAGAAACCCTCTGCCGCATCTGTCAGTCTGTCTAAACGCAGTCAACTCACCAATACTATCAAATCGATTTCCATATGCATAACTAATTGGATTATTATACTATTTCTATATTTGCCCGTGCATTTTAATATGAAGTAGACTCCTCTCTCCTATGATATTAATTTAAATTATATCTAACTATGTTGCTGATCGGGTCCAAATAAACGCTCCACGCCATCGCGGCAGGCCGAGACGAAGATGGCGGGACGAGCTTGACTCCGTAGGGACTGGCTGGCACTCGCAAAAGACAGAGTTGTGTGGAAAAGGGAGAGGGAGGCCTTTGCCCTGCAGTGGGACAACACAGGCTAGTTAGATTAGATTAGATGTTGCTGTGCCCGACAGGGTACATAATTGGCACCACTATAATATTTAAACACCTGTAAACACATTGTGAAACGCAATAAAGTATTGAGTATCTTTAATGATAAGACGAGAGAGAGAGATGAGGAGAGAAAGTTGAAATATTATTGACACCTAAGTTTATTTTACTGTATTTGCGTCTCTTGAGATTCTCCGCGGATTCAGCCGCCATACAAGCCCTACTCTGAGTCCTATATTGGTATAGGATATATTAAAACTGCAATTGTTTACAGTCTAGCTCTTAACCACTGTACCGTAGACATATCAGCTCTCGAAGTTTTACAGCAATAAATCGCGCCTGCAGACGTGACCAAATGGCTTCCGTGCTCGCTTAAATTGGACTTGCTTTTTGTTAAAACACAAGTCTTATAGTAAATTCTTCGGGAATGTGCCAAAGCCGTTCCTATATTGCTATTGTAGTTCAAAATAAATTGCTTTCGCTAAATTCAAGTGTTGGTGTTTGCTTATTTTTATTAACTTCAACTTTATTTACAAAGTATTTGTAATAAGTATAGAGGAAAAACTATTCCTGGAACTTTCATTTCGGTTTTCTTTCATTTATATTTGTATATATAGGACAACCTCAGCGTAGCGGTATTTGGCTCGCTTTAAATCTCGGAGATCGTGGGTTCGATCTCCACGCCGCCCGGACAGGAAATCTTTGTGTAAATTCCAAGATTTCTTTCTGGGTCTGGTTGTTTGAAGGACTACCCTCCGTGCCTCGGAAAGCACGTTTAACCGTTGATCCCGATTATTATAACATCATCTATAGTAATCGTATATCAAGGAACGGGCAGCAGCGTTTCTGCCGCCCGACAAGCGAGGTGACTATGGCAAAATACCCTCCCCGGGAGGAGGCCCATGTTCAGCAGTGTACGTTATACGAGCTGATGATGATGATGATATTTGTATACCTAGGATATCTACTATTTCTGTGGCTAAGCGGTATAATTGTCGCCTTCAATATCGAAGGTTGCGGTTTCGATACCCGCTTCTTTTTTACTGCTGAACATGGGCCTCTTCTTAACATGCATTCGTAAGCCAAGGTAGTCGAGGGATATTGCCATAATCACCACGATTGGCAGGCGAATTGGTTATGGCAGAAAGATGAGTATAGTTGAGTTGATAAATGCTGCTGCCTATCCATCATATGTACCTATATCATCCTCCGACCCACTAGAGAAAAGATGCTCGGGTAAAATTGCGGGGCACAGCTAAGTTATACACTTAAAGTAACATTTGCACCAGTGTTCGATTTTATTCAAGTTACCGGTTCTAATATCGTATCGGGTCGTTAGATGCAACGTTCAAGAAAACGTGTGACGCGTGCTGCCCATGTGTTATGAACAAACTTCAAGACAACACTTAACGACATATAGGGAACAAATGTCCTTATCATACCCGAATACGTATTGGCCTGTTTTGTGTTGAAGGCAATATATTTTCTAATTTTCATTTATTTCAAAAAGCAATTGAAAGTATCTTATTATATGTGGATAATTCTATTGTTCCAAGTATATAAACGTTCCGATGCCCGCGTAGACCCGAAGTACGAGAGGTCCGCGAACTGTAAAGTAGAGCGACAGTTGCACAAATCTCCCCTAAAATACTAAAAGTCGTAATTCCTCAATATCATTGCCAGCGACCGCCCTGAGCCGAGGTCCAAGCTCCACAGGGGGCGTCCTCTTGCGCAGGTTGCTTAGTTTGTAGTTTTTAAACCATTTATTAAGGCTGGAGCTCTGCTCGCCTTTATGCCCGGTGAAGTAGCAAACGCCTCGGGGCTACGTAAGTCCATCCGAAAAAAAAACAATTATATAAAGTAAGTTAAATTAATTTTAGGTAATTATTTATGGTAGAACGTGTTGAAACTAATGTTGGTATTGTAACACTATAATTATGCAAAAATGAAACACGTACATACAAATAAGAACATAGATTCCATGCGCGGCTTTACCAGCGTACCTCCCGTTTCCGTGGGAACTTCATAATAAAATGTACCCTAAAGCCTTCCTTGATAAATGTAGCCTAAAGCCTTCCTTAATAAATGTAGCCTAAAGCCTTCCTTGATAAATGTAGCCTAAAGCCTTCCTTGATAAATGTAGCCTAAAGCCTTCCTTGATAAATGTAGCCTAAAGCCTTCCTTGATAAATGTAGCCTAAAGCCTTCCTTCATAAATGTAGCCTAAAGCCTTCCTTGATAAATGTAGCCTATAGCCTTCCTTGATAAATGTAGCCTAAAGCCTTCCTTGATAAATGGGCTATAACACTTAAAATAATTTTTCAAATCGGATTAGAACTTATTACTCTTATACTTAGAATAGACCACCCCATGTCTTCCCATGGGTGTCGTAAAAGGCGACTAAGGGACATATGGCTGATGGATGGGCAGCAGCATCTATTAGCTCAACGTTTAAATCTTACTGCGATCACCAATTCGTCTGCCAAGCGTGGTGATTATGGCAATATCCCTCTTCGATCCCGGCTTGCCAAGGTCTGTTAAGAGGAGGCCCATGTTCAGCAGTGGACGTAAATGGACTGTTAATGATGACTCTTATACTAAACAAAAACTCTTATATAAAAAAACGTAGCGGTATTTGGCTCGCTTTAAATCTCAGAGGTCTCGGTCTCGATCCCCACGCCGGACAAGAAATCTTTGTGTAAATTCTAAGATTTCTTTCCGGGTCTGGTTGGTTAAGGGACTACCCTCTGTGCCTCGGAGAGCACGTTAAGCTAAAATAATCGTATATCAAGGAACGGGCAGCAGCGTTTCCTTGTGTGGTACGACATAATACTGCGGTCACTAATCCGCCTACCAAGCGTGGTGACTATGGCTGGTGATGATGAAACAAATTTTAAATTAGAGTTTTACAAGCTTTTTTCCTGACAAACTGACTACACTGGTCACTTTTTTTTTTATAAAAAAATGGAAATCGACTTTTACCTACTTACGTAAGTTATACCTCTATAGCAGTGGTTCCCAACCGGTGGTCCGCGGACCACTGGTCCTGGAAGCACTAGAAATGGACCTGAAGCTGCCCAAAAAATATTGCGACGCAGCAAAATATCTATTCACTGAACATAAGATTTTCTAACACCCAGAAGTTATTGTAATAGTGTTCATTTTAGGGTGATTACGCAAAACAGGTGGTCCGTAACGACATAAACATTTTGTAAAATGGTCTTTCAGTGCTTAAAGGTTGGGAACCACTGCTCTATAGGTACCTACTTACGTAAGTAAAAGTCGATTTCCTTTTTCTATGGTAGGTATTTGTAGTGAATATATACGTACAATTTTTCATTAAAATCAAAGTTACACTTAACATTTTCAATACATTAGGGACCTATAACAACTTCCGCTATTCTCACCATATACTAGAAAAATAACCCAATTCGTTAAAAATCTATACACGATATTAAATCAAGTATCTCTAAGGATTGCCGGGCATTTGATACCATAATGCGTTTATAAAGCTATCTCTGGGCGGGTCGCGTCCGTTGCCAGGCAACGCATCTGGGACACAACCGGGTCGCAGTCGGACCTTCACCCGCCTGGATGCACTACAAGTTTATCGATATTGTTAGCGAATGAAAACTTGTTTTAGTATCATAGGAAATTTTGCGACAGTAATATGGTGTGATCTAATAAAAATTTTTGGTTAGAATGGTAGGATACAACAAAATAATCAAGTTTTGTTTGCATTGAATAGGTTTTGAAACTAAAAGACCAGTTTTAAAATTCATTAGAACGCTAAGTTACCCAGGATTAAGAATCCAGCAGAAGATTTGTCCGTTACCTAACTTTACTGGTGATGAAGAATCTGGTTGACAGACAGGCTTTCAACGCCCGGGGTTTGTTCCCGCAAAGCTGACATCTGTATGAGAAGGATATACTCCGCGACAGAAGTCTATGACCTGTTTTATTTTATTTTTTAATAAATTTGATTGACTTTTCTCTCCATTGTAACAAAAGACGCTTTTTTCATTATTTTCCTTTAAATTACTACCAAAATCCTAAACATGTTTAGGATCATTATAAATACATTTTTGTTACCAGGACAGTTACTGTTGGTTCTTCGTCAATTTAAGTAAAGTGTAATTTTTTTTAAGATTCCTATCATAGTTTTGCATTCTACTAGTATTCTTGTTAAAATAGCTAAAATGCGTTTGTCGCGAGTGGGTTCACGGGGTGGTTCAATGGGTGGGGATCGAATCGGTGACCACAAGATCACAATTCCTACGCCCTTAGTCATTGGCCTACGGTTATAAAAAGAATGAATGATTGAAAATGAAAATGAAAACGATTATTGATAATATAGACGAATCGATCGTAGTTATTATAAGTCAAAAACAAAGATATTAAAAAGAAAAAAGAAAAGAAAAACACTTTCAGACTTCCAAATGCATATGAATTTTTACTGTGCAGCAATCGGAAAGAAATTGCATCGGATTCGGTGAAGGGCATCGTATTGCAGTCATTAAATAATGGTGTATTATCAGAATGTCTCGTTGGCCTAGCGGTAATATCTCGACCATAAGAAGGTACGTTTGAGTGTTAAGTCTTGCAAAAAACAGTTTGAACAAATTTTTTTAAAGGAAATTACAAACTAAGCTAAAGTTAGGAATATGGTGGTAACCTTTTCCATAGAGACTAAGAGAGCAATTTTTTCAGCGCCTGACCTTTTGGTTGAGTGGGTACACCGTCCTACTGGGTTTTGAGAGTAACAGAATAGAGAGTAGGTATCGGTATTGAGCATACACTTAAGACAATTTCTATTGAAATCACAACCAGTAATGGCAATAAAACAACAACATTTGATATACAGTACTAAAATTAGCATAAAGGTTGGTTAATATTATGATTGGGATCTCAGCTTTGATAATAGATTATTGTGAATCCTAATCATTAGTGTTTAAGTTTATTTTTGCAAAGTCAGCAATATTCTCAACAGCTACAGAACAATAATTCCTCGTAATAAAAGAATGTCAGACATTACAAATGTAGCAAAATTAAAATGTTGCCCTACTTAAAATTCCATAGCAAACTTTAACTAGTCTAGTTAATAATACCAGGCGTGCAGAAAGAGATAGGTAAGTATAAATATTAAACTGGTAGATGAAAATTAGTGCATCGAGGGCATCGACCTCGCGACCTACTTTCGGGGGCTGCAGACATCTACCATGAAATATGGACGGGTTCTGATACTGATACCGTTACTGCGCGATTTGAATATTATGGAAATTGTCCTCTAGATATTCTTTAAGAAGAATATAAAATGCTCTTTTGTGTTGCATATTTAAGTAAGTATGTAGGTATTTACAGTTAAATGTGTACGGCAGTGAAATATTGTATTGATTTGGAGCCCAACGTGGGACCTTAATGTAGGTCCCACTTTGGGCGCCAATATAAAATGTTTTAATTTTGAATATGAAACTATTTTATAACATATTGTATATATCGTTGTTAAGTTCTTATACTACGTAACATGCAAGTGAAAAAAAAACGTGGACATTATTACAATACAATTTAACTTTTTAATTCACTTTGCGAGTTTCTATATGCTAATGTGGTCTTAGAATTGGTTAAAACAATGTGTCTTCTGATTATCTAGCAAATAGCATCAACATTTTGAAACCGCCAAAAATAGCTTCAACGACGAACGATATTATGTCATTTGGAAAAATCTAAATCTGATTGAATCGATAATATTGTAGTTTAGTTCTGGAAAATCGTTGAACAGTTCGGGTACCTATTTATGTATCTAAATATAATTATCCAAAAAGTCACTTTCTAACTTATTTACCCACTCCCTTAAAACCAACTTCTCTTTTCTATTTGCATTTCCATAAGCATTGCCATTCAGCGTGGGAATGCTGCCAGCATTCTGGGAGCGCTACCCAGTGACGCCATTTTAGAATAGTTTTTAGTTATACTTTAGTTTTTTACTTTTGGTAGTTTTTAATTCTTAGTTAGTTTGAATTATAGGATATTTTTATTTGTTAGGTTTAGTTTCAGAATTATTGCGTTATATTTATTTATTTCTTTTATATTTGAAAATTGTAGACCAGATTTTAAGATAAAATCTTTGATTACTCACATAATGATAAATACTTATATGATTAAATTTATTGTCTCACATTTTACGGCAATGTTATTCAAACCCTAATTGGGTTTAAAAAGAAGAAAATAATTAAAAGTGAACCACCCCGCCAGCATTATTCCAACCTGCAACCGATGTTCGGAGATAATGGTGTCGGTGTTGGAATAATGAAAATGGAGTTGATAATTATCTTAATCATTCAGCCACGGTGAAATCCAATCGGCTATCAAAATGTATCATTCTCTATGCAATGGGACAACGTACGAAGCATTTATATTGTTTGATTGAACTTGTCTAACTTCAAAGCACTTATTTCTATTGTTAGAAGTCCGTTTTGAGTAACATCACACTGAAATAATTCTAGCTAATTGACCAAATGACACTCGGTAAAGGTCAGCATGTTTCTATTTTAGAATAAAAGCCTGTCTGAAATAATTAAGACCCCAAATTAGGTTCAGGTCTATCAAAATTAGTGCAACAACTGTTTGGATACTATTATTAGGAATTTAACTACTTATTAGCTTTAACTTTTGAATTCCTATGTCAGCTACACTCGATAATCATAACGGACGTTTCGTAAGCAAGCAAGTCACAGAAATACACAAAATATATACAATACACGTCATACTGACAATCTCCGTAGCGTAACGGTATTTGGGATAACCTCTGTAGCGTAGCGGTATTTGGCTCGCTTTAAATCGCGGAGGTCTATCTCCACGCCGGACAATCTTTGTGTAAATTCTAAGATCTCTTTTCGGGTCTGGTTAGTTGAGGGACTAAGTGCCCTCCGCGCCTCGGAGAGCACGTTAAGCTGTTGGTCCCGATTGTTATAACATAATCTGTAATAATCGTATATAAAGGAACGAGCAGCAGCATTTCCTTGTGTGGTACAACATAATACTGCGGTCACCAACCCGCCTGCCAAGCGTGGTGACTATGGCAAATACTCCTCCTCGGGAGGAGGCCCATGTCCAGCAGTGTATACGGGCTGATGATGATGATGATGACATCACACTTGATATGTTTTATTGATACAGCTTAAAAGTTAAATCTCCAATTATTATCTCATTATACACATCACATAGAACTGTTATTTAATTTTTTCATGGTATTCAACAACATTATTAAATACTGATTTAAGTACTTGGCGTTTAGAGCATGGAGATGCCGTTATGGCGTAGCGTCCAATAGGTTAAACAAGAGAAGCTACACCTCTCTTTGTTTGTTAAGAACCTTCTGATGCCCTCGTAGACCCGTAGAGCATCATTTGCACAAAACTCCCCTAAAAAACTAAAAGTCATAATCCCTCACTTCTTTCGCTAGTGAGACTGAGCCGAGGTCCAAGTCCAACAGGGGACAACCTCTTGCGCACGTTGCTTAGTTTGTAGATTTTATACCACTTATATATAGCTCTGCTCGCGTTTATGCCTGGTGTGTAACAAAAGCCTCGTGGCTGACTACAAAAACCATTAAAAAAAACTCTCTTGATTTTAATCAAGCCAAGTAAAATAACTATTTAAAAAAAAAGCAGATGTACGTCTGCGATTAAAATTAAATCAGACTGTAGCATTTAAATTTGAACTTTATTTTACTTCTAATAAGGTAGAAAACAATATTATTTGTAATCTTTTCGTATGACAATGCAACTGTTATTTTTTTTGTAAAGTAAAAATTAAGTTGAGTGGGGTGTTGACTGACAGTATATATATTTTCGCAAGTAAATTGTAATTACCGCCGTTGTATATGTTTTTAGGCATTGTGAGATGGCGTTAAAAGTACTAAAAACTGTCCAAAAGCGTATCGGGCACGCAATATATACGCAATTTATCCTGTTACTGGAATCTATTTATAAATTTGCTAATATCCTACATTTTCACTTCAGTGCAGAACACTAAAGTGAAAATGTAGATATAATTGGTAGTTGCAATCGATATGTGAAAGGTATGCTCTGCAAAATAATAGGTTTAACACTGGAGATTAAAGGTAATAATTTGCTAACGATATGAAATGATGTATATGAAAAGTGATATGCATAGTGACCACTATGAAACGTTTTTACATAACAGCATTGCAATGTTATTTTGTATAAATCAACCTGCATTCAAAATTAATTCCTGGAGTACCCTCAATTCTTGTTTAAAAAAATATAAACCTGGCGCCCACCGTGGGACAGAGACGTTCCTATATTTTTATTGAGTTTTGATAAACATGGCCCTAGACTGTGAATATGTGTTTAAAAGAAACTAACAAATGTAAAAAAAAATAGTGAATTGGGCACCTATTTTAATAGAGTTGGACTAACGAATCCTTTGATTATATACACGTCTAGATGCCGCATTGGCCGTACAGAACGGCGCAAATAAAGTCTACTAAAATTAGTAGACTCGATTCTCACCTACGCTAGTGTCATTTCGATCACTTAGTGGTAACGTGCTCCCGAAAAATAATTAATTATGCCGGTTTGTGCAGTCAAATTGTGCCGCAATTATGTGGGAAAACTGTGTAGTAACACCAAGATCACATTTCATCGGTAAGTTTTGTTTATTAACCACTATTTTTAACATAACTATAATTTATTTATTCGATTATTTTGTAGGTTTGGCAGATTGGCCGGTGTTGCAAGTTAATTACAGGGGAGATTTGCCGAAACCATGGGAGACCAATTACAATGGCATTATATCTTCGTAAATTATAAAATGATGCCATACAACCTGCATATTAAGTTATTTGATCAGAAAATGTCGAAAATGATAGCTTAAATACCTATTTACATAAAATAAATTAAATACTTACATGACATGATACACTAAACAGTACTTTTGTTAGTTTTTTTAATATTTTGGCTTCAGATTTCCTACGGATTCCGTAATAGCGCATGCCATTTTTGTAATTTTTTTATTAAATAAAACACTTATCTACAAAACAATTACGTTATTAAACCTATTTTGTGTAACCTTCATCTAATTAAATACTCGAGGAAAGGAAGTTGTAACAGGTTGGGTAGGCATCCCTAAACACGCACACTTTGACAGTTTTACTACAATAAGTACGCAAGCGGTACTCACACTAATTGCGGAATTGGAGACGTTTTTTGCGCGTCGTTTGTTTGCATTGCTCCATCTAGACGTGTATATAATCAAAGAACGAATCATTGAAATTTAAAAGATTTATCCGATATAATGCAGATGGCTCACTGCTTGGCAGTCAATCTCCCATTTTGACCTTTAGACTTAAATATGTAAGCCACTCAATTAGTCCTGTGCCATTTTCTGCAATGTTTGGTTAAAATTAAAAACGTTTATGGAATAAATATGACGATAATTTTCTATGTTTAAAAATGTAGCATTACGTATAATGGCAATAAATTATACCTCGTAAAGAAGTAAAATGAAGGTGGTAAATGTCGCTATTAGACTAGAAACTATATAAATTTACAGCCGAGAAAGTGCATAGCAATTTAGAAATATTGTAGTACCTACTATTAAAAGTAAAATGAAGCGGCTTAAAAAACAATTGGCGCCCACTGCGGGGCATATTTTTCGTAGTATAAGTATGTAATGCTGAAGTCCATGTCCTCCCATGGGTGTCGTAAAAGGCGACTAAGGGACATATGGCTGATGGATGGGCAGCAGCATCTATTAGCTCAACATTTGCATCTTACTGCGATCACCAATCCGTCTGCCAAGCGTGGTGATTATGGCAATATCCCTCTACGATCCTGGCTCGCCAAGGTCTGTTAAGAGGAGGCCCATGTTCAGCAGTGGACGTCAACGGGCTGTTGATGATATTAGTGATAGAATTAAAATAGAACAGTCCTGTCATGAGTTCATCGATTAAATAGAAACAACAATCATTCGTTCCTCTTTCTACATATAATATGTAATATGTACGACATTTTTATTATATTTAAGTATTATAAGTATAATAAAAATCACCTTTTATTCACAGATATTGTACACAATGATCATACAAACTCGATGCCAAATAGTATAACTTAAGAGATATGATTATTAAACTAAAGAAGAAATTGCGAAATATCCAAAGCTTAACTGTAAATTGTAATATTACAGTTTCAATACCACTCGTTGCAAAGACTTTACAATAAAATGATTTTTCTTGGTAACTTCTGCAGCGTTTTGCAGATTCAAAGTTCGACGACCTCAGCTCCCGCCCGACCAATGGACGGCCCGTAAACGCAATGCGGTGACCTCATTGGATGGCGGTGCATTCAAAAGCAGCACTGCACATATGATATTTTCGGTGCTGTTCTATTTATCGTCTTACTGTCTTACATTATTTTAATATAGTTTGGTCCTTCGAGTTACAATGGAGAATAAAGTGCCGATGAGTCATGTTGCTATTATTATCGATAGCGTGTTTTATCAATAGATCACAGGGTTAAAACGTTTTAGGGTTCTGTATGTTTATACCGTAATCCTTTAAAATACTCTGTTGTTTTTTTATTAGTAACTACGAGACCTGATCGGCTGGTTTCTTGTTGGGATTTGTTAAGTATGTTCCCATAATATAACCTCACTAAGTTTCAACATGTATTAGTTTTTTTTTTTTTTTTCATTTATTGAACATGTTTATTCTAAACGGAAAAAAAAAACAAAATAAATATCATTATCATCAGCCAGTAAAACGTCCACTGCAGAACATACTTAATTTTTTTAAATTTTTATATCAGATTAGCGTTCCAGTTGTGGGAGCCTCAGAGATTTTAACTAGAGACAAACTCGATGGTTCATAGAAAGGAAGTAAAGGTTCGAAGTGGCTAGGGGCGTCAGACTTGTGAACTTGTTGTCACCGGTTCGATCCCCACGCATTGCAACCCACTCGTAACCACAAACATTTTCACTTAGCACGAGGGTTTACCAAGAATTCTAGTAGACTGCAAAACGTTGCCATTCAACAAGGCAATACTGCCAGCATTCCGGGAACGTTGCCTAGGAGCATAAATTTAGAATAGTATTTATTTTATGAGTTATTTTCAAGCTAAAGTTGCTATTTTCTATATATTTTTAAATTTCGAAAACTGACAGCTACTCAAAAGAACAGACAATATAAAAATTAATGTTTAAGTTAAGACCAGTTACATATTTTTCTAAGAGTATTTTTTTTTCACTTTCTAGGCTTTAAACAGAACCAACCAGTTTTCAGCGGAATCTTAGTGAAAAAAAAATAAATACATAAACTTCCTCTTTAAGCAAATTACCTAGTTTTAAACTTTTTACCAAACATCCCAGTGCAGGCACGGTACAACCATTTAATAGCAGTTTTGCAGTACATGTAAATCATTCTGAGTCAAGTCTTTGGACGCGACCCAGAAATCTGTATAGCTTAAGTTTACCATACTTTACTTTATTTGGGTCAATTTAATTTCGCTTAATTTGTTTATTTGCTAAACGACTTTATCGTTTTTCGAACATATTTTCAAAGTTTTTATTCGATGCATTTTATTTCGTGAGTTCGAGTGGAATTTCAAATTATTGTGCTTTGTGGATTGAGGGTAGTCATAATATGTTCCAAGTACCTAATGGTACGTTTTACAAAAAGTTACGTAAGTATAAAACTTTGACAATTTTTATAATGGACTGCACATAGTACAGTTTATATAAATATTACAGTTAATCAGACCCACCCGGTTTCATTCGCGTAGCTCTCATCAGCAGCCCGTATAACGTCCATTGCTGAACATGGGCCTCCTCCCGGGGGAGGGTATTTTACCATGGTCACCACGCTTGGCAGACAGGTTGGTGACCACAGTATTATGTTGTGCCACACAACGAAACGCTGCTGCATTTTCTTTGATATAAGATTATTATAGACTAGCTTCCCGTGCGCGCTTACCGGCGTAGCACCTGTTCGTGGGAACTTCATGATAAAATATAGCCTTCCTCAATAAATGGGCTTTATAACACTGAAGGACCATTTTTCAAATCGGCCCAGTAGTTTTTCAGATGAGCGTGTTTAACGAAACAAACAACCTCTTCAGCTGTATATATTATTATAGACAAACACAAAAAACATTGCAATCATTTGCACTTACACTGATATATTTGTATCACCCTATGCTCCACGGGTAGAAAATGTAGTAATTTAGTCTACCAATCATTATCATCATCATCATCAGCCCGTTTACGTCCACTGCTGAACATGGGCCTCCTCTTAACAGACCTTGGCAAGCCAGGACCGTTGAAGAATATTGCCATAATCATCACGCTTGGCAGACGGATTGGTGATCGCAGTAAGATGTTAACCTTGGGTTAATAGACGCTGCTGCCCATCCATCAGCCATATGTCCCTTAGTCGCCTTTTACGAGACCCATGGGTAGACACGGGGTGGTCTATTCTAAGCCGGAAACCACACGGCTAATACACGGCACGTACCAATGTACACAAATAAAAAAGGAATAAAGTATAAACAAATAAATATAACCATAATTTCAGTAGGTCGTCGGTTAAAACCGTTCATTCACCGTATGACATCACAGCTTGATGCACCTGTCTCTTTGTTGGTAGATACTCAGCTAAATGAAATGACGTAAATAGGTATATAGGTACCGACGAACTTACGTCATTGCACTGTAATATATACTTATATCTCTCGATATATCTATTTCAGTAGAAACAACTAACGGTAATAGATATCGAGTGTGCATTCAATATTCATAAAGTATGACGTAAAAATTGTCGTCATTGTAAGAGTAGAAGTAGGTCTTGTTTGTTTGAGAACGTAAGTTCGATAATCGTACTGTAGGAATCATAGTTTAAAATAACTTCAAAAGGTCTTTTTTCCGGACTTAAAGCTACGTCTGAGTTGTCTGGAGGGTCTACCCTCTGTAGGTTTTTAGGGTCTACCTGTTGGAGAGTCTATCTTTCGAAGAATCTACCTTTTCAAGGGTCTACCTTTTGAAGAGTCTACCCTCTGTAGGTTCTATCTTTGAAGGGTCTACCTTTTGAAGAGTCTACCCTCTGTAGGTTCTATCTTTGAAGGGTCTGCCTTTTGAAGAGTCTACCCTCTGTAGCTTCTTTCTTTGAAGGGTCTACCTTTTGAAGAGTCTACCCTCTGTAGGTTCTATCTTTGGAGGGTCTACCTTTTGAAGAGTCTACCCTCTGTCGGTTCTATCTTTGAAGGGTCTACCTTTTGAAGAGTCTACCCTCTGTAGGTTCTTTCTTTGAAGGGTCTACCTTTTGATGAGTCTACCCTCTGTAGGTTCTTTCATTGAAGGGTCTACCTTTTGAAGAGTCTACCCTCTGTAGGTTCTATCTTCGGAAAGTCTACCTTTTGAAGAGTCTACCCTCTGTAGGTTCTATCTTTGGAGGGTCTACCTTTTGAAGAGTCTACCCTCTGTAGGTTCTATCTTTGAAGGGTCTACATTTGAAGAGACTACCTTTTGAAGATTCTACCTTTTGAAGAGTTTACCTTTTGAAGAGTTCACTTTTTGAAGTGTCTACCTTTAGATGAGTCTACCTTTTCAAGAGTATACCTTTTAAAGAGTGTAACTTTTGTAGGGTCTACCTTTTGAAGAGTCAACCTTCGCAGAGTCTACTTCTTGAAGAGTCTACCTTTTGAAGAGTCTAACTTTTGAAGAGTTTACCTTTTGAAGAGTCTACCTTTCGAAGAGTCTAACTTTTGATAAGTCTACCTTTCAAATAGTCTACCTTTTGAAGAGTCTACTTAGCGTAGCCCAATGGCTAGGGCATCGGACTTTTGATCTTGAGGTCGCCGGTTCGAACCCCACCCATTCCACTACCGACGTGAACCCACTCGTACCACAAGCATTTTAGCTTAGCGCGAGGGGTTAACAAGAATACTAGTAGACTGCAAAATTCTGCTAGAATCCTTAAAAATATTTTTTTACGCCGCAGCCCATAATACTTAGATTAAGGACCTACGTCATTAACTAGTAAATACCTTAAAAACACAACAGTGCCACAACAAGTTAAAATTTATTTGATTCTTGATAATAATTTACGATCTACTTCAATCATATTTTTATTAATTACAACATAAAATTCACGGCAATAAATTTCAACTACACATATAAAAGGCTATTACTTTCCACGCGAACTAAAATGTCCAAATAGTTATTGAAATAAAAGCTTGAAATGCTAATAAAAGTTAGGCTGGAAAATATTTTGAGTTAAATGTGAAATTACGGAGTTTATTTGCAATTAACACTTACATTAAAACCAAACGAACAGGAGATTTTTTCTTTTTTTTTCCCGCATGTGGCCGAACACTGGGTGTCACCACTGTGACTGCGACGATGATACGGTGCAGAACACAGAGGTGGAGTGTCAGACATGGGCAACAGATTTGGAGGCGCTCGTCGCCCAAGTAAGACTCGACTTCTAGATCTCGACCATCATTAGGAAGATAACCAACTTTAGCTTGCTTTGACTGCCGGTTGTTCCTCTATCGTCCTTTTTTTCTGACCGAGGGATTATGAATTTTAGTATTTTAGGGGAGTTTTGTGCAACTTCGCTCTACTTTACAGTTCGCGGGCCTCTCGGAGCTCGGGTCTACGAGGGCATCGCATGGTTCTTTGCAAACTAAGGATCAGGAGGATGAGGGGGGACGCGTCGCGTTCGCGGGCGCACTCTTCTCCGGCGGGTCTGATAGAGTGGTCTCTATCGTCCGTTGAGAGTTTTTAGTAGGTAGGCTCTCTTCTCGTGGTATGACTAGACCTAGCTTGCTTGGGAGTCACTTTATAAAACCTTTTTGAACAAGAAAAACTAAGTAACTTAACTATGGTGTATATATATTCGTTCGCAAATCCTTCTGCCAAGTGTAGCTACACCATGGCGGTGTACGTTATACTGGTTAATGATGATGAGATAAACTGAGTCTTATTAAAGATACCCGTGTAATGTCCACTTCTGAATATAGGCCTCACATGCTTGCTATAGTCACCACGCATGGACTACAGACTGGACTATCATGTTGTTATACATAGCGATTGTGGCCCTATCTCATTTTCTAATAAAAACACTTCTTGATAACATTATATATATTTAATACTCTATAGCGTCACAAGTAATCCAATCTCAGGTAAATCAAAATTTGGGGCCTAACTTTGGACCAGGGATGTTATGGATATATTATTATAATTTCGGATCCGGATATGGATATGGATATTGGTAAAATATATTATCGGTTTCGGTTACGGTTATGGATAATAAATTATTTCGGATTATCCGATAGTTTCGATTACGGATATTATTTTTTTAAGGAACTGTAAAATGAAATACAAATAAGATTATATTCGACTTTAATTGTACCTTGTAGGTTTCGCAATCTGTCATACAAGTAATTCTTTCTTACAGCTACTCGTATTGAAATGTTATTTATGTAACTAATTAAATGCAAAATCAAAATTAACGTTCGTAATTTGTTATATATGAATCAACATCTTTATAAAAATTATCACACCATAACATATCAATCAGTCTTCATAAACCATTGCTTGTCTTTTAATTAAAATAAAGAGGAAACTAAAATTGAATCTTATTATTACAGTATCCATTTAAGTATACAAGATACGGAATTATCTAATTATACAAAAAAAAAACTGTTTTCTTCTTAAGTAATTAGTACGTACGAATTAGCTGTGCACCTCGCGCTGTGACGTCATCAGGTAGCGGGAGAGGTGTCGCATTCCAGCGGAGTGCACAGTTAATTCGTACGAGTGTAGTATTTAGTTAGACTCCGCCCTATCCGAAACTATCCAAAACTTTTATTTCGGATTCGGTTACGGTTATGGATATTTTTTTATTTCGGATATCCGATAGTTTCGGTTACGGATATGGATATCCATAACAACACTGCTTTGGATTAACTTTTGCTACATATGTGATGTCAACATGTTTTTCTTTCATCCGGTAAAGTTTGACAGTACAGTTCATAGTCAATAATTAAATAAAGTAATCATAAAAAAAAAACAGATTGACAAATGATACAGTAGAATTTGATATCGAATAAGACTATTTTTCCCATAGATGCAAAACTTTTATCATGAAATGCACATAAGCAACTTCTTATCTTCAAGGCATCGTCGGATAATAAATAAACTTTTTTTATGTCTCTACTATTGATCTCTTTCTCTATAATTGGGTGTTTTTCAACTAATGCAGTAGTCAATACATAACGTACTCTTGGGTAATCATGTTCAAAGTAAGAAATCATCTGGCGTTCACCGACACCTTACAAAAAAGCCTTTTATACGAAGAAAAGACACTAATCTAAAAGGACCCCATAGACCGTTTTATATGGGACATTGAGTTCTTAAAATTTCACACTTCAAAGGGAATTTTCAAAAGCTTTCTGGAGGAAACGTTTTCTAGAAATCTTTCCCTCTTTGGTGCAGTGGCATCGTTTGATGCTAGGCAATAGGCATATGCAGCTATTGCTTAAAATGAAATAGCAGTAGGTATACCTATCCTAAATAACGGCTAATTCAATTATTTCCAAAATATCAAAGATGTGAAATGGTAAGCAGATTGGATCAGGTTTCAGTACTTTTTTACAAAACCCAAATCAAAATATAGTCAATATCAAAATATAATCATATCAAAATATATTTGCTATCGTTTTCTACCTTATTAAAAAAAAAACAACACACAGCAAAAATACTATTATAAATAATCATGATTCAACAAAAACTTTGTACATTTCCAATTTCCAATATTTTACATGATCTTATCAACGATCGACCCATCCACACTATGGTTAAAGGAAGAAAAAAGGCAATAGAATTAAGAACCTATTTATCTCTTAGGGGTTTCATTTAAACATTGGAAGACGAGCCACACAAATATATAACAAAGCAATTCAATTTCATCGGTCATTTGGTTATGAGTGGCGTTGTCAAAGTTCCAACATCGCCGGTTGTGGAGAACGGGGCCGCGTTTGGCAACCACTCCAACGAACTCCGACGGTCGAACGAAATATAATGCTTTGTAAGTTTAATTGTGTCGAGTTTTTGTTTCAATTTCAGTTTCTTGTGCTTGTTACGAATTACAGTTATGGTTACTTAGAAATATGATAAGATTTTTATGTTTATTAACATGTTCATTTACGGTCGTATTTATAAACAATTAGCTTTATTGCTTTAGCTACAAAGATCTCAGAATGCTGTTCCATACATTTTGTCGAGGTGAGTGAACATAAATGTATGGAACAGTTGATTTTTTTTTCGTGATGAATTCCCAAAAAGGTGTTTTGTTTTTTTTAAATAAAGAGGAAGTCTGTAAGTGGTGCCAGTGTCAGCGAAATTGAGAGGAAATCGCTTAGCGTGGTATGGGCACGTTATGCGAAAGGATGACATGCATGTGACGAAAAGAATGCTAAAAATAAAGATGGATGGATATGTTGGAAGAAGTAGGCAAAAAAGATGCATGGACTGTGTGAAAGATGATATGTTTAAGAAAGGTGTGAGTATGGAACAGACATCTAATAGAAAAAATGGATGAGGATTACATATTGCGATGACCCCAAATAATGGGAGCAGGGCAGTAAGATGATGATGAATCTTATTCGTGATATTTACTTCTTTAACTAATTGACAAGAATCGATGACCCATCTAAAATTGACAGAATTGTCACCATCGCCATTATAATCATTAAACAAAAGGGGAAGAAAGTAGTAGTATCTGACTATCACAGTATTTAGACACTTGCATCTTTTTCGATACAATGTTTCCATTAGAAACGTCAAAGAATAATGATAAGCTTTCGAGAGGGCAGCAGTTGCATCTTCTAAAAAGTGAAATGAGTACCCAACTAATTCCTCAATCTACTCGCCAGCGACCACAACAGTCTTAGTTTTGACACACGTGCAAGGCTTACTTTATTAATATGTAATAACAACTATTCCATATTATTGGGATCACTGACCTGCCTTCCAAGCGCGGTGACTATTGCTCTGGAGCCATTACCATGACTAATATAAACTATTCATTTATATGTCATAAAGTACTGGTACTTTAATTTAAATGTTAAAAGATACGTAATATATCGCAATTTTACTAATAAAGATGAGATGATATTTTTATCATTCGATTCAATTACTTTTTGAAAATATATGAAACTAGGTTCCCACGCGCTGCTTCGCTCGCGTACTTAGCTTCCATTACTATATAAATATATATTCGTTTTTTATCACCGTTTCACCCAAACACTCTAAATATTACGCAACTGCATTTGTACATAGAATATTTAGTATACAAGTATCAGCCACATCTGGTATGGTCTCAGGTTGGCTGGCCGCCCAACGATGGCCGACCCAATTACTGGCCAAGTTACGAGTCGTACAGTTGCTGACTATCCGATTATTTACTGCCTTCGATAGGGTTATATGCTGACAACATTTTACAAGTATCAAGATTAGTTCGACTAGTTTTAGTAACCTCCTGTTTCTATACTTTATAATTTTAATAATGTTGCTGTGACCGACAGGGTTTGTAATTGGTAGGCTACTACCAATTACAAACCCTATTGGTTGGCTACTTAATATTACTATAATCTCAAAAACATGTAAACACATTTAATCATATCGTGCCGTGTGGTTTTCGGGTTAGAATAAACCACCCCATGTCGTAAAAGGTGACTAAGGGACATATAGCTGATGGATTGGCAGCAGCATCTATTCGCTCAAGGCTTACATCTTACGGCGATCACCAATCCACCTGCCAAGCGTGGGGATTATAGCAATATACCTCAACAATCCTGGCTTGCCAAGGTCTGTTAAGAGGAGGCCCATGTTCAGCAGTGGACGTAAACAGGCTGTTGATGATGATGATGAATCATATCGTAGAATGAATTGTGTAGCGAAGCGAAGTTTGTATCACAAATAACCAAGTTGACTGAATAAGTATCTTTTGAGTGACTATTTAGCTTTGGTAGGGTTATATGCGGACAAAATTTTACACGTATCAAGATTACATCCACTAATTTTAGCAATGGTGTGTGGTATCGTAGAATGAATTGTGTATCCAAATAAAACTGGGAACGATATTCGTATCATATTACCGAGTTGACAGAATAAGTATCTTTTGAAAGACTGTTTTGATACTTGCTGCAGAATTCTACAGCCTTATATCTAATTGAGCACAGTTAAAACTAGAAATCGGATATTCGAGTGCATATTTACTTAAACTACGAGGATGTTACATATTTCTTCGAAGTTTGTAGAGTGGATTTTACCACTCTAATAGGATTCTGTAATCCATTATATTATCTTATCAAACCTAGGTATTTAGGATTTTATAGGAATACTAGCTGACCCGACAGATGTTGTACTATCTTAACTAAAACTTAAACCTCAATAATAATTCATGATTTTTAAATTCCGGTATTAAGATTGGTGCACCATTTTACAGGTGGTATTACTAGTATATGTTACATGGTTCCTCTCAGTTTAGATACCTAAATATGCACTCGAGACTCCAATCTCTAATTCTATCGCACCGGCCACTGGAATCTTAATATTTTATAAGTAAATATTATCGTACACAAAACAGTTAAGCGATACAATCAATAAATTTATATAAATCATGGTTTTAGTCTTCAAATTCAATAAATCTAGGTATCTTCCCTTATTTTTGCTTTGGACATACTCGAGTACAATACTTTGTGCGGTTGTGGTTGCTTTGTTTTTTTTATCGTAAATCTAATGTCAAACACTTCTTTTCGTAACTGCAAATTATAAAATATATCATTGGGATTTGGGATCAGTTTCCCAATTCGAAACATTAATTAGGTCAACTAATGCCGCGGGATAAGATCGAGTGGCCTCAGTTAACTAAAGAGCAAGAATCGATTGTATTTTTACTATCCTAAAGTTTTCATCTCTGACATTATGTTGTTACAATCTATAAAAAAAACCAATGCGGTAATAATGGAACAATTGTATTGCCATCAAAATAAATAAGCCATCAGTAGTCCTATACACTAGTATGTGGTATCATCAAGTGTTGGCGTCACAACTCTCCTGACTAAAGGTCAAACATTCATGGGGTTAATTAAGTTTTTTTTTTCGCACGGACATACGTATTTAGACGTGAGGCTTTTGCTACTTCACCGGGCATAGAGGTGAGCAGAGCTCTAGCCTTAATAAATGGTTTAAAAACTACAAATTAAACAACCTGCGCAAGAGGGTGCCCCCTGTGTGACTTTGACCTCGGCTCAGGGCGGTCGCTGGCGAAGAAATTGAGGGATTATGACTTTTAGTATTTTAGGGGGTTTTGTGCAACTGTCGCTCTAATTTACAGTTCGCCTTTCGGAATTCGGGTCTAGGAGGGTATTGGATGGTTATTTGCAAACTAAGGGTTAGGAGGATCTACATCAAAGTGTGAAGATATATTTTCGAGTGATTTCAAAAATTAAGTGAAAAGTGTTTTTTACAAGATTACTATTCAGTATATCGAGGAACTACCCTCCATGCCAAAGAATGTGCTCCGTTTCTAAGACCAACGGCTTAAAGTGATCATGTTTAGTCGTTTATCTCAATTGTTATAACATCATCTATAACAATCGCATACTAGAGAACCAGTGGTAGCGTTTCTTTTTCTGTTACGTATGGACAACAACTTGCTTACCAAGCATAGGTACTATACTCGAAGAGGCCCATGTTCAGCAGTTTAATCTGACACGCTTGAGTATTTCAAAATGGCGAATTTTTTTTGCACATTATGAAAATGGCCGCGAGTTTGCGTCCCATCGAAATCGTCAGATTAGTGAATGAGAGCTTTTTTTTGGTGTACTTAACACTCCCTTAGAAAATCTGACGCGCTCGATTAAATTTTTTTTTTTTCATTTTCAACCCTTAAATACAACCACCCGCATCATGCAAACGATCAGATTAACATACGTACATTATTAAAAATACGTAGGTCATTGATGCTATCAATATCTGACGCGCTCGAGGATGTCCATGCAACAGTTTTTTTTTACATATTTAAAAATCTATAGCCGCTTCCCCCAACGATGTAAAGGTATATATCATATAACATTTTTTTCTTCTTATCATCTAAGCTTTGCATCCCAATAGGTCTCTACGACGCTCGAGTAAATCCCCATTTAGCCTCGTCGGCTCCCTTACTATAATGTTCAAATTTAAAAAAAAGTTTTGTTTTCTCTAAATAGAGCAAATCCAAAAAACTTATACTATCTTCCTTAAATAATAGTTTAATCCTGAAATCAAAATTGGATAATTAGCCACTTTAATCAAATGCTAAACGAGATCAGAATAATATTCCCCAATATAAAATTACGTCATCATCAGCCCGTATATAGTCCACTGCTGAACATGGGCCTCCTCCCGAGGGAGGGTATTGCCATAGTCACCACGCTTGGCAGGCGGGTTAGTGACCGCAGTATTATGTTGTAACATATAAGGAAACGCTGCTGTCCGTTCCCTGGTTTACGATTATTATAGATGTAATAACAATCGGGACCAGCGGCTTAACGTGCGTTCCGAGGCACGGAGTGTAGAAGATTTCATGAAAGAGAGTGTAGAAATCGTACAATTTATACAAAGAATTTCTAGTCCGGGAGCGACGAAGGTTGTCTTACTTTAATAAAGTTTAATATTACTTTAATCAAAATACAAGTTTATTCCGAAAATTATAATTTATATATCATTATTTAAATTCTGTTAGATATTATTATATGATATTTAACAGAAATTCCTGACTGTATCTAGAAGTGGACTTCCGATATGTCAAGTAGAAGGCTGGTGTGCTTTCCGATTAGATTTCTTCGGAACTTTAAGCTCGATCGTGTAATGGTCGCAAACAAAAGTTTCGGGCAGTATTTTAATCAGGATTATATGTATTTTAGTATACTATCCATCAAAAAAACGCATCAAAATCCGTTGCTTAGTTTTCTGATTCAATAGGAATGTTTATATGCACAATACATGAGCATCGAACCCGTGCGAAGCCGGGCGAGTCACTAGCTCTTATAAATATATTAAAGATTCGGGCTGAGTCTGTGTCTTCTTTTTTTAATTATTAATTTTATGTGTAAGTAGTCACTTGGCGCAGTTTTAAATGTGTAGCTTTAATTTATATAAGATGTCTTTTTCATTTTACGTACACATAAGCCTCATGAGTGATGAAGCCATAGGTAAAAACTGGTTAAGTGCGAGTCGGATTCGCGCACGCAGGGTTCCGTACCATTTTCAAGCGTCTACCTGTTACCGTTATTGATATCGAGCAAAAAGGGCAAAATGCTGTATGGGAGCCCCCCTTAAATATTTGTTTTATTTTTAGTATTTGTTGTTATAGCGGCAATAGAAATACATCATCTGTGAAAAATTCAACTGTTCAGCTATCGCGGTTCTTGAGATACAGCGTTACGCAGGTCGTATCTTTACTTTTCAAACTATTTAATATGGCCTGCTCGTTTTTTGTTAGTAGCAAATTTATAAATCGTGTTTTTTTTTGTCCTTGCTAATATTCAATTTATTTTAGTTCTGATTGTAGTGCAATCGATCTATTTACGTATATATTTTTCGATGGCATTATTAATTATAGATTAAAATGACATTTGAACTGAGTTAGAGGCGCCAGTTTGTACAACCTATATTATCTTGCATTGAATTGAAAGTTACTAGAGGTAATTTTGCCATGTACATTTATTGTTGCCCTTACCTTGAAGGGGATAATTTTTTTAAAAGCATTTTGAAATCTATTATAAAAGACTTTAAAATAAATAATATTATAATAAACTTATGCTTTTGAAATTTCGAGTCTAAAGTTGGCAAATTATTGCCAACGATAAAAAAATCACAAAATCAACTTATATTTATTCTATTGGCAACAACTTGTAGTAAAAACTCTATTTTAGCAACTAATACCTATCTTCAAAAGCAGTCCGTGGGTGCACGCCAATACATTTCAGCTTATCTCATCGCGATTAAAGATATGACGGTTAGGTAACTGCGGTTAGCCTACTAGTTCACTCGAACACATAATATTGTGCCCAGTAGTAAACAGGGTACCTATTAGTTTAAGAGCCGTGGAAGATCAACCTTCACCCATCTGATAACCAGATGAAACATACTTTTAGTCAAATATTATTCATTAACAAACATGGCTATGATCACTTGCCTATCAAAAAGTGTTCATGGCTAATACAACGTTCTAACAATATTTTTTTGCCTTATTTAGCCACGAGGCTTATGCTACTTTACCGGGCATAAAGGCGAGCAGAACTTGATAAATGGTTTAAAAAAACTACAAACTAAACAACCTGCGCCCCCTGTGGGGCTTGGACCTCGGCTCAGGGCGGTCGCTGGCGATGAGATTGAGGGATTATGACTTTTAGTACTTTAGGGGGTTTTGTGCAACTGTCGCTCTACTGGACAGTTCGCGGACCTCTCGGACTTCGGGTCTACGAGGGCATTCGGGTCGGGAGGAGCTGAGCGACCCTAGCGTGGTCATGGATATGTATAATTTAGGGAAAGGTTCACCTCCAGGGTTTTCAACCGAGAGCCAGTAATGGGGGCACGGTTAGGTCCGTTTAATGCATGTAGGATACATACATTAGATACAACATACATAATAATGTATGTTGTTCCTAATGTATGTATCCTAATATATAATTATAAGATTACTAGAACCGTTTTTGCATACTATTCGTATTCTTCTTAACCCCTCGTGCTAACCTAAAATGCTTGCGTTACGAGTGGGTTCACGTCGGTAGTGCAATTGGTGGGGATTAACCAGCGACCACATGATCGTGAGTCCGACGCCCTAGCCATTGGGCTATAACATCCTTCTAATATTATAAACGCGAAAGTTTGTAAGTATAGATGGATGGATGGATGTTTGTTACTCTTTCACGCCAAAACTACTTAACGGAATTGGCTGAAATTTTGCACCGGGATAAGTTATACGCTGGGTGTTAATCATAGGCTACAAAACCTTACGCTCCGACCCACTGGAGAGTAACCGGGGCGCAGCTTGTAATAAATATATCCGGTAAACTTTGAGAGTGATTCACTCTCTGCTTACCGCATAACGGCTAAATCAACTAAAGATAGTAACTACACAAGTAGATGGATATCCAATAGTACCATTCCCTCCTCATCCAGACATTGAAAAGCCGCAACAACCCACAACTGACTAAACGAAACGCAACCCTATCCCAAATATATAGAACAGCTTTTACCTTGGCAATAGCGACAAAGTTACGGCAACTTTGTTAAGCACGGTAAATCGGTGACATCGCCTATCAGCCGATGAATAACTGCACTGCTTCAAGGTCGTCTAAAATAAGTCTTCATTGCTAAATATATAAAACTATTTTTGGTTATGATAGAGAAGGGAATGTTGAGATGGTTTGGTCACGTGGAAAGAATGGATGAAGAAAGATTGACAAAACTGGTGTACATGGCAAGTGTGAGTGGCACAGTCGGAAGGGGAAGACCTCGACGGACGTTCTCTGACCAAATCGAAGACATCCTCGCAAAAGGTCAAATAAGATCCATCCTAAACCGATGTGCTTGTATGAAGAATGTTATGAGAGTGAATGAAGCGAAAGATGTGTGTAGGGATCGTAGCAAGTGGAGGTCCGTTGTCTCTGCCTACCCCGCTAGGAAACAGGCGTTAGCTTATGTATGTATGTATTTTTGGTTACTGTCATAAGGACAATGGATGTTCGTTTAATGTTCTCATTACAATATACACTGCTGCTTAATTAAGTACTGATCGAACTAAGAATATCGAACAGCCAACTATGCAGAGGATGCATGGAGGCTACCGAAATACCAGCCCATGTAACCTATACTAATATTATGAAGAGGAAAGATTTGTATTTTTGCAATGAATAAACTCAAAAACTACTGTGCCGGTTTCAAAAATTCTTTTACCATTTGAAAGCTACATTCACACTGAGTGACATAAGCTATATTTAATTATGAAGTTACCACGGAAACGGGATTTACGCGTGTAAAGCCGCGCGCGGAGTCTAGTTCTTGAAAATAAAAGCGTATGTCAACAACGGGCTAACCTCCTGAACAACCAAAACGATCATCATCATCATCGGTCCGTATAACGTCCACTGTATAACATGCCCCACCTCCGCAGCGTAGCAGTATTCGGCTTTACATCTCGGAGGTCGTGGGTTCGATCCCCCCACCGGACAAGAAATCTTTATATAAATTCTAAGATTTATTTCCGGGTCTGGTTGGCTGAGGGACTACCCTCCGTGTGCAAAGCACGTTAAGCCGTTGGTCCCGATTGTTATAACATCATCTATATCAAGGGAACGGGCAGCAGCGTTTCCTTGTGTGTTACAATATTAAACTGCGATCACAAACCCGCCTGCCGAGCGTGGTGACTATAGCAAAACCCCCCCTCGAGAGGAGGCCCATGTTTAGCAGTGGACGTTATATCGGCTGATAATGATGATGATATGTAAACTATAATTAGCCAGTGACCAGTGAAATACTACATGTAGTATTGACCTAAATAGATAACACTACATTATCAGTGTAAACTTTATAATAACATGTATCGATTGACTACCAGAATAGTATAGAATATACAGGGTTACTGGAAATGTGCCGGTTTTTTTTTTTAAGTTTAATACCAGTGTTTTGCAGTCTACTAGTATTCTTGTTAACCCCTCGTGCTAAGTTAAAATGCTTGTGTTACGAGTGGGTTTACGTCGGTAGTGCAATGGGTGGGGTTCAAACAAGTGACCACACGATCACAAGTCCGTCGCCCTAGCCATTGGGCTATGGCCGCTTCCTAATAGAATGTTATAGATAAGGTCAAAAGCAACAGATTTTGTCATATAATGTTTCGGAAAATGGTTTCTGAGTTATGTGAATAAAACGAATAAAACTAGGTATATTTATCAAGCACTTAACTTTTACTTGTCAATTATACACAATGGAATAAGCTTATTAAAATTAAATACAAAATATGGCAACTAAAATCTATTGCGGATTAGCTAATAATAGGTATATTAATAACAATAATTAATTCTATAATTAAAATCTAATACTTTTTTTTTGAAGACTACTAGCTTAGTTTTGCAGTCTACTAGTATTCTTGTTAACCCCTCGTGCTAAGTTATAAATGCTTGTTTTACGAGTGGGTTCACGTCGGTAGTGCAATAGGTGGGATCGAACCAGCGACCACACGATCACAAGTCCGACGCCCCACCCATTGGGCTACGGGCGCTTATAATTTAGCTTTATAAAAAGAAGGCACGTTTTCGAACAATATTTCTACGTATAAGTGACATACGCCTGAGGGCACCCTTAATGAGCTAGGACCATGACTTAGGGTATCGCGAAAGCTATGAGAAATATTATTGTTACAATATTCATATAAAAAAAAAGAAAAGGACGTGATCGCTGGCACGGACTACAGGCACTGGATCATCGGATTGGGACAGGGGGTCAACGCGGTCCTCGTTCTGTCCGGCGAGGACCCTAGCCTAGCTAACCTGCAGGTTTCTCTAACAACCTTAGTCGACGACCCGGAGAAGAAACTGAGAAAATACTCCGATTTTCTTATTTCCGTCTTTTCTTTTTGCTTGTTTTTTTTCTTTAAAAAAGATTACTAGCAGAGTTTTGCAGTCTACTAGTATTCTTGTTAACCCCTCGTGCTAAGCTAAAATGCTAGTGTTACGAGTGGGTTTACGTCGGTAGTGCAATGGGTGGGGTTCGAACCGGCAACCTCAAGATCACAAGTGCGACGCTCTAGCCATTGGGCTACGACCACTTTTAAAGCGTTTTATCTTTTTTTTTTTTCTATATTCATTATTTATTACATTAATTTTTAAATGATGTGGGCTAGTGCCTGCTCAAACCGTTAGACACTAAATAATTACAAGCTAATTAGGAAATCCCAAATTAAGAAATTAACGGTAATTGAGATATTTAATTGTAAAAATAAAGCATTTAAGGATAACTACCGAAAAAATGCTGTAGTTTCTGGCCATATTTTGATTGTAAAGATTGGTTACTATGTCACAATATCGAAATAACAGAAAATATCATGCTGTTTAAAAAAAAGCATTATTTCAATCCCGATTTTTATAAAAAAAAAAATAGTTTATGGCACATTATATGACAAAATCTGTTGCTTTTCACATATTTTTTTTTTGTCCGGCGGATATTCGTTTACTCATTCCTACCGCCGCACCGCTGCAACGTATTTGAGCGCTGGCGGTGGGATATGTGGGACTCGCCATCTCCATAGCGTGGTATGCTAACTCATACCACGAGGAGAGGACCCTACACCACTAAAACCCCCGGACACTATTTCGATCCGCCGTTGGCGGGGGCCGGGCACGCATTAGCAATACGGCCCCCCGACTGCACCCTGTTGCTTTTGACCATGAGGACAAAAGCAACAGTTAAGATGTTAGAGATGACTCTAACATCGTAGCTGAAGCCAGTGCCCATTTATGGTACATATAATTGTAGTTGAACTCATCAATTTTTAGGGTTCCGTATAAGTAGGGTAAAAACGGGACCCTTTTACTAAGACTTCGCTGTCTGTCTGCCACCAGGCTGTATTTCAAGAACTGCGATAACTAGACAAGTACAACAACAAATACTGAAAATAAAATTTAATAAAAATGTAATTGGGGGCTCCCATACAACTTTTATTTTTATTTTTTTGC
This sequence comes from Nycteola revayana, assembly GCA_947037095.2. NCBI lineage: Eukaryota > Metazoa > Arthropoda > Insecta > Lepidoptera > Nolidae > Nycteola > Nycteola revayana. The sequence continues at coordinate 5,712,942 of OX344844.2, forward strand.
CCTTCTTTGCTCGATATGAATAACAGCAATAGATAGACTCTTGAAAATGGTACGGAAGCCTTCATGCGCGAGTCTGACTCGCACTTGGTCAGGTTTTTTAATGTCTTTACTTATTAAATTTCAGTGTTATATAACCCACTCATTGAGGAAAGCTAGGCTATATTTAATTATGAAGTTCCCACGGGAACGGGAGTAACGCGGTTTAAAACGCGCGGCTAAAATAAATTAGTACATTATTACATAAGTAATATCATATCGCCACTATTTGTAATATACGACGGCTATCTCGGTGCCAAAATGAGTAAAGTTGGAAGGCAGACTTCTGGGTAGGGAGGGTGCCAAGCGAACGTGAATAGACCTCTTGGCAACTTTGATTAATGGTAGCCAACTGGTTTCAGAGAGCCAAATGTTGTTGGCTTTATCAACTTTTGTTTGTCATCCTACTAATATTATACCTCGCTTTGCACCTCGGAGGTCGTGGGTTCGATCCCCACGCGGAAAAGAAATCTTTGTGTAAATTCTAAGATTTCTTTCCGGGTCTAGTTGTTTGAGGGACTACCCTCCATGCCTAGGAAAGCATGTTAGGCCATAGGTCCCGATTGTTATTACATCATCTATATCAATCGTATACAAGAGAACAGGCAGCAGCGTTTCTTTGTGTGTTATTTCATAATACTGCGGTCACCAACCCGCCTGCCAAGCGTGGTGACTATGGCAAATACCCTTCCTTGGGAGGAGGCCCATGTTCAGCAGTGGACGTTATAAGACATGATGATGATGTTGATAATATTATAATCGCGATAAGGTGAAACCGCGCGGGCGACTTATCTATAGTAATATTACTAGCATCCCGCGCGCGGTTTCATCCGCGTAGCTCCCGTTCCCGTGGCAACTTCATAATGAATTATATCCTATGTCATCCGGGTATAGTGTAGCTTCCCAACGGTTAAAGAATTTCTCAAATTGGTCAAGTAGTTCCGCTCCGTTCCGTTCGCATCCATGCGATTGAGGGATTATGACTTTAAGTATTTAAGGCAGGGTTTCTTAAAGTGGGGTCCACGGACCCCTTGGGGGTCCGTAGCATGTATATCAGGGGTCCGCAGTAGGTCAGTCTTGTCGAAGACAATCCCACAATTTATTCGTTCTCATTGAGCCCAAACAGCAGCACCTTTTTCATTAACTAAGTAGTAATTTTCAGGGGTCCATAGATTTTTTTAAATTGTAAAAGTGGTCCGTAACTGCTAAAAGTTTAAGAAACCCTGATTTAAGGGGAGTTTTGTGCAACTATCGTAGAGTAGGAAGTATCTATTAAGAAATGAAAATCGTGAATATCAGTTTTAATAGAGATATGTCATATTTTCCACTGAGTTCTCAGGGTAGATGCTATAATTCAGGGGTCTAATAACTTTGAAGCCTTAGAGCCATAATGATATTTTCAGTATGCTTCATGGGCCAAACAGGTTAATTTTTTCTGCCCTTATCTATAGTCATATTTCTAGCAATAGTAATAACAATAAAACATTGGCTGTCGCGGGCCAGTTTGATGACACTGGCGGGTCGGGCCGTAGTTTGGAGACCCCTGCTATAATTGATTATAACATTGATTCTCCTGATCCAGATTCGCCTTAAGTCTTTCTTACTCCTCCTATTCTCTTTTTGGTTACATTCATTGTGGGGCCCAAGGTAGTTCATGTTTTTCCCGGGACTTGGTGAGCCTCGGTTATCATTGCCATTTCCAGTGTGTGCCACTGTTGATCCTGGCTTACAGGAGTTGCAGTGGTAGGAGTGTGAGTGGGATTAGTCCCATAAAAAAATGCCCAGACTTGCTAAAAGGTTAAAAAGGTCCTAGTGTGTGTGTCTATTCCAAAGTTCTGTTTATTCAGATTGGGGAATGGAACCCTAAATCAGTGTAATTATATTTAAAACATACCTTTATCATACTGTGTTGACAGGTTGATAGATGTATTCTGTTGCAGTCATAGCTCGCGGCGCGAGCGGCGCAAATTCTCCGTCATGTCGATCGGTTCTCTGATTGGATTATTCAAATTTCGAACACTTTTCTACCGACCAAATGATTCTATTTGAATTTCATCGTTTATTTTTGAATTTGGAATGACTATTAACTGTCACTGGCGTTGAAAGATTCTCACAGATTATTTGATAAGATTTGTTTACACCTTGTTGTAATATCTGAAACCAAGGAAAATATGGTTAGAAATTGTTTATTTTTGTTGTATTTCATTATTAATCACTTTGACAGCACTAGTGGCTCAGTGGTAAAAGTAATTGCTGTAGACCTGGTGTTGTGAGTTCGATTCCTTTCCGGGACAATCATGTTATGTTAGTTGTTCTGAGTCTTTCTGTACCATGAATTAAGTGTCAATTCCCTCTTAACATCGTAATTCATTTCCCTAAGGGTTACGCAAGGAAGTACCCAGGGGTTGCAAGCACTGTATTTTTCCTATAACAACATAATACTTTGGTTGCCAACCAGCATATCTAAAGTTTAATATGGTATCTCTTTTCGAGTTTTGAGGGAGGGCTATGTTCAGCTGTGGATATTATTGATGTACGTACGTTTATATTTAAATGTGTTTATTAAGGCGGAAACATATTATTAAAACGCCACGCCACCCGACGACACGCCACGCGTGTTGAGTCGAATCAAATGTATTGTTTTCTATAGACCAGAATCACACTATCAACACCCGACACGACGCCACGCACGTAGTGAAGCTCAGGTGTTGACACGTGGCGTGGCGTGGCGTTTTAATAATGTGTTTTCGCCTTAAAGCAGTCCGTTCCATCCTGTTACCAAATTTGAATCAAGTGTTACACAAATGAAGGCGTCACGTGGTACGCACGTATACTATTACCCTTATATGTTTTATTACCCTGATGTGTTCTTAGCCACGTTCTGTTTTTTTAATATATTAATGTTTCCCCGGAACGTCAACAACGTGTACCCATAATTAGATTTCTCATTTTTTGGGGAGCTTTTAGCGATTTTTTTTAAAGATCCTCCCGTAGTGTTCTGCACCAAATAATTAAATTATACACTCACAATGTCAGGTTACTAAGTACTCAATAAATTTTGAATGTTATTTTTTGAAATTCTGTTAAAATTCAAATTTATTCCCTTATTAATTTCGCTAGTTCAATCGACCTATATAGTTTTTCATGAATATAATATACTGTTCTATCAAGACAACCTCCGTAGCGTAGCGGTAATTGGCTCGCTTTAATTCTCGGAGGTCGTGGGTTCGATCCCCACACCGGACAAGAAATCTTTGTGTAAATTCTAAGATTTCTTTCCGGGTCTGGTTGGTTGAGGGACTACCCGCCGTGCCTCGGAAAGCACGTTAAGCCGTTGGTCCCGATTGTTATGACATCATCTATAACAAACGAACCAGGGAACGGGCAGCAGCGTTTCCCCTGTGTACAACGTAACACTGCGGTCACCAATCCACCTGCCGAGCGTGTTGACTATGGCAAAAACCCTCCCTCGGGAGGAGGCCCTTGTTAAGCAGTGGACGTTATACGGGCTGATGATTATGATGATACTGTTCGATATACTTCTTTTATTTACTTTTTTCTGGTATAAAAAGTTTGGTAACCCTAGCTGAGAAGCATAAGGTCGGATGTGGATTATATGTGCCTTTATCGTAAACTGGCACTTAAGACCAAATGCTTCTGAACTATAATAGTCCATCTGTCCTAATGCTAAGGTCTTTAATTTTAAAAATAAATCAATCTAGGTATATTTTTGAAATTATGATAGGTGCTTGATGCTCTATCAGTGTTAGATATTGACAATGTATGGACATATTTAATCATCACGCCGTTTAACTGCCACTGCTGAACATTGGCCCCTCCCGAAGGGGGTATTTGCTATAGTCACCACGCTTGGTAGGCGGGCTGGTGACCGCAGTATTATCTATAGAAGAAACCATAGGTAAACGCTGCTCGTCATCTGGTAGTATACGGTTTGTCGTAGATGGTTTACGACAATCGGGACCCATTGCTTATCGGGTTTTCTTTGGCACCCAGGTGTAACACAATAAAAAATTTGACTGAAACGGGACTCGAACCCAAGACTTCCGAGACTTACACTGCGAAGCCATAAGTAGTGATACGATTATAGAATGTTTTTAGCGACATCTAAGTGCCAAATTTCAGTAAAATCCACTTAGATTCAAAAAATGCCTATAGAAAATCAAAAACAACCTCCGTAGCGTAGCGGTATTTGGCTCGCTTTAAATCTCGGAGGTAGTGGGTTCGATCCCCACGCCGAAATCTTTGTGTAAATTCTTAGATTTCTTTCCGGGTCCGGTTGGTTGAGGGACTACCCTCCGTGCCTCGGAAAGCTCGTTAAGCCGTTGGTCCCGATTATTACAACATTATCTATAATAATCGTATATCAAGGAACATAATACTGCGGTCACCAACCCGCCTGCCAAGCGTGGTGACTATGGCAAATACCCTCTCTCGGGAGGTGGCCCATGTTCAGCAGTGGACGTTATACGGGCTGATGATGATAAATCAAAAACACCGATCGGATTTGGATGAAATTCCGAGAGTGAGTTACAAATATCCAAGCATTCAAACTCTTATACATCAAAACTTTAATTACCTTTTTTAATATTAGTAGAATAAGAAAGATTTGATTGAATGTAGGTACTACTATTAAGTTAAAGCAAACTTGTTACATATTTTGCCGCACAAAATTTCATGGATTTGCTATTTTAAAACCTGAAATATCTACATTAAAATTCGACATTGCAATTCCTTTAGATGTAATTTTGCACAAGGTTGCAATATCGATTCAAGAAAGCCTCAATAACACAACCTCCAACAATACCTTAGTTTTTATACAAATAACTGCTTACTCCCTCCATTGCATAGTATATAAAATCGATATCATTCTAAGTTCAAAATATCTAAATGGATGAATATGCTAAAATATTGCTGAAACACCAAAAAGCATTCGCTTCTAATGTCAAATAAATCGCAACGTTTACATACTAGTTTTAAATTTAGAACAAATTCAAATATGGAACTATGGAACTGTAACCGACTGTCAATTGTTCAGATTCAAAAATAATATCGGGGTTCGATGTTTTGTGGTAGAGTATAGATAGACAGTCGGGGACAGCGTTATCAAACAGACATTAGCCTTCGTCCACCCACGGCCCACGTCATTGTCATTCATCCGCTTCGATCGCACGCACACAACCAAACCATGCCACACCACACCCGCTAAATACCAACTAACCACTAGCTACCACTACCAATAACAGCACCACACAATCACCACAAATCACCATTATATCCACCACGACTCGCCTCCACAACTCCAACATAGTCGTCCACCATTTTAAATTCATTCACAAAAATCGCTATGCCAAACCACCTATTTGTTTACCGTTTTACGCTTCTCTGAACACAGTTTTCGTGTAAAAATCAAGACAAATACCTTTAAAATGCACCAATTCTTCGTTTCACACTAGTTTTTAACGTAAAATTTTGGTTTTAGGTCGTTTTTTGTTGGCAATACGGTCGTTTGGTTGTTCGCGGGGTCATTACGTGCGTACGTCACGACGGCCAGTGTGCAACTGAAGAATGGTGGCAAGACTGCGGACGGCCGCGGGACGCGCATGCGCGCTGACTACCCGCCAAAATACACCTACGCGCATGTATGGGTTATGTAGGCTGTGGTCTCGTTCAAAACTTGCACAGATAACAATCAGTCTGTTTTATTTTTAATTGCATTTCAGGATACACGGCTGACCGTACGTAAGGTCCGAGTTCCCTTGGCAGACGTTACGACTGCTACGTAACTTACACAAGTTCTGTCGTAGCAACTACGGCGTAGCTGCTACGTGCTATAACAGGTGAAAGTCGTAAAATATTTATATTCAACACTATAATTATTTTGTATGTTTGTCTTACTTTTGTTTTAATAACTCTATTGCATGGCTGTATTTACATTTAGTTAATGGTGGTTTTGGTAAATATATTACTATAAATAAGTTGAAATGGCTTCCGAAGCCCTCGTAGACTTGAAGTTTGAGAGGCATAATTTCGCATTTTTCCTGTTTCAAACCTTAAATTAAATGGTTTTAATAATTCTGATATTTACATGATCGATGACGTAACAAACAAGATATATATTGTTTGTCGATTTTTAATTACTGAAACTATATTTAGATTCCTTAGACCAAATCTATACTAATATTATAAATCTGAAAGAGTTGGTTCCTCCACGCGCGGACGGTTGGTGGAACACTCGTTGACAAATCGCTGCTTGCATGCCTGCCTTGCGTTGACTGCGCATAGCCAACGCGCGGGCGCGTGCTGCCCTCGAATGATTCACCTAGTGCCAATTGTTAACAGACTACTCGAAAATTCGTGGACAAGGCGACGTCCACTCGTTGACCGCGCGGGGTCCACCGGTTGACCGCGCGACGTTTATTGGTGATATGCATCCACCCGTGGACCACATGTCTACAACGAGTGGACGCCGTGAGACGAGGCGGTGCCGGGTGGGTGCCGGGTGGTTCTAATGAGTTGTGACCTTTATCGTTGTTTATTCTGATTCGTTTTAGTTTCTAATAGAGCCAAATGTCCAGAGCTTCTGACCTTTAACTAGTTAAAGGTTAAATTGTTTACCCCCACTACAAAAGAATTTAATTCCTACCATATTTCTAGATTTGAATCAGTTTTCTTGTCTATTTACCGACTCATAACATTTGTCCGTAGTTTACAATAATTGTTGTCCCAGGTGGGAATCGAACCCATAACAACAGGTCTCTGTAGCATATACCGTTACCACTGAGCTACCAGTCAACCTGTCATCTCAAAATCGATGCCAAATGAAATCCAGTTCCTGAAATACATCCAAAATTGAGTTATACGAGTAAAGGTTAATAATAATAAACATTTTATTTTAGAATCTAATTATTTTAAGACAACTAAAAATCAAATGATTAATCATGTTTTAGAAAGTCCTTTCACATTTAACATGAGCCTTAACAGGTAATTAGTTTATTTCAATGTTGGTCATCCTTTCAGAAACTGCGTAGCTATACGTCTATCAGTAAGTACTTATAGTATCTTTTTGATGAATATTTTATTGAAGAACATGTATTTAAGAAAGAAGTGGCCTTAGCCCAATGGCTGGCATTTTAGCTTAACACGAGGGGCTTACAAGAATACTAGTGGGCTGAAAAACTCTGTTGGTAAACTTTCTTTTTTAAATAAAGCTACTTAAATGATAACTAAACTTAATACTTAACCTGCTTTTGAGATGCTGGTGTGGATCAATTATTTTTATCATTTAGGATAATCTTGTCCAATTTCGGCCACGGACGTCAATTTTAAAGTGATAGGCCATCTGCACAACATATATTGTAATGCGCAAAAGAATGTGCGCAAGCACATGTAATATTAATACATTCCTTTACTCTCAGACAAGACTGGTCACAAATCAGGCGTAGGACCGACAACTTAACGATCGATTCCATGCACGGGTGAAACACCACCACCTTCCTGACCAAGAGGTACTGTACCGTCAGACCGGTCAGACCGTTTCCATCCAGGGTCGTTAGGGGATATTGCCAAAATTCCTACGCTTGGCAGGTAGATAGGGGAGCAGGAAGATGATCACCATCTTGAGCTGATAGATGCTGCTGCCCATCCATCACCTGTGTCTTTTAGTTACCTCTTACAACACTCATTGGAAGACAAAGGGCGCTCTATTCTAAACTGTATTCCGCACAGTTGTGTACGGGGGAGTATTTAGATATTTCTAAAAAAAAAAGTCAGTAGTATTTTATTAAGAACAGGATAACCATTTAGACTTATTTTTGTGTCCATAAATTGTGTGTTATTCTTATAGTGCGGGAGTTTATTTTTTAAGATTTCAGCGTAGGAAGGAATGTCAGCATAATGCACCCACACTTTAGAATCTTCTACAAAAGGAAGGTCCTTCATCTGAGTTTCAGTTTATATTTAAACCGTCGTCTTGAAATATCGTGGTAGTACACTTAAAACATGTTTTATGAGTTCCATATTTAGAACGATACAAATTATAATAGGTATTTACCTATGATATTGCCGTATAGTATGAAAAAATTTAAACGATTTTTTTAAATGTATTTTTTATTTGTATTAATCGAAGTAATCACCCATGCAATCAATGCATCTTTGCCAACGTAGTGGCAGTTTATTGATGCCCTTCTTAAAGAAATCAGCTGGACGGGACGCAACAAATTCTTCAAAGGCATTTTGTATTGCCTCTCGGGTATTGAATTTTTTTCCCGCCAAGAAGTTATCCAAATTCTGGAAAAAGTAGTAGTCTGTAGGCACAAGGTCTGGTGAGTAGGGCGGATGTCAGAGACCTTCCAACCCTAGATTTGTATTGATAACAGAAAATTCTGAAATTGCAAAATACAGATACAGATTTTCTGTATTATGAAACTTCAGATTTGATTTGATTCAACTTTGATTTCATTCAGGATATCGAGTTATTTTGGACTCTCTTGGGTTTCTCAAGGCAGGATCTAACCTGGGAAATCTAGAACCACCCTCAAATTTTATATATACTAATATCTTGTTTACCTTTTTGCGTCTGGTAGATAATATTTCATTTCATTTCCAACGGCTAAGGCGCGACCTGCGATCATGTGGTCGCCGGTTCGATTCCCACCCAATGCACTAAGTGAATTCATTCGTAATACAAGCATTAACACGAATTCGTAATAACAGCTTAGCATGGAGTGTTATCAAGAATACTAGAATCGTACAAAAATTGTGTTCAAAAAAATCTGCAGTCAATTTAAGGGACATTCTGAGTTGGGCCAGCAGCTTGAGGGTGGCAAGCAACTGCTGCGTGATAAGGAGCTTGCTCAAGTGAAAAAATAAAACTCCTGACGAGATAACCTCAAAATTTTCCTGATCTAAGAACCAAACCCCAATCTTCAGGAACCACTGCCGTCTAACGTAATACTGCGACACTTAAGCCAATATAGATACAGATAATAAATATAAGAAAAAAACATCATCATCATCATCAGCTCGTACAACGTCCACTGCTGAACATGGGGAGGGTTTTTGCCATAGTCACCAGGCTTAGCAGTTGGATTGGTGACCGCAGTATTTTGTTGTAAAATACAGGGAAATGCTGCTGCCCTTTCCTTGGTGAACGCTTGTTAAAGATGATGTTATAACAATCGGGACCAACGGCTGAACCTTCTTTTTGATGCACAGAGGGAACCAACCAACTAGAATTGGAAAGAAATCTTAGAATTTACACAAAGATATTTTGTCCGGCGAGGGGATCAAACCCACGACCTCCGCTTTTACCGCTACGCTACAGAGGTTGTCAGTAAAATTACCTCCATAAAATTATGGATCCACCCTGCAATTTGGCAAGCAATCGTCAATGACGCAATGGGCGTAGACAAAGATAAATGTAAGTGGGGACGTTATTTTTTGGCATAAGTCTGACCTCAGTCTAGTCACAGCGGCGCCTGAGTGTCTATGAGACGCGTCTGTGCGTGACGTCACGGCGATTTCATTTCTGCAGATGTCCACTGACTTCTTAAATAGCTAGAGTGTCATTATCTATTTTATGTAAGGATGGAATGGCGGTTCTTTATGAGACTTGTTCAATGTTTATTTTCGATTTTAATATGCATCTTAATGTATTCGAACAAAGTTTAATTTATATTTTGCGTATTACCGTAAAACATTATTTTTGATATGCTATAGGCAGTTGGGTGGTTATAGTATAATAAAATAAATTAACAAAACAAAAACAGTAAAGGCATGAATACAAAAAAAACTGTTTAATCCGTCAGTTAGATTACTAAAAAATATGGGACACGTACAATAAAAATTAACAAAGATACAGAGCAAAAACAAACTATAAAGTTCTGGAGATGGGGCTTGTGACATCACTATTAGGTAAAATTGTACCTAATAGTGACGTCACACCAAATCTCAACGCCTTCGTAATTTGCTGTTTGAAGAACGAAAAAACATACGTTCCCTATATTTTTTTTGTAATCTAACTTAATATAATTTTTTTGTCTTCATGCCCATGCACTTGCCTCAATTCAAATGATTAAGTAGTACCTACTAAGTACTTTATTTTCTTATGATAAGACTAAATTAAGGCTATTTATTTATTTATTGACAGATTTTTTTGACAGTGACAAAGTTTAAACACTATCAGTAAACCAGTAACAACTATTGTTAAATTATTATTATTAAAAGCAAGTTTTTTTTTGTGAATAATTATTTTATTTTTATTATCCGTGCTTTTCATATGCCACATATTAGACGAGAAATAAATATAAAACGTGGAGACGTTTGACTATCTAGTGATAACATATAAGTCTATGACTGATGTAGCGACAATGAATGGCCGGGTTTGCCATTCAGCTCAGCTCAAAGCGATCGATAATGCAATTATTCTCGTTCAGTCACGTCTGAAGATGGACCTACTGGATAGTCAGGTACACCTAGTTAAGTGAACTCTACCGTTAGGTACTTTGGTCGCCTAGGGTTGCATATGTTGGTGGTTGACGTATATTAAGCCGTCTACAAGATGTAAAAGCCTTTTTTTCGGACTTATATAATACTGGGTGACTTTTTTTACCGTCTTGACAATAATATGGCGTGATATGTGTATGAAATAAATAAGGCAAAGTTATTTTTTTTATTTTTTTTTACTGACAGATTGAAAATCGTAACGGTAAAAATGCGATCTTATTTCACTTACACAACACACCATATTATTATCAAGACGGAAAAAAAACTCACCCAGTACAAGTGGTAGACAGGTAGATTCAGTTGGCATCATATTATTTTTATGTCTATTTGTTTGTTTTTTCATGAATCCCTCTTGATCTCTAAACCGATTAGTAAGATTTTGACGAGGCTTCGATCTTCATCATCATCATCATCAGCCCGTATAACGTCCACTGCTGAACATGGGCCTCCTACCGACGGAAGGTTTCACCATAGTCATCACGCTTGGCCGGCGGGTTGGTGACCGCAGTATTATCTTGTAACACACAAGGAAACGCTGCTGCCCGTTACCTTGTATACGATTGATATACTTAGATGATGTTATAAAAATAGGGACCAACAGCTCCACGTTCTTTCCGAGGCACGGAGGGTACAACCAGACCCGGGTAGTATAGGTTACATGCTATTAGTAAGCTCAATAACTTATGTAACAGTTGTCTACCATAGACCAAGGATGTTCAAAAAACTTTGCCATAAAAATTTGCATAACACAGTCATCTGACGTCATTGGAACACGTAAGCTCGTGCTACCAATGCATTTGTTGTTGTCTCGTGTCAGGTCGTTTGCTAATACAATGAGACACTGAACAATATTACAGAAACACGAAGCATTATCGTCTATTTATAGAATATTCGAAGCGGCCTTAGCCCAATGGCTAGAGCGTCGGGCTTGCGATCCTGTGGTCGCCGGTTCTATCTCCGACGCACTACCGACGTGAACCCACTCGTAACTCAAGCATTTAAGCTTAGCACGAGGGTTTAACATGAATACCAGTTGTGTGCAAAAACTCTGCTAGTAATCTTAAAAAATATGTGTATCTGCTGTAGGTATCTATAAATTAGCTTCCGCCCGCGGTTTTACCTGCATAACTCCCGTTCCCGTAAGGACTTTACAATTAAACATAACCTATAGCCTTCCTCGATAAATAGGCTATCTAACACTGAAAGAATTTTTCCAATCGGTCAAGTAGTTGCTGAGCTAAGGGCGTTGAAGCAAACAAACAACATATATATATATATATTCAAGCGATAGATACATAGATATATTTTCAAGCGGTTTTTTTTTGTAGTGGCAATCTGCGGACTTAATTGGTGCAATTTCTGCCAGAAAAGTAGTAAACTTATTGATATCTTTCTTTCACTCGTTTTGCTTTTATATGCACCTACCAAAATATCTCTGCATCACCCAAAGGTAGACTGGTAGATAATGCTCCTGGCATTAAGGCCGCCAATGTACATGTGCTGTGCATGAAGTTTAATAAATAAAAAAAATAAAAAAAAATATCTTATATTTTTTATTAATATTTGCCAGTGCCTATTTTAAATCAAACTGTTGAGGCAGAGGCCTAGTATAAATTGTATATAGTTCAGTTCTAAATATCAACCTGTTAATACATTGGTTGAAATACTTTCCACGAATTAATCTCATAGAAGGCAGACATCTAAATATGACGTCATCAACCGATAAACTTTTCATTACCTACAGGTAAATTACAACATTATAAAGTGACATTTAAGTTAATACAATTACTAATCAATACATTGAATATTATTTTAAAATTATTTCTGTCCAGACATACTTATTTACTAACAAAACGAAACTCTAAAATAGACAGACGCAGCGTAAATATCTCGCGCTCACGACTTCACGCAGCCGCCCACGGTTTCAGTACAGAACTGTGAGCATTCATATATGCGAGAACGAGAGGGCGCTACTTTGGTAATATAGTTTAGTTAAAGTGTGAAAGGGACGAGGGTGTCATCGATCCGCTTGCGTCACAGAATAAGCGTGGGATGGTATGACGTCACAGTGCTACCACCAATCACTTTGTGAAGAAAAGGCGCCACGAATTTGTGGATTGGATGTATAGGAAGAAATTTGTGTAGGAATTTGATCTTTTTGATAGCGTCAATGGAATTATTTTGCTATGATAAGTAATATGTTGGTATTTATAATTTTATTTTTCATGTGTAAACAAATTAGATCTAATATGTTTATCAGTAGTTATACTTATATACATTCAATTCTAAATTTAAAATATTTCAGTCTTAACTAAAGATGTAAAATTGATTTTAAAATCGATTACTTACTTAATGTATATCTAACTATAATATGTAAATACACCTTAAAGTAGCTAAAAGGTATAATTTCGTCTAACATGAAATATTTTCTTAATTTGATGTTGGAGTAAGTATTACCTAATTTGTTAGATTCGATCGTAACAAGCCCGGAGTTTCTTTCTTCCTTTCTTCTCCGGGTAACAATTAGGAAGCTAGTGAAAGGTTGCAAGAGGCTTATCATCTATCTCTCCTCGTGGCATGGGTAGCATATCGTTAGGTAATGGAGAGGGGACCGCTGCAGTGGCGGTGGCGATGCGTAAATGCATTTCCCCCGGAAAACAAAAAAGAGGCTTATAATCTATATATATATATATTGGATAAAGTAACATGTCCTGACTGGCTGACTCATCAACACCGAGGCACAACTACTAAAACTAGAAATGTGATATTTGCAGGGCGGGATTTAGAAGTCTGGAGGCCTCGGGGCAACAAAGGAGAATAGGCCACAAATTAGTTAGTTATTATTAGGTATACTAATCGCCTAATTGAAGTGAATAAGTATAGATGAATTACCGTTATTACAATAAGTATTTAAGAACACAAAGTAGGTACTGTATGTAAAGGTACACCGAAAAAATAAATAAAAGAATAGTTTTAGAATTAAAACTTTCGTGAGTGGTACACATATTTATATTAATATTAACTGGTTGTACTCACGGTTTGTCATTATCGATGAGTAAGTTGCCCGGCGCCGCGCCGTCGAGTCGACTATTCCTTAAGAATGGACCTCGGGATGGTCTCGAAACTAGTCGGACATATCCAATGATGACAACCGGTTAATTAATATAAATAAAAGAAAAGTTATGGAGTTTACTTGTCAGAATTTGAAAGATTTCAATCTCTATTGTGGGGGCCCTTCTATTGTGAAGGCCCCGGGGCAGTGCCCTGGATGCCCTCCCCTAAATCCTAACAAACTAATTTGTGGCCACGGGGCCTCTTCTTCTTTGTTGCCCCCGGGCCTCCGGATTTCTAAATCCAGCCCTGGATCACTTCCTCCCATATTCATTCTGACTTTGATATCAGCGGCACCACTGGGATGTGGTCCTTACCCTTTAAGGGTGCTCTCAGGTGTGTGTCACATAATTGTACCAAATTTTCAATGTAGCACCTATAAAATTATTAATGTGAATGTAAACAAGTAGAGAAATTAATGACAAACGGACGGAAAAATTACATCGTTATCATCTGCCTATCTTCCCCTAGGGGGGTTTACTATAGCCACTATGCTCTGTGGGCGTATTGGTGACTGCAGTATTATGTATAGTAGGTAGTAGATAGGTTAGGTATAGGTATATAAACACAGATCATCTTATAACTCATATGGTGATATTACCTACTATGATGAAACAATTTTTCATCGGGTTCGCGAGGGAAAACGCCTTTAACTCAATTAAAAATGTTTCCCGTATACTTTATATTAATATTTAAGTTTTCTTATTTAATTTACTAAGTCAAGTTAAAATAACATGATAAACTAGCGACATCTATCGTTGGTTTTGTTAAAACGTTATGTCCGTAGTGAGTCGTTGTAGTTCTACAATTATCAAGTAGATAGCGCATTTGCCAAACGCTTATGTACATACATTGTATTTTAGTTCATCGGTTTGGTTGTAGATGTCGCTGTATGACAATATTTAAAATTGAATGTGCTTCTCTATTTTTTAAATAATAATCTTAGAAATAATTCTTGTCAAAAATATGTTTAAAGTTCTAATACGTGCCAAATTACCGCAGCCAAGAGTTAATAAATTCCAAAATGCTAGTGTGAAAAGTAGTAATATGAATCAATAACCTACCTAAAAGTAAATGATTGTAGATGTAGCCTTGCCTCAGTGGCGTAGCTAGGTAACCAAGGGCCCTGGGGCAAATAAAAAAATGGGGCCCACTGCTATCAAAACTGGTAAGGTTTTTTGAAGTAAAATCATTAAATATACAAATACTTTAAAAATGCTAAGCAACTTTATCATCAGCTCTTTTTCGTGCATGGGCAGGTAATAAAACTATTAAACACTAACACCATAAATTACAATTATTTTAATACTTGGTTTAGGTATTGGGCAATAAAACGAAATAGAAAAGATTCAAGGGTTCATTATATATTTATTTGTTCATAGATACGTTGCACCAGCTTACAGTTATTTAACCTATCGCCGATGCAAGCTATTTACAAAAATTATAATATTACGGTTATTTTATCGCCGCCAGTTTTACCACATTTGAAGGTTTAAAAAATGACAAATATACATCACGTATAGATCGGCAAAAAAGAGTAGAAAATCCTGGGGTCGCCACTGTGCTTTTATGCTGATACTTGATATTTTTTTATTAAAATCATTAACTATTATTTAATTGAACAAGAATTAATTCTATTCATGTTACTGCCTAAAAATAAATATAATATATTATGCAAGTAATCCTGTGTGTTTTTAGAATTTTCTGACAAGTCACACATGACCAAAAAAAAATACGCCTAAATTTTTTAAACATCAAGAAAGAGCTAAAGTCTCCTGACAATTTTTTTTGTAGGTATCTCTTACGGATTTAGGTATCTATTGGCCAATTTAAAAGAAACTATGTCTATGAAAACGTTAACTTGTATGTTAATAAATAATCAATGGATGAAAAAAATAAATATTTCGTACATTTCTATTCTACTGATATAACAAACATAATTATCGCCTTATAATCACATTCAACAATAAAGTTAAGTAGAAATCGTAAATAATAATATGCAGATATTGATATCCGACAAATTTATGAACACGTTAATAACACTGTCAACCCACACAAATAATTTAGGGGAATTCTCTTTTTACAACTTTGGAATTTCTCACAACTGAGTTGCCATGATTAAACTCGAGTTGCCACCTGTCATATTTATTTTGAAAATGGCAGAAATTTTCAAAAGTTGAGCTCGATTGAGATTTTCTGGTAAGGATTCGAGGGCCCCCTGAGCTTGAAGGCCCCGGGGCACTGCCCCGCCTAGCCCCTTGGTAGCTACGCCACTGCCTTGCCTGTATGTAAGTATTATCTATGTATCCTTGTTTTACAATAATATTAAATTCACATTAAATTGTTTTATTTAAAATGTTACTAGGTAATAAAAATATACTAATTGACATTTTATCCTTTTATTGACCTTAAATTGACAAGGTTACGAAAAATCAATGAAACACCACTTGACGTTTTAATAATAAATAAAAACATTTATTTACATAAATAACTTGCAGTTTGAATATTTTGATGAGTAAAACGAGTTCATTGTTCTTGACATTAGATTTTACGATGTTCGATTATTATTAAAGTCAATATTTCTGGTTGGCAAAGACGGAACTTCACTTAATATACAGAAAACGGATGTACCTACTTAAGGCCTTGTAATAATAATGTATGTAATCTATAAGCTTAAAATCTATACTAATATGTAAAGGTGAAGAGTTTGTTTGAATGGAACGCGCTAATCTCAGGACCTACCTACCGTTCCGATTTAAAAAAATCTTTCAGTTTTTCGGACGTTCATATTATGTAGTTGGCCCCAAGGCTTTTTCTTCTTCACCAGGCTTATGATTTATCGAGGAAGGCTATAGGTTATAATATTTGACTATGAAGGTCCTACGGGAACGAGAATTAGGCGCGTGACACTGAAAGCTCTTATATAATATTATACATAAGCTTTAAGGTGGTATTATTATATTTTATTATAGGTAGGTTAACAACCTCCGTAGCGTAGCGGTAATTGGTTCGCTTGAAATCTCGGATGTCGTGGGTTCGATCCCCACACTGGACAAGAAATCTTTGTGTAAATTCTTTCCGGGTCTGGTTGGTTGAGGGCCTACCCTCCATGCCTCGGAGAGCACGTTAAGCCGTTGGTCCCGATTGTTATAACATCATTTATAATAATCGTATATCAAGGAACGGGCAGCAACGTTTCCTTGTGTGTTAGGTACAACATAATACTGCGGTCACCAACCCGCCTGCCGAGCGCGGTGACTATGGCAGTACTCTCCCTCGGGAGTAGGTCCATGTTCAGCAGTAGACGTTATACGGGCTGATGATGATAATAAACTTATATACCTACCAATAAATACGTACCTACCTACTTTTTGTGCTATATTATTACTAATATTCAATCAAGATCTACACATCATCGATTGGGGTCACGGACACAAAAACTTAATATTGATTATTGAGTTATTGTGTCAGTGACCCCAATCTTTAAAGGCGGTACTTTGAGTTTATATTTTTATTGCAGGGTTTTTCACACGATGTTCTTTGAGATAAAAAATATACTTACCTACATTCCACTACCAGGCCGTGACGGACAACATTTTGAAACCGCTAATCTCAGGAACTGCTCCAAGTTGAAAAAGTTGTTTAGTGTTAGATAGACCATTTATAGAGACAGCCTATAGGCTATATTTTATTTTGAAGTTCCCACGGGAACGGGAGCCACGCGGGTTAAAAAGCGCGCGGGAAGCTAAAGCTAAATTTAAAAAACTATAACAATCTTTTGACGCTTAACTTGAGTTTTGACTTGGACACAATGTTGAATATCCTTTGTACCAAATTCACTTATCCAACCTGATTTTATATGAATAAAAGTGTGAGTAAAAGTAGCTTAATAAAACTAACTTATAAAATATTAGTATTCTAAATCTATTCTACTTGGCAAGGTTCCCAGAATGCTAGCAGCATTACCCCGTTGAATGGCAATGCTTACCTGCTGTGCAAAGTAGAAACCAGCACTCTGAGAACGTGCCGCATTGAATCCACCCTTTTAGAATTTGGGTGTAAGTTAAGAATTTATCATCACATTTAATACATCATTCTGTTCTCTTGGTCATGTTTGCTTATGTGTATGTAGGTAGTTTAGCCAGGAGGCTTTTGCATTTAACTTGTGTAACAGTTGGCAGCAGTAATTAAGAGGAATTTATTAGTCATCATGAAACAATCATCTTACAAAACTCTTCGCTAAAGTAGAAAGCTTTCATTAAATCAGTTTATGTAACCAGTTGTTAATTCAATTAGTAAGTTTTTGTGGGAGCTGATTTTTTCATATATAACGCAATGCATCCGGATGTAACCGCGGTAGGTAAAGTACTGTCGTTTAGTAGCCAAATCTATACCAATATTTAAAGCTGAAGAAATTGATTTTTTGAAGAAGGCTTTAGGCTATATTTAATTATGCAGTTCTTTGGGGAACAGGAGTTAAGCTGGTGGAACCGTAGCACGAGGAATCTATAAAAACCTCGCAGTGACTCTTGGGTCGGATTGCTTATGCGTACCCGGCCCCCGCCAACGGCGGATCAAAGGGGTGTCCGGGGGGTTTAGTGGTGTAGGGAGGACCCTACACCACTAAACCCCCCGGACACCCCTTCGATCGGACTGCTCGTGGTTTGAGTTTAGCATATGATGATCCACAAACATTGAAATCCAAAATGGATCCTGAATGGTCAAAATAACGACTATTTAATGATACTTTTTATATAACTCTTAAATAAATACATAATACATTAAAATAAATACAATATTATCATTTAGTACCAAACTGCTACATCGACCACTAACTGCTTACTGTAGGTACGGTCTACAAGACACCTCAAAGCTATTATGAGCTAAGACTTGTCACTCATCCATGCACACCATACATAAAACACAAAAATTGAAAATGTATGTTACATATAATTAAGTTTAACTTTAATTAAGGTTTTATATTCTAGTGTTTGTAGTTGTAAAGCGTTATGCTAAATTGTAAACTATATTGTAAAAATGCAGTTCCCTAACGGTCCTGAATGGGTTCATATCTGGTTCTGTTACTTCAATATAACATCGTTGTAAAACCCATGAAAGCAATAAATAAAAATATTCAATATTACTAGGTATATGTTATTTAACGATACGCAATGCTGCTAGCATTTTCGCGATTGAGAAGCATAAATGTAGAATAGCTGTTAGTATTTTAAAAGTTAGTTTTAATTTTATAAGTATTATAGTAGCATTTTTTTTTCTTTTAAAGATTACCTTCACCGTTTTGCAGTCTACTTAGGATTCTTGTTTAACCCTCGTGCTAAGCTAAAATGCTTGTGTTACAAGTTGGTTCACGTCGGTAGTGCATTGGGTAAGGTTCGAACTGGCGACCTCAAGATCACAAGTCCGACGTCCTAGCCATTGGGCTACGGCCGCTCTAATATTTATTTATGGCCTCATTTATGAAGAAGCGGTGCGGACCGCAGTAAATTCAAACATATGGCGTTGTATGAGTGCGTTTACAAATAAGTATTTTGATAGCAGTAGACATGAAGACTAAAAAAAACTATTTAGTCCGTCAGATGAAAATTATTTTTTTTTCTTTTTGCCTAAACCCTGTCCAACATACACGCGACGTCTCGCGTCTCCATAAACGAGGTCTAACAGTCGCTAGTACATATTACAATACTCCATAACCTTGTACCTACACATGATAGAATAATTTTTTTTATAAAACGATTTAGCTATACAATAGATTGCAAAATAATTTCGCTCAATATATAAGTCTTTAGTCTATTGTCTTGTCCAATGGTCCAATCATATCATTACTTTGGAAATGTTATTAGTCTATGGTGTAATTAGGGTCCTCAGAATAAGTATAAGCATAGAAACCAGGCTAATTTTGGGTTGAAGCAACAGCAAAAATCATCTTTTGGTCTCGCTCTAATTAATACATATTTTACATAAGAGCGAAAGAGTCAGTGACTATTTTAATAGCTTACATTGATGCAAGGTTGTCCACGCCAAATTTCAAGTGACCTCTTTTTTGACATTTGTGACTCCTTATTATACTGATGTGCATAAAAGTAGTAACTTGGCATATAAACGTCATACAAGGTGACTTCAACTGATTTTAGTCGCATTATTTATGTACATTGTTTACATTTGTGTATTCGCGGCAGAAGTGAATAAGTTTTACGATATTGCGACGAAAATATATTAAATAACAATTATTTTAGGTATATTTTGCTGAGCATAACTAATAAAATGTCGTGTATTATTATGGATGCGTTTCACATTCGGGTAAGAAGGAAAATGATCCTGTTTGTGTAACATTTCATCGGTGAGTTTTTATCTTTATTATTTGGTAAATGTATGATATAAAGTCCCAAAATTTTATTTTTAATATGGAAATTTAAAGTTTAAACATGTAAAACGTAGTTAAGATGGGATTTAAGCACTATTTACGTATATTCTCATTCGAAAAATCAAAAATGTTTTTAAGGTTATGTTTACCATAGTGTTGGATCGAAAGTATCGATAAATAGAATAAATGTTGAAATCGATAAATAGAATAAATGTTGAATAATTTAATAAAAATAAAATAACGGAAACCGCCATTTTGATTTATTCTAAGGATAATAGTAGACATTCTTCTCTCTTAAGATTTTGCCACTTTAGCATTTAACAGGCAGTAAGTTGGAAAAGTTGTCTAAATATATAGAGAATTTATAATGAGTTTATGTTTTAATGCAGATTTAACCAGAATGAAAATTTTAAAAATGAATGGATACGACGCGTTGCTAGACAAGATTGGAAATTGAGTAAACACAGTCGAATTTTTTCAAAGCATTTTACATCTAATTCATTTATGCCTAACACGAATGTTAAATGGAGGCGATTAAAACATAATGCTTTGCCGACATTATACTTGCCAATTTTAAATTCAAGGGTAAAATAATAGTACACTTGATAAAATTATTAGAATTGTAAATATATAAGTATGTACCTATATTAGATAACCGTAGTGACATACAATTGGTTGAGGATCGAAAATGCCCAAATACTATTTAAAAAATAATTATGTGTAGGTAGTCTGGGGTATAAATCTTGGGACCTTTTAATAAAAAAAATACACCATCAAAATAATTAAGTAGGTATGTTATCCTTAGCGGCATACGCTTAAGAATAGTTTTCATTATACTAGGTATAGTAGTAGCTAGTTTTAGTTAGATTTTTTTTATATGTACATATCAGTATTGTAGGTAACCGTAGTCATTTTAATAATATTTTCTATGATTGATTTTAATATGATTGATAAAATGATTTTATATTTTCGATTATGACGTACGCGAGCATCGCATTTGCTCATATCGCGTCTAGAGTAAGAATGAATAGAAAAATAATCTAAGCTATAGTTTTAACATTGTGATTCTGACAAGTTAAATAACTAAGCGCTGAATAAAAACATTTATGTCGTATAA
This sequence comes from Nycteola revayana, assembly GCA_947037095.2. Classification (NCBI taxonomy): domain Eukaryota; kingdom Metazoa; phylum Arthropoda; class Insecta; order Lepidoptera; family Nolidae; genus Nycteola; species Nycteola revayana. Next base: position 5,734,112 of record OX344844.2, read on the forward strand.
ATAGTTTTTCTTATTTATATCTGTGTAACAGGGAACCCTTTGGGATCTTTTAACTAAATATACCTCATCTAAATATAATGTACCTTTTATTGTACCGATGAGATATCTCTGTAAATCATAAGAGTTGTTTTGAAACAAAGGCAGGTTAACGATAAAAAATTGAAATAAAACGAAATCTTTCATTATTAATATAGACCGATTATTAGTCAAATATGGTATTAAAAAATTATAAATTAACATTTAATTCAAATAAGTGATCGATTGATACTTGGATCGATTAATCTTTGAAATCGAGTTCTAGTTCTATCGATATATAAATTATCGACTATCGCATCCTTAAACTTGTGACGACCTACAAATTTACGAAAGGGGCGCCATATATGCATCCTTTTCTGGTATTCTATGAAGGTCATATGTAAGAACAGCGTGAAATAACCGTTTTTGGTTGCTTTTTAACCCTCCATCTATGTTAGTACTATATCAGTGTTAGGGTCGGACAATTTGTTTGTACTTTTAGCTGGTTCCGTCGCCGAAAAGTAATTAAGTAAGTATAACAATTTCGAATTATTCGTCATCGTTACTAATAATTTCATATAAAGAAATGAAATGAAATATTTTCATATTTCATTTCATTTCATTTTTGATTTAATTTAATTTCATATTTAATTCAATTTCATGTCATTTTCACTTTATGAAAAATATATGAAAATTGAAAATTGATCTATGAAACATTTCTTGTCATGGCTAGGCGGTCGCTGGTTTGATCCCCACCTAAATAAGCTATCTATCCCTAAGTCCCTGAGATTATTGCGTTTAATCAAACTCTTCAGTTTTACACATTAGGTAATGTAGATTTAAAAAAGAAACGCCGTCTCGCAAAATGTATATTCACATATTTTTAGTAAAGGGAGCTTAACTCGCCTTAATGCCCGGTGAAGTAACAAAAGCCTCTTGGCTAACCACATAATTTTGTTTTTGAGTAGACATAGTTCATAATATATGTATAGTATTATAATATGTGTTATGAATAAAGTATTAGTATGTATAGTATTATTTATCTATGTATTATTAGAATGTAGGTATATTTTAGTTCATGTACCAATATGGTATTCATTTTCCTCATTGCTTTGTTATTTCTGTGCACCTACCACTTTTTCTTTGCACCATCCTATGGTTGACTGGCAGAAAATGCCATCGGCATTAAGTCCACCATGTACTTTTTAGTGCTAAAGTATTAAATAAAAAATAAAAAAATGAATAATATGTCCGTCAGAAAAAGAGGGCCCACATTTATTTTCATTCATTTCTCACTCCGGCAGCGTTTACTATATGGTGAACATAATGCTATGGTCACCAAGCCAAGTATAAGGAATAGGTTAATATTAATACCTCCCACGGCGTATTTTAAACTAGAGGTTAAATTTTTAGTAACCAATATAGGTACCTAGGTTCGTCATGCAATGAGATAACTGCCACAGTTAAATCAAGGCATTTCAGTAATACCATAGTGTATCATAGCTAATTTATAATAGCATGGTAATTAGACTGGTGATGACGAATAAAGACTACCTATGATTAAAATGGCACGACCATTAGTGTTACTATTAGATTAGTCACTTCAATCCAACTGTTGTGTTGATATTGTTAGACATCGGCATAAAAGTACCCTAAACCGAAGGACATGCATGACGAGATTAATGAATGTAGATGAGGCAAAAGTGGTATGTCAAGATGGTAGGAAGTGGAAGAAGGTGGACGCTACCTACCCCCATGGGAAAGAGACGTATGTATGTATGTAGGTACATCTGCATAGGGTCAAACCAAGACTCACTGACTGGATTGGAAGTGGGTTCATTAAACTACATTTTAGTTGTTCATATACTTAAAAATTGGAGAAATCTACAAAACAATCTTTTTAGTTCGAGTCAAAGACTATTACTTCAAATTTAAATATTATAAAAAAGCACTAATGTAGTCTAAAAAAGGTTGCAAGCTACACCAGCTCTCGGGGGACTTGCCACATTAAAGATGGCCGCTGCGAGGTTTCTATAAATTTATTTGGCCCCAAAATAGAGCCAAAATTTTACTGGACATTCCCAAGCAGAATGTTTGTAACTGTCTCCCACGGCTCGCCCTCCCAAATCTTAGTTTGCTAAGAACCTTCCGATGCCCTCGTAGACCCGAAGTCCGAGAGGCCCGCGAACTGTAAAGTAGAGCGACAGAGACACAAAACTCCCCTAAACTAAAAGCCATAATCCCTCAATCTCCCTGTCAGTGACCGCCCTGGGGGCCGAGTCTGCTATTTTTTTAAGTATTGTGCCACCGTAGTGCTATCATGATAATAATATCATTATGCCAAAAACGGTAATCTACTAATCTCACTATGGTGTTGGCGCTGGAATGGCAGTCGGTGTTACTATCGCAGAAAAAGGCCGTCAACAGAAGTAGCAGGGATGGTTAGGGAGATTGTAATGTTTATTTAGGCGATTTCAAAACTTATAAATGTATCATTTGTTATTATATGCAACTACGCTAATGTCATTGTGGCGTCATAGTGACACCGTTATGAAGTCATTTGGATTAGAAGATTACCAAATGGGGAAAAACCCGACCATTGAACTGACATTGACAGTTCATATGGACACGCCATTACGATAGTAGACTCGGGGCCCTGAGCCGAGGTCCAAGTCCCACAATGGACGCCCTCTTGCGCAGGTTGCTTAGTTTGTAGTGTTTAAACCATTTATTTAGGCTGGAGCTCTGCTCGCCTTTATGCCCGGTGAAGTAGCAAAAGCCTAAGCTAACTACATATGTCCGTCCGAAGAGGAAAAAGAAGAAAAAAAGTCCCCCACGTAATCTCCATAAAGTAACTTTAAAATAAAGTACAAACTAACCTAAAATAATTACATTAGTACCTAAGACCCTTCTATTGCAATACTAAAGATCTAATTCACGATACGAACTAGAAAGAGGAAGTGAACGCAATATACTTCTATATCTATCGGTAAAATGTAATTGTCCGTCTGTCCTAGTTTCTTGCCCTAAAGGTGAAGGCAACATAAAGGTTATACATACTTTGATTTAAATACATGACCTTTTCAACTTATTTGTAGAATAACAATAGGCTTTTTAGGGTTCCGGGTTCCTTATAGAAGCTACAAACTATTTCTGGACTTCTCTTGGACAAATATGTATGTAGCCTTAACATCCTTCCGACTCTTAGTTTGGAAAGAACTCTCCGATGCCCTCGTAGGCCCGATGTTCGAGAGGGCTGCGAACTGTAAAGATGAGCGACAGTTGCACAAAACTCTCCTAAAAAATCTAAAAGTCATAATCCCTCAATCTCATCGCCAGCGACTGCCCTGAGCCGAGGTCCAAGTCCCACAGAGGACGCCCTCTTGCTTAATTTATAGGTTTTAAACCATTTATTTAGGCCGGAGCTCTGCTCGCCTTTATGCCCAGTGAAGCAGAAAATCCGGTCCCTCTTACGTCACCCATGGGAAGACATAGGGTGTGGTCTATTCTATGACACGTAAGTTGCGACCTTTTATTGATGACTAGCGACCCGCCCCGGCTTCACACGGGTGCAATGATGTATTATACATATAAACCTTCCTCTAGAATCACTCTATCTATAAAAAAACCGCATTAAAATCTGTTGCGTACCTACTAATAAAGATCTAAGCATACATAGGGACGGACAGACAGCGGAAAGCGACTTTGTTTTATACTACACTAGCGACCGGCCCCGGCTTCGCACGGGTGCAATGCTGATGTATCATACATATAAAACCTTCCTCTAGAATCACTCTATTTATTGAAATAAACCACATCCAAATCCGTTGCGTAGTTTTAAAGATCTAAGCATGCATAGGGATGGACAGACAGCGGGAAGCGACTTTGTTTTATACTATGTATAGTGATTGATCCGGAATTAAGAAATATTAATTGAAACCTATTTCCAATTTAAATGTCATCATCTAACCAAGGTTACATCCCAAATAAGTGATTCAATTTCAAGATTCATGTACATATTTAACGATAATCTAGAACCGGTTTTTTGGCATTTAAAATATAGGTTTATTACAATATTTTATGTAGACCAGTTATTTTCAAAATATTCTTAAATTAGGATGATACCATTTACATGTAAATAATTTAATTGATACTATAAATCAGAGTGATGTCTTCAAACTACAGTAGAATCCGTTTAGTACGACTTCGCATACAACAAACAACCGTTTATAGCGACGTTAGTATAGGCATATGTTTGGTTTTATTAAGAGCCTCTATGAGAGTTCATCCGTTTATTACGACTCCGCTTATAACGACTGACCGCTTTTAACGACGGAATTCTACAAAAATGACCTGTTACAACGACGACGATGAAACACGTGTTTACAAATAAAAAAGTAGATTTCATATTTCGTAATGTATAGGTGCATTAGGTGCACATTGTGAAATAATTATTTTGATTTCATGTTTTTTGTCTCTAATAATCACATACATATTATTATTTATAAACATTATATAGTTATTAGTATTTAATTATTTTTATTAAAAAAAACTAAAATTGAAATTGTATGTTCTTTTAGTACGTCTTCCGGTTACAACGTCGTAATATCGTAGGTCCCTTGGCCGTCGTTATAGCCGGATTCTACTGTATACACAAAATATGTATATGAACTGTTATGAAGCAATTTTTAAATTTCGTAAATATTACAACCTCTGTAGCGTAGCGGTATTTGGCTCGCTTTAAATCTCGGATGTCGTCGGTCCCCACGCCGGTCAAGAAATCTTTGTGTAAATTCTAAGATTTCTTTCCGGGTCTGGTTGATTGAGGGACTACCCTGCCTCGGAAAGCATGTTAAGCCGTTGGTCCCGATTGTTATAACATATCTATAATAATCGTATATCAATCGTATACCCGCCTGCCAAGCGCGGTGACTAATGGCAAATACCCGCCTTCGGGAGGAGGCCCATGTTCAGCAGTGGATGTTATACGGGCTGATGATGATAATGATGAAGTTTTGCTATAGAATCATGTTACATAATTTATTGAAATAAAAAGTAAGCATAAAAACAAGTGCCATATATGTACTTACATTGGTATCCACTAGGTATTATGTTTGTTAGGTACTTACCTAACAAAGTATTATTATTAAAATATATTGCTCTAATATCAGACAAAGTAGCAGCTGTCGTGATATGTCAACCGCTAACCGTAGTTTTCAAATTGTTTGGTCGTGTTCGGCTCAGCCCTTTGTAATATGACAAAACCATTCATACCTACGCTTTGTTAGTAATAATATTTTAGTTTTGTATCAGATATATGTATAGTCAGAAATAGATCAGCTATATTTGAGTTCTAGCTGCACCCTGCGGTTTTACCCGCGTCACTCTGCTCCAGTGGGTCGGAGCGATTTATTTTGTAGCTCATATGTAACTCCAGCTTATATGCCAGTGCTTGCCAGTTCGTGGTCTCCACTCGAGAACCTTTTTGCTCCATCGGCCGTCAGTTCTTCGAGCTATGTGTTGTGCCTATTGCCACTTCAGCTTATCCTTTGTCAGTGACCTTCGTTCTCCTGCGGATCTCTGAATGTTTGACTTTGATTTTGACATACATAAGCTCACGCCTGTTTCTCAGCGGGGTAGGCAGAGACAATGGACCTCCATTTGCTACGATCCCTACACACATCTTTCGCTTCATTCACTCTCATGTCTTCATACAAGCACGTCTGTTTAGGGTGGATCTTATCTTATCTTTCTTATTATTAGTATAAATATAATATAGATTAAAATTGTTCTGTTGCTATATCTTTAAACTAGCTTACAGCGCGCGGTTTCACCCGTGTAACTCCGGTTCCCGTGGGAACTTTATAATTAAATAAGTACGTATAGCCTATGTCATCCGGGGATAGTGTTTTTCCAACGGTGAAGATTTTTTCAAATCGGTCCAGTAGTTTCGGAACCTATTCAATACAAATATCAAATATTTCCTCTTTATTATATTAGTATAGATAGAACTACTATTTATATTGAAAAATAAAGTCGTGTCCTCCTACATCGCTTCTTCTTGCTATTTTCAAACTACGGCTAGGTACATAGGTAAATACTATGATCATAGGTAATGAAAAAAATGTGATTTTTACATTGAAAATATACAGTAAAAGTTTTTATTGACATTTTATTTGTGTTCTTTATGGTTATTAAGTACGTACGAACGTAAAAATATTGTTTTTATACATTTCTATGTTCAATCGTAAAACAGAAGCCATTTCTATGTCAACGTTAAGACATCAGACAGTAAAAAAGAGTGAAAAAACAAATTGTCGGTAATTTCGGCGCAGTGCTCATCTGCCTCCGTGGCGCAATTGGCTAGCGCGTTCGGCTGTTAACCGAAAGGTTGGTGGTTCGAGCCCACCCGGGGGCGCGTTTCATTTTATCCTTTTTGTATATTGATTCCTTTTATAATTTTCTTATTTCATAAATTTCTTTTTGTTTTTTTTTTTCTTTTATTAATTATGTTTTTCATTTTTTTAATTTAATAAATAAGAAAAAATTAACCATAAATTTTATTTAATAAATAAAAATATTTTGTAATTATAAATAACTAGCTGACCCGGCAGACTTCGTACTGCCTCAATCGATACATAAAAGACCTAAACATTTGTATAAAATAAACTGGGCCGTAGAGACTTCGTTTATGCGGTACTCCTACCCCTACACTACCCCTACCCTACCCCTACCCTACACTACCCCTACCCTGCACTACCCCTACCCTACACTACCCCTACCCTACACTACCCCTACCCTACACTACCCCTACCCTACACTACCCCTACCCTACACTACCCCTACCCTAAACTACCCCTACCCTACACTACCCCTACCCTACACTACCCCTACCCTACACTACCCCTACCCTACACTACCCCTACCCTACACTACCCCTACCCTACACTACCCCTACCCTACACTACCCCTACCCTACACTACCCCTACCCTACACTACCCCTACCCTACACTACACCTACCCTACACTACCCCTACCCTACACTACCCCTACCCTACACTACCCCTACCCTACACTACCCCTAATCTTCCCCTACCCTACCCCTACCCTACCCCTACCCTACCCTACCCCTACCCTACCCTACACCTACCCTAAAAAATCTTGGCAAAAAAATTCAAGTTTTTAATTAACAAAATAAAGCTCAAATTGACTCTACACTTTAGTTAGAAAACGTTTGTATGGGAAAAAGAAAAAGGCTGTTTTAAGGGGTTTTCAGGCAATTATTCGAATTTTTCTCGCCGTAAAAACCATCTTTGAACTTTCACGAACATTAAAAAAAAAGAATTGGCCAAATTGGTCCAGGCTTTGTAGAGTTATGCGCTTACCAACACATTTTGCGATTCATTTTTATATTATAGAAGATATCAAAGAAACGATTACACTCAGTAGATAAAATAATGTTTAGTTAGTATAAACTACTGCACTGTACTTTGCGGTATTATTTATTTATTTACGATGTATTCTAATTCACTTAAAATAATATTCATTCTAATCACTCACACTGCTATGAAAAAATACTATTTTAAAACTTTATGACGAAATGATATTGTAATGATTAGCTAGTATATTATCTAATTTAATTATACAATAATTTCGAGCTAACTTTCAAGCCTTCGATAGCTCAGTTGGTAGAGCGGTGGACTGTAGATGTATAAGAAACTGATATCCATAGGTCGCTGGTTCAAATCCGGCTCGAAGGAATCTTTTTGTAGATTTCTTTTTACTTTTGTAGATTTCTTTTTACATTATACCTAGTATTTTTTTACTTTATTTATATTTTTTACAAATAGTTTTTTTATTTATTTAGTTTTTATAATTTAATTTTTAAAATAAAATTAATTAACAAACAATTAATTTTATTATTGGCTAGGACTTATTAATCTATATAATATATAAAAAGAGAAGTTTTTACTGCCATATAGACGCACGCACAGCCGTTACAGCTGATGATACAAACGTAAAATTTGGACAGTGGTTTTAATTCAAAAGGCGGACGCACACTAACAAAGGATTTTTGAAAATTGTAAGCCTTATGGGGTAAAATAGGGGTTGCAAGTTTGTGTGGAACAATGTTTAAATTAGCACCGATTTTGATGAAACTTTAGATTTATTCTAACAAACGTTCATAAAAACAGCACATTTTGACTTAATTAGGTCACTTATGTGATCACGTGAAATCGAGTTATGGTCATTTTTTTCAATTTTGTTTTTAATTTTATTTCTCTAATACCCCGGCATATCAGCAGTTCACATATTACGCAGTGACAGATTAATATCATAATAATATCTGTAACACAAGTAGTAAGTAGTACATGTTGGGATAGGTGGTATACAATAATAATAATAAGTAACTTACTCAGATATAAGTAGATCATAATAATTTATTCTATCAATAAATTATAAATAATATTTAAACCATATTTTTCTCTCGTGACACTTGACTTAATATATGTCCTTTTTCTTTTTCGCTAGTCCCATAGACTGGTACCATCGAGGTTGTACTCCGACACTCCTCCTCGATTTTTATGTGAAAATAATTGGAACATTTAAATCGTTAAATGTTCACATCCATCCACCCAAACTTGAAAATTTCGTGTAATTATTTGTGTATTGGAAGATATGGGGTGGTTTATTGTAAGCTGGACCACACCGAATCCCTATGTAAATTCATTAAAACCGTTTGAATTAATTTCAACATAGCTGTAGGTACTTATCATTACGAGATTTGATGCTCCAATGATTTATGATGATGTCGATGATATCAATGAATACAAATTATCATTTTGATATCAGAAAAGTAGGTATTTTCATCTATCTATCAGAGCGACCTAGGTACAAGATTTATAACAGCAATTTGAATCAGGACATTTTATATAGATGTCGAAACGAACGCACAGACTAGAACACCTTGAATATAATCTCAATCCTTTCTAAATATATTTTGCATATGCGTGAGAAAAATATATCGAACACTTTTTTGTTTAACGCAAGATATTGATCGAAATGTTTCTTTTGATGGATATGCTTAACTAATGTATAATTTTAGCTTTGGCATTGATTTTGAAAAGTGAGGCTACTTAATCTACTGAGGAAGGAGTTGAAATATACCTCTTTATCTTGTATCTACAATATACCGAATAATAAATAAGCAATTATTTTATGGGGCGATGTATACGCTTCTACAATAAACTTCCTAATAATGTAAGAGATCTTTCAACATGAGTTCTTATCCGGCGTGGGGATTCAAATGACGATCTCCGAGTGACTCATATTTAATATGAATCATATTAAATTACTAGCTGAGCCCCGCGGTTTCACCCGTGTCACTCTGCTCCAGTGGGTCGGAGCGTGATATTTTGTAGCCCATATGTTAATGCAGCTAATAAACTAACCGCATGCAAACTTTCAGTCAAATCCATTCTTTAGTTTTTGCGTGAAAGAGTAACAAACATCATCATCATCATCCATCCACACATACAAATTTTCGCATTTAAAATATTAGTAGAATGAGTCAGTGGAACTAATGAATAATGATACCTTGCAGGACATTAGATACAACAATGATTTATTAACATTATCTTAAGTTGAAATCAAATTGTTGTGAGAAACGAAAAAAAATCTAGTATGTTGGTTTAAATAATTATAGATGTTAAATATTAATGCTTAAACATGCTGTAAAAACGTATAATAGGTAATTAGCATGTTTGTTAACAGTGTGGGTTCTGGTACTCATCCGATGCCCCCGTAGACACGAAGTTCGAGAGGCCCGCGAACTGTGAAGTAGAGCGACAGTTGCACAAAACCCCCTAAAATACTTAAAGTCATAATCCCTCAATCTCATCGCCAGCGACCGCCCTAAGCCGAGGTCCAAGCCCCACAGGGGGCGCCCTCTGCGCAGGTTGCTTAGTTATACAAAAAAAAAAGGTTCTGGTACTAGGTACCGCATGTCTTCCCAAGTTTGTAAGAGGCGACTTAGGGATATCCAGCTGATGCACTCCTTTGTTGCCCCAAAGCCACTAGACCTCTAAATCGAACTGTGAAATAAACTTTGACAAACTCAAAATCACCACCTACCTACTACTCTGCCCTGCAGTGTGATTCTGTAAGGCCGGCCATACACGAACCGCTCGAGCAGTAAGCCATTGATCAACATACACGGACCGCTCTTGCAGTCAAGACTTCAAGAGGCAACAGCTTGAGGCTGCCATTGATAACTGCTCGAGCAGTTAGTTAAACTGCTCGAGCAGTTGGCAATTTCAAATCGGTAGCATCATGGATTTTGACGTGGACTGAAAAGCGCGGGCGGCGGTAACTGCTTGAGAACAGTCGACAGCTCGAGCAGTCATGTATGCCTGGCGACTGCTTGACCGCATGATGAAATTTCACCGTGCTGAATCCGCCCCGAAGCAATTGCAACTGCCTGAGCTGTTCGTGTATGTACGTACGTAGAAGTCTGTAGTTCACTATGCAGTCGTAGCTTCAAGCAGTCGATCCTGACTGCTTCAAGCAGTCCGTGTATGGCGGGCCAAAGACCTCATTCTAAACTTGATAGCCACTATTGATCCTGGCTTACAGGAGTTGAATCCCACCCACAGTGGTGGGAGTGTGGGTGGAATTAGTCCCAAACAATAAAGGAAAAAAACCTCAAACTCACTCTTCTGTGAACATTAAATTCTCAGAAACATCTTCAGAATCCGAGGTATTATCAACAGTCAATTCAAACCAAAGCTCAAGTTTAATAAAAAATAATAACAAAAATAATAACTTGTTTTATTAACACGGATGAGCTGTTTTATTGAGTGCTCTTGAGATATTAATACATTTGAATATCAAAAATAAATCGATTTATGTATAAAATACATCATTATAATCTATATCTACGGATCGAAGGAGTGTCCGGGAGGTTTTAGTGGTGTAGGGTCCTCTCCTCGTGGTATGAGTTTAGCATACCACGCTATGGAGAGGGCGAGTCCCACACATCCCACCGCCAGCGAATACGCTGCAGTGGCGGTGGGAATGCGTAAATTCATTTCCCCCCGGGAAACAAACGCGTAAAAAGGTACCCCTCGTGCTAAGCTAAAATGCTTGTGTTAATGTGTTACGAGTGGGGTCACATCGGTAGTGCGATAGGTGGGGATCGAACTGGCGACCACACAAGACACACACGATCACAAGTCCGACCCTAGCCATTGGGCTACTGCCACTTCCATAGTAAATGTATTCATATTATTATTATGGCAACATTGGTTTTTGTTATTATTTTGTCAGGTTTTTCCAAAGAACCTCGTTATAACGGATAGTGACGCAATTTTGATAAAGAAGTTTATAAGTGCAAAAAACATGATTAGATAAGATAAGATATCATAGAGATTAAAATATCATAGAGAGAATAAGAAAGGACGGGTTAAAAGTACCCTTTTTTTGACGGACATATGTATTTAGCCCCAAGGCTTTTGCTACTTCACCGGGCATAAAGGCGAGCAGAGCTCCAGCCTAGATAAATGTTTTAAACACTACAAACTAAGCAACCTGCGCAAGAGGGCGTCCCCTGTGGGACTTGGACCTCGGCTCAGGGCGGTCGCTGACGGGGAGATTGAGGGATTATGGCTTTTAGTTTAGGGGAGTTTTGTGCAATTGTCGCTGTACTTTACAGTTCGCGGGCCTCTCGGGTCTACAAGGGCATCGAAAGGTGTTAAAAGTACCCTAAACTGAAGACATGCATGAGGAGATTATTGAATGTCGAAGAGGCGAAAGTGATATGTCAAGATCGTAGCAAGTGGAAGGAAGTGGTCTCTGTCTGCGTACCCCTATGGGAAAGAGGCGTGATTGTATGTATGTTCGACTTTTGCACGAAACTACTTGAGTCCAGTGATACCCGATTAATAACCATGTACTTTAGAACAAGGCATTTTATCGATTAACTGCAAATGACCCATGCTACAACCACCGTAGCGTAGCTGTTTTTAAAACGACCTCCGAGATTTTAAAGCGGCTAGCTTAAAATCTCGGAGGTCGTGGGTTTGATCCCCACGCCGGACAGGAAATCTTTGTGTAAATTCTAAGATCTATCTATTCTTTCTTTCCGGGTCTGGTTGCTTGAGTGACTACTCTCCGTGCCTAGGAAAGCACGTTAAGCCGATGGTCCCGATTGTTATAATATCATCTATAATATTCGTTTATCATGGAATTAGCAGCAGCGTTTCCTTGTGTGGTACATTATAGTACTGCGATCACTAACCCGCTTGCCAAGCGTGGTGACTATGGCTAATACCCTCCCTCGGGAGGAGGCCCATGTTCAGCAGTGAATCAAACGCTTGCGAGATCTATTTCGACCTAGAGTCGAGATAGATCTCGCAAGCGTTTGATTTCTTCCATCCTGGGAGGTGGTGGCTTTATTAAACTCAATTTTGAAATGTAGTAATAGGTAAACTTTTCCATAAAGAATAATAAAAAAAAAAAAAAAAAATATGTCTATCCGAAAAAAATGTACGAGTTATTTTGTTACCAATTATTTTATTAAAATTCCCTTTGCTACGCGGCTAAAATCTCTTGGATAACTGGCCTTTTATAGTAGTATATCTTATAACTACCAACATTACATAATATGTATTTCTTCACTAATATTATAGAAGAAGAGGAAAGATTTAATGTAATGAATAAACTCAAAAATTACTGTGCCGATTTCAAAAATTCTTTCACTATTGGAAAGCTACAATTCTCGTGAGTGACATAGGCTATATTTGATTATGAAGTTCCCACGGGAAAGGGAGTAACGCAAGTGAAACCGCGCGCGGGAAGCTAGGATAATATTATTATAAAAACAATCACGTATTTTATAGGCTATACACTTAACTTTCTAAATACTTTTACTTTAAGTTGTAGTAACTTTTAGGTAATAGCTAGAAAATTTATAAATAACTCCGAAATTAGGAGAAACTACTTGAAATATATAGGTGCCATACGACGTACCTACATATATAGATACCTATACCACATAGCCCAACGGATAAGTTCGTAGAAGTGGCAATGGGCAGGCCATATAGCACGGAGAAAAGATGGCTGTTGGGGCCGAAAAGTTCTCGAACGGTGTCCGCGGATCGGCAAGCGTAGCGTAGCACGGCCACCGATGAGATGGATGGATGACCTGGTAAAGGCCACGGGATCACGGTGGATGCAGGCCGTCTCCAACCGTAGTAACTGCAAATCTATGAGGGAGGCCTCCTATGACCAGCTGTGGACGTCCTACGGCTGCAATTATTGGTATCTATGCTCTTTGCACTTATGTACTTCTTTATCAAAATTGCATCACTGTCCGCTATTACGAGATTCGTTTGAAAGACCTGACAAAAAAAGATTAAAAACCCATGCTTCAGCCTTAATAAATGGTTAAAAAACTACAAACTATAAGAAACCTGCGCAAGACGGCGCCCCCTGTGGGGCTCGGACCTCTGCTCAGGTCGGTCGCTGGCGATGACATTGAGGGATTATGACATTTAGTATTTAAGGGGAGTTTTTTGCAACTGTCGCTCTACTTTACAGTTCGCGGGCCTCTCGGACTTCGAGTCTACGAGGGCATCGGATGGGAGCCATTAGTGTAGAATCAAATATCTACGGTTAATTATGTTAAAATACGAAGCTCTCGCTCCGTTGGGGACTTTGAATTAAGGGCGAACAAGGCTCCGCCTCTTTGCCCAGTGCAGTAGCAAACCTCGTGGCAAACCACATATTAGAAATAAATTTTCGCAGATGTAAACGAAATTGTCGCAATACGAAGACCGAGGTTGATATTTACGCGTGTGACGTAACTATAATGGCGATCTAAAATCGTGCGTACGCGCACGACAACGAGATAAATAAACTGTGGTTATTATAGATTTTGTTATGAAACGGACTAGATTAAATAAGGTACTTAAGATAATGGTTCGATAGATTGATTGTTCGATCGATCTGGAAAATCTGGCGGTCATTTAGACCAGCAAAAAAAAAAAGAAAAAGTAGAGCTATTAGACATGGGGCTCGGTGGTCGTGGGTTCGATCCCCACGCCGGACAAGAAAATGTTGTGTAAATTCTAAGATTTTTTTTCGGATCTGGTTGGTTGATGGACCCTCCGTGCTTCGGAAAGCACGTTAAGCCGTTGATCCCGATTATTATAACGTCATCTATAACAAGCCTATACCAGGGAACTGGCAGCAGCATTTTCCTATGTGTCACCAACCAGTCACTAACCCGATTGCTAAGCGTGGTGACAGCTTGCCTCAAATACCTAACCAAAAATGTATACTAGCTCTCCTACTATTATGATTGCTCTTACTGAGATAGATTATCTGGCTATGTGTGAAGGTAGCTTGGGATAGAGTAGTATTGTTCAAGGTCTTCTGCCTGTTTCTGTAGCATTGAAATAAAATAAAATTTGAAAATTAGCACCAAACATTTAATAACACTGGAGCTCTGCTCGCCCTTATGCCTAGTGAAGTAGTAAAAGACTCGTGGCTTGTGACATAATAGTTTTTCGTATGTCCGATCGAAAAATAAAGTATATGTATGTAATATAAATATGTAGAAAATTATTACATTAGGAACATATAAAATATTAAAGATTTTAGCGTATTCTATGAAATTTTGCAATTTATATTCAATAAGGTAAATAAATAATTCCATTGAAAATCATTTCCCAAATGCTTCTACTGAGAGTATACCTACCTACTAATCCGCAACACAGAATAGTTCCACTCTAAACATTTGAACATATCGCTTAAGACGATAAATTGCCGACCATCTATGTCAAGTTATACGTTTCTTTCATACAAGACAGGTAACGGATGCTGCAAAATAGATTTAGTTGGAAAATTGCGTCTCTATAGACGATCTGCGTTGAACCATGCGCGGGGGAGCGAATGGCCGGCTACACTCGCAGTCATCGTTTCAGACGGAGCGTGGCCGCTCGCTCGCTTCTATCGCACCACGGGATTTTAAATTTCGAACGTGAATTCGAAAAAAGAACGCGGTGCAACTTTGAACCGAGAAAGTGACTCGTGAAATAAAATCGATTCATTAAAAAATAATAATAAAACCGGTGTTGCAACAATAAAAAATCGAAAGTTGAAAGGATATTTTGGACGAAGTTTTGATTTTTTTTTAAGTGTCTCGCGTTACGTCGTCTCCTTTACGGTAAGTTTGTTTTTAATTTTTAATTACATTTTAATTGCTTACATCAAAAACTTATACAGAAAATTGCATTATTTTTTTACGTAAATAACATGATAGCGTGATGCAGTTACGTATAGTAGGAGTTTCATTTTCTTTTGCCTGTGAGGTAACAATGACATTTGAAATTATAAATCTACGATGTGCAATGTTTACGTGAGTATGTGTATAATTGCAGATTGATCATGTACGAAAATGATAATAACATATCAGTTAAATAGTAGACTGATTATTTATTTACATGTTGTACCCACAAGAGCTTTGTATACCAGTCCAAATAATCTAAAAACAGAATCCTAAAAAGAAAAAAAAATACTGGTCTATGGTAATATAATACGTTTACAATGAATTTAAAAAATATTTAAAATTAGAAGAGAAGGTAATTGTATGCTCATTACGTGAAAAATACACTGGAATATGGTATAATTATTAGTTAGGTAGGTATTTAATATGATTTCTATATAATAAGCAACATTATGGTCTAATATATAGTACTAAGATACTTTCCCTTTCGTTCATTTAACTATAGATTACATATTTCTATGGTAGTGTGAACAAAAAGAGACATAGTTACAATGGCTTCTTAGCGCATTGTTTTAAACTCTTGCGCAGGTCGCACTTGATCGGTGCAAAAGACATCAACGAACGACAACCGAGGAGTAGAATTGTTTGTATTTTTGGACGCGATAATCTAGGGAAATACATTTTTTTCTTATAATATTACTTTTTAATTTATATCGCTTATTCACTTTAAGATACACATAATATACGAAACTAGTAGTTATGTAATTTGGAATTGAGATAAAAAATAAATTGTTTATATTTTAAATGTCTAAATTTAATATTATTTCTTAGTATGAAATAAAAATATTTAACACGTTTATAGTTTGAATAATATATAATATCGAAATTGTTCAAATATACTTATTAAAAAAATAGTCTATCATCAATTGATAAATCTATAATAAATCAAATAACCATATTCTGATTTTGATGTGATCTTAGATTTTTACACAAAGGTGGTCGTGATCGAACCCACAACCTACAAAACGTAATGCGAGACGTATACCGCTGCGCTACAGACAGACGTCGTAGTGTCTTTTGAAATAATCGATATAAATTGGTTAAATTCGACTGCACCAGTGGCTCAGTGGTTACGATAGATGCCTCTGAGACCTGGTGTTCTGGGTTCGATTCCCACCCGGGACAATTATTTGTGTGAACCACAAATAGTTGTTCTGAGTCTGGATGTTCTATGTGTCCGTGAAATGAATGTTTGTAAAGTCCCCCGCGACACAGGTATTTATTTCGCTAGTGCGGGAGGTGTCTTTAAAAAAAAAAAAAAAGACCACTATACTATTTCCATTTCTTTATTTTCTCGATGTCAGCTCCTGTGGAAAACTTGAATGGGCGTCCTTTTTACATTATGTATGCATTATTTTTTAAAAATATGACACTTACACACGTACAAGGTTATACCGAACCGAAACCGATAGGGATGGGGCTATCGATAAACGTAGAACGATAACAGACCCGATATTTTTTTACTAAGTGTAAGAAACTAAACCACTGCCGGTTACTTTGTACAAATTTATTAACTAAAATTATATTTTTAATTAGATAATTCCCTATTTATTTCGTACACATGAAGTCTTGCTACTTTACGAGAAAAAAACGAGTAATCAAACTTATAAAATGGTTTAAAAACTACAAACTAAGGAACTTGCGCTGTCGCTGCAATAAGCTCAAATTTTGAGGGATTTTTAGGCCCTTTGTGCAATTTAATTTAATTTGATAGATTTTTAAATAGTTCGTTTTTTTTCGGACGTTAGTCTGAAGCTAAAAATATGACGCTTTTGCTACTTCTTCGCTCATAAAGACCAGTAAGACCGTCTAGCTGAAACACTAAACACGCTGAGTTATAGGGCAAGGAAATGTGGGATTTTGAGACGTTTTGTGGGGTTTCATGCAACTGTAGCTCCACTTTACAGTACGCAGACTGATACGGTTATTACGTAACTCATAAACGTTAAGTTGTACACGTAAATTAGGCGTTTGCTTGTGAATTTAAATTGGTATGTTACGCCTATTACATTACCAACTAGTTTGGGTGCCGCTGTTACCAACCTGATACATATTTCTAGTTATGTAAATGGTAAATGGAATTCTCTGATTCGTGTTTTTTCACACGACTTTGAGTTTTATACATTTAGAAATTTGTGATTTTATGATAAAACGTATCATTAATCTTCGTGTAGTGCCGTGTTTATTTAAAGAAACTAGTCTTTTAATGATCTTCCTACATGGTTTCACCTACGTAGCTCCCATAAAAACTTTTTTTTTTAATACTTTTGCTTGAATATAACATGTGATACAGCTTAATTCAGGACTATATACATTTTTATTACATGGTTTTTTTTTAATTAGAGTTGTTTTTGAGCCTAAAATACCATGTTTTGCTTTATATAGTCCATCAATATTTTCACCTTCTCAGAAAAGGAAATTCTTAACTCTGTGAAAGTGGTTTTGTAGTTTATAATATAAGAGGAATTTTAATTTAGATAATTTTGATAGAATTTCCATACAATATCTGTCATAATTATATTTATTATCTGTGATTACTTATTTATAGCGAGCAGCAATCCGATAGCGATCTGACATCTACGCACCGTCCAATGAGTTTTTTGTACTCTTAACGTAACGAATGGACCATACGAAACATGCAAAGCACTAGCAGTTACTTTTCGTTTGAATTGTCGATCGCTATAGATACGTATAATGCTATTTTAGATTTAACAAGTGATGTCATAATTAAAAATTAAATCGGCGGAATAGCTGACAGTATCACATTCTTTATCTGTTGAACTTTACGTTTGCAATTTTTTTATCAATTTCATATAATTTGTAATATCAAATTTCTATATCGAGGTAATTTGATATTACTAATTTTAATAAATGTATTTCTTTTACATTTTTGCACAAATGTTTTGGCAAAAGATGTGACGTTGCTATTTTTATCCTTATGTATTGCAAATAGGGTATCTTTTTCGGGGGCTCTTGCTCAGGTTGTTTAGTTTCTAGTGTTTAAACCAGCTCTGCTCGGCTTTATGCCCGGTGAAGTAGCAAAAACCTCCTGGCTAACAAAATAATATCCGTCCAAAAAAATACTAGGAGAGCACGTAAAGCAGTCGGTCTTGAATAGGTATGAACTCTTATCTGTATCTATGTTTTTTACACTACACACGGGAACTTCTTTATCAAAATTGCAAATTTAGAGGTTCGTTGGAAAAACCTAACAAAAAAAGAGTAAAAACCATTGTTTTTATTATAATAGTATGAATATATTTACTTAATTAAAAACAATTATTTTGTAGATAAATACTAAGTATTTGTTTCACTAATTGTGAGAAGTTCCGACAACTTGATTGGTTAAATTAATATTTATTTTGTTTGTGGCGTATAATTTTTAAAGTGCATTCAATTTAAATATGTGATTTAATTAAATTATTTGCTTAGGTACTTTTTGTTTAATCAATTTTATATCAAAAATCTTTGAAAATTTGAAGTATAGATAGATAAATAGATTAACTCTTTATTGTACACTAATAAAACAAGAACACAGAAAACTTACAAACTAATCGGTATACAGAGCATGTACAATTGGCGGCATTATCACAAAATGTGATCTCTTCCAGGTAACCGAGGAAGGAGTCAAACAAAGGAGTTAGAGAGAGGGGTAGTGCAAAATAAAATAAAATGAAATAAAAAATAGAAATAGCATATAGTGTATTTGTAAATATATGTAAATGTATCATGTTTACACAGATAACGATATATAAAATATATACCTACTTATATACAGAAATATTAAATAATAATATAAACAGGAATACATCTAGTGTTGTTGAGTGTTTTGTAGTGACAGGTAATGGTCATTGATTGAGTATATAGGTACCTACTTCTCAGGACGATTTGAATTCCGATATTTTACTGATATAAGTGACTACAAAGTACTGTATGTAAAAATACAACACTGAAAAAATAAACAAAAGAGAGGTTGTAGAGTTTACTTGTCAGAATTTGAAAGATTTTGAATCTCTATGGTGGAGGCCCCGGGGCAGTTGCCCTGGACCCCTTAAATCAGGCCTTGCATCGTGCCAATGAATTACGTCAGTTGAATGCATTTCTAATTATTCTTTCGCAGATCTTCTATCTGTCGTAGATACCTTATCTTAAGATATGATAATATTTCACATAATGTGCTAAAGTCATGAGAGTAACAATTAATTGACATAATTCACTTCATTTCTTTTTGTTTTTCCCGTCTAAGGCAATAAATTTTCATAAACAAACCATCGGCACGCTTGATTTACAGTTTATTAATGTTAATCAGCGTGTTAATATGCAATACAGTATTCCACGCAATGTATGTTGTACCTCAATTCTAACTCCTTCGTAATTTCGCACTGCTAGAATACCATTGCTTAGTTTGTATTGCCATATTTGTAAGCTTATGAAGTTATGCAGTAATGTATTGGGAATATATTTTTATGTGGTTTTAGATTATTATGGTCACTTTCGAAAGTGTTACGGAAGCGGACGCGCGGTATGGAGTATACAGGATGCCAAGAAAGTGTAGATATATTGCTGAATGACGTTCTGTCTTTGTTTTATATTCAATCTTTAATACAGCCTGAGTTTTGGAAGATTCAACGATATAATAAAGGGTTTAATATAAGTGTAGGCCAAGTGTAGGTATTCCAACGTTCTATTCATAAAACTGAATGCCTGTGTAAAAACATCAAAATTTGACGTCATTAAAATTTGAAAGTTGCCATTTCATAAGAAAATATAAAATTTTCTTATAAAAAAAAATTAATATGTCTTTCTGGGGGATATTTAGTGTCATGAATGTAACGTTGCAATAAGCCAACACTTTTATTAAACCCTTTATAAGTCGTAGAATAAGTAAAACATTAAATTTTCGTAAGATGTTTATCTCAAATCACGCACACATAGACATAGAACAAATATCTGTGGTTCACAAAAATAATTGCTCCGGTCGGGAATTGCACCCAGAAAACAAGATCGCAGAAGCAACTACCGTAATCTCCGAATGCTGGTTTTTACTTTGAGGTGAGCATTGCTATTGGGGTAATGCTGCCAGCATTCCGAGAACCTTGCCAAGTAAAATAGATTTAGAATTGCAGTTTTTTATAAGTTAGTTTTCATTTAAATAAGCTGCTTTTTAGTTGTATATTATGTATTTTGCAGTCTTTTCTTCATAAAGTCAATACCTTAAGCAATGATCCACCAGTGCCGTGTTTTTTTTTTATTTGAAAACTTATTAATTTTATTATTCCTAAATTTTTATGGAACCCTGTATAATTTGAGTATAACTTATTGAATGTTTTGTTGCTAACTTGTATTAGACATATGAGTATTTCAGGAATGTCCGTGTGTTATGGTCTGCTCATAAATGTTTAGACTAAACCGATAAGGATTTGCAATTTCACTTATTTCTTCTAAGTAATTAACTCACTACCTTTACGTAATCTGTAGATGATGAGAAATGATGCTCATTACCTTATAATTATAAGGTTTAGATAACGAGCCATAAGGCCGACAACCTCAGTGGCGTAGCTAGGTGGGCAAGGGCCCCGTTGCATTGATTCAAGAGCTGGCGGGTTGGCTGACCCGCTCTTTTCAAAGCTTAGGTTAGAGGGCCCACTGAGGTCCGGGGCCCTGGTGCACTGCACCACCTGGCCCTACGATAGCTACGCCACTGGACAACCTCCGTAGCGTAGCGGTATTGGCTCGCTTTAAATCTCGGAGGTGGTGGGTTTGATCCTCACGCCGGACAAGAAATCTTTGTGTAAATTCTACGATTTCTTTCCGCGTCTGGATGGTTGAGGGACTACCTTCCGTGCCTCGGAAAGCACGTTAAGCCGTTGGTCCCGATTGTTATAACATCATCTATAATAATCGTATATCAAGGAACGGGCAGCAGCTTTTCCTTGGGTGGTACTACATAATACTGCGGACACCAACACGCCTGCCAAGCGCGGTGACTAATGGCAAAAACCCTCCCTCGGGAGGATGCCCATGTTATACGGGCTGATGATGATGATGAAGGCCGGCGTCGTATTGTAGTATCGTCATCTGATCTATATCTATACTAATATTATAAAGAGGAAAAGTTTGTATTTTTGTTTCGAATAAACTCAAAAACGACTTACCGGATTTCGATAATTCTTTTGCTAGTAATGCTGCATTATCCCTGACTAACATCCTACTAATATTATAAACGCGAAAGTATGTAAGATGGATAGATGTTCGTTACTCTTTCACGCCAAAACTACTGAACGGAATTGGCTGAATTGGAATATTTGCATCGGGATAGGTTATACGCTGCATTAACATATTGGCTACAAAACATCACGCTCCGACCCACAGGAGCAGAGTAACGCGGGGCGCAGCTAGTAGGCTATAAAAGTCCATCCGTGCAAAGCCGGGGCGGGCCCCTAGTAGTTTATATGAGTGCAGAATGCTAATATTTTGACATTTTGGTCGTATTTCGACCTTTGGGCGACCGCTAGGTATAAATTCCGGTATAGTCCGTTGAAGTGCGATTGGGCGAGCCACGTGTATAGAATGCATAGGGATCGGTGGTCAGAGTCGTTACGCAGTGTCTGCCGGATGAGCGTCGTTGCCGAGGGAGGCCTAGAAAACGATGGCGTGACGATCTAGACCAGGGATTCCCAAAGTGGTCGATATCGATATCGACCAATTGGGGTCGATATCGTTC